>JADMLD010001058.1:0-1200000 GCA_017589585.1 Phylloscopus whistleri | reverse complement strand
CCTTGGAAAGCCTGGCACAGAGTGTGCAGGAACTATAAGAAGTCACCACCCTCTTCCACCTATATGTGAGCTAAAGAAGGAAAACGGAGAACTGAGGAGAATCCCTTTCTGAAGAAAAAAGGCAAAGTGCTTTGTCACTATGAGAGTAATTGAAAGCAGCTCTCTGTGCACACCAACAAGGAAACCCCCTAAGGGGAAGCAACAGGACACAATATATCATAAGGCTCTATATAGCAGCTAAATGAGAGCGTATAGTTAAAAACTACACAGAGGCCCTTTGTCTTTAATATATAATTAATACATAATGCTAATGGCTGACATCTACAGCAGCCTTCTCTGCAAATTAATGTGAAGCCCAGGATAGTCATTCCAACTGGGTAATCCCTAATCTTCCTGACTGCAGAGACAGCATGGATTTGGATGCCTTCCAGCCTGCAAACTCAGGAGAAGGCTCTCTGCTTGGAAGGAAGCAAACAAATTATTCCAATGCCGTCATCCCAGCATTGCCAGAGGTTTCCAGGTTTCATTCCTTCACACTCGCGTGTGCAGGGTCAATGCAGTAACAGTAAGCAACAATGACTATTTATTGTACCACCTGCTGTTAAGTACCAGTACCAATATGCTCCATATTGCCAGGAAACTGGTGTTCCCAGCATCCCAGCCTCTAGTCAGCCTTCTGCAGCTGCGTGTTTGCACAGCTCTTCTCACAGCTACAGCTCACATTCACAGCACTGCAGCACTTGTCCAGTTATTTTTCCCACCCACCATGTAAATAAAGTGACAAGTGACTTGAGAGATGAAAGCCACATGCCGATGGGAGGAGATAAATGGGGAAGAGACACAATAAACGTCACAGCGCTCTATGCCTTCCCCATCTCCTTTAGAAACAGAACAACACAAGAAGTCCCAATGCTTCAATTGCTAAATGATAAATTAACAAAGCAAAGCAAAGCAGGAGCAAAGACATCTCCCACAATCTGCACAGAAACAGCAAAATATACAATAGAAAATGTCACTAACACCCCATTCAGGCAGATGCACTTATTTTTTGTGAATGACAGGTTATTAAATGAAAGAATTTTGACCACCGATATTTTGCTGCATGGCTGTTCCCCTAGTTGTCATTTCCACTCTAAGTGACCTTCTGCTTAATGCTGGGTGTTTCTGGCCTGTAGTCCTTCCTCTCCGAGACATTGCGTTTCACCTTGGCACTAACTGGAGATTCCTGATTCAAAGAAGGACTTGAGTGGGATTTCTTCAGTCCTGGCGCATCATTCTCTCCTCCGCTCAGCAGCTCCTTCACCCCTTCTTTCAGTAGGCCAACATAAATCTCATAGCGATTTTTCTAGGAAATGAAAAGAAAGGCCCAAATCAGTCTGGAAGAAATTCTACAGGGGCACATGAGAGACCACCTAAGTAACTTAATGCTTTCTGCTGGCCTTGAAAGCCAGGAGCTCAACATGCATGCGAACAATGGTGCCTAATGTGGATATGAACAACAGTGGCTAATGTAAATTAAACAAAGAGGATTTCAGGCAGACTGAGGCCTGAGGTGCTGTGTAATTTGAGGCACTCAGTTCTGCAGCACACAAATTCCGATGTTTTGCTGAGTGGTGGCTCCCACTGCAAGTAACACCACCAAATGAAAGCTTGCTACCTTAGTCATACGGAGACCTAAGCTGTGCTCACACATACTGAGATCCTATATGCTCAGGCACACACGGAGATAAAGTGCACTAAACTAAGGGACAACAAAAATCCTGCTCTGGTGCAATCCTCCATTCCCACCAGCAGGTCTTGCTTTTCCTGCTTTTCTTATCCATGAGGGAGGAACCAAAGCAGGGTTTAAGTTCAGACTGTACTAACATGGCCACCACTAGGCCCATGAGACAATCTTCTAATAGGCCAGACTTAACAAAAAGGAGCAGATGACAGGGCTATGACAGCAGCATGGCATGTTCCCCTGCTACATCACTCACAGGGAATAATGAAGGTGGCTATTTGTCCAGACATTTTTATTTTTCAACTGGAAAAAGTTCCCTTTAATGTGCCCCAAGACCATTTGTTCTATTCTTTGTCTGGACCATAGTTTTCCCTCTCCAACAGGAAGATTTTGTTCTGTTTGCTACAATTGCATAATTTTTCAAGAAACAATTCAGCAAAGAAGAAAATAGGGGTACAGTAACAGAAGATCCCTGAAGGGTCTCAAAAACAAACGTTGGGGCAGGAGGTCCAGAGAACAGAGCAATCCACTTCTCAGAATTTAATAACCTGCCCCGACATACCCACTAAAGACAAGGTGCAGGCACTGTAATTACAGTGATCTCAGTGTGCTGGGAGCCAGGGAAGGCAGATGTAAACATCCCTACTGATTGTTAACTTGTATTTCAAAGTGGCAAACCAGCAGCCAAGCAATTATGTTCCTGACAAAGGAAAAAGTATTTAAGGAAATATTTTATATTTTCTAGTAAAATAATAAAGTTCTATTCCAAATAGAACTTTTGAGAGCAGGGAGTCAAAAAGCTTGGTAACAGCTCTGAAGTGTGGAATATAAAGGGGAAAAAAAAGAGAAGAGAACGTGACTGGCTTTTGAGAATCCTTTGAATAAACAAAACCTCACAGAGGAGAATTATAACAGAATCCTCCCACAAATTAAATAAATAGGCATTCCTATGACTTCCATATCTGGAGTTGGAGCTCCACAACGTGAGAGACAAACACATGAAGCAGGTAAGATGTGTCATTTAATAAAAATGGAAATAGAAAAACAGCAAGAAGAACCCTGACGATGATGCACTGAGCTGATGGATGATTCATCACAAAATGAACCAGACACTTCTGCAAAAGGCCAGCCAGTGCCCTTAGCTTGGGAACAGCATAATATTATGAAATGGAGAGGAGGGCTTTACTGCTGTACGAATTTATGCTTTTACTGGTCCAGTAAACACCACCAGAGTCTCAAGACTCAGCAATCAGAAAGGAAATCCAGGACCTGCATGTGTGCAAATGGCCATTTTCCCCTGGACGATGTGGACCCCTGATTTCTATTACAATTAATCAACATATTTCTACTTTGAATTCAACCACAACAAAGTTGGTCTTTCAGTGACCTGACATTTGAAGTTAGGGAAAAGCTAGTGGAAATTTTGCCTTAAAGAAATTAACTTGAAAATTTCTGTCAAGAAATAAAACCACGTAAGTTGAAACCATTCAAAAGCTTCTGCAACATTATCTCTGAAAAATGAACGCACATAATAAAGTACGAGGGAGGTAGCCACACATCAGTATTCTGGCTTCACCTCTCACCTGACAGCACTCAAAAGATCTTTCTCCAACTGCAAATTTTCCGCAATAAGCAACAAACATTTTGCAATCTGATGCAGTACTTCCTCAGAGAGCAGGTAGTGAGAACTGTTGCTTCTATGGTGTATAAGAAAAGACACCATCAAAACCAAATGCTACTGGCTGCATACCTGAACAAGGACCAGTTACCTCCTGGTTCACCTTCCCTCCATCTCATTTGTCTTTCATCAGGAACAAGAATGAAGGCATCACCAGTGTGTGAACAAAAAAATTGTAAGGACCTACAGTAAAGGAAAATGGCATCTTCCTTCCTAACTGTGCTGCTACCTTAGGGAGTCACAGGTCCTTTTGGCGTGTTTCCTGAGACGTATCAGCACGGCCCTTTGTTCACAGACACTAGGTTTAGCCTGCAGTCTCAGTCTGAAAGAGGCCATTACAAAATCCTACCTCACCTGCCTCTTGCCCTTTTCATTTCAGCTCATGCAGTAATCTCTTTCACCACCTCCTGCCAACCCTGACAGGTCATTGTTCTAAAGGGAAGGTTTCCATTCACGAAGTTTCCATTCACAATTTTCAGAGAGCTCAATATTTAGGTTTGGTTTGGGATTTTTACTGCCTCAAATATAATAGATTAAACTGAGTTCGAAGGGGCCCACAGGGATAATCCAATCCAATTCCTGACCCTGAATAGGACCATCCACAAGAATCACACCACGTGCCTGAGACCATTGTCCAAGTGTTTCTTGAACTCTGCCAGACTTGGTGCTGTGATCACTTCCCTGGGGAGCCTGTTCCAGTGCCCAGCCACCCTCTGGGTGAAGAAGAACCTCTCTCTAATGTCCAGCCTAAACCTTCCCTGAGACAACTTCAGGCCATTCCCACACATGATCACAGACAGATCAGTCCCTGCCCCTCCTCTTCCCCTCACAAGAAAGTTGTAACTGCAATGAGGTCTCCCTTCAGTCTCCTCTCCTCCAGGCTGAACAAACCAAGGGACCTCAGCCACTCCTCATACAGCTTCCCCTTATGGCCCTTCATAATCTTTGCTGCCCTCCTTTGGAGGTTTTGGGGCTTCATACCTTTTTTAAACTGAGGGGTCCAAAACAGCCCCCAGTATTCAAGGGGAGGCCACCCCACTGCAGAGCAGGTGCCTGGCTGGTGATGCTGTGTCTGATGCACCCCAAGACATGGGTGGCCCTTCTGGCTGCCAGGGCACTGCTGACTGACGTTTATCTTGCCCTTAACCAGGTCCCTTTCCATGGCACTGATCTCCATTTTCTCATTCCCAGGGTTGCCCCATCCCAGATGCAGAATCCGGCACTTCCCCTTGTTGAACTTCATACAGGTGGTGATTGCCCAGCCCTGTAATTCATGAAGGTCTCTCTGCAGGGCCTCCTTGCCTTCAAGGGAATCAATGGCTTCTCCCAGTTCTGTATCGTCTGCAAACTTGCTCAGTATCCCTTCCAGTCCTGTCTCCAAGTCATTTATGAAAACGTTGAAGAGCACAGGGCTGAGGATGGAGCCCTGTGGACCCCCACAAGTGACAAGTCACCAGTCGGATGTCACCCCATTCACTGCAGCCCTTTGTGCCTGACCTGTGAGCCAGCTGCTCACAGCTGTGTTAGTCGAGCGGTGGGCTGGACATTTTCTCCAGAAGGGTCCCCTGAGAGAGATAGTATTGAAAGCTTTATGAAATCAAAAAATATTGCATTAACTGGCTTTTGTTGATCAACTAAGTGGGTTATCCTGTCATAAAAGGAAATCGGGTTGGACAAGCAGGACTTTGCTCTCACGAAGCTGTGCTGCCTGTGATGATGGCTCCAGTATGCTCCAGGTGTTTTCCAATACTTCCCAGAATCATCGTCTCTGTAATTTTACCAGGCACTCAAGTGAGATTGACAGACCTCTAGTTTCCAGTGTCATCCTTTTTGCCCTTCTTGAAAACTGGGAAAACACTAGACAGTTTCCAGCCAACTGGGATCTCTCCAGAGTGTTCAAATAGCATTAAGAGAAGTTTTGTGATGACATCAGACAACTGTTGGAGGTTTGTTGGATGAATCTTGCTAGGCCTCATATATCTGTAGGGATCCAGCTGCAACAGCTAATCCCACACAACTTCAAGGTTAACTGGGAGCTGACCATTCTCACAAGTCATGGTCCTCCAGCTCAGGGCACTGAAATCCTTCTGGTCTGTCACTCATATTGAAGACAGAAGCAAAGACTGCATTAAAACACCTCTGCCTTGTCCATGTCCCTATTTGTGAGATGACCATCCTCATCCTGTAACAGGCTGATGTTGTTTCTACATTGCCTTTTGCCATTATTATATTTTAAAAAACTCTTTCTACTGTCCTCCACAGTTCTGGCCAGCTGCAACCCCAACTGAGATTTGGCCACATGAATTTTCTTGCTACAATGGTGAGCAGCATCTCTCTCTGTACTCCTCCCATGCCACCTGACCTTGCTTCCACTCGGCATAAACCTTCCTTTTTTGTCTTAGCTCCAGAAGAAGCTAACCCAGTTAGCCTTCTGCCTCATCTGTTTGACTTCCAACGTTTTGGAATTGCCTGCTCTCATGGCCCTTGGAACGGTGTCTTTATAGTTCAACATGGCCTGTGAAATCCATGCTTAGTGTGAAGGTAACACAGCACTGCACACCAGCACCTCGAATAACCATTTCTCGCACATAACTGAAGTTGCCACAACTTCCCTGCTTAGATGAGCACTCCAGACTGCAGACCTGATCACTTATCTGAACTGCACTGCTCTCACTAGTGATGAGGACACCTTTTGTTTCCTGAGCTATATTGGTTCTGATTTCTACTGAGGTATGTAAGGAATATCTCAAAAGATTACCCTGATTAAACTGACAGGAAACGGAAAAAAACCCCTGAAAACCCAGAACAATCTACCCCCATCAATCTTTCTATAAACATCGAACACCTTTATCCAGCCTACATTTTATCGTAACTCACCAAGCTTCTAAAAGTGATAGAAAATAAACTTTGTGTCAGGAACCCAAAGCTAAGAAGCTGCTTGATCTTCCAAGTTTTACAAGATACCCTCCAGAGAGAAAGTGTGTGGCTTACTCTGTATATGTGAGTGCTCTGTTCCAAACTAACTGACATTTGCCATTGATCACAACATTTTGATCTTGATTGTTCAGCCAAACCACCTCACTGTCAATTTCCTAATCCTCTTCATCAGCTTGACTACTATAGAAGAGACAATGTCAGAATTCTTGTCAAAGTGAAGAACAAACAACATCCACTGCTCTCCCCTCGTCCATCACACCAGATGTCACATTGTAAAAGACTATCATGTTGGTCAGGTTATTTCTTCTCCTTCATAAAGCCATGCTGATAGACTTTGCTACAGCAAACTGAAACTCAAAACAGTGGTTACGACCTTCTGTAAAAGCAAAAGTATGCACTGAGTTAAGTCCAGGAGTAAAAAGAGTCCCTCTGACAGAAACTGAATAGCACAGGGCACAAGGTTTACTTCAGTTCTGGAGGCTTGTGTTGTGTTGCCTCCAGCATCAGCTCTGGTGGTCTCATCTGTCTTATCTGTTCTTCCTCTTTTTCAGACTACGTATTTTCCTTGCCAAGCAGTGCCTATTTAGAGTAGGATCCTTTCAGACCCAAGGCAACACTGACTTGCAGTCCTGAGGGAAAAAGCTCAAAGGTGTAATCATAACAAACACCAGACATCTGCTGGGTTGCCGATGCATTCCCACATAGTCCTAAAATGTGGCAAACACCATTATAGATAAAAGCTGCTGTCAGACACTTGAAACAATCTCCTAATGCATCTGCCTAAGCTGCATCACTCAACCCTGTGATCTCTGTGATCTCTAATTCTACTGTTTTCCTTCTCATCCTGACATCCACTCAGTGGTATACAACACAAATGGCTCTGATGAGGAAGGCATGCCTATGACAATAACTTCATAGTATCAGCTCCTTCAGAACCTACCAACGGAAGACAAATGGCCATTCCTACAGAATGCAGTCATTCTCTAAAGACCGAGACTCCAAAACACTAGGCAACACAGTTTTACATCGTAAGACACTTTGTGCATGAAGATCTTATAATCTCTTCACACAGATAGATCAGGAAGGACAGGAGACTTGTTTCTACCCTCCATGTTACAGACTAGGAGCTAAATTCACAGCTAAGGAAGTTCTCATCAGAAAGAAGAGTCAATCCCAGCATCTGCAGTTGCTGTGACTTCTCTGTCTAACAAGAACACACCTCCTAGGGAAGTAAAGCAAAAAATACAGAACTTCAGGACTGTACCCCAAATATACAACCAACCCAAGAAGTAGAAGTAATGATGTTTCCCATATATACCTCAAACTCCAGATAGTGGTCCTTCAGTTTGTAATCATCTACTTCCTTGCCTTTGAGCTTCTTGTCAGGAGGATAGGAGCGATGTTCAGCAAGCTCAGTGGAGATCTGCTTCAGCTTAGCTTCATGGGACTTCAGCTGTTCATCCTTTAGAAACACATTAGGCACTTAAGTGACAGAATCTAAAATATCCAATAAGCAAAGAAAAATAGAGAGGTTCCTGTACAGTAATACCTCATAGTTCCTTTTTCTTAGATTGATAAGGTCTGCCATTCCAGAGTGCTGCCACCAACAGCTCTCTTAAAGGTACTCAAAGTGGCCAAGCTTGCAGAAAAACTCGGCAGCTAGCAGATGTCACTGGGAAGGAGAGCAAACCTGTCATCCATTGCCTTGCTGTGAGCAACGGAAGCAGCTTGCTGCCGAGCAATAGTGACAACATGACACTTTTGCTCTAATACATTTTTTGGTAAATTAATTAAGACTGTTGGATATGCAGATAAACCAAGGGCAGAACGAGACAGGCAAAGATCCTGCCTCAAGTCTTTGCAATGTAAAAGGAATTCCTTCCAGGATCGAGAAGACCTGGAGTCAGGGCCCCTCCTTCTATTTCTGCACTGCCAAATCTGGTGTGTGGTTTCTATTTTTTCAGAACAATACAATGCATTCAGAACAGGAAGGGCTGTCCAGTCCCCAAAAAGCATCTTATTTTGCTAAGCTGCTACCAGCTTTTATCCTACTGTGCAGTTGGAGAAAGTGAGGAGCTGCTACTCCCACTTTCTAGGCAATTTCCTTTATCATAATCCCAGGCCCACTCACTTCCTCCAGTCCATCTGTCAGCTAACCTTCCCTCATCTCAGAAGGTTTCCATCTCCTGCAGGATGGCCTTCTGTCCATTTCTAGGCTTGGATCTGAAATTATTTGAGTTAGGTTAAGTCCAAAACAGATACATAATCATGCAGACACTGGTGAACTAGCCAAGAGGTAGCACCCAGGTCAGGTCGTGTGTAGGCACCTCGTCTCAGAGAGGGAACAGCTGCCAGTGTTGTCCCTCAGTGGTGTGGTTCTGAGCACAGCCCACAACTCAGACGAAGCCCACAGCTTCAAACCTAGCTCACACATCCCTGCACTGCACTGAGTCACACTGGGGAATGAACCTCTTGGCTCGCTGAGCTGGAGCTGTGGAGAATAGCAGAAAGGGGGAAAAATTATACAGATGATGAAAGCTAAGCCCCAGCTAATCTTGTGTTTCAACTCTTGCAGGAGAACTGAAGAAAGAAACATGTGGGATAATTTGCCCCCACCTAAATATGGTAGGGCGGAAACCACTTGCTACTGATTGCCAAAGAATTCTTGTTGCTGTTAGTTACTACCCAAAATGTGCATGCTCTCTCATTAGTGCCCAATCACTCTTTACACCGTGCTGATTCCCTGGTCCCAGGGACATCCTGTGGTAGTGAGTTCTACAGCCTGATGACAGGAGGTCTTTGAGCAGCTATTAATACAGCACTTGTCATTTCCAGGGCACCAGCTCTGGAGCTTTTGTGTGTGCTGAGCATTCTCAGAAAAAAAGAAAAAAACCAACACCCTAGTAGATCTTTTCTAAACTGGTTGTTCCTTTATATATAGCTTTGTCACATCCCTCTTTGGTTGGACTAACCAAGATCAGACACTGCTCTGCTTTTGAAGGAAAATCTGGTACAACCATCTTGCACAATCTGTCATCATGTCCAGTCTCTCTTCCTTACCCATGTTAGGGCCACACTGCACTCTGACTTCTGGATGACCAGGAACAGACCCTTTGAAGTAGTGTCCATCATGATTCATCCCACAAAATCCTAAACATCAACCACAGGGATTTGACAATTCGTATTTTTTTTTGTCTGCCAAATGAGAAACAGCCTGCTGGCAGCTTTTCCACACTGACAGATGAAAGCAGACATGCTTCTGCTTGCCTTTGAATTTATCTACTTTGAACACTTAACATTCTTCTGCTTGTCTAAAACAGCTTATCTTATTCCACTTTTCGTGTCTCTCCTTCTTCAAGATACAAACCACAAGGGCTGTGATCTATCTTTTCCCTTTTCAGATTAAATGGAAACAATGAGACTAAATGGAAACAACATGCTAAATGGAACAATCACACAGAACAACAAGTAAAAAAAGCTTCCTTAGGTGATCAGGGCTAAATTTTGGAAGCCACACACTGTATTTTTAAAAAGGTATGCATGAACAAAAAGTAAAACCACAAGGATGAGACAAGTTAGTATTATTTTTTATGTAACATGCTTTAAACTTTAACCTAGAACAGAAGACAGTAAATCAGCCACCACACTGTAAGAAGAAAGGCTACTGTCATGGAGAGAGAAAAAGCAGGGGCAACCTAAAAAAACCCACACCCTTAGACAAACATAGATTTTGACACAGTGGTTTCTAAGGATAGTTGCTAAGCTATGAAGATGGTCAAACAAACAAACAAATAAACAAACGCATTTAAGAAGCAATCCAGCATGGGCAGATAACTTTAAAAGCTACAGGAAGATGTCATGAAGTATAACAACCTCTGTCACTCAGTCAATCTGATCAACACAATCAGTGTCATGTTCCCACCAATGCAGGAGGAATTCCAGGCAGGCATTGCATCTCCCAAAGTACAAAAAGCTTATGGACACAAGAATCTGACACAGGCAGTCTAAGACAAGCAGAAATAAGTGTGTTTGTGCAAGAAGCAGTAGAGCTGTGAAACTCCCTGCCACAGGATGCTAAAAGCTTGTGTGATCACAAGGGAGACTGAAGACATTCATGTAAGACATAGTTTATAAATATATATTATTCAGGAAATCCCTGAGCTGATAAATGGAGTATGGAAAATCTAGTGGGAGAAATATAACTGATGCTTGTCTGATGAATCAGCTTTCACCTTTTATCAATTCAATAAGCCAAAGACCAAGAGTATGTCTACTTCTTCTGAAACGAGTGGCTTTCATAAATACTCAAATTCAAGAAAACCCCAACAATCAGTATTTGAAATGTTCTCTACAGGGTCATAAGCACAAGAAGAAAATTCTTTATCTGATACTGTTTTCTTCAAAAACATAAACCAATTGTATTTGAGTCTGTTCCTTTTCTCCCTCCACTTAAATCTTGCATGAAGAAATGAGCAGAGATTTACTATGCAAGCCTTTTCCCCCTAGGACTGCTAGTGGCAACAGATATAAAACAGTGACAAGAACCACCACCAAGTCTCCAGCCAGAAAGAGAAATCATCATCACCTACACTCTATATAAAAATGTCTCACCTGAGATAGCTTTGTTGTGGTGGCTGGCAGGAGTGGGCGACTGAACTTCTTCTGAGAGCCAATGGCTGCTGGAAATGGTGGTGCAGAGAAGACAGCAGCCACACAGTTAATCTTGTTGATCCAGGTCTGCATTTCTTCTTGGCTCCTGAGGAAGCAACACATATTAAGCACTTGTTGACTCAGCCTCTTCTACCTCTTTCCATCCCTTCCAAAGCATTTTAAAAGTCAGAATAACCAGAACTGGGTAAGTCTTGGAGTCTGCTACGTCTGCCTGCCTGTATTTGCAAGCAGTTAGTGCTAAGTAACTCAGTTACAGGCTGGCTTGTGGTTAGGTCCATACCTCACCCAAGCACATATCTTTCCCTAATCCAATCCCAGTAACACAGGTGACAGGGCCAACTAGTGCCCTGACTCAGACATACGTCCTAAGGCCTTGGTTGTGCTGGACACCGAGCTCTAGGAGGTTTCATACGGATCTCAGTAGAAAAGGGCTCGGAAGTAAAAGGCAGGTCATCTGCTCTGTCTGGATATCACAGCATGGAAAACTTAATCAAATAATTCTTGTATTAAGTAGTAACTTTGTTTCTAACCACAGCATATCTTCTAGAAAGACATCCTGCTAGGACCTGATGACATCAGGAGACAGACAATCCAAGACTGCCTTTGGTCATTTGCCTCAGTGATTAATCACTCTGACTGTTTTAAGTTTGTGCCTTGTTTCCAAATTGAATTTCCTGGAGCTTTAGCTTCTAGCTGCTGCATCTTGTTATGCCTCTCTCAGCTAGATTAAAAAGCCTCTTAAAACCTGATGTTTCTTTCTCATGCACTACTTGTGCACTCTAATCACATCACTACTTAATCTTATTTCTGATCAAATAAATAGATTGAACCTCTTAAGCCTCTGTTTTAACCTGTCCAGGCAGGAATTTACTCCTCCTTCAGCACTGCTTTCTTTCCTCAATGAGTGGCATGAGGAGAGCACTTACTGGGCTTGGAAAAGCAGGACTCTCCAATCTGCTGTTTTAAGCTTGAGGACATTGGGTTTCTTCTCATAGTCTGTTGCCTTGGATGCCAGCGCATGGTGCACACTAACCGCATTCTTCAGATCTTCCTCCGACAAAGCCTTTTCTGGCTTATATTCATCCTGCAGGAGATAGCGGGGGGAAATGGCATTTTATTTCTGCATGTGCTATTCCTTTTTCCTTAGCCTAGGGAAAAACCTTGTTCAAGAGTTCAGAAATAGTAATAACGTATATGAACTAAGTGCAACCTGATCTGCACACTTGTGGTTTCCACTACCTTTAACATGTTTTTCTTTCTCTGTTTTCATGTCTTTCCAAGGGAGAGAACTAGTTCCACTACCTGCTTGACAGGAAGAGATGTAAGCAGGAAGTATTTGACTATGGCAACAGCTGTGGATTATTTGTCTTCATTTCAAGAATCCTTCATAATTAGCTCTCCACCTCCACTGCTCAGCTACTTGGGTTCTCAGCCTCTGCTGCCTGATTTTTATTTTCCTCAACCTTTGTAGGTGCTCCTAGGCAAGTCCTCACACACTGCAGAAGCTTCCTTACCAGTGTCCACACAGCAAATTACAGCAAACTCCCTTAAATCTCTCTGATGAGTCTACAAGTAGCAAGCATAGCTCTGTCTGGGTTTCTGACATAATAACAGTACCATTCCTAACACCATATGACAAAAACAGGGACTCTTGTTTTGCAAGCATCAGCCTGGAAGCAGTCTTTGATCTCCTGAGTGACAGAAGCTGGACAAGCGCATAACGTAGCCACAAGTTCCATCCAAAGCCCAGATAACTATAAATGGCCTGGGAAAGCCAGGAGCTTTTAGAAAGAAAAGTGATTTGCCAGCAAGGCTGTATCACCTTGTTTCTGAAGGGCAGGCCAAAGCAGTTCTGTAACTGACTCCATTTCTCCCCCTTAGTGTATCACAGAAGTCGGTCTCACCTGGAATATGCAACGAGTGTGACGGCTGCAAAGCAGTGAAATACCTTCCTGCAGGCATGGTAACTATTGATCTTGCACTTGAACACAATTTATGAGATGAGGTTTAGCAGGAAACACAGTACAGGACACAGAGTGTGTGCAGGGATAGCACTAGCTTCAACATCCAGGGAGGCACCCGCCTGAGAGAAGAGCTGGTTAATGTGCATGAATTAGCTTACAGAACTTCTCTGGCAGCACGCCAAATAGGACTGCAGCCAGAGGAATCTACACCACTGCCAAAGGTATCTGAGCTTTCCGCCAGGCTGGGCTGGGGCTCTCCAGGTTGAGTTTCAGTGGATGGGGAGTCACCAGCTGTGGTGACAACCTCTTGGAAGGTAGGAGAAAATATGCTCCTCTGCCATGTCTTATCCTTTCTGATGGAGGTCCTACTAGTGCAGGCCCACAACCTGCCACACTGCTGCTCAGACATTTAACCTGAGAAGAGGCAGCTACCGAGCAGATCTGCCACCCCACCACCTCCATCCAGAGCTAGGCACAACCCACCACAGGTCTGGCAGGCCCAGCAAAAAGGCAGAGAATTACTGCACAGGTGACCAAAGCACAACCTCCAACCTAAAGATCTGTGGCACAAGGGGTTTTCAAGGGCTGGCAGTGAACAAAGCCGAATGTCCTTCCTCTCTCATAATCTGAGACTCAGCAAGATTTGGAGGCATCTGTCTATCTTGAAGGATTTTGCCTATGCCTACTTAGGGCATTCTTTAAACTTTTTTCAAGGAAGTCTTGAAGATGGAGGAGGCAAGGCCTCAGGTCAAGCCCCTTCCTTTAAGAGTTCACAAGCTGGTTTATTTGATGGTAGTTTTGGGGAAAATGACTGGTTCCACTGTCCAGGAAAACTGGAAAAACCTCAGAGCCAGGAAAAGAACTTAGACAGGCCTCAGACATATGATATTCCATTTTATCTCATATTACTGCCTAGAGACAGTGTCAGCTATCACTTAGCTTGTTGCCTCCTAGCTTCCTCTGTGAGTTGCACCCAATGTCTACAACCTGCTCTGGTGACTAAACCTGTTTTAGAAGAAGTCCACATTTGGGCAGTCCCAGAAGCAGCCCTGGCTGATAACCCCTCCTTCCCAAGAGAAAGCATTTCTGGTAATCCTTGCTAATCCCACCAGATCAGTTGGCTGCAAACTACCTTGACAGTTGGGGTTCTGCCAGCTTCTCCAAAGGCACTGATCAGAATACCAGATATGTCTCCGCATAGTTTGACAGCCTCAGAGAAAGTTGTAAGCACATGGATGTGCTGCCAAAATTCCTTCTCCAAGGCCTTCAACTCTTTTTGACTGGTAGGGAATGCTAGGGGAATAGGAACATCCATTTTCACCTAAGCTGTCAAGGACAGCATGTGCTATGATGTGCTGGTGTCAGCGTGCAGGCTGAGCTGAAATGGAAGGCAGTTCTCTAAAGTTAGATCTAGACAGAGGAAAGAAATATATACGAATCCAGAAAGAAACTGTGCCTGTCTGTCAGCTGAAGGCTGATGTGAGTGCTGCATACAATGCAATGGCATGCTGAATTCATCTTTCTCAAACTCCTGGAGAATGACTTTCCCACATCCTGATGACCCAGAGTCAGCATATTTCTAAATACATTTTTGGTAAATCAGAGAATGACATTTGTCTTTTCTTATCAGTCACTGCATCATGGATGCGTATCTCCATGCAGCTGCATGTGACAGCTGCAAAATTCTCTTTCAGAAAGGCTCACAAACACTTTACATCAGTCTGGCCTTTCTCTGTTTGTTTTTTTTTTTTTAATTTTTAACAGAGGGTATTTGAGAAAATTTATATAAAAATACCCAAAGCCTGCAAGATTTTAAAGTGCCATTATCAAAGAGCAAAAATGTTGAGAACCTCACAGAAGAGTCCGAACAAAACACGAAGATTCATGTCCTGCACTGTTTGCCCAGAAGCAATTTCTAGCAAGGAACTGAGGTCAGCCTTATGTCCTCTCCTTATAAGCTTCTCTTGTGTATGCACATCACATCCCACGTCAGTCTAGTGAACAGACATTCTGTCAAGCTTCTACTTTGCAATTTCATCTTGCTATGAACAGAGGGCAGGAAATTAACCTTGGCCTGAGGATGCCCAGAGACACAGCCAACATCCCAAACATGTCAAACTTCTTATTTTATATAATACTATGCAGGTACGTTTAGTTGGCTAACTGTGAACATTTCCACTGAGCTCCTCTGGTGCTCTCTCTGCTCACTAATTCAGAAACCATCTCTCCTAAATCACTCATTTAAGAACAAAATAATATGCACCACAGGAATTAGCACTGGAATAATTCCAATAAAGGAAAAAAAAGGTGGGCAGGAAACAAGGCTGCCCAGAAAAAGTCCTCAGTAAATCTCAAGTGACCACCATTTACAGAACACTTTCATACATGGACTTTGACAGCAAAACAAGAACAGGAATGCAAACAGAGTGACAGCAGAATCGGGATCACGCTGCCACAGAGGGAATCACAGCTGCTATGAACAATTAATAGTTATATTGCAATAGTGTCTTGAGGGAACAGCTGAGTTACAGATGAACACAGAAAGCAATACAGCAGAGGTCTGTACATCTGTTTGCATGTAGACAGCACCTGTAGAGTGAGATTTCTCTCTATCCTGCTTGAACAGCATTCAGTGCAATGAAACCACCATCACAGATGTCATCTCCACAGATATACAGAGAATGAGAGAAAGAGGACATGCATGCGAATGTACCCTGCCCCACTGCACTTTATCATCAGGAGAGAAGGTGAATTGAGACAAGGAAATCCTCTGACCAGGACTATTGCCAGAACTATGCACTTCTGCAAAGAAATCAAGCTGCTCTAAAATGCTTCAGTACTTCCTAGAATTAGGGTAATTTCAGTCCCTAGTATATTACAGAAAGAAACAGCAGCTCAGCAACCTTTACTATAATTACTTGGCCTAGCTGTGTATTTTTTAACTCTAGCACCTTCAGCTTCTATGATACTACATACCTAACAGAGTAAAGTTTATTTGAGTGCTGAAAGCAAGCCCTGGTGGACCTTCTGAAGCTGAAATCACAGGCTTTTTCACAGCTGCAGCATGTGGCTGAGCAGGGTCCAGAGGCACCCTGGGGAGGCTCACAGCTGCCCCATCACTCTTGGAATGAGTTACTTCCCATCACACCCTTCTGTCAACCTCTCACAGCATGAAAGCAAAAGCCTTGCTTGTCAGTGTGCTACAGTAGGATGGTTTCAATGCAATGGATGGCTCCCATGCAAATCGGAGAATGCAGCTCTGCAGAGTACTGCCCTGTAATCACTGAATTCAAGTGCTCTAAAAATTGCAAAATACACAATTAACAAACAAAAAAGAAAAATAATTCCAACAATGCATTTCACTCTGCAAGGATGCACTCATATGTGAAATTACTCCCTGCTCCTGAAAGTATGGAGGGCAACAAGGGGGAGGGCAGCATTCTGTAGAAAATCTGCATGCTACATCAGCCTCTCTACATTTTATTAAACAGAAAGCATTTTAAACTAATATGCCAGCAATACTCATAAAAATATTTAATTAAGGTGCTAAAAGAGGCAGTATCCTTAGTCCTTTCTCTTGAATATCAAATAAGAAATAAATTATTGTAGGACAAAAAAGGAGCCTTCTTATTTCTTAGAGAACCATACAGTCTTTTCAGGTGAACACTAAAGAAACTGAAGGAGATGAATCCACTTTGGTCAGAAAACGGCAAGTACAAGCCTGCCATGAAGGCATTTTAGTAAAACCTGTACTTGCTCCCAGCAAAAGGACTTGGGATTCAGCAGACTTGTTTTTAGTCTCTTGCACTGGCTCTGAGCATATCACATCCAACTTTCAGCCCAAATCTTCTCTCCTGACTGCAGATTGGTTTGTCTGTTTTAGGATTTCACCCCCCTCAAAAAGGTAGTGCACCCTGAGCATTCACCTTGTAAACCTCATGCTATCATAATCTAATCCAAATCACTCTTTCTTCTCAAGACACTGTTCAGGTTGGCTCCAATGAAACCAACAACTTTAGAAAGCCACTGCATGGGAGGAGGAAACAGCAGTATGCACTTGCATTCCTGATAATTACAAAACTATCAGGTTTTGAGTGAAAATGTAAAAGAGCTTTCAAAGAAGCATACTTCTGCAATATAGGGCAGTCTGGACAAGCAGCATATCCCATGAATATTTCATCTATATTGGAGGGCAAAAAGCCTTAACAACCTACTCAGCTGCTGCCATTTATTTGATTTTGACAGTTCTCACTCATATGTTGCATTTTATGTTCTAACAGTATAGTTAAAAATGTAGTATAATATATTTAAGCTTGCAACAAAAGGCTTGAAGGGTTTCATCCGACTTTTTTTTAGACATCTTGCTGTCAGGAAGCACATTTTCTTAGAAACCAGTCATTTCTTGCTCTGTGGAAAAAAAGTATCCTTTTATCCTTTAATTTCGCATAGGAACAGAAACTGCAGATTCCTACCAAGGCGAAACTGTTGTTTAATTGTTTTGCAGTCGATCTTGCAGGCACTGCAGAAAAGTATACTATGAAAAGGTGGGAAAGGAGGACAGCCCTACAGAAGGGGAAGTCATATGTATGAAATGCAAAGTTAAAAGCAGCCTAGAGGAATGTGAACACGACACAGAGAGGTGATGCTGTCTTTGCGGGTGAAGCTGGACATTTTTTTCAGCCGTGTGAGACAGCAGAGGCATACACTGGAACTTACACGGTGCACATGTGGATGAGGGCAGTGGAACTGAACTTGAAATTGTGAAAAGGGAGAAGGGGTCAATGAAGGATGCATACCTGAATGTGTGTGTTAATAGGGTGGGGGTAAGGAGATCAGTCATGCTGTGCATCACAGGGAAAGGAGCCTGGAGGTGAGCTGAGAGAGTGAAGAGGATGCATGCTGCTTTATCCCTCTTTAATTAGTTTTCAAAAGACAGCGATTTCCCCTACCTTTTGCAAGTACAGGACTGTTCCCTTCAGCACAGCATAAAAGGTTTTCCAGCCTCGTTTTCCCCGGGGAGCTGGAAAGAAAACAAATGAAAACCCATTTAACTCAGATCCATTTTTACACTCTGTCTAGGCTACAGGAGAGCTACATTAGTCCTGTGTTAAACCTCGTTCCTACTATCTTTTTCAAAGGACAATGCAACTTAGCACAGTGCCTGCACATACCTGCTGTGAGAGAGTGTAATACAACAACCCTGATGACAGCCCTGGACTGGATCAGAAAGGAACAGCAGCAATGCAGAAAGCAGGCCACAGAGATCCAGTCTTTGGCATCTTGAAGACAAGCAGACACTGCCCCTACACAACTACATCTGAGCTCTGCACCAAGGCAGTTTTCAGAAAGAAACAGTCTTTCTACATGCCACAGCAGGCTATCAGGCACTGCTCAGAACCAGCAGGATACTACTCAGAAAGCAGTGTCAGCCCCAGAGCATTGTTCCCCTTTACTGCTGCTGCATCCCCAAGTTGGCACTGAGAAAGGAAAAGGGTGCCAACCAAAATACTCAACCCCACAAGAAAGCCAGTCAGTTAGAAGTTGAAGAATGTAACAGAGACAACAAATCTAGCCCATAAATTCCTTAGAGACAAGCTGGCCGTGGGTGGGGGGGAGAAGGGGGCAGTGGGGGAGGGAGGGAAGTAAATTCAGCATGAAGGCTGAAGGATCCAGTCTGAAATTCAGGTGCAACAGAGAGAATTAGGCATGGGTTGTGCAGTCACAGCACCAGAGACCAGAAGCCTGCATCTAAGCTCATTCCCCCACCAAGCACACACCATTGACCAGCATCCATATAGTATATCACTGACACTATACTGAAATTAATACACACACAACTAAAGCATGACACTCAGAAAGGCATCCCATTCAGATCTGAAGAGAGACAGCTAAGATGAAGAGGTTACAAGTCCCTTGTCCCAGACGTTAATCATTTGCATAACAGGCCTTACTTCTAATCGGCGTATGTTCAGTTCAGTTTCCAGCCACTGACCCCTCTTATGTCCTTCTCCTCTCAGTGCCTAAGTGCTTTAGCCCTCAGAACTAGGTTCCTGAGAAAATACAGGTGAGCATTCCAGCACATCACTTCACTACAAATCTCACACAAGCTAATCTCTGCCTTGCAAAAACTCCATTAGGAAATGAAATATTAAAAGGTCTAACAAACAAACAAGAAAAAAGTTTTGTTTTATTTGTGCCTGGAAAGCCAGAACGCAACTTTTTTTGAGAAAGACAGACCCTTAAATTGTACAGGAATTTCTGAAAATGTAGCCCTAATTACATTACTCATAAAGGAGTTACCTCCAGAATGCCAGTGTCCAGAGTGCTGAAAAATGAGCAATTCTGGTATTTATAATCAAAAAATAATAAAGGCAACTAGATAAAATTATTTACTAAGGCTGAATAAGAAGATGTTTAATAAAGACAAGTCTATTTAGAGTATCCAGTCATCACAAAGAATTAGGTCAGCTTGATTTTGACACCTCTGCTTGGATCCAGTTGTCCAGCTGTCAGTTTCCATTTTTAAAATACTGGCTTACAATTGCACCTTCTAAAATAGACTAGCAAAACATGTGAACACCAGAGAGCTTAGCCCAGCTAGGAGAGACTGGCTGTTACTAGAAATCCATCATGAAGCCAGACATTTTCTTTGGGATTTAGCTCATGAACCATGAGTAGGCAATCATCAACAATGACTGGGGAAAAC
Source organism: Phylloscopus whistleri (assembly GCA_017589585.1). NCBI lineage: Eukaryota > Metazoa > Chordata > Aves > Passeriformes > Phylloscopidae > Phylloscopus > Phylloscopus whistleri. The sequence continues at coordinate 1,180,321 of JADMLD010001058.1, read as the reverse complement.
ACAGATGCTCTGACTAACCTCAGCTTTTTCCAAGATCTATAGACAACAAATGAAGATATCCAAACAATGAAACACACACAGGTGCATCAGAGGCCCTTGATAATTAGTGCATCACAAACAGAAGTATGACAAGAATGGAAAAAGATAATTCAAATAAGTAAGAGACTTAGCAGGATTATTACAAAAAAGGGGCAGGGAGGAAACGCATAATAAAAAGCTGGCTGGTGCCAAAAGCTGCTGCCCTTCATTGGATATGTGACCGAAGGCTGGGAAAGTAGGGAAAGGAACTGCATCTTCCAAACAGAGGTAGAGAACAGCCTTTCTCTGAAGACAGGCCCAGAGGGGAGGGGAGATTTGGAACAATCTGATGTCACATAAGGTAAAGGAGAATTATCAAATTACTGCAGAACCACTACTGTAATTCACTTGAAATTGTTTTCTATTCTGTAAACCACTACATTAATATTCTTTTAGCACAAAAAAAATCACATTGCTCTGCTGTATCACATTACTTCTTATACTCCTGGATTAGAGGTGCTGCAAATGGGACTGTGCATTGTAAATTCTGACCTAACAGTGAGAGTGTGATAATCCAATTGTTGTGTTGCTGTTATTGCTGCTATTTCCCCTAATGAAGCAGCACTATTTGCCTTGAGAAGTATATGGGCTCACTGGCACGCGGCATTGTGAAGACATAACAAGAAAATAACACATTAGGATTGAAAAATTACTCACTTTTCTTTCCATCCATATCTGCATGGATTTTCCGAGCCAGAAATCCAGTTTTATACACGGCAGCATTGGGGTCATGAGGGATGTCCAGGAATGGGTTATTTGAATTGCCAATTCGACTGACAGCCTTTGTCTGGTTCCCATTATCCTTTTCATCTGTACCGTCTGAGTGAGACTTTTTTTTCTCTTCTTCATCCCTTAAAAGCAATGAAAATCATGCATGAAGGACAGACTGACCAGCAAAGTTTCATTACAGCAATTTTTGAACACTCCTTGTCAAAACATACCTCTCTCTTTATAGAGGGCTATATTTAGGGAGAAACCTAGAAATGTATCAAAGTATAGCCATATCATAGCAAAGCTTCAGTTCACCTACTTCACCAGCACAGGACACAGATTTTCAATAAAGCTCAAGTTTCCATTATTGTCTCAAAAGGTAAGACTTTAAGAGTGTTCTGTGTCCTCCAACTTTGCCTATTTTTAATTCCATGTATTTGGGTGCTAAAATGGGAAATTTGCCTGCTGGGTTCAGCTGAAAAATCCCCAATTTCTTCATGAGTTCACATGAAGAAATGAAGAGATGATTTTTGGAGATGAAAAGAATTAGAATACTACAGATCACTGTGGCTTACCCCTTAACTTAGCACATGAAACACAGCCTCTATCTCATTTTCTTTATTTTCTTCTGCAGACTAGCATGAAATCAGTAATTTAAAAATAAAAGCTACTACTAGGTGAATTATGTTATCTTTACTTTGGAAACAAAATGCTGCTGAAAATGTTACTTATTAGGGCAATGTATTCCACGTAGCTCTTGGGGACAACAATGCAAGTCACAAGCATTGCCTGATTAATAAATACCTCTTTGCTTGTCACAGGCAAAGGCTAAAAAGGACTAGGAACATAGAAAATAAAGAGTTTTCTATGAAAGGGTGTCCATCACAAGAGTAAGATGGACAGTAAGAGTAAGAGAGTAATAGTTTTCAGAGAACAGGCCAGATTACAGAATCTGGGAGTGTGTCAGGGAGTATGAAGGCTGTCACTTGAAAGTTGTGGTAGCAACACCTCCTGGGACCAGCATTTGATTTTTAAAAAAATTATCACGTGAGTATAATGATGGCTAATATTGCGATCCCACTGGGGGCAGACCTCAAGTTGCTGCATCTTACTGGACCCAGACGACTGGCAAAGAGAGCAAGCTCAGGCAGATCTTCCCAACACATGGAAGGCATATATTCCAAACACAAAGGCGTCTATTATGTGAAGATTAGTAAGGCATGTATCAATCCAGAAGCTCCTTTAGGCATTCACTACCACAACTGCTGCATATGGGAATGACCATCCAAAAAAATGTCCTCCAAGAACTGCAGGCTACAGCAACAAATCTATCTTATCTTCAGCTCCTGCAAAGGAGGCTCATTATCACTCTCTACAACTACCTGAAAGGAGGTTGTAGCCAGGTGGGGGTTGGCCTTTTTTCCCAGGCAACCAGTGACAGGATGAGAGGACACAACCTGAAGCTGTGCCAGGGGAGGTTCAGGTTGGACATCAGGAGAAATCTCATCACTGAAGAGTGGTTAAGCATTGAAACCAACTTCCCAAGGAGATGGTGGAGCCACCATCCCTGCAGGTGTTCAAGAAACAAATGGATGTGGCACTTGGTGCCATGGTCTAGTTGAAAAGGTGATGTTCAAGTCAAAGGTTCCACTTGATGATCTTGGAGGTCTTTTCCAAACTCGATGGTTCCAAGCAAAATGATTCTATGATTCTATGAAATGGTCTTCATAGAATAACTTAATCTAAGGAAGTAAAAGGATAAGAGACTGGTTTGACAAGAAGGAAACCAAATCCAGAAACATGGATGCTGTATTAGTGAACTCTGTAGTAGCAGGGAATGTTCCCAAGCATTTGACTTTTATCACCTGACATAAATTATAGAAATATTGTCAAGAAGGTGCACCATATCTTATGTTGTCTTGCACGGTCTCCTAATTAAAAGGAACAAAACTTTTATCTGATTCCTGCAAGGAAGAGCAGTCCTTGCATCTTTAGTCTACTGATCTGTGCTTTCCCACTCCAGCACAGAAAGTTCTACAAAAATTTTTCATTAGTCAAATCAATAAGGACTTCTTCAAGTACACTTTAGTTGAAACCCTCTCCCAATTGAAAAGGTGTAGGCATTTCTGAGAATTTTGTTTGTTCTCATGCTTTCATAGGTCTACTACACTCATTAGCTGCTAGTAAGTCTGAACCACTGTGTGTTATGTGTTTCTTAGATATATGTCCATTCCAGATGCAAATTTTCTCAACATGAGTCTGAGGCACTTAATCCATACTAAAATCTCTCAAAGGGCATAAGCACACAGGCTGATTTGTCACACAGAAGTGCCTTGTGAATTCTGGGATTTCAGCCAAGGACACAGCAGATTCTCCTTGTCAGCAGAGACTGACTGCAGTAAAAGGCTTAACACTTTTTTGGAATAAGCTATCTCCTTTGGAGCTATGGGAGTGTATTACTGTATACTAATCAATTGTCCTGTGGGAATATACTAGTGCCCTTAACCAAGCAGCTAGAGTGGTGTGAGGTGCAATCCTGTGGGAATCCTGGACACTACTAAGAGCTTGGGGTAGTGCTCTTCAACTCAGAACTTCTAGGGCAGCTGTTGAAAAACAGGAATTCCTCAAAAGACATGGTGGAAAGGACAAAATAGCATCTGCTGTCACAACTGCTGGCAGCATTGAACAAAAATTTAACTGGTCTTTTGTTCTATCATGAAAATGGAACATCTTTAAGACTCAGAAACTTCAGGTGTTTCTGAGAGCTGAGTGCTCTGACAATATGCACGAGGGCAAGATGCACAACTAAGACTGCAAGAGGCAATGAAGGGACACAGAGAGGCAAGAAGAATTCATTACAAACAAGAAGTGAACGAAAACCAGGGGATCTGGAGCTCATTTACTCAAATACTCCATGTTACTTCAGTGGTCAAACATAAGAAGGCGGCAAGATGGTTTGGAGGAATGTCAAAGTAGCAAAAAAAGTTCAGTATGTCAATGTTCAGAACGTCAAAGTTCAGTAAAAAAAAAAAAAAGCTTTTCCTCAGGTATATTCCAAAAAACTGGTTGAATAGATAGGCCCCGAATACTGTTTATCAGAGATTTAACAATTTGAGCTTAATTCTAACAAGCCGTTAGGGTACTTTTGCAAGAAAGAACTGCAGAGAATTCAGTGGGTCTCTGGATACATAAACCTGAAAACTGATCTTTGCTTGAAACCCTAAACTCTGGCGAATGTGACTACCTGGCTATCCTCAGATGGTTCTCACAGATCATCCATGTGCTGTAACATGCCCAGTGTGGAGGCCTCCAGCGATGTGGGCAAGAGTCAGTGGGTGGCCATCTCTGTGCAGGCATGTTCAGAGTTGTGGATGTGGTGTCACACAGGCATAGCTCAGGTCCTTTTGAAGGGCAGGACCACTGTCTCTCTTTTCCCTTTCATACAGGATATAGCACAATCATTGTGTCTTTAGGGGAAAAAAACCCACAATGGTTCCAAAACACCTTTCAGTAGACAAACCATCATCATGAGGGTTCAAATAGGCTTACGAGATTTTCCACCCCCGATCAGCAGAGGAAGATCATTCCCTGCTCTGGGACTGGAAGCAATCCCTCTGGTGACCCCTCGCTGATGACTGAAAGGGGTTGATAGCAGCAAGACTTCTTTTAAGTCCCACTTTCCATTCACAGCAAATGGGACTCACAGTGTCTCTGTTCTAAAGGGTACTGGTGACAGGAAAAGGCTACTATCTGTAGAGTTTCTCTAAGATTCTGGTTATGGCACATGATGTTTGCGAGGCTTCCCAAAACAAGGAGCTTCAGTTCCACCTCCATAGGCCTGTCTCTTTGGAAAAGGACCTGCAGAGAAAGCAGTAACCAGGCCTCTGACTGCCCATGAGAACCATCACACCAAAGCCAGGACCTGCTTGTGCTATCACTTGCAGTCACAGAATTGAAACAGCAATGTTTTCCTTCCCAAATACATGACAACTGACAACTAGAAAGAGTTTGCCCCTTATTCTTAAACACATAGATGTGAAAAACATAAAAATCTAGATGCTGCCATTTTGGTGAAGAAAAGCATTTTCTCCCTCTCCCAAGAAGACCCTATAGAAGGAATACTCATTTCTGTCTTCTGGGAGAAAAGCACCATCCGGTTCTCGCAGTAACAAAATTATTTCTGTACACGCTATGGTCTGATTTGAGGCTCTGCCTCAGAAAATTTTGATACCACTAATTTGGAACAATGTGGTCAAGCCCTTCATTTTTAAAACTCTGCTTCATCTCTGCATTTGTTCAAATAGCAAACTTATATGACATAGGAGAAGGTTGAGTTCATCTATTTAAATATTGCAATTGAAAAAAAAAATCAGATTTGTAATATGTATCTGTGGAACTAACAGCATCTGTATTAGGAAATTGATTTGAGAGAGAAATTTTGGCATCTTTCCCAGTGCGAGGAGAGAAAAAAAAGAGAACCAGGTTGAGTACCACCTCACTCTGCCCTAAAACCAATCAAGAAGTTGCAACAGGAAACATCCTAGAACTTGGGAGACAAAAGTTAATTATTGACCTAGAAAAAGGAGAGCTTCAGCACAGATGTCTTTATAAGTACCCTGATTTCAGCATCACAGTTTGATCTGGCAGCATCTCTTTCCCACCATCACAATCTGAATGACCTGTTTAGTTCTGGATGAAAGGAGATAATTTTTCAGTGTGGTCCAGAAAAACAAAAGAAGAATATACCATGTCCCTGTAAACTTCTCTGGATAGAGAAGTGTGTAATTGGCTAGTTAAAACCCAAGTGATTCTCCTGAAAACTACACTGTTCTGCTGAGAGGAGGCTTTTGGGACACAACTGGCTCAAAAGCAGCCATTTGACTTTAGCAATTTTGTAAGCAGTACTTTGGGAGTTCATATATTAATTCTATATCACTTGTTTTAAGATGATGACTTTTTTTATTCCTATTACTTTCAACAGTACACAGACACATTATTACAAACAAAAGAAAACAATAATAGCCACCATGACATTTCCATCATGCAAATAAAACATATTTAGTTCTGGCAACTTTGTAATCAAAAGGATTTTTCTTTTTCAGCTTAAAGCTGACAATAATCATTGTGAAAGACAAAGAATGAGTAATACCTAAAAAAATTGGGATATAGTATTTTAGATACTATAAATAAGGGATGTTAGGAGGTCAGGCAATCTACCTCTTTGCCTCTATGGCAGGATCTTCTCCTCCTAACCCATTCCAGACAGAACAACCAGTTCACAAAAACTTCCAAAGAAAGCACTTCTTTAGTTTACCCAGGCAAACCTGTGCCTTGGTTTAAATTGATAGAAAACTTTTTTAAAGGTTGATTTCAAATTTCCCTTTTTTCAAATTTAAGCCCATCCACAACAGAAATGAAGAACAGTTGACACCTTTGGGGCTTGCATTTTGGAGCAGAAGTGTGCTTTCAGGATCTCACATTCACCAGTTCATTGTAAATTCCAGGTCAGATCTCTTTATTTTACAGATTATGGTATATGATTCACTTTTAACTTTGTGGAGAACTTGAACCAGGCACTACTGCAGAAGTAGAGCTGTAATACAATTCTCTCTTCAGAGCTGTACTCATCCTTTCCTGTTCAAAAAGGATAAATGAACACTCCCACTGAAAGTCTCTGGAGAACATCTGCTGATTAAGGTGTCACTTCTCGTGATTACAAAATTGAAGTCAATGGTAGCCTTTTCTTTGCGTGGGCTTTGGCTCAGACTAGAATTCTACTGGAAATGTACTGCAAACTGTTTAAGATGATAACACTCCTAGCTCACAACTAGTAAGATAAGGACTGGATAGCAGTCTTTCCCCATTTTATGTCCCACCATTACCCTTTCCTGTCTACGGACTTACTGATAGCCATTAATCCACTAAATAATGTACTTCCAGAGCAGCTCTTAAACCTCTGCTTAGCTCATGAGTGTCTTAGATCCTCAAAGGATTTCTGACTGGAGGGAAGGCATTCCTTTGAAATGCCAGCATTGCAGGGGAGCTTATACCAGGATTTGCAGTCCTATTCACCTTTGCCTTACCTCCCACTTCTTACCCTGCCAAGTGCATCAGGGAAGCAAAGGAATAATCTTTGGAAGGGAGAGAAGATTTTCTTTGGTCCCATCAGAACAAAACTGACCATGTCTCCTTTCCATTCAGCTTTCTCTGCAGATCACAACAGTAGAGGCAAAAGAGTTATGTGCCTCCTCCCTAAAGCTCAGGCAGCCCCAGGGCTTCTTGGAGTTATTACTTTTTAACAACCACACATCTCTAAAACTTAAGAGAAACATCTTCACACTCCCTCTTCTGGCCAGTACTCTCAGCTCTAAAGGTACTGATTATGCCCAGAATGAGCTTTGTTTCGCACCATGGAAATTAATTGTAGCATCAGTCCTAGCTACATGTCAGTCTCAGACTGGAACAGACAATTGGCACGTTTGAGCATTCTCTTGTAAGAAGAAGGTAGCTTTATAGGCAGCCAAAGCCTTATTTAAGAAGTCTGAATTATCCCTCTTCCAGCCTGCTTGGAATTTTCCCCCAAACAAAGGACATGGACTAGACTATGTAAATGCCAAAGCAGTTACCACCTATAGAGGACCAAGATCTCATAAATCACCTTGACTGAGGTTCACAGGAGCAGAGCCGGTCATGAGCCAGTTCTCACCTGGAGGCTGCCCAAGCGTATTAGACATGGTACAGTCTCTTGGCAAGAGCTGGAGGAAAATTCTGACATTGAGAAAGTCATATAATGGATTCTGCTGGTTCTAAAGCACCTGGCAAACAGCTTTGGTGTGACATGTAAGATTCACACCGCATGTTCCAGGTCCAAGACACAGTCTGTGAAAATGTCTCTCACCACAACTTCTAATGCTCATTAGAGATGGCACTTCTTGCTGATTCCCACTAATAGCACACCCTCTTTACTACTCTGACATAACTTAACACATTCCTGAACTGGGACAGCAATCCCACTTGGAACCAGCTGCCCTTGTGAGGCTGCACACCTGACAAGAAATTTGTTTGCAGATCATGAACTTAAAACAATGAAGATCAGAAGCCACTGGGCCTGCAAGACCTATGGCAGTTGCTAGAACTTCTAGCACAAGAGGTATAGAAGCCTGCATTCCAGACATACATATACCAAGAAAGTGACGTTTCAGATAGGGAAATACATGCAGGGAAATACCTTTATATAGCTAAAATATATAAACAATATCACTTTCCTATTTTATACCAAAATCCACAGTTCTGCAAGTGGCAAAATCAAAAGGAGGCACTTCTACCCTTTCCTGGCATAACTAGACCACATGAAACCTAAGCACAGAGAAACATCAGTTTAACACAATCAGAAACTGAAGCTTTTTCTTGTCTGCAGCATTTACATAGTTAACAAGTGTTAGCCTGTCAAAAGCAACTAAGGATAGGAGGGAGTGATATCAGACTTTGTCCAATTTATCATCTTTCACATTAGGTTGTTGTCACGTTATCCATAGCTAATCAGGAGACAAACCAAGACAATAAACCAACAGCAGGAAACTCAATCCAAGAAGTGTGTTTCTATTCAGCAGTTCTGACACAATGAACAGAAAGATAAAGGGAGACGTCAACTTCTATTTTATTTATGCAGTCATAGAACAACAGAGGATTTAATTTCTCTCTTTTCAGGCTGAAGTTTCCTACTAAATGAAACATCCTCTTTCCTTACAAATGCAGTTGGCTCCTATCATTAACAACTCCTCTTGCTGGAGAAACAGATGAGGCTATATTGCCAGGTCACTCATTAGCAAAAAAGCAAACTCATTATGTATTCTGGCTATCTTCTATGGGCTTTGGAGCCCACACGGACTGTGACATAGGACGTATAAACAGATTACTACACAGGTACTATTGTTAAACTTCTAATTTCTACAATAGAAATATACTTACACTGCCCACTCCAACTTCTCATTCTTGATTGAATTGTAGAGGGCCTGCAAAGGGAGAGAAATGAGATGGAATTATTGTTTGATCCCTCCTACACATACACTAATATGTTGAGGAAAGATACCCAGCTAGTATCAGCAAACAAGCGGTCTCCAACCAAGCAAGTCCCCTACCTGCTAACGGCAATGTGAGAATCTTCAGCAGAAATTTCACCTAAGAAAAAAATACTGAATGCATGTTTTGAGATTACGGTAATTTTCTCAAGCAAGTTTGTTGGAGTTTGTGGTTTGTGCCTTTTTAAGAACATAGAATCATGGAATAGCCATGGAAGGAACCGGAACACCATCTAGTTCCAACACTCCTGCCATGGGTAGAAACACCTTTCACTAGGCCAGGATGTTCAGAGCCCCGTTCAACCTGGCCTTGAACACTTCCAGGGATGGGCATCTACAGCTTCTCTGGGCAACCTCTTCCAGTGCCTCACCATGCTCACAGTAAAGAATTTCTTCCTAACATACAGTCTAATCCTATTCTATTTCAGTTTGAAGCCATTGCACCTTGTCCTTTCCTTACATGCACTTGTAAAAACTACTTGCAGGCTGCCTTCAGGGACTGGAAGGCTGCAATTAGGTCAACCTTAAGCCTTCTCTTCTCCATGCTGAACAATCCCAATCCTCTCAGCCTGTCTTCATAGGAAATGTAGTCCATCCACCTATCACCTTGGTGTCCCTGTTCTGGACTTCGCTCCAACAGTTCCATGTCCTCCCTGTGCTGGGGCCCTGGAGCTGGATGCAGGGTTCCAGGTGGGGGTCTCAGCAGACCAGAGCAGAGCAGAGGGGCAGAATCTCCTTCCCTCCCTGCTGCTTTGGATGCAGCCCAGGACAGGTTTGGCTTTCCGGGCTGGGAGTGCCCATGGCTGGGTCATGTCCAGCCTTTAATTCACCAGCACCCCAAGTCCTTCTGACAGGGTTGCTCTCAATCTGTTCATTCCCAGCCTGTGCTGATACCAGAGGTCGCTCTGACCCAGGTGCAGCACCTTGCACTTACTTGGTCTTGTAAAACCTCTTGAGATACCCATGCACCCACTTTTCTATCTTGTCCAGGTCATCCTTCGGCTAGGTGTCATATGCAGATTTGCTGAGGGTGCATCTGATGCCTTCATCCATGTCATTAATGAAGACATTAAATAGCACTGATCCCCATATGAACCTGACGGACACCACTTGTCTCTGATGTCTTTCAGGACACTGAGCCATTGACGGCTACTTTCTGGATGTGACCATCCAACCACTTTCTTATCCATCTAACAATCCACCCATCAAAGGTGAATGGATGGGCATTTCTGGCCATTTGTAGGCACTTGCTTAATTTTCAGGTGAAAGCTATCAAGAGATTTTAAGACCACTCTGCAGAAAGAAAGCATAAAATCCATCTCTCTGCTATCTGGAGACAGGCACATTGTGACGAACTCTGTCAAAGGCTTTACAGAAATCCAGATAAATGGCATGTGTAGCCCTTCCCTTGTCCACTAACGTGGTCACTCCATCATTCAAGGCCACTGGGCTGGTCATGCAGGACTTGCCCTTGGTGAAGCTGGGCTGGCTCTCTTGAATCACCTCCCTGTTCTCCATGTGCCTTAGCACAGTGTCTAGGAGGATCCCCAGGCACATGGTGAGGCTGGGAGCATCCTAGTTGCCAGGATTCTCCTTTCTACTCTTTTAGAAGATGGGTACAGTGTTTCCCCTCTTCCAGTCACCCTGGACTTCATCAATACAATGGTGAATTCATGACTAAGGTGACTTCACAAATACCATGGAGAGTGGCTTGACAACTACATCAGCCAATTCCCTCAGGACTCTGGGATACCTCTTCTCACTGGTTCTAATAGACTTAGGTACATTCTAGCTCCTCAGGTGGTCATGAACCTGAACTTCACTTACAGTTTGCAAAAGCCACAAGACTATGGCCTTCAAATTCAAGGTTCAGTCGTATTCCTGACACTCAATAACATCTTTTTATCAATGACTTTAATGGGGACTTTAAGATTCCACCATACGGGCTTGTTGTCTGGGTTTTTGCTGTTCTCCTCTGTCTCTTTAAGAAGCTTTTCTAAAGTTCAATTTTAGCCTTCTGTGTTTACCTTTTGCAATGGAGTCAGACATGATTTTACATAAACAACTCTTCTTGTTATTGTAACCATCTAACCATGTTTACATTCTTATAAGGAGGAGATTGTTGATGGACTGTTGGGTTGCCCAGTGTGGTTGAAGAGAAGATTTTCTTCCTCCAGTCCATGGTCACTGCTGGAATTCTATAAATGCTGAAGTTTGTAAATAAACTGCCTCTTTTCTGCCTTAGACATCTCAGCGTGTGGGTGTCATATCTTTGTGTGTGTGCGACATGGGCTAATCTGTGACCTTTCCCAGTCACACACCTAAACATAAACATATTCAGTTTCTAAGTACAAAACAGAAAATGAATGTTAAGCAACTTTTGTGCTTGAAGACCACTGTCTTGGACTGTTGTCCACTAACACTATTCCTTTCAATTCATAGGAAAGGTGCCCAGTAGGTTTGACACCAAAGGCAAGAGTTCTGGTTTTGATACAAGCTTGCAAAGAAAAGGGTCTGAAATCTGACTTAAGACTGGGTGAGTATCAGACATCTGGGATGGATTTTTTTTGAGAGAAAGTACATGTATCAGTTGGATAAGTATGTCTTATTTCAGCCCTCCAGAAGCTGATGTATACAACGATTAAAACCCTGGTATTACTACAAACTAATGCAGTTCTTCAAACAGGTCACTTAAGTGAAGTATTTTGGTATGGAATGTCCCTGATTCTCACACGTATAATCCGCATTTGTAATTCACCTTATATACATAGCTAGATTTACTCCCTCTGGCACATAACTCCTACACAGCCCCAAAATATGTTAACGTGTAGAAGAACTGTTGATGCACATGATTAGCAAAAAGTAGCACATCAAGTATGAACAAGCCTGAAAATCACATACTATAATAGCTATGACATAATGCTCAACAGAAACAGTAACATTTAGACAGTTTTAATGCTGACCCAAACCAAAAATAATTTGGAAACTGAAGAACTAAATGAGTCTTGTGCATATGCCACAGCTGAATTCACGTGAGCAATACCATGAGCATATCCCACTCTTCATCCTGTCATCCACTGGCTCCTTTCTGAATCTGGAAGTCTTACTTGAAGATCCTTAATATTCAGCTCTGTGGAAATCTGGCTTAACTGAACCATACACAAGCAGGTCAAACATTATGGTGGTATAATTCACCTCATGCTGATGCTACACAGGCAGCAACTCTTGGTCACAGTGTTCCAAGAAAGTAGGTTTCTTCGCGCAATACAACAGATATGAACACCAGGAATAATCCTGCCTCATCCTACTGACACTGAGCTAGCAAAAAGAGGTCCTCACCACTAACTGAGCTGCGCAGCCATTCAGAGAAATATGATGAAGTATTTCCAAGTCTGGAGTTTTCACTATTTCTATAGAACCTATCTTCTCTGAAGTTGTATAAGGAGCTCTGAACAAAAGGCAAACAGCGAAAGGTGAATGGATGGGCATTTCTGGCAATTTGTAGGCATTTGCTTAATTTTCAGGTGAAAACTATCAAGAGATTTTAAGACCACTCTGCAGAAAGAAAGCAAAAGAAAGTGTTACTATTTCTCCTACCAGTTCAGCAGAATTAGACACAACTCCATTTCTGTACACAAACTAATTCTGATTGATACTGGTTCCTGCATTCACCAAGCATTTCTTACATGATTTGGCCAAAGCCCCTGTCTTATTCTTTGACTTGTTCTTTTCTTCCTGCTATTACTAAAATATCTCTTACATTTTGAGCCAGAAAATGACTTCCAAATACAAAGCGAAGAGGCTGCATGCTTCCTCCAGTTGTCTCCCCAGTTTTTCAGTAGTATTTTTTTCCTCATGTACCTGAATGAGTCTTAGAAACAGCAAAAACCTGGCTTGAGGAAACACATTTGTTGCTCTCTGGCCCAAATACCTACAAGATTGGGTCAAAACCTCTGAAAATTAACACCTGCCCTGTGCAGGTTTTATGAGATTTCACTGCTATGCAGGTCTCTAGAGATCACTGCAGCCAAAGAGCAGAATACACAAAAGCAGCAGTCCAGATTGGTGCAGGGATAACATGTGCCCCAGGCTTTTGCCTTGCAGAAAGAGAGCTATGTTTGTCCCAACCTTTACTAATGAGCCAGACATTGTCTTCCTTCTTTAGGGAGTAACAGACACCAACCCAGTCCTACGGCACACATCTGACCAAGGACATGGTGTCCCTTACAGACCATCAAACAGAGCCCGTCAAAAAGTTTCTGGTATTTACAAAACAGAAAGAAAACTGTAAAGAGTATGCACAGCCTGAGCAGCTGTACACAGGGCATGTTCTGCGTGTCTACCAGGCATGTTCACTGAGACCTCAGCAAAGCAGACCTCTCCAGGGATGCAAATACATGAGTTCTCATGCCTGTCCTCCAATCTACATCTCTGACAGAGACTGCTACGAGGCTGTGCACTTGCTGGCGGACTCACCAGCCTTTCAGAGCTGCTTTATGTCACTTCTCCAAAACAATTTATACTTTAACATTTTCCTGATGTCTACCTGGGCTCTCATACGTTCCAGAGAAGCAAAATTTCCTCCTGCCATGTTTCGCAACCAGAAGCATGCATGTACAACACAGCATCTGCTCTCTGATTTACTTCATGGCTATTCCCCAAGGCCCTGATTCAAACAGCAGCTCTTTTCAATAGACATTTCTCCAGAGTATGACTAAATCAAACAAACTTGGAGACAAGCACTGAAATGCTTTACTAAATTGCAACAAAGCTCATCAGAGATTACGGCATGGTCATGACTCTCATTGTACTTAGCTGCAAGGAGAGGTTTTATTAACTCGTGTTGTCTCTCTGGGAAATAAAAAAAAAGCCAACAAAGAAAAAAAGCCCTCATTTAAAGCAGTCTTACAGATTGACAACTCTCACCACTTCCTACCTGCTAGCACTGGAAGTGCTTGGCCAATTTGCTATGTAAGTCAGAAAACAGGCAGTTGTACCAGGGCAGTGAATGACAGAATGAATATTGCATAGGTGTCATCTTCCAAGCTGGACTGATACCAGTCAAAAAGTGGAATGACTTTCTATCTCTTTTGTCACCCAAGGCTGCTCTAGACAGGATCCAAATCGCCAGATACCAAAGACTCAGCAGTGACTGACTTCAGTGCTTTGACTTTTTATCCCTATTACCCAGAACACAAAGACCTACTCCTTAAAGCTTTCCCCTTTCTGATAAGCGTTGATCTCTATCTAGGTCCACCACACCTCAAGTCCTGCACAGCCGTAAGCTCCTTGGAGCAACAGGTGCAATTTTGAAGGCAGAATAAAAGAAATTGACTGCTGCATAAGGCAAACAGCAGGCAAAATCCTAGTAGGCACCTTCCTTGTTTTAACTCCAATGCTGTTTCCCACAGCTCCAATTTGACCCCTAGAAGACTGAAGTGTAAAAAGTGAGACTTGTTATGTGTTTGTGGGATTTGATTGTATTTGTTCATAAACTAGACAAGAAACACTTTGCTTTTTAAGTGCAAGGCTGTAACTCTAAAAAACTGCTGAATTCCACCTCCACTTCCCCTTAGGTAAAACAAGTAGGTCCACAAAAACCCCAGATTTTCACAAGCTCTGACTAGTTGGTACTTTTATTCCAGTTGGAAAGAAAAGCCAAACTGTGGAGAGACTGCTTCTGAAAACTCCTGTTTATTTTACAAAGCTACCAAGGGAAAAAAGGTCATTCACCACCCTCACCTTCCTCAAAATCTTGTCACATGGGCAAACTGCTGGACCCATTTAAACAGGCTGCTCTTGTCACCTGCCGGCTGCCAGTGATGCTGTGAGTCAACCTCTGCAGGCAGAAGCAGTGCACAAAAGAAAGGCACAACCAGGTATGTACACAGGGACGAAGACATAGCAAATTACCCAGATACTGACAGTGGTAAATCATCTAATCTACAAGTAGGCCCCCAAAGCCCAGCTAGCAGGGTGAAAGATGCTTGAAGAGATCCCAAAGCACTGTACAATTCCTCCCTTCGAAAAGCAACATAGGGCTGGTTCTTGAAGCAAGCTACTGACTTTGTGTTTGCACTAGCCCATGCAGAAAAGCCTGCCAAGAGGGAAAGGAATACACCACACATTCTTTACACCTGCTCCACACATAGAAAGGAGCCAGAAACACCTGCTGTGAGGCGGTAAATAGGCAAAACCAAAACTAAGTTCATAGAGACAGCACGGATGACCCAGACTGTCTTTCCAGTTCTTGTCTCCCATGGTTTGCTTGCACTCAGTTCTTCTCTGATTTTTGGAGTCATTGTCCGAGGAATGATCATCTGATCATTGCAGAGGATAGCACGGGTGGCTTTTGATGCCTCCAGGGCAGGGATGCATGTGTGTTCTGACCAAGGCCTTTGTCACACTCTCCTGCTACCACTGCCACAAGAAGCCCTGCCTGGATACACTTCTTCTTCACCTCCAACTGATAATGGCATGGTTGACCCCAAGCAGCAAGGAAGCCCCAGATAGATGTCAAAGCCATGCTCAGTCTTTGCAGTCACAGCACCTCCCCCAGTCATTCAGCACCTGTCCATTGGCTTTGCCCTTTGGAGCTGAGCAGTCATCAGCATCAGCTCTGGCTCCTGCCATATGTGCTTTACTGGGGGGAGAAGAAAAAAACAAAACAAAACAAAACAAAAAAAAACCCCGCAACTGAAATAGCAGAACTCTACAAAAATAAAACAGGTTACAGAGGCAACAGGTACTAAATGTCAGAGGTATCTGTATGGAGTCCTAATAGGTGTTAGTATGCTCATCCTTTGGACCAGGGCACAGCTGTTTATCATTGCCCTTTGCCAGATTTGGATGGGGAGCAACATGTTGCTATATACTACTCGTAGCTCGCTGTTTAGGTTACTGCCTGGAGGCTGGCCCTCACTCAGAATACAGATCTATACTACTCCACCACCTGCTGTTTGCCACCTTCCCTCAAAACCCAGATCTTGACATTTTCTCCTCTCCTCATGCACGGATCTGTAACACCTGGCAAGGGGAGGATAAGGGCTCTGATCACTGAGTGCCTGCAGCTCGTTGCCAGATTCAAAGCCCACACACCCTCGATTTCTCATGCATTTTCCCCATTCTGATGGGGATGCAGCAAGGATGCCAGAATAGTACCCCAAGAAGCCTGTGCATGAGTGCATGGCATCTCATGTCTGCTGATATTGCTCTCAATTTTAAATTCCACTGGTTTGTACAACAAACGTTCTTCTAACAAGCCAGCATACATTATTCATAAAACAGCACAGAGCTGTTCAGCAGCATATGGAACCGATGAATGTTGTTCTGGTGTAGGAGGAGATAGGGTTGATAGGAATGTTTCAGGGGGAAGAAAAGGAGATCATTTCACCCAGGGAATTTCAAGTGCGTCACCAACTGGAGGAGAACGTTTCGAAGAGAAACTCCTCTGTTAAAAATCTGGAGGGGGATGGGGAGAAAGAAAAAAAAAGGAAGAAAGATTGTGCCAGATATATCATCATAAAACAGAAAAGGATGGTTAGCTGTGGCTTCTGAGAGCCAAGAAATTAATGCCACACAAGAAATGTGTCCTCTGTATTGATACACACAGCTTGCTAGAAAGATTTTTTCTGTACTTGCTGAAGTGTTTCATCAGTGTTATTATAAAGGCAGCACACTGAATTATTACAGAAAAATAGAGAAAAGGCTACAGAAGTACTTCTTGATAGTGGAGCATCTACACAGCCCATTTCAAACTGTTTTATTGGCCCTGTGTATTTGCAGGCAGGACAGGTGCAAGTACTTGGCAATTCAGTCCCTGGCTGCAGAAAGTCTGTCAGAAAAAGAGACTACTGAGCATGCTGGGTCACACGGATGATCCTAAGATCCTTTGACTCACCTTGCATGCAGTCTGGATTTGAGCCTGCCCTCCAGAGAACAATGGTACAAAATTCACAGTATCCTTTTCACAGGTTCTCCTGCTGGTCTAAAGCTGTGGTACCTGCCTATAATACACACTCAGGATGCATCCCCCTACTGAAGCCTGTCCACGCAGAGGCACTACCTGATGTGTGTCAAGGAGATGAAAGGTACTTGGGCTACCTAGCTTCTCTGACACTGACAGCAGGCACACCTCATCTGCAGGCACCATGTTGGTGCTTTGTTCATACTAACTAAAGCATGAGGATACATAATACTCTCTAGCTTACCAAAATAGGTTGAATCACATAAGCAAAAAGTGAAAGAGGAGTATGTTTCTGAGGCACAAATGGTTTAAATCTATCTCCTGTCCAAAGTCAGCAGAAACAGGTCTTGAGCATTGCAAATCACTTTATATGGGGAGCAGATAAAATACACGGCAGTCCAGACATAAAGATGGAGACACACCCACAGAAATACAAAGAGGAGAAGTCTACAAACCTTACTTAATACCGAGGAGATCTACATGGCATCAGTGTCCAGAAAAACCCAGCCTAGAACTGATGACATTTCCTGAGAAGTGATGCACGAACATATATATGCACAGTTACACTGATAAAAAGTGCTCTTTTGCCACACTACAGATTAACAACCCCCAGGTTCTTCCACCAACACAACAGTATCGAAGAGCCATAGCTCAATTATAAATCAGTTCTCTAAATCAGTGATGTCTTAGCAAAATAAATGGGCAGACAAAGATCAGAAGGGGGAACAGAGAGATAGAAAGAACAGGTCTGTCCAAAATCATGAGACCAATCACTTGCAGAGCTGCTTATCAACCAGGCAGGCACCAGTGAAGGGAATGCAGGGATCTTCTCAGCCCTCCATAACACAGCTTTTACACATCTTATATGTCCTACAGATACAAAAACCTTTGTTTGAAATAAACAGCACAACAAACTGAAACAAAGCTGCAGTGTTCTTCCCAGTTTATTGAGACAGGCAGGAAAGGAAGTAGATATCTCTCAGACAACAACCTACAGCAGTTAGAAGGAAGAAATGTGAATTCCACAGAGGAATGAACACAGAGCTTTCATTACTGCAGTAGTTAACTAATTGTGTCAGACACTGTTCCTGGGAGAAAGTCCCAGCCCTGAGGGCGCTACACCATGCATACACACACGGTGGACACAAAGCCGGGGAGAGGGAAGATACAGAGATTAAGTAATTCATCCAATGTCGAAAGACTTGAATTTTTACCATATGCAGGAGAGTTTTCATACATAAATCCTCCCACTAAATACCGTGAAATTATTTCCATGCTTAGGGTGAAAGTGTTCACTAGAGCAGGGTCCTAGAGCACCTGCAAGATGCAGCCTTTACTTTGATATTTGTTGGAGAAGCACATACTGCATCAGCAACAGCCTGAAAATGATGGCCATGCTATTTCTCTGCCCCAACTCAGCAATGCACTATTGCTTAGATATGGTTTATAAGGTCCTGAAAACAGAGGCTCATTAAACTGAACTGAAAAAAAACCTTACATTTATTTCTGGTTTCAGTACCCTGTGATTTAAGTTATTACACAGCTCAGGCTATGAAATGCCATACAACCTGTAAGCTAACAGAGCTAGGAACTACTGTGCAGCACTAGGGTTTTTTCACCGCAGCAGAGGAGGTTTCTCACAGAACAGATAGAAGATTTAGGGAAGGGACACTACAGGAAGATCCTGCTTTGCATGCACATGGACCCACAACACAGTTAAATGCTTGGCTGATGCTTTAAAATACTGATTCAGCACACCTTTGCAAGTGATTGTATCTTTTAATCCCAAGGTCAGAATCAACTGGCAGTAAGAACAAAATTAGGGGCACATTTTGGTCACTGCATGGAGTTCATCCAACCCTTGGAGACATGGAGCACCTTTGAGAGGGGGACAGCTCTTAAAGCACTTGCCAGGAGTTCCTGGGTGCCTCTCAGTTATTGTGTGGGAGAGAGGGATGAGGAAAAAAGAGATGCTGCATGGCGAGGGGGTTGTTTGCTTAGGAACTGAATAACTGGGCTGGGCTGGGTGAGGAGATGCTGCACGCAGTCAGTGTAGCAGCTGGGAATAGCCTGTGCTACCAACCATTACAATACACTAATGTATTCCTATAAATGCACAAACAATGCCTTCCTAGTAAATACTTGACAGCAATATTTAAGCATGCATGCAAGTGAGACAATATTTTCACCTAGCACCCACACCTACTAAACCACAGAGCTGTAGAGAAGGAGTAAAAATTATTTTTCTACAGAAAACAATACCCATTAAACCGGTAATCCCAAGGACATCACCTGCCAACTCTGGCACATTTCCCAAAAGTAGAGCTCCAACTACCACTGCCACTAGCAAGTTTTCCCTGTTTACTATTGCACCAAGCTCAGTGACAGGGCATTCGGTTAAGACCCAATCATTATAACATCAGAGCTCTTTCACCTTCAGTTCTCTCCTCAAATGCAGAGATTTTTTCCATGACCTGACAGCAATTCTGTGATCACTGCAGATCACCCAGAGCTCTTAACTCCTGCAAAGCATAACCTTTTCACAACACCAACCCCATGTCTAACCAAGCAAAACGCTACTAATATTTAGTCATTTACCTTGCCTTCTTTAGTAGAAAACTCGGAGGAGTTGGAGATTTTCATAGATTTTGACCGATGGGACTGCCGCCAGAGAGATTCTTCTCGGGAGTATTTCACTGAACCTGTGGCTCTCACCCGGACTTTACTGGTGCTCTGAACACTGTTAACTCCAATCATTTCCAAAAGTGAGTGTGTATGGGATGGGAAAGAAGAAAGCTAATGAAACTTCCCAATCCCCTGCAGAGGAACTGGAAAAGGTTACGACTGGAGAGCCCAAGCTCAAGCAATCTGTGTTTGCTTAAAGCACACTAGGCTGTTTTCTCCAGCATCTTCAGGCACAGTGTTTAGAGCCAGCCTGATTGTTCCAGGCATTGCTCACGTCACTGGACGGGAGAAAAAAAAGAAAAAGAAAAAGAAGAGGCTGATAGAAACTCCTCCCCTGCTCTGCTCCGCTCCCCTCTACAGCATCAACTCCCCCTTCATACACACACCAACAGTGAGAGGGAGAGAGGTGGAGAGAAAGATGCTGGAACAAATGCCAGCAGATCAAGCAACATATTCATTTTCAGTTCACGCGGCCACACTTCCCTGCCTGCAACAGCCTGCCATGCTCATTACTGCCTGCAATAACAAAGAACACTGTAAAAAGAGTCTTCAATCACCTGCCAGCTACCAGCTTCTGGATGTGATAAATACTGATGGATTCTCAAAGCACTGGAGGAATGAGTGAAAACCCACAGCACCATAACAAAGTACTGGCAAGCCCCAGAGAGACAAATCAGCAAATTTCCACAACTCTAAGTGTTTGCACTCGTTAGCCAGAGTCCTTGGGGTGCCTTCCCAAGGTGCAAGAGGAGAGAACAAGATCACTTTCACACTCTAAAAGGGGCTTAGGGGAAAAGAGATGACTTTCCCAAAGTGGTCAGTGCAGCCCCGCAGCACAGTTGTGAACAAGCAGCTAGGGACTCGCCTCCCCACGTGGCAGCCAGGAGAGCTGTAGCCATACCCCTCCCTACACAAGCAAACCGCATGTTCCAGTGGCTGACCCCACAAGGGATGCAGCTTCCAACTGGCACCCTGTTCCTCCCTTGTGGCAAACCCATACAGCCTAGTGATGGGAGGGCCACTACCACTGCCAGAGGCACCACTCCTACCCACAGGAGCCTGGCTCCAGAGGCCAGGCACGCTCTCTCTGCCTGGGGCCATCTGCCTTCATGCAGGGGGCAAGGGAAGACTGACGCCAAAAGGAGCTAGTACTCTTACTGATGGGTGGATATGCTAAATACGGGAAAAGAGAGATGTTTACCTCAATGTTGCAAAAGCACCATCATTTCTGGCTTCTGTAGACCCAGAGTGCAGCAGACTGTGCATTGCCATGGCAACGTGCTCCAATGTGAGAGAGAGCGAGCGATTGCTGTGCTCTACTCGGCTCAGCACAGGATCCTGACAGCTGCCAGAACACACACTGGACAGGTGGAGCAGCTTGTGTGAGCAGCAAGGCAAAAGTGGACAATGAGGTCATTGTCCCAAAACCCAGAAAAGGCGAACAGTTTGTGCAGAGGGTGCACGAGGAGCTGGAAGACTCTGCAGTAAGGCTAACACCAGGTTCAGCAACCTGTCCCACACCACCATATCACCAGGCAGGGCAAGGACAGCAGCAGTGGTGTTGGGTTGTGGGAGGACATGAGGGCTATCATCCCATTCACACCAAGACACACAGGAACAAGTCTGCACGCAGACAGCAATGAGGTGGTGCTGTCTGGCACGCTGAGGTGAATGTCCCATGCTGAGATACATCAGGCAACCAAAAGCTGAGTAAAGAGGTTCCAGTCTCCATTCACACCTGAGTCCCATTCCATGTCCCAAGCCATGTGAAAGCAAAGAGTTTGCTTACCCCATGTCATGTGCCCAACAGCACCCAGGGGTAAGTAAGATGCATATGAACTGAGCAGACTTTTCCCCTGGTTACATCTTCCCAGTCTCTTGCAATCAGGGCAAACGGCAAGACAGCCACACGATGGTCCTAGGTGCATTTCTGCTTTAAAAGATGCTGCTGTCTCCCCAGCATGCAGCAGCCTTTCTGACAGCATTAACCCTTTGCTCATGTTGCCCCCAAGGACGCTAAAAGGTGCATATTATTCCCAAAGACTATAAGAGGTGTGGACCCTGCTGAAGGACAATGGTCAGTGGAACAGGGAACAGATTACCTAAATATCAACACAAAAACTGCCCCTGGGGTGGGAAACTTCTGATTCCTCACAGATTCTGCCTCTATCCTGCTCGACACACAGATATCTTCCCTTCTGGCCAGCAAGAAAAACACATTTTCATTTCCACAACAGTGTGATATAGCAAGCCCATTCCTACCTCACACATTAAGATCAAATCCCAAATGTGCCCCCTTTTTACACAAACCTGTCATTGCTAGAGTATAACTGAAAGGAACCTTTTTCTCTGGCAATAATCATTCTCTGAGTTACTTCTGTCACTTCGCAAAAAAGGTTTTATGTTACTTTACCCATGTGAAATTATCCACTGCTTGTGGGAAAGCTTTTCAAAGAAAATCTCTTCTTAGAGGAAATTTGCACTGCATCAACCACTCCAGATGAGCTAAGCAGCAGGTCCTGACAGGTGCTACGTAAATGGCCACAAATCACTCTCTATCCTAGCAGCCCCCTGCCTAGTAGATTATTCTTGCTCTCAGATTTTAAGGCCAACTCCCAAGCACCCTCAACACATCTGAAATAATTATACTCCCTAAATATCACACACAGACCTAGGCCAGTGTCAATTACACAGAGCAATTTTATTATTAAACACAAGCTAGACTGAACCAAAACAATATTACTCTTCTGTTGTCCACAGCACCATCACTGCTGCCTAACTGCAGCAGTGCATCTAGCATTCTCTGAGCTGAAGTTAGCAGATCCTCAGGTAGGACAGGAACCTTACTTCAGAAAGGAACAAGTCTCTTTCTGCAGCAGTCCAAAACTTCAAGGGTGACAGAATGTTCTTTCTTCTTTTTTCAATTGAGTATGGAAAACACTTCTCAGCTCAGACTCTCCCAAAGAGAGCCTCCTGAGATCATGCACTTGAAGCCTTAAATATCTTCAGACTGGGGTTGACGGGATTCAGTTTAGATTTCATCAGTGTCCCCGATTTTCATCTGCAAGTGATAATAAAATCTTGTACTCCTGACTGAGTCAGTATTCCGTGCACACGCTGACTGTTATTCTGGAGAAAGACCATGCTTCAACATTAGAGAAGACCCACCATTTTAGAAATTAGTATGCACACAGGATTGATTTATGTGTGTAACTGAGCAACAGGGATTTCTGAAGGAAAAGTGTTTTGTTAACATAAATAGAGGGATAGATGTTTTCAAAGAGGGGCTGAAATAGCTGTGCAGTATCAGAAAAATCAGACCTGACCACACCCAGGGGCCCCTCCAAGTGTGTCAAGAATTCAGGATCTCCCTCTTGTACAGAGGTCAGCAAAGAGGTGGTAGGAAAGCGGCAGAATGTAAATACTTGTTTTGTCAGTGACACCACTGGGGTGACCAAAAGGACTGTGACCCTATATAGAGACCTTCCCTATTAGTTCCTCTAAGGAACAAACCATAAACCAGCAAGAAAATTTTAAACTTTGGGTCAAAACAGATGCAGAAGCAGAAAACCAGTCTCTATTATTCCTTCCATCTCATCCTTTTAAAACCATACAAAAGCTTTTCTCTTGTCACGAGGTACTTATGTCAGACCCCATCACCCATAAAGGAAATGGGCAGCTGTTCCAACTTACCCTGAAATAAGCTCCTTCCCATCTGTTCCTCCCACCAGTCAAGTTTCCCTGGGAGGCAAAATGTACTCAGTCCTTGCTTGGTCTTCCTAACGTCATTCAGCAAATCAACAACACAAGAAGAAAAACTGCAGAATTCAAAGTAAAATTCAATATTGGCTTTTGGGGTACGAACCTAAGGATCACATTACCATATCTAAAGAACTCCAATGTCCTCAAAATAAGTCACATTAGTGTCATTTAAGCCTGATGTCAATGACAAACAACACAAGCTGACAAAACACATAAACATATGCATATCAATTACTTCAAATATACCCTCAAAAGCCAGTAACATATTTGAGCAGCACAGAAAGGCAAAACTATTTAATGCTGCCACTAAATGCTGTTTGTTAAATAAACAACATTAAGTCTTTCCTTCATCCTTCATCTTTCCTTCTTTCATTTTTTTCCTCTCCCCAAAACAGGAAGGAAGGGGAAAGTTAATTCTGACTGATAAGTTACTCTTTCACAATGGCTACAGAACTAGAGCTTAAAACTGATCAACAGTAAAATTCCTGTAATATTAAGATAACAATTTCTGAGGTCTGCTGACTAGGGGGAGCTGACAATCAAGATTAAATCTAAATGTCTCCTGTGAACAACAGAAATACTAGAGCAGCCACTTCATTTTTTTCTACATACACATACAACAGGAATCCTAGCAGGGTAACAGCTGGAATGGTGGGAGAATGATGGATGACTGTATGAGCACAACTGAACCATCTCTGGTTTAGGTTACATGAGAAGAAGGTTAAAAGAGCATCCACAACCAGCAGCTCACGGTCACAGCACAAGATTTCACAATTGAGTTTCTACATCAATAAGCACCTAGAACTCGGCAGAATGACAAAACCACAACAACTGGTGGAAGATCAAGTGAATCCTGGTATCACTCTATCTCTGGGATCCACACTGCATCTTGTGCCAAAAGAAATACACTCCTAAGATAAGTGCCCGTGCTGAGAATGATAGGAGATAACAGGTTTAATGAAAGCAAGCCATTGGATAATAACAGGGATGCAAAGAAATCATGCACCCTGTTACCCCGATTGGCTCTCAAAGTGAAGAGATGCCTTCAGCCATCTTCATGCTCCTTGCAGCAGATCTGTTGCAACAGCTGTTTCACGAGCTGTTGCACTTCCTTGCACTTCCAAGCACTGTAGTATCCAAGGGGAAAAGTTCCTCTTCTTGAATTCGTCCTTTTAGCAATTATGGTCTGCTGTCAACAGAGCTCACAGAAATTAACTGAGCCATACAGTAGGCAAACTAACACAGACCACCAAGTTCCTTAAGTTAAAGCTGACAAACGTAGCTACAGAAAACAGCAGCACTTCGAACAAATCCATAAAAACATCAAAACCTTAAAATTCTGCACAGGTGTGACAGAAACCCAGAGGAAAGTGATTAAAGAAGTGATGTAAAACAAACTATCTCAGATCAGCTGCAAACAATCTCTGCCACTGTCCGTGCAGTGCATATGTTTAGAGTCAACTCCACTGAAATAAACTCCTCACCCTAGAAATCTGCATTAAAAAAAAAAAAGAAAAAAAAAGGAAGCCATCCACCCTCCAAGGCGCCTCTCTGTCTCAAATAGCAAACACAACAAGTCAACAAAAGGAAAAGAAGAAAAGGAAGGAGAGGACAAGGAAGTGAGGGTAGAGGAAGTGGAGGAAGTAAGGAAGAGGACAAAAGGAAGGGGGCAAAAAGAAAGGGAGGCGCACAATAGGGAGAAGTGGGAGAAGAGAGGGGGAACAAGGAAATTGAGGCCACTCTAAGATCATCACAGGTTCCAAATGGTTGTCACCTGTGGCTGTAGGCATTGCACTATAGAAGGGGGAAAAAAACAGGCATAGCCTTTCACATCCCTTTTCTCCACAATTCCATCTACCTATGGAGTCATGTCCAGCTACCTTGCCCCAAAAGCAGGTGAAACCCTTCCTACCTCTCTTGACATCTTCCAGAACCCACTTGTCAGTAGGAGAGAAAACTGGTGCCTTGGATTTGCCCCATATCAGTACAAAGATCTTGTGAATACTTAATCATCCAAGAAAGCGTGACCTCAGAAGGTCCATTTAGCATCACAGGAAAGGAACAAAACAAATCTGAATTTAAGGAGCAGCCTAATACTCTTATTTGAAAGAAAACAGTGTAACTGGGTCAAAGAGAGAATCCAATGCTATTTGAAAAGTGTGGCAACAAACAAAAGGAAGGAAGGAATGCACAAGATTTATACAGCAATAATCCTAAAGCTGGTGGAGGAATGTTCTCTCCTCTTCTTGTTCTTCCTTTTTTTTTTTTAAATATGGTATAAATTATATTCCTACTCCTCCTTCCCTTGAGACGCAGCAAAGAACTTAAATTTCAAGCAAATCAGTGGGTGGAAGATCAAAGAATGTTTTTCAGAATTTGTTTTCTACCTACATGGAGGTGGGAGTGATATGTCATAGGGACCCAAATGTATGTGTGACATTGTATTAGAGAATTCCCAGTCTGAAAAAGCCCAAAATTCCTCTTTTAAAGTGGCAGAGTGCATCATTCCTGGAGATTACCAGTCTGTACCCTCCACACGTGGCAGTTGACATTCATCCTTGAGACCTGCTATGCATTTCAGTTACAGTAGGGGACAAGTGATGGCCTTGGCTATCTGACAGGCTGGAGAAGCTAAACATCAAATAATTCCCTCATCTGATCAACCTGGGCAAGACACTACAGATAGCTTGCCTCCACAGATGAAAATTAACCCCCCAAATGTTCATTATGAGGCTGGCATTGAGCCATGTAATTGCAGCCAGTAGCAATGGAAATTCTTAGCTGACTCTGCTTGGGTTTCACTTCTTGCTGACACAAAAGCCTGGTAGGCTAGGTGAGATCTTTTGAACAACAATTGGAAAGCAAAGAGGTGAGAGGTCGAAGGAGCAAAAATAATTCAGAGAAATGCACACTGTCAAAGCAAAACAGGTCAATCCTGAAATCCAGCCTGCTTCCTAATAAGATAAGCAATTCCTCGCAGCACCCCTCACAGAGCAATCCTAATTCTCAGACTACCTTCAAAAATTTTTGTTTTAAGCCTTGTTTAAAATTCTCCTTTCCCTGGTCATACAGAGTTGGTATTAGGCTTTTGCTATTATGAGGCTCTTCTCAACTCAATATCTAGGTTTATTTGACTTCAGAAAACATATATAGATATAGATTTTTCTTCTTATATGCACTAAGTTCCTGAAATGCAAAAAGAAAATATATTTGCATTTCAACAGGGCAGGAAGATGTCAGGAATCTCTGTAGTTCAAGGGACACAAAGCAATAGACACACTATCATAGCCTGGTCCAATTCTCAGTTTTGCAGAGGTATGCTTTAAATGGTTATTGCTCTTGAATAGGACGAATGACAACGCCCAAAAAACTCCAAGTTGAAGGAAACAAACATTATCATGGCAGGAAGGTTCTCAGCAAGGATGGAGAAGAGTGAAGACAAGCCAGGTGTTCCATACAGTCACTAGGGATCTGTGGCTCCTGTGAGAGTGAAAGGATAGTATGCTTTCACAAACAACTGTTTAAGACAAGGATTAATGATTTCATCCTGCATTCCTTGACTTCTATGCTGGCAGATTAGACTCTGTTGTCTCCTAGCAGCTGAAAGGGGTCTTCCATAACAGATCTTCTATTTCATACAGGTAAGAAATGGCCCAAAAGTACTACTTCCAACAGAAATATTTTTAAGAGAAAAAAACCCTTTATTTTGGGAAAGAAGCAAGGAGGCAGAGCTCTGTCTTACTCAGTGGAGCAAAGACACTCCTTCCTCTGCCCACTGCTGCAGGGGCAGTGAATGCAGTCCTCCTGGGGTCATCCTGGCACGCTGTCGCATTTCCCCGACTTCATCAAGTTTCTCTCGAAGGTGGGAATTTCTTGCCAAAAAGCCACGAAAAAGATGAAGAGAGAGACTCTGATGAGAGCACTTAGGGTGCACACAGCAGTTCAGTTAGTGTGAGTTCCTCTTCATAGAGGGGGGCTGAGGCTGTGCAGGGGGAAGTTAGCCACCTAATGCTCTCCACTGAATACCTGACATGGCTGGAATGGATGAAATAAAATGCCAGTAATTCTCTTTATATTGAGTGTTTGCTTTGGAGGGTTTTCAAAGCGAATTAAAAAAAGAGGGAGAGAGAGAGGAGGCAGAAGACAGTGGCAAAAAAACCCCCTTAATTAAAGTGCAACAAACTGACAGCAACATGAGATAAACCCTGTTTTGCAGCTTCTATAGGAAATTGCATATCCCAGAAATCCTGATCAAGAATTCAGATCATTTAGGAAATTAAGGAGGACCAGTTCTTCAGAAGAGTTAAGCACCAGGAACTCCAAGTTAATTTGGTCACTTCATTACAGTGCTTCTGCAGGAGATAAGGCCTACCCGAAAAAAAAGGCTTTGAGAAAAATAGATCTTTTATGCAGGATTGGCATCTTATCTCCATCAGCAGCCCCTGACAGGATGAGTCTAGCCAAGTCCCTGTAGAGCATCCCAGGTACTTCAGCATGATCAAGGCTCACAGATGATGTAACAGGTCAGTGAAGAGCTACCTCCTGCCAAAAGACACACAGCCAGGTATGACTTCCCCACACCAGTGCTCATGTCACGGGGCAGCACCACTACCAGTCAGCCCATGTCACAGGTTGGGTGATGCCCGTGATCCAATGAATGAGGTGTCCCGGGACACTGTAAATGCAGAGGACATTTATTTATGCAGGACAGGTGGTACTTTGCACACAGCCTAACAACAGAGTACCCCCTCCTAGAACACTGCCTAACAAAAGCAGGGATCCATTTCCTCAGTGATGCCTTCTTGCAGGTTCTCTGTGGACCACAGAAGACATTTTCTCCCCTTACATATAAAAGGCCTTGTTACTGCCACCTTCTTGTACTGGAATCCCACATATCTTGTCTCAAGCTCACAAGAGGAAAACATTGTGGCCAGCACCATACCAGCACTTTATTTGTGGGGACCACACTGCCCTCAGGAACTGCAGCAAGAATGTATGGCCAAAATTAGGCTCTTTCCAAGCCACTCTCCAGCTCATTCCAGAAAATCTTGTGAAGCCCAGCTTTGAAGAAGGCTACGGTCACACAGTACAATCGTCTAACGTATCATTGTGAAGATGGTATCACTACAGCAGATTAAAGCTGGTGTGAGCATGTGAGAAAGAAACCACTCCTACAGTGTTATCACGAGGTTTTTGACACTGCCAAAATGTCAGACTGATTTTGTTTTCTTTTCAAGGAGGGAGATCCTAGCCATGGCTTCCCCTTCTACATGGGTGATGAGTACATGAATACTACAAGCAGACCCCACGGGGAGAAGCACACTTTTAATCACAGCTTGGCCCATTTGTCTTTATGGGTTGCAACTTTACAAGCAACCTCAGATCTGACTAAAGGAGTGAGGAAAAAGGAAAGCCATGAATCTTTGTGCAGATGGGTGTAAAACCAAAACCTTTTTCAATGTTAAATGAACAGACATCAACACACTAGGTGAGCAAGATCACATTAGCACTTCCCATTTCTACTTTCAAACCAAAGTGAAGTATCTGTTCTCAAGCACAACTAATGACACTCAGAGAATCAGGTCATGAAGGCATTGTGGTCCGTTGTGTCCAAAATGTTCTCGTTGGAAAAAAAACTTAATAAAACATAGAGATAGCTCCCCCACAGAGGTGAAGGAAAGGAATAACTTGATCTAATGTCCCAAGTTTTCTGAGGCTGATCACACAAAAGTGTGTTCCTCCTCACATGTTGATGTCTGGCCCTTGATGTGCTATTTTCCTGTCAAGACAAAACACTCAGGGACTCACTTTACACTCAGGAAGAAGGGATTGACTGAAGGCAACACTTGATTGATGCCTGTCAGCCAGCTATCCTGGATAGCCCAAGCATTCGCATCTGCACCTCTGATTCTGGGAACTGGATCCACCATAAATGCTGCAGAGCTTCACAAGCCCTGGATGAACACTCAGCTCTCCCTGGCCTTCCTTCCCCTCCAGCACTGCTCAGCTTTGCTCTGGGGCTCAGCAGAGTTGCAGAGCTTCACACAAGGGTGCAGTGGGGCCATGAGGAGAACACAGGGAGACTGCAGAGGCAGAAAAGCCCACTCGCTTTGCCACAGGTCTGTATTAGTCACCAGTGGGTGCTCAGGACCTCACTCCCATAGGGACACACTGCCACCCTGTGGAAACTGCTCTCCCTCTCCCAAGCAGGTGGGCAAGGATGCAGGGAAAAGGCTCACAACCTCACCCATGCTCAGTGGCTACACAGTTAATGCAGCAGCAAGCCACATGCACTTCGGTGCTGTGCTGAAGCAGGGTGCTGTGAATTTAATTTATTGAGACTAATGCAAAAATTAATTTCCGCTAAGTCTTTGTAATTGCACATTTACTGGCAGCATGGCTGCTGTGAACATAGTAGCACAATTACTCGTACTCACTCCAATCCCCTCCATTGATAAATTAAAAAACAAGGGTCAGTTCATCAAATCTTCAGACAAGCCAGATGAGAAACCAAAGCTGGGCACCACCTCCACCCCCAAGACATCAAGGCAGCACACAGAAAAGGGCAGAAAGCCGTAAGCAAAGTGAGACACCAACACCAAATTTCTTCAGTCTGTCAACATCCAAAAACTCCTGAGCCCTGGTATTTGCTTTGGGTGAAGAGTCACACATCCCTAGCATTAGCAGGTGAGCACTAAACACCAAAGTACAGCTCCAGCTGCATTATTCTGCCAGCAGGAAAACAAACAGCAGGTAAGCACCAGTGGAAGCCTCTTGTCAGTACACTCAGGTTATTTAAACACAATCTGGAGATCTATTTATTCAGTAAGGGCTGTAATTAGCCTGCAAATTAATCTCAACACATCCCTCTATGGAAAACTGAGAAATGAGATTCCTTAGGGGAAAAAATAATTTAAGTGTGGCTGCTGACAGATATACAGACTCAAAAATTAAAGATACTAAATCTAAAATAAAGGGGGAGTTGCGTTTATATTCCCAATTGCTTAGTAAGAACTGACGCAGGAGGGCCCAACAAAAAGCTCCCTGAAGAAAATGAAGAAATTACCAATACTAGAAGACAAACTCTGCTGCTTTCAATTATGCAGGTACATCTGTATTTCACAATGGTTCTGACACAAAACCCTCAGAAGAGATGGCAATTCATTTGGCTTGCTTCAATAGGCATTGGGTCAGCTCTCAGATGTGGCAGCCTCTTATTTTTATTTCCATTACAAAAAAATAAATAAAATATGAACTCCAGTGTATGCGCACCCATCTTCATTTAAACAAAGTGCTGTTTCATGCTAGCAATCAGACAAAAATGAAGCGAAACATTCTCATTATTACTGACAATAAAACAAGGTTTGTCCTGCTCAGCCTCTTCCCCCATTCTTCAGATTTAACTCCTGGCACAAACCTAATGAACAGAAGCTGAAGCAATGCAGCCTGTGCCAGACAGCACATTATAATCTGAAATTACATCTCCAGCTCTAATGTGAATACCCCAAAGCACCTTTGATGAAAAAACACACACGCCTTCCAGATTGTACACAGAGATCAGGCTTAGCCTTTATGTATTTGCATTCAGAGCCAACTGGCTGCTTCTGTCTGCTGTAATCAGGAGACAGCACTCTGGGTTGGCATGACCACATGAGTTTATAAGGCACACAGCTCTGGGGCAAGACCTGCTGCAGCTCAATTTCACCCCACTGTGCTGCAGAGAGTCTCCTTCACTACAAAGTGAAGGCAAGAGGGAAGACAAGAGAATAAACATTATATATATTATGTATGTTCAGGGCGGAGAAACATGCCCATCACTTGTCATGTCTGACAATCGAGATTCAGAAAATGCAAGATAGGTGTTCTGTATTGAACCATCTTTCAGTAAAAATGAAACCCACGTTCTACAGTTAATTCCTTACCTTCAAGAGCCCTCTCGGGAAGTCTTTGCCATCGTTCATCCCCTGGAGGTTAGCAACGAACTCTTGGCAGGTCATCTTTTTCCCAACGTTCTGAAAGGAGTGTCAGAGAAACACAACATCATATTCCTGCTGCTTTCCAAAATGACAGGAATGAGCAACATCAGATTAAATGCATCTTCCAGCTCTCCTTTAAGCCCAAGGCAGGCAGCACTAAGAAAGCATTCATGAGATTACTCATAGATGAGAGTTCTTGTATGCACATAACTAGAAAAGGGAAAGTACTTTTGCACCCAAAGGCCCACGCACATGCCCCCCAAAAAACCCAGCTTAATACTGGGTGTAATGAAGAGTACAGTGGCGAAGATCTCTGGTATTTGCATAGTGCCTTATATTCCCATGTATCCAGAAGCTCTACCAACCTCTGATGGACAAGCTCTACTTACATCTGCTGTGAGGCATGAGGAAACACGTGACTGAGGCCCTTTCTAGACCATTCTCTTACAATTTCCAATGCCCCTTTCACTGGCAACTGCCCTGAGTTGAAGTGTGATGCCCAGGCGTGGCCATTACCTTTTCTGATTCACAGGCTGAGGCTGCTTTGACATTTCCATAGGCTCACTCTTTTTTCTCTCTTCCTGTCTAAGTTTCAGACTGAAAGTTGCCCACGTAAGTCACAAATGGAAAGGAACAGTTTGGCTGTTCCTACATGTCTGTGTAGGAGCCAAACTACATCCAGAGTTTTGAGGCTGCCCTAAACTACTCTTGAATCCCCATCTCCACCACCACTCAGAGAAAGTGTCTGTACTTGGTCTGTACTAGAAGGCCCCTGCTTAGCATGTGGGAAGCCTTGGGAGTGGGCAACAATTACAACACTGCATTGATGAAAAAGGACAACAAGGACATCTGAGAAAAGGCAAGCAGCCTGAGATGAGCTGTGAAATGTGGTATAGATAGAGGAGAAAATAGAGCTCTGTGATGGTCATGATATCTTTGAGGACAGCACCATTGTCAGCTGGAAGACGGAAGTGAAGACTTTTCCACTGTCAGGGCATGTTTTGTCTGTAGAAATACAGCAAAAGAGCTCTGTGTGAGCTTTGCCTTCAGCTAGGAGCAGGATCTCAATGCAGGACTGGAGCCTAAGGAAGGGCACCAGTCGGTAATACTGGTCATGCAATGTTAAAAGTTACATGACAGCTTAAAGTGCATATTCTCTGTTTCCCTTCCTAATGTATGATCAGGAGAACCACCAAATCTTGGCCATCAGCCTCACCTAACCAGTAAGGAAGATCCCATAGCCTGTGGCCAGCACAAGCCCAAAGAAAGAAGGCAAGCAGTAACTCTGGAATAATTCATGGCTTCCCACAACAGGACAGCTTCTGACAACACAGACAGGCTGTAACCGTAGCTCTGTGATTGCTAAGTTTATAGAACATAGCTCATAACTTCAGTCTTCAGGTGCAGGCTGACACTGGTCTAGTAGACTTAAAAGTGTTTTCCTTTCTCCCTGCAACTTCAGCCTACTTCTATTTGTTTCCTCCACGCAGCAGTTTGCAGCTTCCCCGTGCTGACCAAAGCCAACGGCAATGTGGCATTGCAGACAAATGGTTGTTTTGCTGCAGGACCAAAGTTAACATCTCCACACAGCGCCACAGAGGCTCCAGAAGATGTGCCTGGTGGTCTAGAGATACTTCAAAAACTCTCTAGCACCAGTGGGGGTTGTGACCTCTGCCGAGAAGCAAGCATGCATTTCCAAGACACACCTAGCAAAAACTATTTAGTTACAAATAGAAGTGTGGCAAGACAGGGAAAATAAAGGGGATAAGTAAGAGTTTGTCTGTAGGAGTTAAAGGCAAATATGAACTGAAGGCAGAGCAGCTGCATTACAGCCCTACAAGCAATTGAGCTGATTGAGAAATAGAAGTGTCTGTGCTTATGATCAGTATGTCAGTACAACAAATAGAGCTCAATGTATAGACAAGCCCTGTGACTCATTTGCTTCCTGCTCTAGCAGAGTCCTGGTAAGGATGGGGCAAAGCATTATCTTTGTTAGGAAACAGGCAATTAGGCATATCTTCAAGGGCTGCATTCCAAGTCAAAACCACCAAACTTACCACCTATGTGGAAAAATGCAAAGCAGTAAGAGGAAGACCAAAATTAGAGGAAATCAGAGGAGTTGGAGGGAACACGATGACACACCCACAGACATAATACAAGCAGGAGTCTGGCAAATACTACAGCTGCATATACATAACAACACACTGTCAACTGCCGGGAAGTTATACACTGCAACAATCAGAGTCAGCAGCAGCAATGGTGGGTCAAAGCTAGATAATTTATTCCAGTACCTACTGAAGACAGTAGGGCCCACTAAAGCATCACAGGGAGCAATGGAAATTGTGTCAGGCTGATGCATAACCATTATTTGGCCTCCCTCCATAGACTGTGAGGCCAGGCAGGCTGTAAAGCAGGAGACCCAGGCTGCTCACCACTCCAGGAGGTGAGATACCTGTGCAGAACGATTCAGGTGTCCTCAAGAGAAGCCATGCGTGCTAAGAGACAAACTGGAGCACATTCCTGTACTCTCCACTCAAATTCGACTGACACACCCTTCAGTAGGGAAGGGTGAGAGAAAAAAGTTCTTCACAACTCCCTACCCCCTCCTGCTTCCACAACCTTCAGACAAAGGCATTCAATTAACAGGAGGTGGGTCTCAGAAGTCCTTGTGAACACTGAAGTCTATATTACAAGTTTTATTACTGGCACCCCCACAGGGGCTAAGCAGCCCATTACGACAGATCCAGGGTGCCTCCATGTTCTGCTGCCCAGTGCAACACCATTAATGTGTGAGAGTTCCCAAGGGACACCCTCCTGGAAGAGCCCTTGCAAGTGCAATGGAGAGCCAGAGAGAACTCCCCACTTAGCTGAAGCCACTGCTTCTGCACACGACAATGCCACGTTTCCTCTGTTTTTAAATACTCCATCCTAACTCCAGGGCAGAGGAAGCCTCTCATCAGCCTGGGAATATCTTGCACAGCAGGTATATTACACCACAGGTGCTGAAATATCCATCCTAAGGCTGCTGACACCCTGCAGCAGTGAGACTAAGAGGACTCAAACCAGAATACTATTTCACCCAGGCAGGCAGTGGGGAGAGGTGTGCAGAGTAGGAACACAGGGCTCCCACTCAACATGCCCACATCCCCCCTCCATTCTCTTGGCTCTCAGTACACCCATCATTTGTCTGTGCAAAACTCTGCTTTCACCAGATCTGCCTCCTGCAACTGAATGCCTGCAAACATCACCTTTCTTTTTGTGACCTTCCCAAAACTTCTTCACCTTCTGTCTTTATTCTGCCTTCCTAAATGTTTGTACATACTGCAAAGGGGAAGCCAATCCCAAGCACAGCTTCTGGATCAGGGCCTGCTGCAGGAAGGATGGTAGGCACACCAGAAAGACAGGCCTGAGGACAGGGAGTATGCTCAAGCATTATGGCAATGACAGGCACAACGCCAGCTTACATATGACTGATCAAGGCATGCTGGAAAGGCCTGCCCAGGACAACAGCCTGGGAGTGCAGCCTTCTCACTGTTTGCTGTCTGCAGGGGCTTTAGAAGAAGGCCACCAGCATAGGGACTGCCACAAGACCATCCCATCCCAGCATGGTGTGGATAGGAGCAGTCTACACAAAGCTGCGCATACTCACATGGCCATGCAGATCTGTGTTCAGCAGCATCATGGCACACGTGAGACAGTGAACTCCATCTGCAGAAAGAGAGATAACCAGAGTCACATGCAAAACCACATCTGGACCTTTAAGAAGCTGAAACTGAGACTTGTAGACTAATTGAGTCTGTTCCCTTTGTAAGTATCTGTTTTATCAAGAAATACACATAATTAAATAAATGAACAATGAGGTCATCACACAGCTGCCAAACCAGAACAGTCTTTCTTTCATTTTTTGATAATTGTCAAAACTGCCTTGCAGCACCCATAGGTGAGGCAAGCAAGACAGGAAATCATACTATCACTCTTAGTTTGCTAATACCAATATTATAGTCTGAATCAACACCTTCTTCTTAATTTACTTCAGTGCAGAAAGGGAAAAATAAAACACATTTGTTCTTGTGTAAAGAGTGGGTACAACAGGGTATCCTGTTTTTCTCCCCTTCTGGCTCAGACCTCATTCAGAGCTCAACGAGACCTAATTTTGGAGAAGCACAGTCAGTTGTTTATGCTGCCTTAGCTCCATGTTGGGTAGAGAGCACTCCAGGGGGTTTCTAAGCTGCTCCTGTGGCCAAGGCCCTCAGCAATAAGCTGGATTCATAGAACCAGAGAATAGAGTTGGAGGACTGAGAGACTGAAGAAAATGATTACTGGCTCAAAACAACTGAAATGTGTGTACAGGGGGAGTAGCTCTGCAGAAAATGGGATGGTGCACTGCTCCACACCTCACTCTCTGGAGCCTCTAGTTCATAACTGCCACCAATCACTGGCACACTGAAAGCAATGACCCACATGCTGCCCTGGAGCCCTAGTCAAGCCCTGGGGTGGCTAGATGACTGGAAGCCTCCCCTGGGGTTGCTTTCCACAGGTAGCCAGAGCAGACCCCAGGATGTGTGATTATGTTTGGATTTTATGGAAGCTGAAACCACACTAGGATCCAAGACAGTAGCTAAATCTTGTTTTTCACACTTTCTTTTTGTCTCTTTTTCTTCTTTTCTACTCCTAATTTCCATTTTCTGAAATATGTGTAATTAAGGTTGGATGAGTAGTTTGCTAAAATCAGTGCTCTGTGAAATGCTTTGTTTTGAGTGAATGCTTTAAATTCTGCCAAATTCCTGAACTTCTAAGGCTTGCTAGGAAAGTCTGGTTGTGAACCTTCCAGGAACTTTTGTCAAGTTCTTCATTGTGCCCACCTCAGCAAAAAGTAGTTGTACTTTAAGTCCTTTTTGAATAAACTTTCCAAGCAAGTTTAGAAGGCACCCTACAAGGATTGTGAAGTTCAACGCCTGTCTCTGCAAAGGATATCCCTAAGAATCACACCATGTGCTTGAGAGTATTGTCCAAACACTTCTTGAGCTCTGTCAGGTTGGTGCTGTGACCACTTCCCTGTGGAACCTGTTTCAGTGCCCAACCACCAGAGGGAGAGAACCTCTCTCTAATGTCCAGCATAAACCTCTGCTGACACAGCTTTAAGCCATTCCCTCAGGTCCTGTCACTGGTGACCACAGAGAAGAGATCAGTGCCTGCCCCTCCTCCACCCCTGGTGAGGAAGCTGTAACTGCAATGAGGTCTCCCCTAGTTGCCTCCAGGCTCTGCAAACAATGTGATCTCACTGCTCCTCATCTGGCTTCCCCTCTAGACCCTTCTCCATCTTCATATCCTTTTTAAGATATTTTACTTTCTGATAGCTTTGTATCTTTCTTATATTGTGGTGCCCAAACTGCAAATAGTACTAAGATCCTGGGTTAAGTCTGCAAGATTTAAATGCTTACTCAGGGTCCAAAGTCGCAATTTCCCTGTTTCACCCTGACTAGAGTAAGGCACCCATATCATCAGGCAAGTCATTATTTCACTCTGGACATGAGGCATTCATTCTACCTGACTGCCTACAGAGTCTTGAAATAAGAAAGGCAAAAGGCAGAGGACAGAGACGGCACAGGAGCAGATCCTATCTTACTCCCAACTCTTTCCCTCTCCTGCATGACAGCCAGTAAAGCTGAAGAGGTACGAAGTGCCCAAACATCATCTCGCTGCAACAGGAGCGGGTCGCAAAGCAAGGGGTAAGGAGGCGCAGTGGCACCTCCAAGCGTCGCAGCTCTTTCTCACTTACCCTTGAAACCAAAGGTACAGCTAAACCTATGACTGCCTTCTTTTTCAACCTCCTCCTTCAGTGTGTGATCAACGTGTGCTACAATCACAGGGCCACAAGGCTCTGCCAGCATGTCTAGCTGAACACAGCAGTTACGCCAACAGACAGTTTGTCCTCTTCTGCAATCCCAGTTTTCTCAGGTTTGATCTATGTGCTTGTTTGTTTCCATCATCTATTTCCAAACTGACTGAAAACATTGGCAAGGAGGAGCACTCTGACTGATGTCAGCTATTCGAGATGAAACTATGCCAGGGTCTGGATACAGCACCCAAAATTCACCCCCACAACTGGCAAGAACTGGCATGCCTGATGCCAGTGCATGCAGACAGACACAAGCACTGAATGGAGCATGGAAAGCAAACATCCGCTCTTCCTGCCGACATGGGAACTATTCTTGTCCACATGAGTGCAGCTGGAGCACAAGTACCCACAAACCAAAGCCAGCAAGATCAGAAACTACAACTGAGGACTAATCTGGAGGTGCCACAACTGAGGATTTATACTGAGGAGGCCTAAACACCTTTCCTGCTGAGGGTTTCGATGCTTACCAGAGACGGTCCTTAAGTGTGGTACAGGGACTACATAGCATTGTTTTCCAGGCATACACCATATGTGCTACTGAAGGTGAGAATGAAGACAGCAACAAGCCAAAACTTCAGTATCAGAAACAAAGTTACCTTGAGAAGAAATTGCATTTGGGTTGCACTGGTAGTATCTGCTGGAGAAGTGGATTAAAACTCTCTCTCGTTCCTGAGTTTCTCCAATAAGTGAAAAGGCTTTAAAGAAACTCCTAAAAAAGGAGTGGAAAAATAAGTGAAATTAAGGTAACAAATCTCTTTTTGCTTCACACAGTGCATAGAGCAAAGCACACATCACAGCAAGAAGTACATAAGCACACATTCGGTTCCAAGGAGCCTTTCTAGGAAATTTGACTATCATTCCACGTGCAGTTAACTCCAACATTATAGTAAATGAAGGAAGATTTAAATTACCACCAGTCTCAGCCACAGAATATACAAAGTAATAAGTAATTCCACCATTTGAAAGAGCTGTTCTTACTTTTAAATTTTGTTTTCTTTCAGCAAGGAATTGGAACATGTAGTTTATTTGCATGGTAAGATATGCAGGATGTTCCCTATTCTATTCTAATTGTCCACCACCTGTGCACCTTTTTACTTCATTAGTACTGCTCTCCAAATCAAAAACTAGTTCAGGCAGTGAAGCCAAGTAAGAGCACAGCACTCACAGCTAACACCAAATGTCTGGTCACTTATCAGAGTGGCCAGGACCACATCAGTCAGGGAGCAGTGTGACTAGTTGACCTGCAGAAAATATTCGAACAAAAGGGCAGAGGAGTAGCAACATCTCCCACCGAGCTTCAACAGGAAGAAGAGTAACTTGGGTGTTAGTAACCCCTACTTGAGTAACCTCCCCTGAGGTTCTTGCTCATGAGAGCCCAGGGTGCCGGGCTGGTGCACATCTGGGCACACTCACTGGATATAGCCTGTGCAGACAGGTGGGAATGACACACACCTTTCACTTCTATTTTCCTACTTGACTACCCCCTCCTCTTAACCACATTGCTGTCCTGCCCACTAGAAAAATGCATCTGACAGCCAAAGATGACCTGCATTCATTTATCAGGATGCTTCTAAGAAAATACTGAAAACAAAGAACTTCTGGATCTAAAGGAAGAAGACATACAGAATGACTGTCTAATAGACAATTTTTAAACATCCCATGAGAATGAAACTAACACCAGATCTGAGAAGAACAGAATATATTGCTGGAACATTCACATCTATCTAGTCTCAATGCACAAACTTTAATTTTTTCTCTCTGATGTAAGGTCAGAGACAGGCTGTACTTGCGACAATGTCACACCCACACAGAGTGTGATCTGCCTGGTAATAACTTAATTTCACATGTAATGTATTGCAAATAATCCAATTCACAAGTAGATACAAGCGAATCTTCAGAGGGTTTCTCTGTCCTTCTTATTTTGTGCTCCTGTCCTGGTTCTGGCCAGGAGAGAGTTAATTTTTAATGTAAGGGCTGATGTTACTTCTGATTCTCTTGAAGGGATCTCCAGCTCATATTTACTAGAAGCAAGCAACATGTAAGTATTACTAGAACTACAGAGGCCCCAGCCAGGTTAAAGAGAGGGACAATCAGATCTATTGGCCTGTGTGGATCCAGAGCCCTGGCACATCAGACACACAGGAGCATAAGGCTTTAGTTAACGCTGGCACACAATGTACCCTGATGCCATCAGGATATGTGGGGACAGATTCCATCTCTTTCTGGGGTGCCAAGGGGATCCCAACAGCTGACTGCAAGGTGGAGAGAGCATGACTGGAAATGAAAAACACCCCACTGTGACTGGCCCAGAGGCCCCGTGCATCCTTAGCTTAGATTGCATCAAAAGAGGCTATTTCAAGGACCCAAAAAGGCATTGTTAGGATTTTTGGGATAGCTGCTGTGGAGACAGAGGAAATGAGACAGCTGAATACCTTGCCTGGTCTCTCAGAGTACCCCTCTGTTTTGGGACTGCTGAGAGTTGAAGAACAACAGGTACCAATCACTACCACATCACTGCACCATCGACAATACTGCACCACCTGGGACTCTGTGAACCCCCATCCATGAGATGGTCCATGAACTGGAGAGCCAGGGAATGGCTCTCCAGTGGCTCCTTTCACCCTTTAACTGTCCTCTATGGTCAGTGTGTAAGCCCAGGGACCAACAGACTATCATGGCCTGAATGAAGTCACACCACCACTGAGTGCCACTGTGCCCAACATGCTGGGACTTCACTACAAGCTTCAGTCCAAAGCAGCAAAGTGGTGCCACAATCAACACTGCTAACATGTTTTTCTCCATTCCTTTAGCAGCAGGGTACAGGCCTCAGTTTTTTAACTGGAGGGGTATGACATACACCTGGAACCAACTCCCCCAGGGGTGGAACAGAATGCCATTATTTATCCTAGATTAATCCAGACTGAACTGGAAAAGGAGGTGAGGAAAAGGGCGGGGTATTGCAAGAATACTTGCAATATATTGACAACATGATCATGCAGGGCAACACAGCAGGCATTTCTGAGAAGGGGGAGAAGACAATCCAAATCCTCCTGAAGGTTAGTTTTGCCACACAGCAAAGTAAGGCCAAGGGACCTGCCCAGAAATCTCAGCTTGTAGAAGTAAATGGCAAGATAGATGTCATCAGTCCTACATGAGCCTGGGCACATTTTAGAGAAGGTCATAACTATTAATATTAGCAGGAGATCTACGGGGAGCAGAGACCTCCTAAATATGTGCCACAGAGCAATTATGTGTTGGATTTCACAATTTAAAAGAAGGGTATATTTAGCATTATGCTTCAGGGGTGCTAAAACCTGGAACAAGCAGCAGACCTCCCACTGCCCAGCAACTCCCACCCCATGCTGAGCAGGTGCTCGAGCTTGGCTCCACTCCTCTGCCTCAGGACCAGGTAGTTCATGCTTGTGCAGGCACATTCCATTTCCACCGCCTTCAGCAGGCAGGAGTTTGTGGGTGCCTTGGATCTGCTATGGTCTCATGGCATCACACCCCCAGAAATGCATGTGCAAAGGGGTTAAGAAGTGCATGCACACCTCCTAAATTTACATTAGAAAAAGAATTCCCACTTAAAGAACCTCAGTCAAATGAGTTAAACTCATTTAAATCCCCTTAAACATCAGAACACCAGCAACTGCACTAACAGGCCACTGCTACACTTGGTAGTTTGGTGTTTTGACTTCTGAGAAAAAAAGCACTGAAAATAAACATCTTTGAGGTCTGATTTACAGTGTAAAAAGGCAAGAAGGGCTGGGTCTTCAAACACCCACGTTACCAAACTCACTAGAGCTTTTTCCACGTACAAGTTTTTGCTGTTCTGCACATTTCTGGATTCCTCAGGGAGAAACAGAGAGGGGAGCTGCTGAGCCACACCAAACCCTGGTCTTAGTGCCCTGCAGCAATGCTCCAAAAGGCATCAGCCAGAGAGTTCAAGCAGACCAGATGTGAGCAACACTGTAATTCCTCACTGGCACCTGGCAGACTGCAAGTCCCATGTTTTGTGAGTGACTGGACACTTTTCTCCAGCTTCTCTGTACCAAGGACCATTCCTAAGCAGGTCCACCCAAATATTTCCTTCTCCACATGGCCACCACTCCAGTAGCACTAGAGTACAGCAGTACACCAAGCCAAACAGAAGAGGAAAGCTCTGTCCCTAAAATACATCACAGTCCTCTCTTCATTTTCTTACATCCCAAAAGGACAACCATGTAAATCAGGACAACACTGTTACTATTACTAGAACATGAAGTCCACAAATGGAACTGTACCTGAGCGAACAGTCCAGCGTCATGCCTGTGAAGTCAAAAAATTTAAGGTATTCTTCAGCCACAAGCTTGCTGAATTCATTGCTAAAGAAAGGCGAAGAAATAAGTAAAGGTTATCATTCAAAAGTGAACTCCTCCAGAACCATCAATAAGAATGTGGCCAAAGGCCTCATATCAGCACATACTTTTTACCCAAATGTTTTGCCACATCAGAGCGCTTGAATCTGTCCAGATGGTAGAGGCGCTTAGCCAGGCGCCTGGCTGCTTCCAAATTGCTGCTGCTGCCATTGCTGAGATCGTGGCCAGGGGCTCCAGCAGCATCTTTCTCCTGAAGTTCATTGCTCCCCATGGCTGCACTGGAGTCTAACACCACATTCTGTAGTTCAACATTGCTGTGAGATGAAGAGAACATGGAAAGAAGAAAAATAAGATAACATTAGAGTTCTCTCTTAGAATAGAAGGCAATTAACTGTATGGGGGCAAGAGGACACAAAGTAACAAAATCCACTTAATTGAAGGAGCGGTGTAGAACAGGGACATTCATTTAGCAGTCAGCAGAAATTAAGGGGGTTTTAACAGACAGCCAAATATGGGACTTTCCTTCTGACTGTGCTAAGTGTCTTCAACTTGGGCTCACTTTAGAGAGCTCTTTGCTATTATCAGCCTACAACTGCACCTGAGTGTTTTTTGCATTAGTATTTTTCAATCATATTGCTTGCTTGGCTTGAAGAGGCCTATTTAAAAGTAGGAAATTAACCATTTTTCAGGAGAAATGCAGTGATTAAGCTAGGGTGATCAGTTACTCCAAGCTGAGTCAGAACGAGTCCCTTCCTCATTCTCCCCCCACTGTCCTAGAAACAATACAATTCCTTAAATCTAAAATAGTATCACCAGAACTCTCAGTGGCTTCTGTGTTGCCCATGAGCAGCGGATATCCCATGTCAGAAAAAGCAGGACTCAGAGCAAGGAACCCAGGTTGGATTATGAGAGACACAAACCACCCATTCCAGCCTGCAGAACTCCTTGCTTCCTTCCTGCTCCCTCATGGTGGCAATTATTTCCCTCACCAGCTGCTCAAAGTCAAGATGTTCAGCATGGCAATCCCACACCACTTCATATAAATCATGCACTTATAGATTCCTCCCCGCTCTGGTACAATAGGAAAGCTTTGGCTGAGCTGTGTGCCTGCTTTGCTTATCCCATG
This sequence comes from Phylloscopus whistleri, assembly GCA_017589585.1. Taxonomy (NCBI): domain Eukaryota; kingdom Metazoa; phylum Chordata; class Aves; order Passeriformes; family Phylloscopidae; genus Phylloscopus; species Phylloscopus whistleri. Next base: position 1,137,682 of record JADMLD010001058.1, on the reverse strand, counting down.
GAAGAGGTAAGAGCCTGTCACACCAAAAAGTGCACCCCCACATACACACCACTCCTGCACAAAGGCAGGCTTTCAACTTTAGAAGATCTCTTTTCTGACACTGGCCTGAAAATTTTTGCAAAATCTCAGCTCTGAATATGTGTGTGTGTGCACTTGACAGCATTTCTCTTTTTATTTTCTATATTTTTATAATACATAGGAATTCTTTCTACTAAAACCTCATTTACACAGGGCTAATGAATGATCAGCAAGGGTCATGCACAGGGCAGATATGACTGGAATGAGTTAAAGATGACTCTGAACACGCAGCACTTTAAACAACATACCACAGCTTTACACACCACTGTAATTTTCAGACTTGACAAGCCATGGTTAAAACAACCAATTGCTGTGCTCCAGTAACAATCGTCTAGCCATTTACTCAAATGTCTGCTAGCCACTTATTGACTGTTCAAAGATGAGATTTTCATATAAGGTGAGCTGAAAATAAAAATATTTGGTGTTCTGCATGCCACAAATCATCACCTGCTTCCTACCTCTCTTCTCATCCATGGTTTAAGAGGACTGAGATTTGCCCATTCTACCTCTGTTTCCATCCTTTCAGTGCTGCTGCAGCATCAGAAACATCACACATCCACCCTGTAGGTACAACTTCTCTATCAAGTATTTGGGGAAAACAGAAATCTAACCTGTTCCTGCAAGAACTGGGGATTTGCATTTGTTTGCATTTATTTCAGCATAAACTATAACAAAAGGCAGTCAGTCTCAATGCCTCATAGGAAATTAATACTGTAAATACAATTCCAACAACACTAATACTACTGGGCATCAGTTATCGTAGAAAAGAAAAAAAGCCCCTCCTGACATCATTGTTGTGGAAAATGCCTCCTCAGCCCTATCCAAAACCACTAGCCAATGTCTGAAATTCTCTAAATTTGACCTGTATCAAACTTGTGAAGAAAGCAAATGACCGAGTACCCTGACACAAGCCCTGAGCAACACCTTGTCCATTCAAATTGAGCACAACTCCAATTCCCATCTCTAATAATTGACAAGAACAAGGCATATCCAGGTGAGCTAACACGATCTACAGAGTCTTTCACGTACAAATGCTGCTTCAAAAGCCATGCCAACTCACAGAGCCTCACCTCACTATAAATCACAGTCCTCTTTCACCACTGCTCTTTACTAAAGGTAGTATTTATAGCCCTGAAAGACGGCCAAAGCTGACAAGAAACATCTGTACCCTGCTAGGAACCAGTGCACTACGAAAGTCAACATTACCACAAACCACCATAAGTTCAGAAAGAAAGGAAGTGCCAGCATCTGCCACTTAGTGAAATTAACAGTACAGCAGCTCCCGGCTTCTGCTTTGCCTCTCAGAGCCATGGCTGGGATGTGAAGGAGGAACACCCAGCAAGAGGAGGGTGTGCTCTTTCCCCTGCTTGCCAGTCAACAGGGCTGCATAAGAAACCCTATCTACCAACTTCTCCAATTTAAAGCTTCGTCCTGACTGAGGGTGTTCATACATGAATCGAAGAATAAGGGATGCTTCCTTCTGCTATTCCAGTAGTTAATTCTGACAGTTGATTAGCTTATTACTTAGTATAGAGGGGGGCTAAGTAAGAACTTTTTGTACCCAGAACAAAAAGTAAGTACTAAGTAAGTACTTTTTGTACTTCATACAAAAGCACGAAGTACAAAAAGGCTGTCAAATCCGAACAGGTTGTCTGTAACATAAGCCTCTTGTTCAGGGGAAATGGCAGATTCTTAGCAGTAAAGTGAGACTTCAGTCCTCAAGTGGCTTTAGGTGGCTTGAAGACTCAGTGCTCACATCACTAAGGGCTTAGGAAATGCAGATGACCTGTGCATGGCTACTATGCAAGCTGCCTTCAGGGAAGGATATTTTAGCCGGGTCCAAGTGGTGTTACTCAGGGAAAAGGCTGACATCTCTTCTTTCCAGGTGCATCATTTTCCCTCCCTGCCTCAGTTTACTAATCTGCTGAACTCAGTAATACTTGCCTCCCTCTGTAAAGTGCTTATAATGAATTCTAATCAAGAGCTAAGAGCAACCAAGGCTGAAAACAGGTCTCTCTTCTGCAGTCTACAGTTTCTACACATGAAGAATCCACAGCAGTATTACCATCCAAACAGTGACAAGGAAGAGCTTTGTGATACAGAGCAAGGCTGGACATAAATTTCTCATGCAGCTTTACTCTGTATCACATAAAAATGAGAAATCTTCACTGAAAAATGAAGGCTAAAAATGTAATAGATTATATTCCCCCTAATCCTAGATTCAAGGCCAAAAGGGATTGTAATGATATTACTAGTAATTGCCTGTCCAGCAATGGCTGATGATTTTTATCCAGAGACACTTACATTAATCTGCTATCAGAGAACACAGAAAACAGAAGCTACAGAAAAACTCCAGACCTCTCTAGTCTCACAACACATGAGCTGTGGCCAGAAACCAGGTCTACAGATCTCGTTATTTCTGTCCCCAGCAATGCACTCCTGATGCATCCTTTCTCCTGTCAAAGCATCCCTAGACCACAGAGGCTGTAACCACCATACTCAGCAGAAATTACAGGAATTCTATAAGCAGCCACTGTGGTAAATGCAATACTTCCTAACAGCACCAGACACCTCTCCAAGCTCACAGATAAAATATGTAAGCTGTAGACAGTAAGCTCTGCCAGGCTTTCCAGCTTTCCTGTATTACACCTTAACTACTAGGGATTTTATACTGTTTTCTTCATTTATTCCATTATAGAGCAGTTCTACAGCAATTCAGCTCCCAACACCAAGCTATCTCAATCTTGCCATGCTCAGCACTTAGCACACTTTATCTGTTTGAGAATATTCTAGATTCACTTACTGCCCCATTCCAGGTATGACCAAAACTGAAATTCTACACAGTAACATTTGACTGAAGAATGGCTGCAATTTCTAGAAAAAACACAGCAAGGCCAGTAACATAATACTAACAATACAGGCACCTCATACCTCAGTGGTCCAACCTCCCAGCCAACTAGGCTGCAAGAAGAAACCTCAGCCTGAATGTGAGTTTATGATGCCTTAAACCTTGGTATGCTCTTCATTTTGTAGCAAATCCATGGAGATAAAACTCTCTGATTAGTTCCAAGGAAGAAATGCATATTAGCATTTTCCTTTATAGAGTAAAAGCATGGAGCAATTGGCCCAGCTGCTAACAAACAAGTGATGGTCAGAGTTGACACTGAGTGGCAGGGTGTGACAACTCAGCCTAAGTGCTGTCCTCATTGCAGCCACTTCAGTGATCCCAGCTTTTCACTTTTACCATACTGATACACAGCATACACTCTGTGGCACGTGGACTCCACTGGATGCATATATTCCTTCCCCAAGGAGCACTAATTCATCTGGCATACACATCTGGAGGGAGTGCACTGATTGCACCAATTGCAGGGGAGTTCAGACTAAGACAGGGCTGGAACCTTCACAGACCTTTTGGAAAGAGGGGAGGGAATAGGAGGAAAACCAACTTTTTCTCTCAAATAAATGTGCATGCCTTTAACATCAGCTTTACTCTCAGGCAGGCTGTGTTAGGCATTTGGCAGCAAATGCCATCAGAGCAAAAGCAATGATAAAAAGTAAGGAAGGGTGGGGAGACATTCTGGCATGCTGAAGCTAGGGCCAAAACCAACGTTGTTTTCAGCAGGGGTAAGACGTCCACTGGGGAGCCACACTGAAGCTGATAATCACCCACTGCAGGACAGTGTTGACCCTGTTGTTTTAAATGCTTTCACTCCAAGTCTTCTCCTCCCAGTTCTAAAACAGAACAGCATTCCCTCCATAACCATCAACTCTGTCCATGAAAAGCGTGCTCTAATACTAGTTCAACAGCTCCAGAAAAGCATGGCAGGGACAAAGCAGAAACCGCCAGGTGCCTGCCCCCACTCCTCCACTCCACCCTCTATCTCCTGCCCTGCAACCCTTCAGAGAAATGTGTCTGTTCAGTGAATTATATCCTTCCACATTTCAGAGCAGACCAGACATAAGCAGTGGCATAGTCTGAATTTTGTTTAAAAGGACCTGAAAAGTTGTGCTTGAACACCCAGCTCTGAAAGAAGCAGCCCCACTGAAGAAAGTGAAGAAATCCCGGCAGCAGTGGGATGTGATGACTCAGTTCCTGCTACAAATGACCCGACCACACAAACGGGCTGGGAACTGCGGTGCTGCAGCTTTGCTGCAGCTCCAAACCAGCTTCTTCAGGGCCAAGAGACAGTGAGCACAAAAGCACTTCAAGCAATGATTTACCTTGCCAGTTACCTTTAGCTGCAGGGCTCTTCCAAGATACAACTGTAGGAAGGGGAGAAAAATAATAATAATAAAAAAAAATGCCCTTTCCTAGCAGATGACTCAGTGTGCTATTTTACTCCAAATAGTTTAATCAGCTTTGAAGTCCTACGTATGGATTCTCTTCAAAGACATGCTTTGAAGTAGATCCCTCTTTGAGGACTGACACAGCTGCACTTTGCTACAACTCAGTTCAGTGGGTGTCTCACAAGCACAGCATCAACCAGGACATACAAAGCAAGGACGAGTAACCACCAAGCATGTATCAAAAAGTACTTCAACCTTGTCACATCACACTGAAAGGAGCAAAGTTAAAAGTAACAATCCATGTAGTCTCCTATTGGTTATCAATAAAATACATATGCAAAGTCAATTTCAGATCAAAAAATACAAAATGCATACTGCTGTTCAAAAATAACCTCTTCTTTCCTGTAATTACTTGTCTTTTTCTTTCATTAAAATAATTCCTACTGATTGTTAAAAAAGGAGCTAGCAGATAAAGCATTCAGAAAACACCATTTCTGTAGGCTTGTGTGCAGCAAATGCAATTGTCATTACAGGATCACAGCACTAGAACAAGAAGTCCCCCACATGCAGGGACAGGATTGCAGCCCTTCCGAGAGACAGGGTGTACTTTATTACACAGACATGCTGGCCCGCTGCCACCTGAAGTACAAATGTCTTGCTAAAAATACTTCAGGTTTGATTCCATTTTGACCTCAGGCCTCATACATCGCTATGGCAAGGGCTAGTGCTTCCAAAGGGACACTAATCACATTAATGTCACCATGCCTAGAAAGGAGAAACCTGTTTCTCACCAAAGGCTCCTCCCTGCAATGGATATTTCAGACATATTTCAGACACATAGACTGGTTTCTTGAAAGCACTAGGATTGTCCCATACTCAGCATCTGATACACCTGCCTCAATAAAAATAAAAAAATAGACCCAAAAAATGCACTGCACACCTATGGCCTTGCTCAGAAAACATTCAGCCCTTACGTGTTTCAGGAATCCTCAGGCTCTCCCCTCAGAGCCCACCAGCTCCAGGTGTCAAGAGCCACCATCCCTGTGTTCAGCACCACATGACCCTCCTTCTCGATAAGGCTCCTGCGGGGTCCTCCAGGATAGGACCAAAACTGGGAAGACAGCAGAGTACTTCCGCCCCATGCTCCAGCTTGGTTTAACTGTTGGGAGACTGGCTCGGGAAGAGCATATTAACCAGGCAGCTGGTCCTTCCTGGCAGGGAGCAAAACAGATGCATAAACATACATGTGTTTACACCTTTCAGTTCAGGCTTCCCTGCAAATGTGAAGATGAAGCACTTGAGCACTGGCACTAGTATCACACAGGAGCTTTACATTGAAACCATGCAGCAAAATTAACCACCTGTCCTCAAAAAAGAACAGTGAATAAAGAAAAAACAATAAAGAAAAGACAACTACTAACCAAGCCACAGCTCACCCAGCTGTGCTGGCAAGGAGTCTGCATGCTCTGTGCCCTGTTCTTCTCCACCGCTGCTCCAGCATCACATCCGAAGACATGCATGCCTCTCTATGCTGTCCTGCCAGCTGCCAAGCTCTGTCTGTCTCTATCCCAGCACACACAGAGAGGGAGAAGAGACTTAACCAGCAATAACATGGAGAGGGGCTTGACTAGCAGCCAGTCATGGCTAATGGATGAGACAGCAGGCTGCGCTTTGGGACCAGCTCAGAGCTGGCAGAGACGCCTCGGTTTTGGTGAATCAAGCCTTCCTGACCTAAATGGCTTTGACTTTAATGGAGATGTGCCAACAGATGCCAGCTTAAAAGCTGAGCTGCTGACAGCTCTATACTGAGGCGCTTTGTCTAGCAAACTGATCAGCTGCTCCACTTTTTATTTTTCTTTTCTGTCTCTGTGAGCTCATGGATTTTTGTTTTGTTTGTTTTATTTTCAGAGGAGACTGGGAACTGAAGAGGCGAAAAGTCAGCAGCCCTTTTTTTCCCTAAAACAACAGTTTATTTAGGAACTAGAAGCCGCTTTACAAACTCTCACTAAACTGGTGTTCCAAGCACCTCATTAGCCAGAGCAAAGGCAAACTCTGTACAGCATATCTCCAGAGCCTTGATAAAGTGATGACACCTTCCTGGAGGGAAAACCAAGGTGAACAGTGTAACATAACATTTTAGAAGTTACTAGGCTGTGTAATAACAAGGCAAATCCTCAGCTGTCAAAACACCAGTGGTGTCAGAAATTTACCCCTGTGAACTGTGCTACTTCCTCTTTACCTGGATTCAACATCCACCCATGCCAGCGTATTGTGGTTAGCAGTGGCTCAGCAACCAACAGATGCATTAGCCCATGTGCCAGCAAATGGGCTCCAGCGCTTGTTTGCTTGCTCACCAGCCGCAAATGTATTTAATGCATTTGCTCTTCTAGGACACTAACCAATGCCATCCCTCTGAACAACCTTCCTTATCCTGGGCATATGGTTGACAGCAAATATGAAGTACCATGTTCTGACCTACCTAGGTCCCAGTTTGCCATGAGCTGAGGCATGTCTGAAGGTGAAAAAGTATCCACTCAGAAAAACAGGGATCTCAGCAGATTTGACACTAAATTAAAAAATTCAATTGGGTCTCTAAGCAAATCTTCAAAGTGAAAAAAAAATCTGACCTCTGTCAGATAGACTAATAAAATGAATGTATAAAACCTACATGTCAGATTCCTAAGTGTTGAGTCTTGTAACTACATTGAAAAATCAAATACAAGCTTCTGTGGACAAAAATACCAGTGTGCAAACTGAAAACCAGAATTATAACTGGCATCTGGGTACTGATAAACTGAGAAGAGACATAGAGAATCAGCCTGGAGAGAGGAATAAAAACTGGATTTATTTGTCAACAAAGTTTACTGTCGTAAAGAAGGAATAAGCAGAGTGCCAAGTAGCAAACTGCTGGAAATTACCTATACACAGAAGAAAAATACCCACCATGGGAACTGCTAAAAGTAACAATTAAAAGTAACCTGGTACCCATGGGAATTTCAGGCTACATTCTTGTGAATTTATTCTGAGAATCACCAGATTGCTTTAGGGAGTTTGTTTTCTTCCCCTCTTGAATACATATGCAACTAAATTTGCGCTTGCCTCTCTAAGAGAAAAAAAAATAACAAGACTTGCAGAATTTGCTGAGTACCAGCAGTTCTTTGAAGATGATGGCAGGTGGCAAATATTTAGCATTTTTGAGGATTAGGAATTGCAGTACAGATTTTTTTTATTTTCTCTCTGGATTTACAAAAATCTTGGGCAATGTCCTGCCAACAGAGACAGTACTTCCCAAGACAAGAGGAAAAGGCACTTATGGCAGGAAAAGAAATGCCGTAAGTTTTTAGCTGTTGTTTTGTGACTTTTTAAAAGTTCCTTATTCTGATTCTAGCCCACAAGCGGAGGGGAATGGAAAGCCTGCTGTAAAGTATGCAGTAAAAGAAAAGATTAAAAGAAGTCCAGTCTTTTAAAGCCTGGAAGAATAGAGATCATCATAGAGATAATTTCACACTTCACATTTAGTCACGCAGATGTTTTTTCTGTGGTATACACAGAAAAGATAACTACTTTTCCCCTCAAGTATATCTTACTGCTTTGGAAACACATCCCCTTCACCCCATTCCGACTTGGATCGCCAATTTGAATCAATTTGCAAATGATTACACCCAGTCCAGGCAACACAAACTCAAGACCAGTGTCTTGGTAGCGGTTTGCAAACAGTTTTCCTTACGGCCTCTGAAAGTAAGACTAAACTCCCAGATAGGAAGGCTGAGCCTTGCTCCTCTAACACAGCCCACTGCCATGGGAAGGGAGGAGTACAGCACCTGGGGCGTGGGTGTGACAGTGGAGACTGCATTCCTCTGCAAGGATAACAAAGAGACAAGGTAAACCAAACACGGCCCAAGTGCAACGTCCTTATTGTCATTACAAAGCTTCACCACACTGGCAACCTGCGGCTCAGCCTGTTTCATGTGGATCCCATGGTGCCCTGACACACAGCAAGGCTGTCGCTCAGCTCTGAAACCTCATGCACTACCCCTCCTCCCCCTGTTCTCTCACCCCCTCCTGTGGAAACTTAACGCTACTTCATCTGCCGATTTTTTTTTTCTTCTCAGAGGGATAATCCCTACAGAATGACAGAATATACTGAGTTGGAAGAGATACAAAGGGATCATCGACTCCAACTGTTAAGTGAATGGCCCACACAGGGATCAAACCCGCAATTTTGGCATTATTAACACCATGCTCTAACCAACTGAGCTTATCACAGAGAACTGAGAGTGAACTCCACCCCAAAGAGATGAAGAGTCCCAAAGGAAGGCAAGCTGCACACCCTTCCCCCAGCCATCCCTCCTCCACTGGCCAGGCACAAAGGGCACCTAAGCTATACCAAGAAAGGACTACTCGTAAAAGCCTGCCTGCTCTGCAGGAAGACCCAGGGGCAGCTGACATCCCCCTACCCTAAGGAAGCACAGCAGGTGACTGTCAAAGCAGACAGGTCCATCACAGAGCTCTCGCCAGGACTTACTGCGTTTAACCACGGCCAGCAGCTGACAGGGAGGACAGCAGGGATGAAATCTTCCGACACCCAGGAGCTCATATGAACTTGCAGCCTGCAAACCTCTAATAGTTTTTTTTTCCTCTTTTTTCCAGTTCTGAAGGCATGTGACCGGCCCTTACATACCAGAGCTGACCCCTCCCAAAGCCAGCAATTTCCTAAGAGCGGAGAAGGATGTTACCCTCCCGCTTATTCATTACGAGGCCAGGTTTCCTTGTCCTTACACATCAGAACCTCACTCTCTGTGTGAGGCACGCTCTGAATCCCTCCGGACAGTGCAAAAGGGGCTATGGAGTTCAGCTACCTGCTATCAGGAGGGCATGGCCACGGGGAGCCCCAGCTCCTTTCCCAAGTGGCATACGGCTTTCAATTTCCAGGTGTAAAACCACCAGCTCTTTGCTCTCAAGTCAGCCGTTCCCTTCTGCTCTGGGCCAGGAAGAACTGCTTGTATTTCACACTGCTCCCCCATTAACTAGTTCTGGTACTTGGAAGCATGCTCCCTCCCCAATGACTTTTTATATCACCAAAACACCACGGCACAAGGCACTGCTGAGATTTTGGTTTCGATTTTTGCTCCCTCGAGTTGGCAGTACAGTTTCCAGAAAAAGGGAGGGCGGGGGTCTCACGCTCCTTGCAGTCTCTGTGCCGTGTCCTGCCCTGCCCTGCTCTGCTCCCAAATCCCCCGCACCCGTAATCCCCCCCGCTTCCCTTTGCACTTGCCAGTATCCACATGCCGAGCACCCAGAGCAACCCCCACCCCCTGGGAGGGGCTTCTCCCGCCTCCTCCAGGCTGGGGGCGGCGGGAGCGGGGAGCCCCGGCCGGGCAAGGCGCAGGGAGCGCTCCGGCGGCACGGCGCGGGGCCGGGCACGGCAGGGCGGAGGGCTTGTCTCCCACCACCCTCCTCCTCCGGGAGGGCTGGACCACTGCGGAGGGTGCCCCCGCTGCTCTGCAGCGCCAGGCAGGCACTACGCGTGAGAAATTGCAGCCCCAAGCAAAACGGCAGGCTCACGGCGCCGCAGGAAACGAGGGCGTCAGCAGCAGGCACAGAGCTGCCACACACGCATCGCACAGGCGGACTTAGGTAAACCTAAATCTCGGATTGCTTCAGGCAATACGACCGCGCGTTCAAACTCCCTGAGCCGCCAGAGCTCAGGAGGCTATTTCTGGTTCACCTGAGCATCACCACGACACAGCGCCTTGAACCCTCTACGATAAACCTCCCGCCGCCCCCAGCATGCACACAACTGCTTCTCACCCAGGCGCTCCTAACACCGTGATTCCCCACTGGCTCCAAAGAAGTAGTACTCACGACTTGTCAGTCGCCTGCCAGTCACCACGTAACATACACGCCTGGTGCAATACAACATGATACTGGAATACTGGAAGAGGAAGGGTGGTGTTGGCTATAAGATTATTGCTAGGAGGATTACTCCGTTGGGCATAGCTGTGGCTGGCCATCCTGCTGTGGTGACATTCTCTACTGGCACCTAGCTTAGGTGAGCCCTTGAGGCTTGTCCCTAACAAAACAGGAACTCATTTTTTATTTTTTTTTTAATTAAGTGAGTTTAATTAATTAAGCATCTACTGCTGGTTTATCAGTGTGGCTGCAAATCTAAACTAAAAGTAATTCCAAGTGAAATCCACATTAGACAGGCACCTGATGTGACTCATCTAAGCACACCTTGTCTTTGTGATAATTTTTGTCTTGATGAGCCAATGTGGGCCTTACTTGACAGTGTCTTTTAGATACTAGATAATGCAACGACGGGGTAACAGAATCAGGATCTGAATGTGCTGCTTGTTCTCCCCTGTCCAATTTTATGTCAGCCTTTGGTTTTGCTGTAAGGACCTGCAAGTCTGACCAACCTCAGTGTCTGGCTCCATACAGATTATTGCAGATTAGCAGTCACTTACTGCCTATCGGCAGGCACCATGCATGCACAAGATTTAAACACCTTTTTTGTTCTATGATTGAGGGAAAAATATTTTAAACTCGAAGGTCCTTCTGCCTGTTGTTTTAAGAGCAAACTATACTTTAATCCATAAAGTTATCAGAACTACTTCTGCTCAAAGGACTTCTTTCATTTTAGCACAAAAGCAATAAAACAGATAAAAGATGTCCCACCCTTACTCCCGGGAAAGCTCAAACTAGACTAGTCCCACCTAAGAGAATAGTCCAAGAACTCCTAGATAACATCCTGTCCCTGGAGGATGAACACCAGAGACATGTTTGTCACTCGCAATGTCCTTCACCACTTTGCAGGTGAGCTGCACCCTTACCACTCTGCTTTTAACTCAACCTCCCACTTTGTCTGTGGCTGCCTTTCACTGCCCCCTCTCTGACAGCACACTATTAGAAAAGTTTGCACATAGAGTGATTTTCTACAATTGTACAGTATTTTCTGACCACTCAGCCTAGTTTTTGCTTCTCACATCACCCTGCCTTTTAATAGGTTTTCTCACCTCCCCTTTTACCTAAACAGAAATTATGAACATTTTTGCAATGCTCATGCCTCTTTCAGTAAGTAAGTGCACAAATGAAAGAAGCCGCTAACCTGTGAATGTGGTGGGAGCAAAATCTCATCCCAGCAGAAATAACATTCTAAACTCCCACTAGCCTCAAGACAGGAAACACTGTGCCCAGAGACACATTTTTAACATCCAGATCACAAACTGCATTTGGACAACTCATTTGTATACACAAACAAAGTGTTACTGCTCCTAAAATTGCTGCCAATAAATTTAGGTAGGAACTGCAGCTGAACAAGGTTCATTTGTAACCAATAACTGACTCCTCCAGAGACAGGTCCCAGAGATGTGATAACACCAGACAAACTTTTATCAATACATCAGCATTGCCTAACAAATCTTCGTAATGTAAATTTGTACTCTTCTTATGAATGGCATGTTTGGATGGCTCATTCCTCTCCTGCAGTCACCCTGGGAATTAGTCTCTGTAGAAAATTTGAAGTGTTAAAAGAGGCAAAACTGCACTCTGTGACAGTACACTGAAGTAAACAAAGATTTGGGAAAATCAGCAGGCACACAGAAAGCTCACACAATACTTTTACCTTTCCCGACGAGGGACTTCTGTGACATCTCCTCTGAAGAGTGTTTCGCTTGCATCCCTTAAGCCATTGGTGATGCCTTCACCATATCCCTTCACCTCCCTGTCGGGGACATCTGTCTGCCCCAAGACTGATGTCCTGTCTAAAAACTGTCCACCCTCCTTCATGCGTTGCTGGATCATGGGAGTGAGTGGCATCTCGAAGCTGAAGTAGCTATCGGGCTCAGAGTACAATGTCTCCAGCGATTCCGCACTGTAGTACAAAGATGCATTGTCTAGGATGTTTTCAAACTGTGAGCTGTACAGATCGGTGGAGACGTCAGAGTGCCTCTGCCCAAGGAAATCTTCGTGTCCTCCTGTGGCTGCTTCCCCCTCCTCCACCATCCTGAAAATTAACCAGAAACAGCTCATTTCAGCTTGGGCAACCCTTCTCACCTTCCACCTTTCTGAGCAGAAAGGTCAACGCAGCTCTATGCACTGCAGGTAAACACTGGTTTCTCCTTGCATTACCTCTCTTTATGACTGGCATCATCTCCCTCTCCAGGGATATAAAAAGAAACATTTTTCTGGGTAAAAGAAGAGGGCTGGGAGACAGCCTAATATTGTCTAACAGATAACATCAGCTGCTTACGTGCAAAGGAGAAAAGTACAATGTGTAAGATCTATCCAAGCACCAGTGCCATGCCAGAGGCTGCACATGTTGGAGATGTGTATCCAGATGGAGCCTCTGCCACTGAAGGATAATTTGCTATCTCTGCAGTCCTAGGACTGGGGTCTTCAGCAAAAAGCTGAAGGAAATCACTCCAAAATACAAAGAGAAGCACGTGCAATTAAAAATATGGAGCCTGGGGAGATTTGAAGGGAGAAGACTCAGCCTGGTTTCTGATGCAACGAAAGGTATACCATCCCCGCGAAGAGTCCTCTTCTGCACCAAATACTGGGGGGCTCCTCAACGTGCCAGAGGTTAGGGTAGCCAGCCCAAGTAATCCCATGCACCAGCCAAAGCAAAACACCACAGATCCAGAGGTGCAGAGGCAGGAGAGCCTCCCCTGTAGGGAACTTGTCTCAGCAGCAAACACCTCTACAGGTCAAAGTGGACATGGTTTGCTCAGATCACACCCTTTGTTCTGTCAGAGATGTGCATCAGGTAAGAAAAGCAAGCAGATCAGGATGCAAAACAAATCAGGGTGCAAATGCATATTGCCATTCTTGCAATATCTACTGCTAAAATGATATAAACAGGTAGGTAGGTAGGTAGGTAGATAGATAGACAGACAGATAGACAGACAGATAGATAGATAGACAGACAGATAGACAGATAATATAGAAAGCACAATTGTAGCATTTATCCTCCTGTGATCTACATGGCCCTGGATAAAATGTCTTTCTTCTTATAATCGACATGGCTCTGGATAAAATACTTTATTGTCCAACCCTTCAGAGGTTCTCACACTGTTCTTGCACAAACTCTGAATGAAACCAGAAAATCTGTATGGCCAGGCCTGCATGCCAACTGTATTTAATTACATGACGTCCAGATCCCAACTACACCTGCTGCAGACACTTCATCACACAGGCATCACTGTGCAAACAGCAAGATTTTTGATCTTTACATTTCAAAACCTGAGATGGACAGCAAACTTCAGTGAGATGGTGTGGAGTGGCTTCAGTACCAACTTCAGGCACTAGCCAACTACCAGCTATGAACCACTACTGTAAACACCACACCACAGGCAGCAGACAAGTATTTGCTGCTTCTCATTAGCTCCTAAACAGGTACGCACAAGCCACATGCCCAGACAAGACAACCTCTGCCTGACCCCTGCTCCCCTCTTAGCACCAGCTCACCTGCCCTGGCTTCTTGCAAGCACAGCCATCTCCTCCTCATCACAGCTCTTCCTGTCCTTCACAGAAACTTCAACCTTCTTGCTTTCATCAAGCAATGGTAGAGGAGTGGCTCCAGAGGCAGCAGGTACCAGCCTTGAGTCTTCACAGACCTCACTCCACGCACTGTCTGGCAAGGAAAGCAAGCCTGGGGAGACCATTGGTGACACAGGGTGGCTGGATGTTTTGGGGAATGCCTTCCTCTCCACAGACACAGAGTCCAGCAGTGAGTGCTTCTTTCTTCTCTGCTCCTCAGCTTTTTGCAGCCATAAGATCTCCACGCCTTGAAATTCTACATGTTTACTCACAGCTGCCTCTTTAGCAAGCCTTCTCTCGGGACCTGTTTGCATTTTGCCTTGGCTGTACTCTGAAAACTCCTCAAAGTGTGTGCCCCTCTCCACACTGCTGACTGCTTCAAGGTTTGTCACAGATGGTTTGTGACAGCTTGGTTCCTGAGCTGTGTGGACCTCCTCTGCTTTATTACTTATGGCTTGTGAGGATTCGGACTGCTTTTCTCCAGCCCATATTGAAGCCAGATCTTTCTCTATGATCAAATGCTTTTTTTCCTCAGCTGTTCGTTCAGATGGAAGAAGCATGTCTGAGAGTTTTTCTTGGCCTGCTGGAACTGGTTCTCTGGCTGCCTGCACATTTTGGCTGCCAGTAACATTCTTTTTTTCCATTTGCGTCTCTGAATCGAGAGAAGTATTTGCTCTTTCTTGCACCTCTACTGCTTCTAGCCGTCGAGAGATTTTCATAATCTCTGGCAGATTACCTGCAGGTTGCAAACCTTCTTCTGAGGTGTGAAGCTGCACTGCCCCTGCATCAGGCCTCAAATTATCTGCAGGAGCTGCACACCGAGGAACAGGCCTGACGCGGTGGTGACTGTCCCATCTTTCTGGACTGCGTGTTACAGGCTCGGCCTGGCACGTCGATGGCGCTTCTCTACTTGACTCTACAGTGCCGTACTCTGGAAATTCATTGATGATGGTATGAGGAGGCAAACTGCTGCTTCCACGGCTACTACCTGCAAAGAAAAAAGAAAGAGGCCCTGGATTTATCTACCACATGCACAAAGCAAAAAACGTGATCTCCCTCACCAGCCCACTCCCAACAGAGTAACAACACTCTCCCCTGCAGGAAAATACTGTTCAGTTTAACTCATTTCTGCACACTCTCACACTGCAGTTATCCAGAGCTGGTCCTTCTACATAGGAGTTCTTGGGCAGCCCTGCTTTGGGATCAAGCACTACAGAGGAAGGAATGCCAGAAATGTGTGCTATACTTCAGAAAAGGTCCCAGTGGCACATGCACAGTCTGAGGCCACAGGCCAGGCGCATAGGCCTAAGAAAGCAGAGATTCAGATGTCTGACAGCCATCCACAGCATGCACCACCACACATGATGATTTTACTTAAAAAAAAAACTACACATGATCGTTTTACTTAAAAAAGACACCACACATGATGGTTTTAGGTTTTTACCTAATTTGCACTTGTAAAGGTGAAACACTGGGAAGATAATCAGCCACACCCCTTATGTTCTACAGCCTTGACAAAACTAATTAGCTAAATCACAAAGCAATTAATGAGCAATTCAACTTTCTGCCAGCACTACCCTCTTCCTTTAACAATTCAGGTAGCTGAAGGTCATGTTGCAGTGATGGATGCATACCAAGCAATTCACATTTTCTACTGCAGCAAGTACACTGCTGCAGAAAAACCTTGCTACCCCTCCCTTCCTTGTGCTGCTTTTCCAACTGATGTAAACAAAGCAAAAGCAAAAAGTGGTCCCATTTTCCAAGCTCCAAGCACCCAGTGGCTCCTATTGTTGTGAGGTAACAGAGAACCATCTGTCCAGAGGGACCTCAGGGATCACATAATTACAGATAATTGGCCACCTTATATCACAGCCCAAGGAGGAACTGAGCTTTTGGGGGAAAAAAACCCCAAAACAACAACAAAAAGCCAACCATCAACAGCTGCATGTGTTCCACTCCTTTAGAAAAAAAAAAAATCAACTGGCCAGGAGTATAGAAGTGTTTTAAATCAAACTGCAGGGTGGCCAGACCTGAACACCTATTCTGAAAAGCATCAGGGATGACAGCTCTGAAACCAGACACCGACTTCCATCTGAATGGTTTGGTCCCAAGGTGCATCTCTAGGTGCTGCACTGCAAACTGATCCCCACCTCTGCTTCGACCAGGATGGTCACCCTGTTTCTGTTTCTGAGGAGGAAGCCATGTAGCTGTGGTTAATGATAGGCTGAGTTCAAGGTGAAAGAGAGGATAATCTAATGCAAGTTGAAGACCACATTAATATGGCTACCTATGTGCCTGTGGCTTGTTAACATAAGCAGAAGCTTACACCTGCCAATACATCCCAGTGTACCTAGCCACAGGATAAATACCACACACTGGGCATGGTGCAGGGTGAAAGCGACAGTCTTGGACCCTGACAAGCCTCAGAATCTTGCCCAGTGGGCTCTCCAAATGCCTCCACACCGTTAACTTAATCCCTATACAATAAAAATTAAACTTCATCCAGATGACTTGGTTGCTGTTCAGGACAGTGACTGGACAAAGCAGGGACCTTTTCTCTGCTGCAAGGTGCCAGGGAGCTCTAAGGAGCAAGGATGCCCTGTCCACAATTGCAGGACCAGCCCATCTTCATGGCAAGGTTTCCAACACACAGGTGTGGGTGCACCCACAGTGCTTTTCCTAAGTGTCTGAAGCAGCAGAAAAGCAGTCCCCTTTGCACACAACTTAGCCACACAGTGCTTGCATGCATCTCAAGCCCATACTTTTCATGGCACAGCTACTAGGTTGCCACTGTGGAACACTTCCACCAGGACAGACTCACATATGACAGGGATGCTATGATGTGGTTACAAGGTCCCAACACCTGCACCAGAACAACTCCAAGCAAGCAACCCCAAGCTGCTTTCTCATCCCACAACCCTGGTCTTCTCTAATGCAGAAGCTTTAGCGCTTGCTGCTCTCTCAGCACAGTCTAGAGGTTGGATTTCTTAGGAGAGGACTGATAGGGAGCCTATCACTATAGATGGTAACATAAACCCTTCTTGGACACATCCACCCACAGCAATGCTCAGTGTTTGTCCTCAGCACTGTGGGACAACACTTGGCCAGGCCACCTGGGCCACACTCTCTGGCTGCACTGCCTGAAGAAAGGCAATACATAGTGCCTCAAGAGCTGGGACCCCCCTGTGCCTCACTCCAACCCACACATCCCGCCTTGTTGGAAGGGAGCCCAGAGCATCAGCCTCTGCCTCCTGTGGGGCTGGGAGGCAGCCAATGTGCTCCGAAGGCCAAGCCCTAACAAGGCACCGCACACAGACCCTGCCAAGGGGCCAGGCTCGTCTCTGCTAATTGCTATCTTAGCTTCTGAACCAACACGAGGGAAACAGAGGGGGCCTTGTTTCTTGTGGTGAATGCTAAATGCTCTGCTGCGCGTCCCCATCTGCCACCAACAGCCACTGCTGATGGTGGAAAGAAATTCTGAGCAAGCTTCTGATTTACTTCTCCTGAACTTCATACTCTGGCAAGCCCATCAAACTCCAGAAGAGGCACATATACAGAGTACATACTCACACATGCAGGCAGAGAGAGCTGTCCAAGGAGAGGGAAAGTGCTTACATTTACTCCCCTCTGCCACACATGCAAGCTGTGTTCCATCAGGGCAAGAAAGCAGCACTATCACAGTAAAAATGTAAGGCCTTTTCGAAAGTGAGATGTCAGCAGCCCTCCTCTGGGTGGACTGCTGCTACTGCTGCTGTAGTACAAGTCAGTGGGATTCTTGCCTTCATGCAGAAATATTGCCTAATTCTCTGTCTGATTGAAAAAAATTCATATAAGACATCAAAACAGTGTTCTGTTGCCATTATGTTAGGTACCACCATGCACATCGCTGCCAAGGTCACTATTCTGTGAGGTAAATCCACCCCACCACAACCAATCCACCCCTGTCTGCCAAAATTGCAAAGCCTTCGCCTTTCCTCAGAGAGCTATTTCAGGTACAAGAGCTTAGGGGAGCTTGAGCTCTTTAAGGGAAACTCCTCCCTTATTCCCATCCACCACCACAGCATCATGTCTTGCTGCAGCTACTGGCATATCCTGTCCAACCCCATCCCCCAATATGACTGCATTACAAACAAGGCTAGAAAGACAACAAAATTTAAGGACTGCACTGAAGATGCGCAGGGAAAAAAAATACCCATCACCAAACAAACAAAGAAAGGACACATACTTTCAGGTAACACAAATTTCTACTTTGCATTGAAGGTGGCTTCTTTCAACAAATGAAAAAAAAAAGGAAGAAAAATAAGAAAGAAATGGATAGGGGAAAAGCTAAAATAGAAAGGGGGTGAGTGACTAGAAAACTGAAACTGGGTAGATATAACCTAACAGCATTTGGCAGCCTTTCTGATGACTAGACGTTGAAAGAATTAATGACTTAAATCAGGCATAGATATGATATTTCATAGGTAAATAACCATTCCATGTCAAGCAAACTTGTCTACAGCATAATAAAAGGAAATTATAGGAAGCAAAACACAAGTTAAAAGCATAGACAGACATTTTGTTTACAGGTACATTTTAAAAAAGAATGGTGTGAGTGTCTCTCTCTATACAGTATATATATATATATATATAATATAGCTCGAGAAATTAGATATATTTGCTTGAACAGTCTCCTTACTCACAGAGGTTACTGTAGCTCCAGCAGTTACCCATTGGTCAAAGAAATAAAATGCACAGATCATCAGTTTATCTATAGCGATACCAGCTAATTCAATTGCTGCTGTTCTAGTCAACTGGAATCAAAATAGTTTCAAATTTCCTGGCAGCTGCTGCCCTGCACTGCACACAATGATGTAAATGGATGCTTTCTGAGTATTATGAAACTGATGGGGGAACTGCAGTCTCATTCAGTCTATCGCAGGAGCTAAGGAGTCCACCTTGGCAGCTTTGCAGGGGGGAAAAAAAATTTCATCCAGCAAGGCTGCCTGACGGCATGCCAGGGATACGTCTGTGCTTAGCTGCCGTTTTTGTAACTGCGTCTGTAAGGGGAGAATCGGACAGAATGGCGATGCCGAGAGTCATGTGCTGGTTTCGGAATGCAGGATGCTTTATGGCATTTCAGCATTAGTGAGCTGGAAGTATTCACTAAGCAGCCCAGTCATCCTGCATTTTATGTCTCTGCAGCTCCTTGCACCAATCACAAGTAACACGTGGGTGAGCTTGCATGCAGCATCGTATCAGTTACGCTTTCCTGGTATTTCTTGCCACTATTTGTAAAAGGCAAATTAGGGCAAGTAAAAAATAATGTATGCATTAAGATGGAACAAATCTCTAGGTGACAGAGCCTAATGAACACATCACAGGATTTATGGTATTGTATCACTATGGCAGCCTGCCAAAGAGGAGGGTTACACATATCTCCTCCTGCACTGCATTATGTTACAACTTCTATGGTCACTAAAACTATTCCAATTGATAAAGCAGCCTGCTCCTGCTGAGATGGAGCAGCAGCGCCCTGTAAAAGGGGAGGGATGCTGCACAGCCTCTGGCAGCCTTGTGCAGCAGCCCTTTTTCCAAATGATGTCATTCTCCATGCTGTGATAGGTCCTGCCTGGCCAGCGTAGCCAAAGCCAGGGGATTAACATAATGCAAACATGGAGCTTTTGTAACTGGACAGCAAACATCCACACTGGACTGGGTGCAGGATTTTCTGCAGCTTGCAGACACGCCAGGATTTTGAGCGGTTTGCTTGCTCCAAAAAGGAGAAGTGGAGCTGGGTCTTCATCCCATCAAAAGTTACAGCAGCATTATGTAAAAACAAGTTGGTGGAAATGCGGAAGCTGAGTGAAAGTGAGAGGGAAACAGAGGGAAGAGGTTGGGGAGAGTTGCCTAGAAATGAGTCCTGGTGAAATGCTTCTGTGCTTTAGCAAACATGCAGGGAAGGTAGAGGGCAACAGAGGTATGGCAGAGCCCTTGCAGAAAAACTGTCTTGGCTGAGATCTCTCACCCCAAAAAGAAACAACCAGAGGGACTCCCTGCTGTGGTCACTGGGAAGTTTTGGTACAGAGCCCAAGAGCATGGACAGGCTGCATGCTCTGCAGTCAGTCACCATGCTTGAACAGCCAGGCAGTGGTGTGACAGCCAATGGCTCGGGGTTACCCAGAAATTAAACTAATTTGTTCAAGGAAAGAAATAACCTCCCTGCAAGTATGCAGGGGCAGCGTGTTGCTCAGGAAATTGTACATCCACAGCTTGCTGCACACTGGAAGAGATTCTCAAAAAGGTACTGCTCACCACTGCTCTTGCATAGTTCCCTAAATTCTGGGGCCTTTGAGCTACCAGAATTTGTGCTAGATGAAACTTCAGTCTGCCATAGGACAACCATGCCCATGCTGGGTAAATCTGTCATGTATCTCTCTACTAGCCAAGTCCCAGCACTGGAGGTAGTGATGTGATGATGCCAAGTTGTCACTGGTTTGGAAAAGAGTGAGAAAAGCCACTAAGATAAGAATGTAAATCCTGTGCATTTAGAAAGCAATGACATGCTTTAGAAAGCATGTAAAATAGATGGGTCGCTTTGTGCCTCTTTCAGAGTTTGTGTGGATTGTTTTTTTACAACTGCACAAGTTCTAACCCTGTTTCTGATGGAAAGCTTTATGCAAGCAATGCTCTTCTTGTGGGGAAGCATATTCTTCCCCACAGATTTTAACTAATTCCCAGTGGTAAACAGGGTTTGGGACAGCTTGCATAACCCCAACTGCACTAAATTAAGTGTCCTCCAAAGAGCCTCATACCTTTCCCCTGGTTGCAAGGATGGCACCTTGCCGCAGTCACTCACAGGCCTACAGCGAGCTCAAAACAGGACAAAGTCCAAAACTAACATGCAGCACGTGCTGAGAGGATTTAGTGTGAGGGATTATCCACTACAAATTGCTGTATGGGCCACAGATGGTCAGTGAGATAGCTCAGTCCCAAGAGTCATTACCCTGGAAAGCAAAATGGTAGAGTGGAACAGCTGCTAGCATGAGCAGGAACAGGAGGGAATACAAAGGGAGTATCTGGACTCCTTATCCTGACATAAAAGTGCAAGTGGGTCTTAGAATATTTAATGCACTTTTCTTCTTTGACATCCCACACTCTGGAATGATTTGGCTGTGAGAATCTCAGGTTTTGAATTAAGACTTTTGTTTGGAGGAGTCTGAAACCCAAAATAATAATTCCAAAAAGAATCTGAAATTTTCTTATCTGCTGCTGTGATTTAGAAAGGAAGCAGCTAACAAGTGATTTTTTTAAGTGTAGATACACACAATAATTAGCAAGAGTTACTTTAAAAGCTTCATAAGAGCCTTCACCTGAAGAAGAAACTTCCAAAGCAGTGATAACTCACAGCTGCTTTGACACTTTCAGCATCTACAAAGATTTTACAACCTCTCTAAATTCACTTGTAATTAATGTTACATATTTAAAATACTGTATTTTTAAAGAATCCTCTAAAAACCCTTGGAAAGTTGCTTTGAGCAAGCAAAAATGACTAAAAATCCCTCACTTCTAAGGACAGATCTCAGAAACTCTAGATTTTTGTAGATCCAGAAACCAGGGACACTTGCAGAAAAGGATATCCTTTACTACCAGAAGTAGTACCTTTACTACATGTCAGGGTTTGGGACGAATTAACCAAGCTAAGAGTAGTCTTGCTAGGCAGTTCTTAAAGCACCCTAGGAGATGGATCCCAAGTTATGCACCCAGTTAAAACAAAAATAGGACACAGAGGGACATGTGCGTCTCCCAGGCTCCAATTGTTTGTTGCTAAAGGTGCACTTGGACATTGCATAGAAACTTTTCGGCAGGCTCTCACAGTGAATGAGACTCCCTTCCTCAGGAAGCTGGATAGAGTTAAATAAACAACATAGGGATCTAAGGCAGAAGGTACTTGTTAAAGCAGTCAATTGTGAACAGGAAAAATACATGCTGTACTCTGTGTTTCACTTTTTCAGTCCAGTACCAGGCCAGAACTGCATCTCCCCACATAATTTTATTTAAATGCCTCTACGTGTACATATCAACAGCAAGTTAACATTCATAATTTCCTTCAGAAAGCTTCAGAAATGAAGCAAGGCTACAGCACAATAGAGGGTTTGTGTTGGTGTGCTGCTGATCTCACCAGATGATGAGGCTGAGGCCAAGGAAGGCCATAGTGACAGGTAAAAATACAATTGTGCCCCACTGTACCTGCTTATAACAAGCCAAGTCAGGTGGCTGATCTTCTCCTTTTGTGCCCACTGATCTGGATGCCCCATTTTCTGTCTGCCTGATGGAAGGGGATGGCCTGACTGCCTCCAGGAAAGAGTTGCTGAGTCCTGCCAGCTTCAGCCAAATTCAGCCTGTGCCATGTGTGCTCAGAGCATCTGATGTGGACAGACCTGACAGACTGCCAGCATCACAAGGTCCCCAAATATTTGTGTGCTCACATCAGCATGACTCTCAGCTTCGGCCAACAGAGCACACACAGGGAGACATTTACTGCCTTAACTCTGACATTTCCTAACTTCTGAGTGCTTAATTCTGCACCTTTAAAAAACAACAAACAAACAGCCCATGTTTTAATGATTATTTGTACTAAACCCTTAGCCTTCAAACAGCTCTGTTGTTTAGAAAGTTGAGGATGTGGTAATCTCCTCCCTACAGCTGCAGGTTATGATAACTTGAACTATCCAGCTTTCAAGTGGAGGTCACAAGACATACAATTTCCTCCTGTGGAGCAAGGGACTTAGCATAATGCCTTGTGCCCCCTTTAATTTTCCTCTCCCCTGGACTGGAAACCCAGACATCCATCACACCACACCTGACAGCTCCAGAACATGCCTCAGCTTCTCCCAGCCCCAGAAAGTGGGACTCAGAATTTCAAGAGAGATAGCAAGACAGCTCCACCTCTCCACCTTTACAGCCAAGATGCAGAGCACAATGGACCCTGTCTTCCTGCACCAGCATTTATTTTTACATATGCACAGTTTTCTTCTGACAGCACCTGCTGCTCTTCAGAGCATACAAAATGATCTGTTTTACTCCATGTTGGAGTGAAAGAGGATCACTCAGCATGGCCAGTGAACATGCTGGTGCCAGAGAGGTAATCACTTTCCTATAATGCACAAACTCAGCTGGAAAAGTACCTCCAGTACCTCTGGAGACTTAAATTTAAAAAGTTAACCTTCTTTTTGCATCATTGCCAATCAGCAATGCCAAAGATCAGGAATAAATATGAGAAAACTATTGATTACACACTGTGGTTTAAAAATTCCTGCAGGTCTTCTGTATATCAGAAAATGTAGTGGGACACTAGGAACATCAAGAACAATCTGATAAAGTCAAGTATGCACAGTAGGATGATGGAATTTTATTTATAGGGGAGAGGGGTACCACAGCTCCGAGCCTTCTGTATTCCAGCCTTGTGTGTGCTCCTGGTAAACACTGCAGGACATCTGATGAGCCAGGCCTTCACCGCAATTAAGCAAAATTAATGTGAAAATGAGGCAGTCTTCCAACTTTCAGAAAAAGCAGTTTTGCAGCTTTTAAGGAAAGTAGAGCTGCAGAAGATACCAGACCAGGGAGCCCAGACTTTCAGGATTGCCTGGAGATGAAAAGAGCAAGAGATGAAAATATGGCAAAAGGGTGGTGACTCAAAATGACTCAAAATGGGTTGGAGCACTGGGCAAGACTGCAGTCAGCAGTCTGGGCTATCATGAGAACAATGTAATGAGTGCCTGTGGTCTAAGGGCAGTTTCTGCAGTGAGGATCAGAAAGGTGCCATTTCCATGCAATGCAAGGAGGATGCAGCAAAGCTGGACGTGCATGCCTTGAAGTAACAGAGCAAACAAGCAAGACAGACGATTAAGGACAATCTAGTATGTGAGTAATGATCACTTCACATAAAGATACTGGGATAATTTTCTTAAAGCTGTTTAAATCAGAAGCATAGAATCCTGAAAAGGGTTTACTTCTACAAAATAGCAGCCATTGTGTTTTTCCTTTGCTCTTGAAACAAGTTCTAGAAATTCTAAAGCAAAAGCAGTCATTTCTGTGATTGCAGTTCAGGAATGGGTATGTTGTGTGGGTCAAAGTATGTGTTTGATTTTCTTTCACACATCAGATCTGGCACTGTTTGACCCCTTGCAAAGGTGATTCAGCACACATTGCTAGGAGAAAATAAGCCCTTTTCTTAGAATTGTTCTTCTGGCATTATTTTGAGGGGGGGGTTGTTACTCAGTTTTTGCTGGTTTGAGCTTTCTAAGCACACAGATGAGCACAAAAACTGGCATGAAACAATCCGTGGCAGTGTGTGTCTGGGACCATCTCTTTTGGCAGAAGCAAGATGTTAAATGAGCTCAGTTGCCTCATGACACCTCACTGAACACAAAACAGCAAGTGACAGGCTTTCCAAAAAGCTATTTGTTTCACCAGGAATTCAAAACCAAGCTTCTTCCAGCAGCTGTTGGGAAAGACCAGATTTGCATAGCAACACAGGCAGTATTTGTACAGGGCCTTTTTGTGAAGGATGAGATTAAACCTCTGGTACACAGGAGGGATGAAAGCTTTCTCTGCTCAGAAGCATCAGAGAAAAGACTGTTTATTAATCTTAAGAAGCTATTTTCTTCCTAACAACGGTCTTGGATTTATTTTCTCATATAACAGGAATTATGGGGTATTTGGCTTTCGTGTTTATTTAAGGCATTATTTTGTAGTATCCCCCATTTTTTTTCCCCAAGGAAGCACTTTTAAGACTAAGTCATGTGGCTGTGACTTTTTTTCTTTTTGGTATTTAAATGTATTAACGGCGAAGTCATAAAAATCAGGCCTGTAACACAGCCAAGCCTCAAGAAAAGTCTGCTCAATAGAGATCACTGTTTCCACAGCAGTTTCCAGAGGAGGAATGTATGTTTCCACATACAACAAGCAGCCTTTTATGTCAGTGAGTCTGAGAAGAGGTCTTGTCCAACCCAGCTAAATTCAGTCTCTAAAAAACATTTTCTTTAGCTGGAAGGCAGAAGGCTGGGGTTTCGCCAAGGAAGGTGGCCAGACTGTGCAGGGCCACGTGGACAAGTGTGGTGCATCCTCCCCACTCTCCCAGTGGGAGAGGTCTGCAGGGAGATGTGTGGTCTTGAACCCTTCCCAACAGGAGGGTCCTGGGGGTTTGGACCTGCTTCTGCTCCAAGTAATGCATCCACGGCAGGAGGACAGGCAGTGGACAAGAGAGGAGAGGACCCAGACAAGAGGCATCATGCATTAAAGACAAGAGCGCATTAGAGCATCACTGATCACAAATATCCCAGATAAAACTAGACTGAGGACAGAGAAGGAGAGAAAATATTTTACATGTGACAGCTTTATTAGCATTTGAATATAGTTGATGAAACACCTCTTCTAATACCATCTAAACTTTTATTTTCCCCTCTCTTATGTGAAAATGATCAGCAGGTTCAACCTGGAAGGTAAAATCAGCACGGGAGCTTATTAACAAAAGCAGCCATCTCCCACCTGGGTAAACAGAAGCATTTGCCACAGTCACCTCCAATTATTTTTCCTTCTTTGTGAATTGGCTTGTCCAATGCAAGTGTTTTAGTACTCAGTCAAGACATGTATATCCTCAGCAGCATCAGCAGGTCTACAGTAACATGGCTGTGGCCAAAAGGGAAAGGATAAACCAGAAGGCAGTAGTAATTAAGCAATTCAGCAGCTTACATGCTATGTTCCTTTTCTGAGGCCAGCCATGGCACGGGTCAGCTGCTTTATGTTAGATAAATTGAAGTTCAGCCTAACTGCTCACAGTGACAAGTTGTTTTCTTGATCAAGTTTAAACACTAGCATTTCTACTGGCCCTGCCCCTGTCATTCATTTGCTTGAAATATTTCATACTTTGACCCCTAAAAAGCATGTCTTTTTTCTTTTAGAGGCAACTTCAGAAAGTAGCATGTTTACTTGGATTTTTAGTGGTGTTTTCTCCCTTCCCATCTAACACAGGGAAGAAGAGAAAGACTTTCAAGCATAGCTGCTTCCCCCAAAAGCATATATTATGACATATTTGATATATATCAAACCAAAAAAAAAACCAAACCATGATTTGGTGCACAAAAGCCCTGAGTTTGTACTTCTGTCCCCTCAGTCACCCTGTCCTCATTCACCTCCAGTTAATAAGCAGTTAAAACCTGCTTGCTTGAAGAAAAACTAGAAGGGGCAGAACCACTCTCATTTATGCATGGTCGTCAAACAGCTTGGAAGAGAAGGAGGAGGAGGAGGATGTATTTGTCTGTGACAGCATGAGGTCAGTCTGGGTAGGCACAATGTGGGCACAATTCACAAACGTTGCATGTTAACCACTGTTAAATATTCACAAACCCTCCTGTGAGGGTCCCTTGAAACCACGCCCATTTTGCTAATTGTTAGTCCCTAATGGTAGTTTCTCATTAATAAAGGAACAGAAGGAGATCCAGAAACAAGACAATAAGGAGATCCAGAAACAAGGCAAGAAGCAGCACAGGAAAAATACAGGGAATTAGGTACATAAGTCAATATATCTGGCTTACTCTTTGCCACCCTTTATTTTAGAGCTCAGTACTTAGCTCGGAATACCCGTCATATTTGATAATTGTATTGGCTAGTAATAATAATAGATTCACTTGGATATATTAGACACAGCATACTTTATTTAATACCAATCTCTGGATTTGTACCAATGCCTGCTGACAGTGCTCTCACACTGTGTCTTTCCAAGCAAGAAATTAGGTCATCATGATTCATGTAATAAACTGATTATATTTAGTGGCAATTTGGAAGTGTTTTTAAAATTCCTAAATGAGGTCCTTTTAGTTTGGGGCTTTTTGATTTATTTTTTTTCTCTTTTTGGAAATGTGGATTTTTTCCACTTTGCAATTAGGATTTCCTAAGTGGATGACCAAACTTTATAAAATCCAGGAAGAAACTCAAGTTCTGCTTTTTATTATCTTTTATTATTATTGTTGTTATTATTTTTTTCCTTTTCTTACTGAAGTTGAGAAGCCTTTGCAGTTTGTTTCTGAACAAAATGCTGCCCTTTTCTGGCAAGAAAGGAAGTCTTCTTTAATTAAGCGACATTCCAGAAAGCTTGCAATTAGAAAGGATCAAGGTACAAAGAGAACAGCCTGAGGAAATGCTTTTTCAGAGAGGGCAGGGTTTGTTGATAATTTTGACGAGGCAAGAGGACTAGCTACAATAACTCCATTTATTTTCTTCTAAGCTTGGGCTCTTAAAAGGTAGAAAATGCCCTGTATTTACAAGAAGACAACAGGAACAGGACAGATCCTTAGACGAAACATCAGACACTGCACCTGGACTTCCGGAATTACTGACTTCAGAGGGCAGAGCAGTTCGGGTACCACCTCAAGTATCTAAATTAAAATCTTACCTACCTCTACCTGTAGAAAGACCACAAAGTGCATTTCTGGAAGGACGTCCAGGCAGAAATGGCCATGTTTCAGCATGTGCAACTGCAGAACTTGTGGCTGAACAACTCCACTGCAGAGAAGTGCAAGGACTCCCTCCACCATTGTGTCTCCAGCACGAGTTCCTGCTGTCACATCATGGTGGCCCACATGAGCCAGAAAGAATGGCAGGGGTATAAGACAAGGAACCACTGTCATTATCTGGGGCCAAACCAGCTGGATCCTATGGCCTGGTACTTGCGAAGGGCAACATAGCACAGTGAGTGAGCCCTCATGGAGTCATTAAAGGAGCAGCTTCTGCAAAACTTTCCTGAGTGGCTTAAGAGATTTTTTTTTTTTTTGCCCACAATAGTAATAAATAGCACTTACCCATTCCTGAAGGCTTCTCTTCTTCCAAGCCAAATAAAAATTCATATTTGGCCTTGGCAACATTCTGGGCATGAGCCGATATGTCATTATCCCACACAAGTGCTTCTGCCTAGAGTCAAAATAAACAAAACTTATCTACCTTTTAGTGAAAAAACAGCAAAAGGAACATGAAATCCCTCCAGGCAGCATTCCTAAAGCATTCATTTCACTCTGTCACCACCAAGATCATCCAGAGTAGACATGGGCCAACTCAGAGCACTTTTGAAGAGCTCACCTCTCTGTCATTGAACCCAAGAATTTCAGTATTAAGAACAAAGATCTAACGAGGTGTTAGAGTACCCAACCACTCTTTACCTACTCTTTAACCAGCTCACCCACTAGAAGGCCAGCAGCACTGGCCAACTATCTTAATAATACCAATTAGGGTTAAAAATATCAAGGGAATAGTACCAGAAATAGCAAATTTGAGTATGTATGTCATAAAACTGGGACCCATGGGAAAACCATAAATGGGGCAGGCTGTTTCTTTGCAAAGAGAATGGGGCAGAGAAAAGTGAGGAGCAAGGACTACAACAAAGATGATTTAAAAAGGGAAGAATGATAAGGTATGCAAGCATGTAGGAGTACTGTCTAAGGGTCCGTGTTGGGCAGCCCATGCATGACCACCCTGTAGGTCAGGACAAGAGCCCAACTTGATTTTTACAACCATACCACATAAGTCAAACCTGCTTATCTGGCCAGGAGACAGGGAGGGGACACAGAGTGGTGACCCCCCTGAGCAGGGGAACACCTGGAGGGGTGGATGGACAACCATTCTACCCAGGCCTGATGCCACCAGCACCTTCCCACTGCTCCCTTCTTGTAAGAAACACTTTGACAGAGTAAAGGTCCAGTTTCTCTGAAGAGAGAAAGACTACAGGACTAAGATCGAAATACTTTTCTGAACAGGTAGGGACAAAACCAGTCTCTAAGATAAAGCACACACCAACAATAAACTGTAGTACAAAAACTACCCAGAGTCAGCATTAAGTTTCTTCCCAGCTGGGCAAGACAGAGCCCGTAATTCTTCTGTTTGAAGTGACAGATAAAATAAATCACTAACTCTATAAATTCTTCAGTGAACTTCATATTCATATGAGGCAGTCAATTGTGGCATAGCAAGCCATGGCATGGTTTACATTGGTGAAAGCCTTAGCTTACAAAAACACTCCTTAAAAAACAAAGTTAAATGGAACATTCTGCCCCCCAGGACAACAATAACTTTTATGAATTTCTATCAAATACCTCAGGATAAGAGTCAGATACAAACAGAAGTTCAAAGTACAAGGGACACATAATTCACAGGAACACATAGTCACGGCTCTTTAATCAGAGATGGATGGAATCACAAATCCATATATCCCTCCTAGGCCATCTGTCCAACAGTCATATTTTCTTCCAAGAGCATATTGACGAATAGCTATCTTGCCCCATGCCCTAGCATGTTTTTGCTCCAGGTTCTCCTGGCCTTTTACACCCACTTCTTCTCCTACCTTTCTGCACTGTGCCAGTTCTGCAAGATTTAGTTCAACACCATTCTGCCCTAAGTTGACAGCAGATCTTACACAGGGGTCTTGGACTACTTTATTTACCATTCACTAGTCCAGTTACTCCTCACAAGGGCTTCCACTACATTGATGCACGTGCTACCAGCCTATCCAATCCTTTGGTAAAGATGTGATGGAACAGATAAAGGGCTTTCTAGCAGAAAGATGACAAGCCTGACAAAATGAGCTTGGAAGAAATCTCCATGTCTGTCCTGCCTTTACAGGGCTGCATTCATTCACTGGCATGGAGGTAGGAAGGGCTAGAAAAGGAATAGCTGGAGCCAGAGTACACAGGAGAAGGCTCTTTGTCTGCAACAGCTTAGACAGGAATAGCTTACAGAGCCAGACAAAAATTCAGCCTACTCAGATGGATGTGAAGGGATGGGATGGCTAACAACTAGCTGGTGCCAAATCCCAGTGACAGATAAATGAAATGGAAAATAAAATGAACAGAACAGTCCAGTTCCCGAGCAGTAAGGAATTTCTGATCTATACCCCTCTGGGACACAGCTTCTCCATCCCTCAGCCTTGCTCTTTGAGATTTCACAGACATCTGCTGCACTGAGCATCCCTGCCAGCGAACACATGTTCCAAGGATCTCTATTTGCCTGTAACTTATTGTAAAGCAAAGAAGAAAACTCCAGCTTACAGCACCCTCTGCATCATCCAGTAACAGGCACAAGTAAATTGTCAAGTTAATGGGGTTTCATTGTATAGGGCATACTTTATCAGAGTTAGGTGCCTAAACAGAGGCTGCAAGATCTTAGTCTTTGCATCTGAAAAGGGTAACTTGATTTTCAGAAGTGCTCAACACTCCTGATGAGAAGTACAGATACTGGCTTGTGTATGGGAACAGCTGTATTTAACATCTGTTTAGGTTTTCAGAGTACTAAAAGGATGTATAAAGAAAGTCCAGATCCAGGCTTAAGGGTAACTTTACCATATTTCATCCAAACAAAAAGTATGAAAAAAGAATGCAAGAGCAGGAAAGAATGAGGATGCTTTGAAGTTGGAGCTAGTTTTAAAGACTATTGCTTTACCAATGTCCAAATCAAGATGTGCTCTCCTTTCCTTCTTTCAATCTACCACTCACCCAAGCCTTGCAGAAGTCAAGATGCTCTGAAACCAGGAGCCCAGAAATGGGCTGGACAAACATTCATGGTGCTTTCAAGCTGCATTAGCAAAGATTAAATACAAGCAAGATTGAAAGGGATATAAAACTCCTGCTTAAGCCTTCTCTCTCAGCTCAAGGGCAAAGAAGTCTGCATCCAGGTCAGCTCATTTCATATTTGCTTCCCTCAGAGGGCTTTAACCACCACTTTTATGCATCTCGCCTTTGTCACTGCTGGAGAGGGTGACTCTTAGAGCACCAACATCCTTAAATCAGCCCAGCTGTACATACATTTCTCATAAGCCATATACGTATTATTTTTCACTCCAGTGATGCTCTGGGCAGAGAGGCAGCAAGTTCCTACCCATTTGTGCATCAGTACTGCAGTGCTTTCTGACTGTTTGAACAGGTTTGATCAAGCCTACTTCTATAGGTCGTAGCTCTTGGCCAGGAGTTAGGAAGGCTGCATTTGCCTCTCTGTGAATTTTAGATAACATTTATGAGGCTGCATTAGTCTTCACTTGAATGGTCCTCACCCCTCAGACCTCCTGCCAACACATAGGACCAGTTTCTATTGACCTCACACAAGACAAGGCACTGGCACGGGTCAACAGAAGTCCCACCTTGCTGGCCTCATGCTTAGGGAGCAGAGAGATTCTTTAGGATAAGCCTGTGGTGCTTGTGGTGGTTTCAGACCAGCACAGGAATGAAGCTGCTGAATCAGTGTCTCAGCACTGAACTGAACAGCATCAGGATGCTAAGACCACAGGGTTCCTGCTACTCCAGCAGCAGCTGCCAAGGACAAATAAGTCAGCCCTGCACGAAGCATACACACTGCCTCTGCTCTGCTGTCTGGATGTGTGAATGGAGCAGCAGATCAGTATCTGCAAGGAGAAACTGTTCCCACAATTCAACCTTGAGAGGTGTCTTTAGCTCCTGATGAGAGCCGAGTGCTGCCTTTCCTGAAGCACAGTTTCCCTCTCTGGATGAATTTCATTTCAATTCACAAGCTCCCCTCAAACTGCCCTCCAAAAATCCCAGTGATTTTGAGATAGGTAGAGTGAGTCATAGAAGGCTGAAGAAAATGCTTCTCCCTTCTCCACAGAAGAAAAGCACCAAACCATCCTCTTTTGACTTTCACTGAGGTTCTGGTTGGGGTTCTTTTTTGGGGACAAACTGGTTTTGTCTCGGAGCCTTTTGTTTCTTTTCATACTGTCTTGGGGTGAACGTTTCCTCCTAACTTGTCTCAAACCAAGACACATACCTACATGTCAGAGAGCTTTAACTGAAGAATATCAAAGTCTTACTATCTCACCACCGTTTTCAGCTGAGCTGACAGGAGAGCTGGGCTCTGTCTCAGTGGAAGAGGATAACATTGTCTACAGCTGCTGACAAGGAATAGGTCAGTCCGAGCATAAAGAAACAGTGTGAACCCATGCCTCCTGAAGCATTCACACTTAAGGTCATACATTTTCTTTGAAAATGTCTAATAAGGAGGAACTATTCAAAGGAGCAGACAATTAAATGGCAAATTCCAGTCTGGAAGTTTTCAGACTCCCTGAGAGGACAGATGCTGTTAAGACAGACTCACTCCTTGCAGGAGACCTGGGAAAAGAGTGGTTGAGAAAAAGCAGAACAGGATGGCTGTTCAAGTATAAGTCTTCAGGGAGCAAGAGTCAGCCAAAATTCTGGACAGCAAAAGACCACTCATGCTAAGGGGAAACATCAGAAGGAAGAGACCTAAGGACCATTCATAAAGAACAGTTAGCTGGGACAGAGAGGTGCAAGTCTTCTTAGGCATGTCTCCACAGCTAAGCCATACCATGAGGAAGCCTCAGTTTTACGTGCTTTTGCATGTGCACAGCTCCGTTTCCCAGAGCTCCCTGCCTTCCCCCTTAGCCATACCACCACTGGATGTCAGCTCCAGCAGGCAAAAATCCCCACACTGGCAATGCCTTTTGGAGGTTTCATTGAGGCTACTGGGAAACACTGCAGTATTGCAAGAAAGCAGAAAAAAGCCTTGAAGAATACCTGTAAATCACAGTCTACTATGGAAAACTTCACAACACCTAGACTGTTTCCAATCCCAGGCTGTGCTTGTTCCATTCTCATTGCTTCACCAACATCTCTAGCAGCAAAAAATTCAATTGCCTGCCAGCAACCTATCAAATAGCCTGATTATGCTCTCAGCAGGAATGATGGACAGAAGGTTCCCACAGATTTTAAAACCTTCTTCCAGCAAGTTGCAATGTCATGGACAAGTCTTTACAGAGTCCTACATTGAGAGCTCTGCCTCTGCTGTCACATCATCCTTGTGTGGCCAAAAGCTTAGCAAGCTTCACTGCTTTTGACAGGTCATACCAATTGTTCTGAAAAACTATGCCTATTGAGCTTTCTTTTTTAATTCACTTTCCTAAGTAACAGGATTAAATGAAGAAAGCTGGCATAAAAATAAACTTGCTAACTGGTGTAACCCAGTGCACTGATATCACAGGAAGAGTGTGGGTGCTCACAGTAAGACCACTAGTAGGGGTTGTAGTGTTTAATTCCATGTGAACTCATACACCATACTTGTGTTTTCCTCATACCTCCCCACACTAATACACATGTTTGCAATTCTTGAATTAAAGCATTAGTAAAATAGATTAAAATTCAAAAGAACAGGAGCTTTTCATGGCTTAATCTCAGCTGGAGCTGCTAAAAGTTAATGCTAGCCAGGGTTTTGAAAGAGAAGAAATCTCAGCCTGGGTTTTAAACTAATTCCTAACTATCAGGAGTTGCAAGATGTACAGAAAGCCAGAAGGTGGGGAAGAAAGAACGGGCTTGTATGAGAGCACTGCCTGTAGCTGTTTTCCAGCAGAGAAGTCAGGATTTTAGAGAGAATCATGTAAGACTTTTCAGTTATGAGGCAACTGAGAGATATGGCAGAGGTGCTTGCAGTGATAAGGGGTGTGAAAAAAGCAAAGAACAATCAGTAATTCCACACTTTTTTTAATGCAACAGCCAGAAGACAACAAAAGAAAGTACTGGCAGTCAGCACCACACCAAGGAGGAGTCACACCACACCAAACTGTTCCTCGTACAGTTTGTAGTCAAAACCACCAATCTCTTTGCAAAGCAATGTCACAGAAACCAAAATACTGATATACCTGACAAAGAGGGTGAACAAGCTCAAGGGATTTGTATCTCTAATACAGATATCACATCCTTATCATGAGTCTCTAAGCTGAACTCTTCCTGGGCATCTGCTCACCTACATGACCACATACATGCTCCGGGGCTAAAGCAGCCTTGAATCCAAACCAGTGCAGTGAGTCACTATTACCTGTTCACCAGGCTTCGGCATGGCCGTGGACTGGACAGACCTCAGGCTTGGTACCATCCAGCCAGCTCCTCTTGAGTCCTCACCACAACACACTCCACAGCTTACCCCAGGAAAGGCACCAGAGCACTGCAGGCTTCCTATGCCATTACTCCCAGCACTACAGGATTTGTTTACTATGAGCAGGCTCACAGGAAGCAGTCAGGCTGGAGAGAGCAAAACTGAAAGGGTGCAGATACTACCAAAGCTGCTCTCCCTGTGCAAAGGCAGACTTCACGGAAGTTCAGTGTCTAAAAAGAGGCTAGTTCAGAAATTAAGCAAAAGACTTGCTGCTTAGAAAAAAACCTAGGAACAGTGACAAAAAAATCCTCAAATTAATGCCTTAGCAGCAGTACCAAACAGGTAAAATTTGTTTCCAGTCTGGTCGCCTCGTTTTAGACCTGCACTTTAGTTCTCCTTAAAGAAATTTTTGCTTTGTTGTTTGGTTGAAGTTGTTAGGAAGCAGAGAGATGTTATACAGAATTAAATGCTTTTTATTATGCAAAGGCTGACGCCGTCTGAGCTGTAACTGCATGGTTGTGGACAGCGTATTAATTCAAAGTCTGTATGATTACACTTTACCATTAAGGTCACTCAGCATTTTGTATTTGCCAAGTCAGTGATTTTTGACGGATGCTGTATGGACCTTTGGATATCTATGCATTATTTCTAAGGTATGTACAAGAATCAAAACAAAACCTCTGAGAAACTGGCTTTAGCTCACTGCCTGAACCACTGTGTTCTTAGACATAACACGTAATGAAAAACACCCCGAATTTTTATAAAGCCACAGTGCAAGTATTTTTCCCAAGTTATGTCAAAAAGCATTGGGGTGGGGATATGATTTAAGAAAAACTGTGCAAAGACAACATATTTTATCCAGAGAATTCAGTGATGCATGTACCAGACATATTGCATTTACTGTTTTTGTTCAATCTGTTCCAGTATATTTAGCAAACTGACAGACTGCTTCTCTTCAGCAGGTAGTGCGCTTCCATCGTCTTTAGGCATCTCAGATGGCAGAACAATGTTTAGACAGGCTACAGGTCTGCTCCACATGGATTTCTACTCCATGGAAGCTAAAATTTGAATATACCTAAATGCCTCATGAGCCTACCAGAAGTTAGTTCTGTATCTTTAAGCAACTAAATTCTTTCCAAAACCCTAGCCAACATCTGCTGTCCCTTGACAACTTACAGACAGCATCCTTTGCCATGTGCTGTACATTCTTTATGTCCAGCTAAATACACATTGCTTTTATGGATGGAAGGACAAGGTATTGAGGAGCACATCTTCATTTTTCGAATCAATATTGTAAACATAGTTTAAGATAGTGTCCCCAAGTGATTAAAATATTCCATTTCAGTGGATGGTTAAAAAAAAACAAAAAAAAAAAAAAAAAAAACAACAAAAACCAACAGACAAAATAACACCCCACACCCAACCCTCAGACCACTCTATGCTGGAAGAATTTACATTTGCAAAAGTGAAAAAACCTGCATTTTCTGTGTGGCAAGCACAAACTGTAGAATTACAACACAGCAACAGAGTATGCAAAAAGGGTTATGTATCTCCCACAAACTTAGACATAGTTTATTGATTCTGCATTACTATTTCATATCACATTTAAATTAATTTTACAGCTTTCACCTCAGCAGTTTTTTCTGAGCCTTACCTAGATTTAACAGAAGTTTTTTGAAACAGAAACTTGACTGAAGTTTGAGGCAGAAGCAAGAAAACACATCAACAAATTTCTCCTGATGGGCAGGCACTGGGGGACTCAAAATATTGTTTTAAGACTGTTTGCTTGCTAAGAAAGTGCACCTTAAGGACTGCAGCATTGTTGGGCAGCTATGGCCCACAAGCAGTCAGAAGCCAACAGGCAGTTTCAGCTGTGGCAGGAAGTCAGAAGACATCAAAAATGTAGTATCCCCCACAAGCAGCACAACACAGGCCAGCTGGCACTTGTGTCCCACTGGTGAGGAAGTTAATACCTCTTCTTTCTTCCTCATTAAGTCACAGCAAGTCCACAGACAAGACAGCTGACAACAACCAGAACTTGCTGGTACTAGAATTTGTTTCCTCTTGAGAACAGGGCTTCCCTGGCAAACATTCTTCTGTTAGCACTGACATGCAGACATATCCCAGGCCTAAGTGCATCTTGCCATCACAGTTGGCATTCATTCAGCCTGGGAGATGCAGTTATTACTCAAATGACACTTCCCATTTGAAAACTGTTGTAAAAAATTAATGAGTACACTTTAAGCCACCTCTTCCACTGTGCCATTTCATGCCAAGAAGAGAAAGCAAGCCCCATTCATTGCTTCTGCAAAAAGGGAGGCTTGTATTATGTAATATGTGCCATTTAGGTTGTTTTCTTAAAACTACTCCCAAACTACTCCCATCACAGTTTCAAGACAAGGGCCTCTTTTCAGTCATAGAACCATAAAATACGCTGAGTTGGAAGGGACCCATCATGATCGTCAAGTCCAGCTCCTGCTCCCGTGCAAGACAGTCCTTTCACCAGGCAGCAAAACGTTGCTGTGGCTATGATGTGATGTTCTTGGCAAGCATGGCAGTGACCACTATGTTTCTGCCCTCACAGGGGATCCTCAGAAGCCAGCTCCAGCCTGGTTTCCTTTGGCTTAGACCAGCAGTTGCAACACTGAAAATCTTTTTGTGCAGTTAGAAAAGGAAGCCACACCAAACGCCATATACTTCCCACAGCCATCACTGGTGGCTGACGTACTCAGTGGAGGTGGAAATGCAGTGCTCACACTCTGATGGACAGCTTGACCCCTGATGACTGCCTGATCCAGTGCCCAAACAGGTTTTTTTACTTACAGAATCCAGGAAGTACAGTCAATTCAGGAGCCATTCAGGCTTCAAGGGCTAGATAATAACTGAGCTGCTCTGACTCCTGATTCAACCCTGTAGCAACCAAGCTGGAACCCAGAGGGCTAGCTCTCACCCCACCCTGCTTTTAAGCACCATCCACAACCTCCCCTGCTCATCTCTTTAATGCACAGAATAAATGTTTGGATGCATTAGCACCACAGGAGTCTGTGGTCTCGAACAGAAGCTGGCAAAACGGTAAGAAACATTTCAGAGCAAGGAGGAGCTGCACTCAGAGAAAGTATCTGGAAACATACTGCAGAAGTATACTTCAAACAGTGCCATTCCTGAGAGGAATGGAACAATTACATGCAGAATGAAAGTGTCAGGCAGACACTTTGAGCTGGTCTCAAACAGCTTTTTCATCTAACAGAAGAAAATTATTTCTAACACACGCATGCACGCACGCACACACACACACACCCCCCACCCCAATTTCACATCACTACAAACAGGAAAATAAGGTCTGGAAATAGTCTCTCTGATCATGGGGTTTGGAGGGCATCAATCCATTTAGAAAGGTATTCAGAAGTTTAGGACACAAATTGCACACTAGATTTGTTTATCTGCGGACCCACTTTGCTGTACTGTGACTGTCCAGAGAAGCTCCCTAGCACACACCCCCCTTCTCAGCCAAACTTCCAGAGGGAATGAGCCACACACAATTTTACAACCCACCAGGATGCAGTAAACCACCTAGGT
Source organism: Phylloscopus whistleri (assembly GCA_017589585.1). NCBI lineage: Eukaryota > Metazoa > Chordata > Aves > Passeriformes > Phylloscopidae > Phylloscopus > Phylloscopus whistleri. Next base: position 1,100,278 of record JADMLD010001058.1, on the reverse strand, counting down.
CACAGAGCAGGTCTGGGTGGGACAGGCAGATCAAGAAATCCCTGCTCCACCAGAAGCCAGCTCTCCATCAGGGACCATTTGCAAGGAAATGTCCCTTCGAGGATGGTGGGTGGCATATGTCCCTGCTGAGCGCAGGAACATTCCCCCACCTTTGCTGGGTGAGCTCAGCAAGACTCACACCAAATAACTCTAAGAGCTGCTGCACCCTGGGGATCCTCAGCACTTGCAAGGCAGAGCTGATCTGGAGCAGGATACTCTGACAGCCCCAATCTTTGAGTTTTGGCAGCAGTTCACAGGTTTGTCCAAGCTCAGCTGAAGAACAGCAGCTTGGCAGATGGCTTCCCAGTATCCTGGGGACCTACCCACATAATCTTACTCTGTAGACACTACCTCTTCCCTCCCTTTCTTGGGCTCCCTTCACTAGGCTACTACATTGTGCTATCTCTAAATTACCTTTAAATCAGCACCCAGCAGTACCCCAGCCTCTTTCTCCCTCTCAAGGCCCTTGCAAGCAAACAGTGGTTCTCCAAAGAGAAACACATGCCTGAGAAAAATCAGTCCAGCCTTCAGGTCTGCCAGCCTATCTCCATGAAGCTGGGGTGGTTTCAAGCAATCAGCTACTATGCATGCACAAAGACAGTTTATCAGCCACGGCCCAAGCCACTGGTGGCCTTGTGTGGTGTACAGCTTGTGCTGCCTAAACGCTGAATCTTCCAGCACTTGTCTCAGAACACATGCATGGAGACAAGTGCCTGCAGAGATGCTCCATGGCACTCCCGCAGAGAGCCTGCCTCTTCAGCCCACAGGGATCAAACCCCAAACCATCTCTTTCTTATATCAAAGCTGAAAAATCAATTGCCAGACTTCCCTGGTGTGATGGGCAAGAATAGAAAGGACTGTGTTGGTGTGGAGGCAGGGAGGGGAAATACTCTGAACAACATCCATGTCTTTCAGCTATGCACCTTGACAACAGTAAAGAAGGATTTGCTGAAAAAAAAAAGCCGCTAGCACATTCATTAAGATCCTCACTGCTCTTTTCCTTCTCATTTTCATGGCACAGAGATAAAATTGAAAATTGTAAACAGTAAATCAAACAATCCACTTAAGCACAAATAGCACAAGAGAACCACTTTCTCACAAGTCAGTTGTGCAAGAATTTTCTGTGTGGATTAAGAAGTCCTAGTTTTTTTGTTTCAAAACTTGGAACAAGTTTTGAAAACAGCAGCATGTAAGTTTCTTGGATTTTTTTTAACATCCCCACTACCCCTAAGGATGTTCTTACACTCCCCAATGAACCAAGGCTCTAACTGAATGGGATCATTTGCACAGGGTCTCCTACATGGTTAACCTCACCTCTCTCCCACCAAAAGCATGCCCCCAAACCAACTCTGTCTGTGTAAGTAGCAGAGCTAGGACAGATTCACTGAGAGCATTTCATGTGTTGAAACACATCAGCTAAGGATATGACTGATGAAAAAGCGTTTGGAGTAGAAAAAGGCTTCTTTCTACTAGCTAAACCAGAAAGGCTTGGATGACTCTCAGCGGTCTATTAAAACTGCTTCAACCACTGGGTGTGCAGCCTCCAGTTCCATTACAAATACTGCATTTGACTTTCTGTGTTAATGGTCCTATGCACAGACAGAATTAAAGCGTGACTGAAGCTACAAAACTACTAGTACTTGCAGTTGCCTATTACACACCCAAATCACTTCAATTACATATACATGTGGCTTTGCCTGACGATATACTAACTGGACTCTGTGGGAGCCAGGTAATTGATGTTTACAGCATAGAAATACCTATATGGGAGTTAGCAACTTCAGTGGGTTTGTGTGAAGTTCAAACTCATTACAACTGTATGCTTATGTTCCCATTGAGAAGTGTAGCTCCAGCTTCCAGGAGCAAGGATGAAGACAGCACCTTAATTGCACAGAAGCATGCTTGCATAGTTTAATACTCTACAGCTTTACACTTTTGGTGAAATCATCTCAACCCCATTCTCGCCCTGAAAGTGCAATGCTACTACTCAGCCAAACGCTGACTTTTCTGATAAGGTCTTGTTTAATTCAAGAATTTGGCTAAATTAAAAGAGCTTGTCAGTGCAGCAACAGTGCTGATGTATTACAAAGACAAGTTACTTGGAGACACAAGCAAAACGAACTGCACGATATGCAGGCTCGGGGTCCCAGCCCTGAGTGCCGCTTCCACGCTGCAGCTGGTGTCTCTCGGGATCTAGCAGTTACGAGCACAGAAGCGGGCTCCGAGCTTTTTCCCTTAGGGAACTGTGAAAAGGATTAAAAAAAAAAAAAAAAAGAAAAGAAAAGAAAAAAAAAGAAATTAAGAGGGGAAAAGGAAAGCAGTAAAAGGAAAGAGGAAAAGGGAAAGGGTAGAAGGAAAAGAGAAAGGGTAATAAAAAGAAAATAGAAATAATAAAAAAGAAGGGGTGGGGGGGGGGGGGGGGGGGCGCGTGGGGAGGAGAAGGAAAAAGAAAAAAAAGCAAAAGTAAATGGGAAAAAGTGCCTCCGGCTGAGCGCAACCCCCGCACCGGCACACGCCGCCCCCTTACCGCACCGCCGGCTCCCTCCATCTCCCATCGCCGGCCGCGGCGGATCGCAGCCGCGCTCCCGCCGGGCCGCGCCGAGCCCGGCCGAGCCGAGCCGGTCTGTGTCGTGCCGGGCCGGGCCGTGGTGCCCCCCGGCCCGCAGCGGAGCCGGGCAGCGCGGCGGCCCCAGCGCGGTGGGCGCGGAGCGGCGCGGGCCGGGCGGCGGGGCCGGGCCGGGCCCGGCGGGGCGGGGCGGCGGCCCGGGAGGGGAGGGCAGGGGAGGCGGGGGCGGGGGTCGGCGCGATGAAGGGGAGGGGAGCCGAGTGCACCACGTGCTCCTTGAAAAGATTTTTTTTTTTTTTTTTTTTTTTTTTTTTTTTTGTTAAAGATAAAAAAAGAAAAAAAAAAGGAATTATTTTAGGATTAGCAGAGCAATAGAGTGAAAAGCACAACCTAGACCGCGTGCCCGCAGCAACAGCGCTGGGTAGGAACACGTCCAAAGCCCGCGGGGGCTGGGACATGCCGTACTCTGCTCTTAAATCCCCTCAGTGCCGCTCGCAGTTGGGGGCGGGGGGGGGGGGGGGGGGGAGGAAGAACAAAAAAAAAGAAAAAAAAAAAAGAAAAAAAAAAGCAGAAGCCCTGCTTCAGAAAGCCCTGGGGCTTTCCCTCGCAGTCCGACTTCAAAAAGCAGAAGAGCGCAGATGTCTTTTGGAGTAACCCCATCTGAACACTCGAAACTGATTTTGCTTTTTTTCACAGTTCGCTGGAAGTTCTCTTGCATCGTCAAGTTTTAGAGCACTCAGCCACATCATTAGAATTTCTCTAAATAGGACCTCTGAGCCTTTTTCTTTTAAGTAAAAGTGGGGTTTCCCTGTCAAAAGCTGTGCTTTAGAAAATACCCCAGATCTCATTAGCCCAGTTAGAGGAGTTAACTGCACTAATAAATGCAGCTGGCAGACTGCATAAAGAAGGATGTCAGTTTCTGTAAGTTCAGTATTTCTGTGTTTTGTTCAGTGGCAACTGAAAACTTCTTTGGTTTTAACCAATCAAGAATAGGCTTCCTGGAGCATCTCTGAGGGCCAGGAGTCACTGAACACACACTGTTTGCTTCATGCTGAGCATGGGTAAAAACCCCCGTGTGTTAGGTGGTAGGCAAGGTTGTTGTCTAATGCTGTGCTCTTCTGAAAGGCTTTGGACAGTGCTGGTGGTAAAAGTGCATCACCATGAAGTCACTGACATTAAGTACCACACCCAGACAGAGCAGCACCTGTGTGGCTGAGGAGACAGTCAAGCCCTGCCTTGTTCCCCACTGGCTTCACAGCTCAGTGCCAGAGCCACCTTCCCTGCCAGCACTGGGCTATCTCAGCTCTTCTTCAGCCCCATGGGAAAAAAATACATTTCCGGCAGGATAAAAGTATGTCCAGGCATAATGATTGAAGCACCCTGGCCTAAAGCTTTCCCTGTTCAGCAATAAGACAGGGTTCCCTGTTTGATACTAAGACAGGGGTAGCAGCACCATCTCTGGGCTCTTCCAGCTGGTCTGGGGCCTGCATCCAGCAGTACCTCCCCATGATCTTCCCAACAGGGCTGTGGCATGCAGAGTTCACACTGCTTCTCCCAGACTGGACTCACTATTTCTCACCACTTCCAGCCCCATGTTTACCCAAACAGTAGTGCTCCCTGCTGTACACACACATCACCCGGCAGCAGACTGCACCACCTCTGTCATCTGGGCACCAGTAGTGTACACTGTATTTCAGAAGGCATTCTGCTCTTTCCATACAACTTCCCCTCTCTCCATCCTAAGCCTCTCATCTGCTCCCCAGCATCACAGGCTGTCTTTAACCATCCATCCCAGGAGCAGCACAGGACCTGTCCCCTGCCCTGCTCAGCAGCACTCCAATCCAGTCATTTCTGTCCTTTGGGAGTAGGTGGGTGAAAGCCTGTCTTTCCATCCCCTGAAACAGCTGGCACGGGTCCCGAAGAGGTCCCTGTGATGCAGCTCCTCCGTGCCCATTGTCTGTGGCTGAATTGCGCCAGCAGGGCTGGGTGATGTGCTAAAGGGCTTCACCCCTCTCCCCCAGCCACAGCTGTGATGCCAAACATGTTTTGGCCCTACCAGGGTTTTGTCCCATCTGTCAGACACCCTGGGGGCCCCGGGAGCCGGTGTGGGGACAGAGGATGCAGATTCCCCATCTGTGCCACATCTGAAATGGCTAATGCAGCAGAAAAAGAAACCACCCAGTGCCTGAATCTCCGGGGAGTTGATGCACTCTGCCTGCCTCTTCCCTGACAGGCTGAGGTCATGCGACTGCAGGCCAGGAGGCAGCTGGAAGCAAAAGCAGGGCTGGAGTGAGGGCTGGTAATGTCCCTTGCAAGGCACATCCCCCTGCCCTGGGCACCTAGCTGGCTGATGCAGCCACTGCACTCCAGTTTGGAGCTTCCCCCCCCATCTGTGTTGAGAAAAAATTGACCTTTTCTCTCTGATCCAGGCATCTAGCCTGAGTAACCCAGGCATTTAGGCTGCCAGGAATATGCTCTGTGCCAAAGGACTGGGAAAGGAGAGCATTTGCCAGCCTGGGGCAGGATGATCCTGCAAGGTCTGCTATGTGTGCATCTAGCTCTTGGTTAGCTTCTCTGCAAAGGAGGGTGATGGAGTCCTGAAATTGGCACAGACTGGTGTTTCTTACACCACTGATCATTGTTTTCTGCAGAAGAGCCCTATTAAATCCTAAAACATTTCTGTGAATGAGCAATCAGCAGAGAAATGTGGTGGGGTTAGTACATTTATGAAGGAAATCTGTATTTTTTGTCCAAACATTTGATATAAATTCCCAGGTAGTTATATTAAAAAAAATAAAAGTCACAAAAAGATGACACAAAACCTAGCAGCTTGCTACATTATGAGCTACATATCACAGTTAGAGAGCACTCTTAATTATTAAAGAATTTAGTTGTGAGCTTACAGCATGTATTTTTACACAACCCAAATAGAAATAAAAAAAAAAAAGCTGAGAAGATGGCTAACAGTCAAGTCTGGCCTGTGCAGTGGCTAAGCCCCTCCGAATTCCCCAGCCACAGGCAATGATGGGAAGTAGGGAGCTAACACTGGGCAGGTGACTTGCGTGGGTGCAGGCTGAAGCTGAGCAGGGCATGGGAAATAGGAAACAATCTCAGAAGCTGGTGGCTGTGGCAGACAGAACTGTGAAAGCACCATGAGAGACAGCTGGATCCCACAGCTTGGATAAGTGGGATTTGTGTGAGAAGTGGCCAAACTGCAAAGGCAGTTGCTGGGGGTATTCAGGGGAGTGGGGCCTTGCAAGGCCAAGAGTGCTCTCGTAATGCTGTCAGCTGAGATTGCCCAGGTCACGGTATTGAAAATATCAAGTTTGGGTATGTCAGGCAGCAAAACTGGTACCCACGGCAAAAAAGTAGTTATGGTGAACAGCTTGTTGCAAGGAGTCTTGAGTAGAAACCAGGAGGTCAAGAAACAGGAAAATGGGCAAGACAGGCAGTATCAAAGGCTGCCAAGGTGTGCTTGTCAAGCAAGCTGCCCTGCTCCCACTTGACCACCAGAGTGGGAGCAGGGCAGCAAACCAAACCTGGTTTTCTGACTATAACCCATGGGTCAAACCTGCTTCTGGTCACAACACAGGGATCATAGGGTGTTTTCTTTCATCAGCAGGGCAGCACCTAGGTGGATGCATGGATTGAGCATTGCTGCGTCAGTGCCTGTTCCAGCCAGATGGCACTGGTCTCTTCCCACCACTTTCTAAGACAAACTTCATTGTCTGAGTCAAAAATTCACAGCTGAAAATACCCTACCTCACTATACTACCCCATAATGAAGAAAAAAAAAAAAGAAGGAAAAATAAAAAAAAAAGTATATTAAAATCAGTGTTCTGCAAAGAGTAACCAATGGATAAACTCTGTAATTGTTTGCCGATAAAAATGTTGCTGTCTTGCTCATTGTTCTCCTCTCACAGGGAAGTAGTACAGGAAACTCACTTCCAAATAATCTTTCCTCGTTCAAAAGGCAGAAAACCACAAGTAAACAATCATCCAGGTACTCACCAGAAAATTTCTCAGGACATTGCATTACAAATCAAAGAGACTCTCTTTTGTCTTGAGGGAGAAGAAGGCTAATGATATAAAAAAATAATATTTAAAAAGCCTAACCAGAAACACCACTATCTACAGATGGAAAGACTGAGTTAATAATTTATTGGATTTTCCTTGCGTGTCTGGATTTTCTGGACACAGCTGGGAAACATTCTTTTTCCATTTAACTCAGAATAATCTAGTCACCATCACAACCATTTTTTTCTGAATTAAGAGTGGAAAAGAAGGTGCAACAGCACAAGGGGAACAACAAACTTGGAGGTGAGGTACAGAGTAAGAAAAACTGGGCATGTGTAAAGATAGTAACCTTCCTATTATTTCTTTGAAAGGGCCTATTATAGTAAGGCCCAGCGTGACAGCTACAGAATGGAATGGGCCAGTGAACATACTGGCTAGTTAGCCAGCTTCACTGTGAGAAAGTGGATGCTGCAAGCCACAACAGTATCACTATTCTTCACTTGGCTTTTTCCTCACAGGTTGTCAGGTTTGTTTGGCCTCATACCCAGAGCTCCTGGAAACTTCCCTTTTATGGGTTAACTGTCTCTTGTCCTGCTCCTTCACTCATGGACAATTCTCTAGAGTCTTGCTATGGCCAGGAAACAATCCAGAGATTTCACTTCACTCACTCCCTCCTCCATCTGACATGTTCATTGGGAGGAAAGGAAATTACCAACATTCCCTGAGCAGGGAACCCTGTAACTGGCCAGAATTAGACCATTTGATGGGAAATCTCAAATCTGTTATTCTCTCCATCAGAGTGTGGGGATCTCCAGTTTCATATTTATTTCCAAAACTGGGAACTTCACAGCATCAGTATGTCCCCTGCTGTGTGAGTCTTTAGAAATCTCCTTATTAGCCCAAGTCAGACTGAAGAACACAGAAAATCCTGCTGAATATCCCCTCCTTGGAAGGTTCTTGGTTACCTCATGGGTCTCTGCTGTCACATCCTCTCTTAATCTTAACCCTTACTCTTCCCCCTGTCTAGCAAATCTGTCACTTTGGCCTTCTCTTTAGAAAGGACTGCAAGGTCCTGGAATCAGTCCATCTGTAGTGTGTGGCATACAACCTTCTAAACAGGCTGCCATCCCCTCCCCAACAAACAGCCATGGCTCCTGGATGTTTGTGTGGAACTGATGAGACCACAGCAGAGACAGGTTATTAATCTTTTCGTTGCAACTCCCTCTAAAAGTGTCAGCCCAATGCAGCAATCATGGTGTAAACAAGGGGCCCTACTAAAAGTTTTCCAGAGTGAAGACCATGAGGAAGGGTTCTAGACAAATTGATGTTGGCCATGTTCTTCCCATGCATCTCCAAAAGTGACAGAGAAATAGCCAGTTGTTCCTAGGCTACCAAGCCCTGGCAAGTCCTGCTTCTGCTGCTCCCCATCTCTAAGGGTACAACCTAGCCTTCTCACTGAATGGGCTAAAGTCCTCCATCCTGCTCCTGATAGGCAAGTAAAAGGCTGGGCACAGGAATTCAGGATACTCCAGCAAGGGAACACCAACAGTGGAGGCAGGGAAAAGGAAATGTCAGCCAGTTCCCAGGAGCTTGGTGTTGTTTCTCTGTCTCGATCTTTGCCACATTTGATCATTAGATGGAGGTTTTTAAGGATCAAATCACCAAGACTCTTTCCCTTCCCCCAATTTGCCACATAAAGGATAAAGAACAGAATCACATTTTGGTTTCTTTGCAATGTCATCCATATGGCAAAGATAGATTTGGCCTTGGGAGAATATGGGGGAAGGGTTCGTTCACTGTGTCATGGTTTAAGCCCAGATGGAAATTAGGCACCATGCAGCTGCTCACTCAGCCTCCTCCCCTCTCCTCCTTCACCCCTGTGGAATGGGAAGGAAAATCAAAGTAAAGCCTTGTGTTGAGATAAGAACAGTTTAATAGTGAAAATAAAGTAAAATAAAATAATAACAGTAAGTAATAACAATGATAATAAAAAGAAACAAGTAATGTACGATGCAGTTGCTTACTACCCACTGACTGAGCCAGACCCCCCCTTCCCGAAACCAGATCATCTGCCCTTCCAGCTAACTCCCCCCATTTCATATGCCAGGCATGACGTTCTGTGTGTGGAACATCCCTTTGGTCAGTTCAGGTCACCTGTCCCAGCCATGCTCCCACCCACTTTCATTTGTGTACCGCCTCCCTGGCAGAGCATGAGACAAGCGAAAAATAGTCTTTGATTTAGGATAACCACTACTACTACCAAACCATCAGTGTGTTATTGTCCTGGGTTATGGAATCAAAAATGTGTATTCTATTTTCATCTGCTGAAAGCAGTTGGGGAATTGTTCTTTATTTCTTGTAACTTTGGAAGGAGGGGGACGGGGGGGAGGGGTGGGTGCCTTTTGGGTAATGGGCCATCAACAGACTATACCCCCGGACTATACCCGCTCCCCCCAGAGCCCCAGAAGCCCCATTTGCATGCATGGTCCTATTGTGGGATGCCCCACCCAGTGGGGGGAGTCTACAATTGCTGCCGGGAAAACTGAGCCGGCCAGGGACAGACTTCACTTGCTTCACCCCGATTCCTGGGAGGAAGACGGCACCCCATCTCATCTTCGCCAGACCCCATCTCATCATCGCCGGACCCCATCTCACCATCACCTCACCCCTGGACCCCTCCTCATCACTCCTAGACCCTTCCTCATCACTCCTAGACCCTTTTTGGCTACAGGATCGTCCCTGCTCCAACAGAGCCACGTCTGTCATCTCAGGACTCACCTCTGGACTGCTTCCAACACCCTGACTAACAGGGTGCCAGGTGGCAGCTCTGATTCTGTCAGGGCTTTCCCAAATTGTTGTTGTTTGTTTGCTGGTTTGGTGGGGTAGTTTTGTTTCCTACCACATTTGTATTATTGATATTCCTAGTAAAGAACTGTTATTCCTATTCCCAAATCTTTGCCTGAGAGCCCTTAATTGAAAATTTATAATTTGGCAGGGGTGGAGGGTTTGCATTCTCTATTCTAAGGGAAACCCCAGTTTCCCTGGCAGACACCTGTCTTGTCAAACCAAGACAGTTATCAACATCATTCTCACGCTGAATCAAAAACCAGACCTGTAACAGCTACTGAGAAGAAATTAACTCTGCCCTAGCTTAACAAGGACACACTGCCTTGTACTACAGGTCATGCATCACACCAGAATCATCAGCCCCACAAGTCAATCTGGCAAGCACATCTCCAGCTGTTTCCCAGAGGATACAGTGCCTAGTAGAAAAACAAGGGAATCATATAAGGAAAGAGACACCTTTCTTTCTCAGGCTGAAGCACTGAACCTTATGTTTGTCTGTTGAATCAGATTATCAAAGGCCATCTCAAAATAAGTGAAAAAGTCTGCCTAAGCATGGCTACTCTTCCACTTAGAGCCCCATCTGCCCTAGACTCACTGATTCCTCCTACCATCCCTACTTGTGCCTGCATTTGGTAACCAGATGGATTCATTAGCAAAGTAGCACATCTAGACTATCAGCCACAAGAATAAAGAATGTTTTATATAAATATCAGCAGTGGTGTTCAAAAGTGCATTCAAACACACAGGTGAGGAGATACTGTAATTGAGCATAAGAGAAATGGTCCAGGTGGTCTTCTGCCCTCCTGAACAATGTATGGGATTCTACAGAGCATTATTCTTTCTATGGAAGCCTTAGCCAGTCACACACAAATCCTTCTGGTCTTGATGTCCAAAAGGAGATGCCAAATACTGTAACTGTATGGTATGCTATCATCAAGGGGAGCATATATTTCAAGCCAAGATATGGTGGCTTTGTGATTCTGGTTTCCTTAGACCCTGGCATATTTCTGTTGAATCTCTGGTACAATTTTCCCTTTTTCATGAGTGTCTTCTTTATCCTGCTACAGATGGTTCAGAGGACTGAGACTGCACATCAGATACAAAGCCAGTGAGACATGAGGGGGAAAGAACATTTATTTAATGGCCTTTTTTTTGGTAGGGTAGGTAGCAGGTTTTTACAGGACTATCAGAACCTGGAAAACCTGAATCAAGGAAGGACTGCTGCAGCTACAATCATGGGTCGCACTGACATGCAACAAGCAGCCTTCGGAGCTGGGCAAACGTAAAGCATAACACCCCACTCTCCTTTCCAAAATGAGATAATTATGGCCTATAACTCTGGCATGTTCATATGGCAGCCTCTGGCTGAAATGCTCCAGTCAAAAATGCAAACAACATTGCTCTGAAGAGTACTAACAAGATCGCTTCCTCTGCTTAAACAAATCTGCAATGGGTGTTGACAGCAGAGAGCTGGAAATGGAGGGCACATCCACATCCCTCCCCAGCTCTGCCCAGGCAGCGAGCATGCATAGTCACAAATGACAGGTGGAAAGTTAAACGGGAACAAGCTCATTTCACTAGGACAGAGTCAACAGATCATAACAGACCATTATTTGCTTTGGTCAGAACTGGAAGGCCTCAGCTGGCAGATCTCTCAGCACATTTTCTAAACAAAGGAAAGCACCATTCATTCCCACAGCACAGGACAGGAGCCAAAACTGAAAAAGACTCGAGTCAGAAGTATCATGTGTCAGCCAGAGTGTGACACCAGAGACAGCCACTCATGTGACACAGCACCATGGTAACAGCCATGGTCTGCTGTGCAGTGGGCTGTATCACCAAGCATGGGGGAGTATGGTGTTTTCTTCTTCTGTGACTCGTTTCTTGGGACAGCCTGCCACACAAGGCTGCTGCACAGCCTTCTGGGCTTATATCAGCCTGAAGGGATGAAAAGCCTTAGAAGAGCAACAGCCCTGAGGTCCCTGGGAGGACAGAGCAAGAAGGGAGGCATAGTTTTGCATCAAGAGACAGGGAGCATATGCCTGGCATCACACACTGAATATATGGATGGAAAATTGGCTACCAAGGAAGGCTTGCATCCTCTCTTCTCATGTAAATCTTCTACAATTTCTTGCTCTTCTCCAAAGTCAGACACCAGACCTCCTTTCAAACTTTTTATCTCTGCCTCTTCCCTCTCCAAAAATCAGTATCAGCATGAATCTTCTAAATGTCCACTATCTCCTGTGCCATCTCATTTCCTCGCAACCAAACTCCAAACTTGCTCCTCAAAGCCCTGGCTTTCTACAGCACTCAAACCCATACCCTATCACTGGAGCTCTCAGTCCTCCTGTTCTCCTGCTCTGTAGCACTGCTGCCCTATTGGTGAAGAGTCACAGCCTTACTGCCATACGTCCCAACACTCACGCCTCCTATCTCCTTAGCAATCATTTATCTTATTAATATTCCTCTTTCCCCAGCTAATTGTTAATTACCACCCTGCCCATGGCCTGGAGTCAACCCTGCATCAATGAGATGGGGGCACACATTTGACATTTCATATTACTTGAAGCAGCAGGGAAGATGCCGGAAGTTCCTACCCACCCCACTCTCATTTGTTCCTACCATTTTGCAGTTGTGCCAAATGCCACATTTAACCAGGCGCACCGCACCCTTTGCAGACAGAATGCTCTAGCTAAGGATCATCATTTTGCATTTCAACTTTTTTTTCTACCTTTTTTTTCCCCTCAAATTAATTGCTGTTATCGCCTTTGCTCCCCCTACTCTTTGCCTCAGCCTTACTCTTCTATCAGCAACTGGATGAAGTAGCTCTCACCTGCCCCTGTGCTACAGCCCGCAGCATTAGTTTTCACCATTGCATATATCTTCCTTTGCACCCCAGATGCCTGTACTAAAAGCCAGAGTAGCTGCTATACAGCAGCTATCTCTTCCTTCCCCTTATTTCCAGAAAATCCTCACCAGGATTTCATGCCAGAAGGCATGAAATGGACAATGCAATACTCTAGGATGGAGATTCAATTTCCTCCAAAGCATGTTTTATCTGTACAATTATCTGAGAGTGTTGGTGGGCTTTGCCTGTCATTTATCAGTCCCTATCACTCACCACAATCATGTGGATCCAGCACCTAAAAGTGGAACAGATGTGCTGCTCCTGACTTCCTCAAACCCAAAAATCCTTATTTATTTTGTTTCCAAAAGCTTGATTTTTTTTCATCCACTGCCATGTTGACTTCTTACTATTCCATCAAGCCAGCTTTAGAACTCCCTGTTTATCTCAAGATCAAATCCAACTCGAAAACCAGCTCAAGAGAAAAAAACTGCTCAGTTACACAAGTATAAGTTCCAATTCTTCACAATTTTTTCCAATTATATATTTTTATAATATAAAATATATTATCTATTTTGATAGCTAGGTATAGAAGCAACATGCTGTTTTCTTCCCTTTTCTTGATGTCAGAAATAGTCTCTTCTGGCTTGAAGAACTTGCTGGATTCCTGTTTTCTGAAAGAAGCAGAAGATGAAGAAGTGTGTATGGTGAGGAAGTGATAACTATCTGAGACAGTTGTGGGAGATACAAGCTTCATCCAAAGTCTGCTGGAATTGGTGGAAAGTTATTACTACCTGCCTCGGCCTTTGGAGTCTCTCTTGGTTCTTCTCAAACTTTGGATTTTCAACGGCTGTCTTAAAAGCAAATTTTAGTCTGATTCCAATCCTATCGAGCATATTCAACCTTCACTGCCTTAAGTACTAGTGGCAAACAGTCAGCTATGCTCAGGATAAGGGTATGTGCAAGTGTTTTCAAGTGCAGGACAAGCAATCTTAATTATAGTTTTTCATACTGGTTGGCTTGTCTGAAGTCTAGGGTGCACACTCATGAATTAATCCTCCTACACCACTTGTCAAAAACGCAAGCCCTAGCAATCTGACTTCTCAGATGAAACAACTGAGGTAGAGAAGTTAAATGACCCGATCAAACCACAGATGCAAGGGAGTGTTACACTCAATATGAAAAGGCTGCACTTTGCATGGCAAAAAACCAAATGTCTCTCAGCCAGGCACCCTCAGTCCCTACGAAACACATGATTCAGTCCCACTGCAGGTAGTCACATATATGAAATTAGACAGACACACCACTACTTTATAAATCCAGGACCTAAAGGTCTCAGATTCACATTCACATTTTTAGCTGGTCAAGAACTGTGTTGAATGCATCTACTACATTTCAAGTGGCCACAAAATAGCTAGCCAGCCCAGATGCCTCAGGAGTGAGCTCTGTGGAATGAGATGTCAAGGAGGGCCTGAATTTGCCCAGGCTGCCTGAGCTTGTTGGAACTGGATGGAAAAAGAAGAAAATTATATTCCTGAGGCACTCAGGTTTGTCCTTCCATTCTCCTTCTTGAATGGGGAAAGCCTTTCAATCAGTGAGCTCAGATTAATAAATCTGACTCACATCTTGGATTTGAGGGGATTTTCTGAATTGGATGGAAGATTTTTGCCTCTCTTTGCAAGTCAGTATTTGTAAATGTATTAGTGTCTCCCTTGATACCAAGAGGAGATCACTGTTTTCTGTAGGTAAAATATAAAGGTTCAGCTTTTCCAAAGAACTCAACCAGCAGTTCTTTAGACACACCTATGAAAAGCAAACAGTTTTGCACTGGATATTAGCAAAAGCCAAGAATACAATGGAAAATCCATCTATTTCCCATTTTGGGGATGTGATTATTGCTAATGTAACTTATATAATGGCTTGATCTCTAAAGAAAACAAACACTGCAGTTTTATGATGACACACAACTGTCAAATCATCTGGTGGCATGACAGGAACCCTTTTTTGCATTTTCTACATTCTCCGTGCATTTCCTGCAGGGAATGATTTTTTTTAAAATGCAACATATACATCACAAAGGTAATCTTTGTAATGAGGCTATGGACCTCAAGCCATACAGCTGCACTTGATGGAGCCTGAGGATTTGCAAGTACCTCATCAAGGGCTTCTTCTGGATATGAAACATTCAAATACATGGAAAGACTCATTGCGCTACATGCACTGAGGTAACCTGACAAAAAAAAGATTGTCAAAACTCTTTGATACTCTTTAGGAAGCCATGTTTGAAATTAATAAAGCCAAAATATCTCTGGGATCCAAGGCCTGTTTTACAAGACTTGGCCAGGGCTGGGCATAGACTCCAACATTTTGATCTGGCTAAAGTATGTGGCTGCAGATCCAATAGAGAAAAGTAGTGGAAGTGAAGAGAAGGATACAATCTGCCTTAACAGCCACCACAATCATGGGTTTTCCTGTAGATCAGAGCCCATAGAAGATCTGGCAGATTATAGTATACACACCACACAACTCTACCTACATCTAATGGATCTCAAGCCACCAAGATCTTCTCTAGGACAAGACAAATCATTAGTAAAAAACTCCCTTTATGTGATTGGAATCACGTTTCACATATGGCACTATGTATTTCAAATGGTATTGCAGTGATAGATAGGACAACTATGGGGAAAACTCATATGCTTGGAGTGCATTGGAGGATGAAAGCCATACTGAAAAGAAACACAGTGGAATGCTTTCAAAGACTAGAGCATGTTGCAGTAAATGAGGTACAGTATAGACCACCCAAAACTACTAATCAAAGTACTGTGCACCCTGTAAGAAAAATGTGGAGAATGCTTGCCAGCATTGCTCCTTATCCAAAAAGTTCACAGTTCAATCTAATGGATATTTTAGAAGTCAATGGTCAACTTCTAAAATGTCAATAAATCACATGACAAGGAAGCCAATAAAGGTGCCCTGGAAGGAAATACTTGGTAATGAGGTTCTGTGGTTCCCCCCTTGCCATATCCTGATACCCACTGCCTTCGTTTCTCCCTCTAGTCCCAAAAGAAGGCAACATCACAGATGGGACCAAACCCAGTTCTTCTGTACCCAGTCCTTCATCTCATTTGCCCACAGTCTGGTGAAGCTGTACTGGGAGCACTGCTGAGCCCTGAACCACAGTCCAGCCTGAACAGGGAATTTATATTTATCAAAGATACAAAACCAAATACTATGAATATTAAAACACAAATATATTAATATACTGTGTGTTCTCCCAAGGAGTCTGCTGGGTTTGTCCTCCATGGTTTTTGAGGTTCAGGCTTTCTATTGAGTGCCTAACTTGACCAACACACAGTCAGCAACAATTTGATTAAACAGTTCTTGTTTTAGTTGGGTTTTCTAAGAAAACAAAAGCTTATGGTGTTATGCTAAGATAACAGATACCTGTTGTCTCTTTGTTCATCTGTCTGCTTCCCATAGCATCTTTGGAACTGGTTAGCTAATTTCAAACAAGTGTAGGACAGAGGTCTCAGGGACAATTAATTCAATGGCAAACAGCACTTTATTTATGCTTGTTTCAAGGCAAAGACAGGGAGAAGTACATCTCTTTGGGCAGCTGTCGGCATTGGCCAGAGATTCACTCATCTAGGCATTTTTTCCCTGCCAGAGGTATCCAGCAGAACACATATGGGAGATGGGAAATACACAAGTACAAGAGATATGCCCAAAAGAGTGAATCTGTAGGAAGAGAGACTTCACAAAATGTGTACTCTTTGTTACCATTGGCAGAAGTTCCTTGTGATACATGTGCCCTGCCAGCAGGCAAACAAGGTCATAGTTTGGTGACTCAACACTAACAACACAATTGGTCCTTTCAAATCCTGCCAGCTCTAACTAGAGGATTCCTTCATTCTTTTTGCTAGCAGACGGAAGAGCTCCTGGTTACCAAAGGGCAGGTCTTTGGTGAACACCCGAGTTGCCGCTCCAACATCACAGAGAGAGAAAGGATAATGAAAAGATCAGCAGAGCTGAGTTATGGCACAGCATTCACCCTTTTTCACCCTTCCCTGAGTCTGCATCGGATCCCTGCAAGAAATCCTTCATGGCATACAGAGGGCAGAACTGCATTGCAATGTTTAATTTTGAAGCATCCTTGATTGTTTTGGTAGTCACTCAAAATCTAGAAGGCTCAGGGAAAAAAGACTGCCAAGACTGGCTCTTGGCAGTAGCTGCCTGTTATCAAACCACTGTAAAAATCTTTAGGTATAAATACAAGTTACTTTTTCGCAGAAATTGACATTGACATTATCTTAGACAAGACGTATGGGGGGAACCTGGAAAGTCAAGTAGTTCAAAAATGTCATTACTTTCTTTAGTCAGGAAAGAAAAGGCTACAAGCCATTAAGCATTACAGGATCTAAGGATGATTAGAAGGGATGCAGGCAACACATGGGTAAATTACTTAGCATTTTGTCAAAGTGTTGACCAAGGTTTTACAAAACGGTATTTCTGCTCCCAAAATGTCAAATAATGCCTCAGAGTAGGGGGCAGAGATAGGGGACCAGGTGCAGACTGAGGGGTGTCTTTAGATTGTTTTCCCATTGCCCTTGCATGCTACATGTAATGTACATAATGACACATTTGAAAAGATTACATGGGAGAAAGACAGATATCAGGCCCAAAAATAATAGGGATGGTTACTCTGTAGTCCACATTCTACAGGATAAAGATGCTAATCTAGCCCATAACCAGCTGTGTGAATGCATTTTAACCATCCCTATTATTTTTGGGCCTGATACCTGTCTTTCTCCCATGTAATCTTTTCAAATGTGTCATTATCCTAACAAGTGGAAAACATCTAATCTAAATTTCCTTTCCTGTAATTTCAGCCAGCTGCGTTTATCTTATCCAGAAGAGAGAACAGATTATACCTTTCTCTCCTGAAGCACTCCTGTAATTACATGAACAAGGATCATATGACCCCCAAGTTACCTCTTCTCTAAATTAAAACAATGCTGGCTTTTGTTCAGCATTCCTTGTAAGTTCTGCTGCCCATGTACCTTGTTTGTATTGAGACAGGCCTAGCAGCCACATAAAGCAAAAATGCAAGAGTCTACCTTCTCATTAGACCTGCACAGTGATTACTGAAGCTACCAAGTGTGAAGAAAATGTTCCAGGCTTCTAGACTATAAATTTTTGGGACATGGAGCTAGAAATACCTAGATTCAAACTCAGGTTCTGCTGCTGCCAGTCTGATCCTGGGCAAATTAAATCCCAGTTCACAGCTCCTTCACTTGACAGACAGGTCTAGAAATAACAACGTGCTTTACTGAGCAAAAGATGGCCAAAGTAATTTAAAGCTGAAGATTGTGCAGATGTTGTAAATTCTGGTGGAATAGCTCACTGTTATGACAGTCTTCCAGGTGGCCAGGTGTCCTCTTTTACAAGTTATTTTAACTTTCTTTTTTCTAAAATATTCCAGGTGTTTTTTTAAAAAAATCATCAAAGTTCTTCAAGAGAACTACATCAAACTGTTGGGATGATCAGTAGCTTCCAAGTAAACATGGGGAAGTTCAGGACTTCAGAACACCATGAACCCCCTGAGTAAGTATTGATATTTGAAGCTCTCCAAGTGAATGATTAAACCAATTTTCCTAACGTTGCTGTGACCCAAGAGTTTCCCAATATCAAGCCATCCAAGCCTGGGAGGATTCTCTCTATAATAGGTATATTCCTTCCTGCAAGTAGATTACAAGTAACAGAATACTTTCCAGTGCAGGAAAGTATGCATCAAATATGGCCAGGTCTCTACTTGTTTCACTGTAGGAAAGGTCTACATGGAGTCACTAAAAACATTTACTGATGAGACTTTTTCTCCAGACTGGAATTTTCCATAAAATCACCTTTCCTTAGTTGTGCTATCTGAGAGACTCTGTATCAAAGCTTCATACACATTTCCTAACCTAAAGCAAGAAGGATTTTATTTGTTCTGGGTTTAATACATAAAATTCTAAGAGACATCTCTCTTCAGAAGCATTCACAGAGAATACTATTTCAGAGAATTTTCTGAAATAGTGTGGGCATATTAAAAGACACCAACTTCATTTAACTCTTTATTGAAAGAATATGTCCCACATGAGTTGATGTAAGCAAGCAAAAAGAAGCCTGTATTTTTTTGTAAAAGGGGGTGTGCACTGATTGATTAACAATCCCCAGGAGAGTCAAGCCCACTTGCAAACATTCTTCACATTGCACATCCACTCATTGCACTACAGTCACTCCTGTGTGATAGCAGGAGTGCTGAGGTTTAATCTCACAACTCCTCTGCTTAATACCACTCCAGGGACTGCTTTGAGGAGCATGGTGGCAGAACTTGTCTGTTCTGCTCCCAGTCTCCATCCTCTTAGCCCATTGGGTTATTTAACTGAGCTATACTCAACTCAGCATGTTTAACCTGTGTTAACCATAGCTCACTCACAAGTAGATGAAGTAGTTCAGCCTTCAACTCTGCCTATTGCACAAGCATCCAGATCAGAAGGACAGAGACAGGGCTGGCACCATGCTGGATAAATGCTGAGGTAGCTGATATGTACTGCTGCAAATTTGCCCTGTGTGATTAGCACCAACGTGCAGCTCATTACACTAAAGAAAGATCAGTAGTGCCTCCTCAGTTTTAGCAAGAGACACTGTATAGCAGGGAACCTCTCATCTTGCAATACCAAGAAAAGCAAGTTTTTAAAGGCTTGAGGGAAGAGCAACCAAGGCAGAAACAGACTCCTATTATCAGTGCTCATTTCAATGCAACTTCAGGCAAAGGGAGCCTTGAAAGAGGTTATTTACTGAGAGTGCAAGAAGGAATAACTTTTACAGGCAAGTGGGACAAGGCTGTTTTGCTACAAGAATGAGATACTTATCTAACCAATGCATAAATAATTAGGAGAGGTGAGCTTCTGGAGTTATTAAGCCTTGCTTAAAAATCTCACTATTTTTGGCTTTTCATTTTTAAAAAATCCTCTAGGACTTTATCCCAAACTCAGGAGCTGAATTAGGACAGAAGAGCTTGCTCACAACAAAAGAGCAACATGGCTTGCTGCCTCTAACCCTAAGGAGGCTAAGTGCAGCCATCAGAGAGTTCCTTTCATTAACACAGGCATTGGGACTTTCCCTGCGGGCTGCATGGGTCAGTGTCATGAGTAGTATTACCGATATTACAATGGGTCACACATAAAGAGATAAAGAACAAAATACCTAGAAATTAGATGCTTACTATGTGCCAGCTGGTGGATCTCCACCAGCTTGATGAGTCTCACAGTAAATAAGCAGTGCTGGTCTCAGACTTGGGACAGTGCAAAGATCAGTCATACCCTCCCCACACACACTTGTTAAGCCTGCAAAGGACTCTGTCTTTTTTCCATCTATGGGCTGGCCTGGCATGACACTGCAAGGTAAGAAGGTGCCTTCTCTGGTCAGCTGCTTGACACTGGACTCTCTCTCCCTTTACAAAAATTTGAGGCAAGGGGTATTTTGTCACCTCTATGAAATAAGGCATAGGGAGTTTTTTGTCACATCTATGACATAAGGTCTCAGAAAGATTAGGAGGTTAGGAAGCATAATATTGTTCTCAGCTGAAACCACTCAGGATTTCTGCACATCAAATATGGCCAGGTCTCTATGCAGAAGACAGAAAACATGGGACCAAGGAATGGTGGGGCAGCCCTGAAATAATGATCTGTGCTACCTGGCTTTACCTGCTTTCACGTAAGAGATGTTAGAGCCTGACATAAAACAATATTTAGCTCTCAACTTACACTCACTTTAAGAAAACATGGGTTCACAATGATGTCCAGGTGTAGAAAGACAAATTACTTGTTGGTAGAACTGCCTTGTTAAGGTTTAAAGCTTAACATGCTTCAGTAATTTCAGAGCTAGTGGGAGGTTGACAAAGCTTGGGGAGAAGGATGTACTGCTGATAGTAGACAAAAACAAAAGCAGAATTTATGGACACAAGGACTTTTTGCACAACTCCTATGATAAGGAAGAAACTAATAAAGCAACTGTGCTGAGACCAGCTCCAACTGGGTAAAGAGTAATCCTGGCAGAGGGAGACAGGGACCACCGACTCACAGCCCACCAACTAAAGAAACCTACCAACTCAAAAAAAAAGAAATCTGCATGTGTGAACTAATTATTATGACATGGGAGATAATCATTTAAGCAGTAGAAGGTATAATACTAATCAATAAGAGAACTGTGTAACATGCAGACAATGAACTGTGATTTATTTGCTAAAATATACAGCTGGTGTGAAATTCTAATGATTGAGGAGCCAGCTTTTTGTGGGTAACCACCTAGCTCATATTTTGCACTAGAATAAAGAAACAGAAATACCTTGTCTCAGTGTGTATGTTGGTGCTGCATTTGATACAAGAAGAATACAAGTGCAACTTTGGTTAAATCCTAGAGAAAATCTCACTCTCTGCTTCCAGAAGAAAGCTTGTCGTGCACATAAAGGAGAAGCAAGTAAGAGAAGCCTGTAGAGAGTTTTAACTAAGGAGAGGTGATCTGGGTGATTTATCAGCATCATTTAAGGTCTTAATTTTATTAGGGAAAATGTTAATTGAGCTAGTGAGTACCTGTGAAGTAAAAAGTCAACCCAGTTAGGTCTTCCCCATAAAAGCCTCTCATGTTGAATCCTTTCACTGCTCTTTGTAGGAAAGGCCTCCCAGTTCTCAGCTGCATCGTGCTTTAAATATCTACAGTGTGAGAAGCTACCTTATGTCACCCCATCTGTGAAGACATGCAAGCACACCATTCGTTTTTTCCCCAATTAACTAAAAATGGATTTACTAAAAGGAATATTTCACTCTCAGCTTTTAAAAATATCATTTGCAAAGCCCAAGCAAATATTCTGAAAGGAACAACTGCAATTAGAGTGATCAAGTAATAAGCATAAACAATTAATACCATTTTTAAATATTGTAATATTTTTGGCTTGTTGACAAGGAAGAGCTTTTTTAACATGTATCATTCAGAAGTTTTGAATAAAACCATTTGTACAAAAACAAATGGAGGTTTTTGGGGTGTGTTTTAACATATCCTTCTTCTAGAATCATTAAACTTTTACAGATTTGCCAGGAAATAAAAAGAAAGGAAAAATCCATTAAAGAAGTGTGTAAGAAACAGGCCTTCTAAAAAAAGATCAGGAAACATTTGTGAATGTTTTCTTTTGAGCTTAATTCAAATGGACATAGTGGCCTGCTACTAGGTTTCTGCTACAGCTACTTGAAAGATGAGCAGAGAGCATTTTGATAGAGTGGAATTTATCTCCTCTGAGATTTGATATGAGCATTGACACAAAGTGTCATGATGACAAACATCAGAATTAAGTGTTTTTAAAAACTTAATGTATGAAGCAGTTCCCTAATTCCCTTCCACAGAGTGATAAGCACCTGCTCTGCCCTTTTTCTTCCAACTGTGCAGCTCTGGAAGCCAGTCTCTCAGCCAGTCCAAGAGAGCTGATGGGCTCCAAGCTGGTGTGGTCAGGGAATGTGCCAAACCTCAGCACATATTTGGGTGTAGAGTGGATAAATCCACAGGGAACGACACAGACCTGCTTCTCAGAGAGACAAAGTACTATATTGTTGTTCCTGCTGCCTTCTCCAGCAAAGCAGAAACATGGAACAAATTTTCTCTGTGTTCATTCACTGCCTGGTAGAACACCTGCATATGACTCTGGTTCAACCATGTCCCCAGGCCCTAGGTACAAAGAACTCTAAGGTGACTCTTACCCCTATTAAACACAAAGATGACATTGGTTCTTTCAGGCATTCTAATCAGTTCTACACAATAAATATTTATACACAATACAGATTGTTTTAATGAGATAAGGAATGCATACTGGCTAGGAAAAACAGGGAAGAAAATACCAAGTTTGCTAAGTTATTATCCAGATTTTCATATGTTACAGCTGAGAGAATGGAAACCAGAGGATATTTACATGTTCTGGCCTACTGGGAACATACCAATAGGCTCCATTACATTCAGGAATGTTGCCTTGTGTGCATAGCAGGAAACCACTTGTTGCTTGCTCACATAGCAGCAGATTGAGAGAGAGGAAGGGAAGCACTCAGTATGAGAGATCTGTGAAAACCTAACAGCAAAAAGCCCATGTCTAACGAAGTAAACAATCTTGTTGCACACCTTTCTCAAGCCTACAAACACCACAGCACTATGTAATGGAAACCCTACTGCTACTGAAAGAAAATGCACAGTGCATTATACCCTCCTTTACTTTTGAAAACTGTCTTTCTGAGAAAGGAATTCAAGCTGAAAAATTTATGGAGAAATAGAAGGAAATGTCCTTGTTTTATCACTCATGCAATAGCAAACTGGAAGCTGTGATTTGCTGGAAGCAAATGGTAACATCCCCCTAGCTAAGGAACAGGTATTGTGCTTTCTCATATTCCAAAATTCTGAGTTACTTTGTGTTTAAGCAAACATCACAAAGGAAGTTTAAGCTGCTTTTGAAAGCATTGAACCTTTTAGTACTTTTATCCATTACCACCATCTCGCATGGAGTATAACCCCTACCCAGACCTTCACGCCCACATTCACAAAACACGTTCAGATAAGATTAAAAGTGTTTCCTGTTCCCTGGGAAAATGAGAATGGATGAAAATGTTTCATGCAGGGATTACAACGTGCACAAATCACCTTCTTACATTTTTGTCTACATGGAGCTGTGGCTTCCAATAGAAACTTTTTAATAAACCTCTTGTACTTGGGCAGGTCTGTCAATCACAGCTACATAAATTGAACACAGCACATGATTCATGAATTCAGTACCAAACTAAAAACATCCCATCAAAAACAGGATACTATTCAGTATGAGTTCTTCCACAAGATCAATACTGTCATTCCCAAATGTTCAGTACCATGTGAGTTGTCTGCAAAGCACAGCTCCTGTTCACCATTCTGTGTATTGGTAAACAGCCTTTCAAGGGGCTGACAGGAGTTGCAGCTACAATCCTCTCTTCACCACTGTCTCTGCCACATCCACATAGAACGACAGAGATACTCATGGATTTCTAGAAGAATATGAAATAAGAAAATACCAGGAAGTATAGCAAACCCAAATTCCAGGCAAAATCACACAGCTGAAAGAACAGTCTTCTCAACAAATTTTACCTTAGTCGCTTACTTGACTGCAGTTTTCTCAGATTTACTTGCTGTGCAAAATCATTTGCTGACTTGTTTCAGGGAATCATTTCAGGCCTTCATTGAATTCCAGCACAGTTTTGTACATTTTAACACTGCACTGTTTTGAACTGTTATGCTCAACTATGAAAATCATGATCACTTTTGTATTCCCTGACTACACAAAAATAAATTAAAAATCAAAGCTTCTTCTTGGTTATTCTGGTTAGCAAGAACAAAACCTGCTTTTTATCTCTACTCTCTTCAAATCCTGGCTTGTGTGAACTTTACTGATGAGAAAGCAAACACAGAAAATGTTCAAACAGTAGAAATTAAAAAGTAAAATCTTCTCAAAAAATAAAATCTTTTAGAAATGTGGAGAAATATTCCACTACAACATGGTTATGAAGAACGTTACTTCAACCATACAATGAGATAAACAGTGGAGAAGTTTAAATATTTTGGAATTTGCCATCTCATTATTTGCCTTCAATTGAAACACAATTTGTTCATAAATGAAAAAAAACTTCCATGTTAAATCAATTTTAAACTGGCAGCCACTGCGTCAGGAATCACACTTCGTGTCATTCTGTGATTATGTGTTTCTGCTGGAGAAACTCTGAAACTTATTTCATGCCACACTGCAAAACATCTATAACAAATGTAACCACTTGCAAAATAACATCTAACATATACATAATGTATGTGCTTCATTCTTTCTACAATACTTCTTTAACATGTTAGAACAACTTTTTCTATCTTATTTTAATTTAGACAACCTTTCTGCCTGAATTTGTCTTTAACAAAATAAAAATTTGTTTACTTTGAGAAAAAGCATGAAAAGTCCATAGGTATGAATTCATAATTGCTCTTATCACATTTAATTCAATGCAAGGACTCTCAAAATCAATTATTTGGTGAAGAGGAAGGAATGTGCTGCCCCTTTTAAGAGGAATCATAAAAGATGCCTTGTAAATTCAGGTAGTCTTCCATAAGGCATCCTTTGCTAGGAGCTGATTTGTCTCCCAAGGTAAAACTTTAGATTGCACCGATACCAGAAGAAAGTTTATATTCATCTTAATCAATATTTGACCCTGTGAAGATACAGTTTCAGCCGTCACAAAATCTCATCCCTTGGTAACTATGTGGTTGGAAGAAGTATGCCGTTGGGCCCAGAGCTGTAATGGGGTGAGAGTTCCTGGCGCCGCGCACTGCTGGCACCTCTGGTTTCACCCAAAAGAGCCCACAGAAGAGTGCCATGTGATTTTCTTAACGAGAACTGCTGATGAAAGATTTGTATCTGCACAATTTGAAGGTTGATTCTGCAAAGGAGGATCAGTGTGATCAGTTTAATCATTTTGAAGTTTGATCCTGGGGTATGGGTAATTTATTGAGTGATTTACCTCAGGGCAACCTGTGAGGAACAAGGTCCCAGGTCTCGTCAAGCAGTTAGGATACTTTTTATTTTATTCAGGTGCATGGGCAGAGGTACAGATACCACATTTCAGGCACCGATGCCGGGTAATTTAAATGAGCAATTCTCAGCTGTTGCCCCTAGTTACAGCTAAGGTAGAGTTAATTTCTTCTCAGTGGCTATTACAGGGCTGTGTTTTGGATTTGGAATAAGACTGCTGTTGATAACACACTGATGGTTTGGTATTCTGCCAAGCTGTGTTTATCCTAAATCAAAGACTATTTTTCGCTTGTCTCATGCTCTGCCAGGGAGGCGGTACACAAATGAAAGTGGGTGGGAGCATGGCTGGGACAGGTGACCTGAACTGACCAAAGGGATGTTCCACACACAGAACGTCATGTCTGGCATATGAAATGGGGGGAGTTAGCTGGAAGGGCGGATGATCTGGTTTCGGGAAGGGGGGTCTGGCCCAGTCCGCGGGTTGTAAGCAACTGCATTGTTGCGCTTGTTGTTGCTTCAACGATTAAACTCTTCATATGTCAACATACAGCTTTTAATTCGATTCTCCTCCGCATTCCACCGATGTGAGGGACAAGAAAGGGAGGGGTGGGAAGAAGTTGAGCGGCGGCGTACTTCATCTCCAGCTGAGCTTAAAACCACAAAAGCTACGCCTTCCCCATCGCGATCCCTGTCCCGGCCCCAGTCCGCGCAGCCGCGGCTCGGTGCGCAGGAGGCGGCGCGGGCTGCAGAGGCGGTCCCAGCGGCGCCCCGCCCGCAGCAGGGAGGGTCCCCCGCCCCCGGGCCGCCCCCCTGGCAGGCGGGCGGCGGCGGGGCGGTGTTTGTGGCCGGCCGTGCCCGCCATGCTGCCGCCGGTGCTGCTCCGCCGCTCGCTCGCCGCCGCCGCCCGCCTGGCCCTGCCGCTCGCCGGCCCGCAGGTAGCGGCGGGGGCGCGGGGCGGGGCGGGGGCGATACCCTCCGGCGGGGCCTGTCGCTGTCGCGACACCGTCTGTCACGACCCTGGCGCCGGGCCCTGCCCAGAGTCGTGTGGGGTTCTTTGGGATCCCTCCCCGGCTTGCGGGATCGATCCGGTTGGAAAAAACTGCTGAGATGAGCGAGTCCAACCCATGCTCGAACAGCAGCACCCTGTGAACCAGATGGTGGCACCAAGCGTCACGCCCAGCCTTTCCTCAAACACCTCGAGGAACAGCG
Source organism: Phylloscopus whistleri (assembly GCA_017589585.1). NCBI lineage: Eukaryota > Metazoa > Chordata > Aves > Passeriformes > Phylloscopidae > Phylloscopus > Phylloscopus whistleri. Next base: position 1,074,145 of record JADMLD010001058.1, on the reverse strand, counting down.
ACTCCAGCACGTCCCGGGGCAGCCCATTCCAATATCCCATCAATCCCTTCTGTATTCCGGTGTCCCGTCAACCCCTTCTGTCAAGAATTTCTTCCTGCTCTCCAATCCCAGCCTTTCCCACTGCAGCTTGACACTGTGACCTCTTATCCTGTAACTGTCCTCGGCCTGCAAGAAGAGGCCGACCCCCACCTGGCTAATCCTCCTTTTAAGCAGTTATAGAGTGATAAGATCACCCCTGAGCCTCTTTTTCTTCAGGCTAAACACCCTCAATTTCCTGAGCTTCTCCTCGTAAGACATGTGTTCCAGACTCTTCATCAGGTCCATTGCCCTTCTCTGGAACAGAAGTGGTCCTGCAGTGTCCCAGTATCTGCCTAAGCAGCAGAAAGCTTCAGGGCCTCCCATTTCCCACAGAAATCCAGTGTGGAATGGGTTCCTACTGCCGGCTCCCACTCAGTCAGGATCCTGCAGGGGTTTATGACAGGCCCGAGGAGCTGTGACTCGTGGCAGCCGGCAGGAGGTGTGTCATGCTGCAGAGAGCCACTGAGGGACAAAGCCTTTGGTTTCCACCTTCTGTATTCAAGGACCTGGAAATGCAGCCAGTGGGGGGGTCAGGCTCTTCTCCTAGGTAACAAGTGACAGAATTAGAGGAGGTGGCCTCAAGTTGTCTAAACCAGGGGAGGTTTAGATTGGATATTGGGAAAAAATTATTCACTGAAGGGGTTGTAAAGCACTGAAAGAGGCTACGCAGGGGAGTGGTGGAGTCACCATCCCTGGAAGTGCTAAAAATGGGTAGATATGTTACTTGAGGCTATAGTTTAGTGGTGGATAGGGCACATCTGGATTCACAGTGGCTAGGATGATCTCAAAGTAATTTCTAAACATAGAATTCTCTTCTGTGGCTTGAGGTGCTCATGCCTGCAGATTCTTGTGAAATAGGACATGTCCAAAATCCATCCTGTATCTGCCTCTGTGCAAACATGGACTAAGGCCAAAGCTGTGTTTTGGCCTTAATTTTTCATGTTTTATATGAGAGGTGAGTAGCATGTTCCGGGTTATTGAGGCAGTTGAAAAAGTACACTTAGTCTGGGACTCCCAAAGGGTTTTTTATCTAATATGAACAGGAAAACTGTTCTTGATCAGCCCCTGGGAAGCAGCCAATAAAGGGCTAGGTTGCAGACTTAAACAGTCTTGTGTTGGAATGAACCACTCTTTCTCAGGTGTTGGTATCTTTTTCTTTCATTTGCCAGTAATATGTAATATGCTAATACTTGTTTAAGACTGTAAGTAGAAAACACGATGCAGTAGTGTGAGTTGGTTGAGTAAGTGCAACACATGCATATGTTGGTGTTGCTTCCTCTTTGGTGCCATCTCAGCAGCCTTGCTTTTGAATAACATGTTTAGCCAAATGCATCTTGCTGCTGACTTCCTGAGGAAGAAGTTGAGAAAAGGAAAATCCTGCTTTGTTATGAGTTATGAGGATTAAACAGTTGAGTGCATCAAATAAAAGACACATCACAGTCTGTTGCATTGTCAAAAGGAGTGGCAGTAAATAGTGGACATTGGAACTACTTCCAAAGAAAAGTGTCAAAAGGTAATTTTTTTTGTAGTGGATATTATGAAGTAAGTACCCCTCTCCCAACCTGCAGTAACAGATCCTTCTATAGCATTGCATTAATTAAAAAAAAAATAAAATTAGAGTACAGCTTTCTGGTTTGAGAAACATTTTTACTATTTTTTCTTACTATTTTCTTTCAGGTATGCCTTGCTACAGGGCCCAGGCAAAGTAATGGCATGTTCTACGAAATCCGCACATATGATATTAAGCCAGCGAAGATGAAGGAGTTTTTGGAAATGGTCAACAAGTACTTGCACTTTCGCACAGCTCACTCGGAGCTGGTGGGATTCTGGTACTCGGAGCTGGGAGCGATGAACAAGGTGTTTCACATTTGGAAGTACGGTATGGTCAGCATCCCTTTGCACTGCTCTGCTCTCTGTGTGTCCCCTGTCTCCTAGGCAAGCAGGTGAGGGGAATGCTTACCTGGCTTTTATTTGTTGCTCTTATTGTAAGGAGGTGCACCCAAAACATTGCTTCTATTCTGATTAGTGACAAGAACATTTCAGAGCTTGTCAGGAGAACTTTGATGTGTTGGGATGAGAAAGTTAAAAACGTTGAACAGCAGTCTCTGTTCAAAACAGGTATAATGGAGGAACTGTGGCGGAGTCGTTCATTCATGGTAAATATTTTTAACTTAGGGTCAGTTCCACAAATTTCTTGAAACTTTCAAAGTTAATGGGAAAAAGGAAATGCACACACATATGCACTCTGTGTGTGTTTATATGCATGTATAATAATTGTTGTCGTATTTTAGCTCAGAGTACCAGTCACACCCTGTTTAAAAATGAGCATGCAGTTTGCATGCTTAAACTCCTTCTGCAGTGGGGCTGTACTGAGGTAGGAAACCACTCCACCAGGTTTGACCTCTCAAGCATGCAGAGTATTTTTGTTGCAGAGCAATACAATTTTTGTGGTATGGTCAACTTTGTATGTTGTTGGAGTTAGTGCTGACATGGAAGGTGCAGGTGAGCCAAAAAAAGCTACTATTATGCTAAAAACTAAGTGTGCTGGCTCTGCTTTTTGTGGGGCCCAGGGGAAGTGATACTTGGGTTACAGAGGGGTGGGAAAGCACACTGGTATAATTCCCCTTCAATACCTGCTGCAGTCCCTCTAACGCTTGTAGGGATCAGGTGTCCATATCTTCTCTGAGCAATCTGCTGCTGTGCCTCAACATTCTCACAGTGAAGAATTTCTTCATTATATCTAATCTAAATCTTGCTCCATCCCAGAAGATACTTAAGACCAGGCTGAATGGAGCTCTGAGCAACCTGGTCTAGTGGCAGGTGTCCCTGCACGTGGCCAGGGGTTGAAACTAATGATATTTAGAGATCCCTTCCAGTCCAAACGATCCTGTGATTCTAAATCTACCCTCTGTCAGTTTAAAGCCATTCCTTCTTCTCCTATCACTACATGCCCTTGTAACAAATGCCTCTCCAGCTCTCTTGAAGGCTCCCTTTAGGTGTTGGAATGCTGCTGTAATGCAGCATTAGGTGCTGTAATGCCCTGGGAGCCTTCTCTTCCTCAGGCTGAATAGCCCAAAGTCTTTCATCCTGTCTTCACAGGAGAGGTGCTTGAGCACTGGGATCATCTTTGTCACCTCCTCTGATGTCAGTCATTCTTCCCTCATCCACCAAAGCTGCAACCCCATCACAGAAGGCCACCAAAATAGTCAGGCACAGTTTGCCCTTAGTGAAGCCATGTTGGCTGTCACCAATCACCTTATGGTCTTCTGTGAACCTTGGCATAGTTTCCATAAGGATCTGCGCCTTCATCTTGCCAGGCACAGTGTCTTGGTTTAGGAAGACAGGTGTCTGCCAGGGAAAGCTGGAGTTTCCCTTGGAATGGAGAATGTAAACCCCTCACCCCCTCCAAATTATTATAATTTTGCAGTTCAGAGCTTTCAGGCAAAGATTCGGGAATAGGAATAACAGTTCTTTAGTAGGAATATTAACAATACAAATGTAGTAGTACAAAAAACCAAGCAAACAAACAAAAATCCTAGAAACCCTGACAGAGTCAGAATATGAGCTGAAACCCTGTTGGTCAGGTTGTTGGGAGCAGTCCAAATAAATCCTCCTGGAGAAACAGATGTGGTTCTGTTGCAATAGAGATGATCCTGTAGAAAGGGTCCAGTGGTCGTGAGATGGGTCCTGTCTTCCTCTGGAATCCAGTGGAAGACAAGATAACTGCTGTTCCTGAGTCTCAGTTTTTTATCCAGGTAGGAATAGTTGGAGTACTTGACAGTGCAGACCAAGGCAAAAAAGGACACTCAGTAATACTTCAACATTTTTCATGACCTGGGCAGCCATGTCTTTTCCTTCAAGAGAAGGCCATTCGTCAATATTTTGAGTTCACTTACTTGAATTTATAAATTGTCCTGCTTCTCAGAGCATTTTAGTCTTGGCTGTTGTTACTATCATAAAATAAAATAAAATAAAATAAAATAAAATAAAATAAAATAAAATAAAATATACATGGGAAACCTTTAAAATGCAAAACTAAGGGAAAACCTATCCTTTTTGTTTCCTAGCAGTGTTTTACATGTCTAATTGTGGTGGTTCCTCCCCCCACCCTGAGACCACACTATGAACTTCACAATATCCTTCCTCCTTGATTTATCAGACCCCTGCTTCCATAATTGCTGTATTTACCTCTTAGTCCCAAGATACTGATATTTCTCAAGGTTGTCAAGCATTGTTATGTGCTGGATTTTTCTTTTGTAATATTGGGAGCTGTCTGCATAAATACATTGCTTAAGATACCACTGCAGTCTAAGCAGTTGAAATTCACACTCTTAATTAAGTGTGTGAATTAAGTGTGTAATTAAGTTTTGCAGTAAGAAAAAAAAAAAGGAAGAAAAGGTTTTGCTTTTGGGCCTTTAACATCTTTTTATGTAACTGAACACACAAACATTAATTCTACACTTTTAATGTCACTTTATATAAACCAAATCACATTTATTCATTTTTTTCTTGTTAGGCTATTACTTCTGGGGGTTTTTTCCGCTTCTTTTCCATATCCACTATGCTTTCTCCAAATCTTTTCCTTTGTAACTGTACCTTTGCCACATCCAGTAGTCCCTGCAATTGCCATGTGTAAATCTTTTTTAAAAGTAAAATTGCTTAACTTATTTTAACTCTTCCATGAACTTTCCAGGAAAATTTCATTTGGCTTGAATACATTTTAATCTGAGAGCTAAAGCAGATTTTAAAGGAAGTTTTCCAGAATTTGAAGGAGACTTACCACATCTACTTTGAGCTAATACGATGTCTAAAAATATCAGTTTCAAAATTAGATAAGTGTAGTTTGCCTTCTTGTAATTATACATTTTGATTGAGTCTGACATGGTGTCATATGCATTTTTAATGGATTTTTTTCCTTTTTTACAGATAATTTTGCCCACAGAACAGCAGTCCGGCATGCCCTAGCAAATGACAAAGACTGGCAGGGAAAATTCATGTCTGCAGCTCTCCCCATGATAGAAAAGCAGGACAATGAAGTTGCTTACCTGGTGCCCTGGTGTCAACTTGGGAAGCCTCCAAAGGAAGGGGGTGAGCTTATTTTTTCTTCTGCTGATTAAAGTTACCGACACTAACAAAAAATGGCTTAAAGTTTAAACCAGGTATTGCATAGTTTTGTGACCCTTTATATAACAAATGCATGTACATGCACCCATGTGGAAAAGGTGACATAACACAGATGAGGGACAGAGTTTTTCAGAAGGATTTCACACTGACATACGTCAATAACTGACTAGAGTGCTGATCATTAAGGTTGTTAATGATCATGATTGTGACTTGCTACATGAACATGCAAAATGGCAATGCCATAGTAGTGGTTAGAGTAGTCATCCCTGACTTCCTTTGTCTATCCATCAGTGAGAGGGCATTTCCTTGTTCTCTTTCACAGAGATTTTCCTCTTACCAATTTGCTTGAATGTTACTGCTTCTTTCACATAAAGTTTAAAAGATTCCTTACTTTTTTAAAGATACATGAAAGTCAAATATAAGTATCTGCTCCATGATCTTGCCAGGCACAGAGATGGGACTGACCAAGCTGTAGTTCTGCAGTTCTTCCTTATGTTCCTTTTTGTAGCAATTACAGTTTAGGTGTAGAAGTCATCTCCCTATATATTAATTCTCTCTGTAGCAAATTTGATGTTAATAATATTGACTGTTCCCCAATTTGTGAACATTGACAGGGTTTCTTGCATGAAGTGACAGGGAACAAACCTTACTTCAGGCCTCAGCACAGGTATAGATACAATAATCTTCTTTGTTTCCCCAGGATTCAGAATTTTATGCTGCTACTGTTGAATTTGAAAGCAGTCCGATTTTCTTTAAAACCCAGAGAGACGACTTCAAACACTGTTGTAGTTTATCTCCAACCCATTGCTGGAGAGTGACACCAGACACTGACAAGTAGCAAGTGTCTGGCTTTCTAACACTGTGTCAACAATTGTGATCTGAAGTAACTGCCTGAACAGAAGGAAGACAAATAGCTTCTTGGCTAGGACTGGAGTATCTGTAGGATCTCCCTACAAATAAGGGAGAACGGCACAGCAGAGGTGCTAAACTAGTCGTGCTGTGTTGGTTATACTGTCAGATCTTACTGTGGCCAGCTGCCAGGGGTCAAAGGGGTTTGTCATGTCATAAACCACTTCAATACCAGAAAACATCTCCAGTCTTAGAAAAGACACCCAGCGTTGCTCAAGCAGCCACCCAAATCCCTCAAACCAGTATGAGCACTTGAGATATCTGCAAAGTATTCTGAATGTCCCGAAGTTTCCATGCAACATTAAAAATTGCAAAGTTGGGCTTTGTGTGAAGCCTTCTGTTCTTCAGGGCCCTGGTACTTCAATTTACACTTGAACTAACTGCAGTTAGCGAGGCTGTGCTCTTGTGAGCCTCTGGATGCTGTGAGTTCTTGTGCATGTTGGGAGGAAGGAGCAGTTTCCTGCTGTCCCCAAATGACAGGGAAATGTCATAGTGGTCTCACAGCAAATACACTGTGGTCATGAGACATGGTTCAAGATCTGCTTGTATTAATTTGTATTTCCTTCCTTGTGGTAGTGTTTGCCTTTTCTTCTAGGTGTATATGAATGGGTTACTTTCCAGATGAAGCCTGGTGGGCCAGCATTGTGGGGTGAAGCATTTCGAGCTGCAATCAATACTCACATCAACACAGGATATACCACCCTGATCGGTGTTTTCCACACAGAATATGGATTACTTAACAGAGGTACTCATCAATTTCTGATACAGACTTTGGCATGGAAAGGGGAAGAGGGGCAAGCCCCTGTCCTGAATCAGGATTGGCCAGCTTGCTGAAAATGTTGGTATGGATCACCTAAGTCCTGTAAACAGTCCTTGAACCCAGCTTTGTGTATTAGGTTATAGGCTTAAGACAGTTGCCACAACCTTAAAAGACTCTCAGATCTGATGTTAACGTCAAACCGTGCAATGGCTCAGTAAAAGATCATCCCACCACTGGCATGCCTGGAGAATTGTTTCCACTAATTGCAAGGCATGTAACAGATGAAGGCAGATTGCTAGGACTTGGGGTATGTGTTGTATTGCAGCATAATAGTGCTCAGCTGACTTTATTTGTACTTTCTCAGTCCACGTGTTATGGTGGAATGAGAGCCCAGATCACCGGGCAGCAGGAAGACACAGTGCCCATGAAGATGCCAGAGTCGTAGCAGCTGGTAAGACACGATGAATCTAGAGAATTCACTTATGTTACCTGCATGCATGCTGAGAAAAGTATTACTTTTCATTGGAATACTGTCTTAATTAAACATGCGTTTAATTTTAGTGCGCAGAAGTGTCGGATTCTTGGAGTCCCAGCACAATGTGCTTCTGATTCCTCTGCAATGCTCACCGCTGAAGTAACCTCTGATAAGGAATGTAACTGATGGCAGAAGAGACAAGATGGAAGTGCTGTGAGCAAGTGACATGGATCCCCATACCATCACATAAGCTGAGCTGTTCTGCAGTTGACAAAAAATAGATGCACAATGCTGATCTACTAGCAATGTAAATCAGCACTCTGATACCAATTGTTAAACAGAAGTTTATGATGATGTTCCTTCATCTCCAGGACAAAGAACTTGAGTCATAACCATGACACAAACCGTGCTCGTGCTTCACTAGTCATCTATTTTAATCCCTAAGTTCTTCATAATTTTTTTGCATAGCTAGATCACTTATCAAACTGATTAAGCTAAGTACTCTTGTCCAGCATTTCAGCCAGGGGTGGTATCATTTTTATAACATACTTTGATGCTTCTTAATTATCACATCTTAGTTATTCCATACAGTTTAAGAAGGAAAGCTCCCACATACATCTTACCCATAAGATAAAACATACGTTTTAATCAGACTTCTCATTGGGATGCTTGGTACTAATTCCAAGCTATGTACAACATCAATGTTGCTGGAATTGCACTTAAGTGCAACAGTGGGGCTGATCAGGCAGTGTATCCTAATGATCTCTGCCATGAGACTTTTTACTTAATAACTTGTTATAGTTCATTTCAGCCTTTTCCTTTTTTGTTCATTAAACACTGCCTCAAAACTGAGAGTTATCCACACAGGTTTTGCCGTGGGTATTTTAATATTTGTTTAGGGTGCTAAAGCTGATTAACCCTTCTTGTTCAATTGTGTCATCAGACTAATCTGATTTACATGTGCTGGCATTCTTTGAAATGCTTTTTCTCAGACTGTTAAAAGCTAAATAAATGAGCATAAAGCATTAATTTTAGTGTTTATGGCTCAAGCTCTTATTCTTTTAAAACTATGAAATGATAAATCCCATTCTCAAAATACAGTATTTATTTTGCAGGTCTTGTCCTAACCCCTTGGCCTTAGAAGGGGTTAACACTTTTGGTGAACAACAAATTGCTTTAGAACCAGTAAGCTACAGTGAACAGCAGTAGGGCAGAGGGCACATGGGTTGAGAAGTCAAAGTTCTATTTTGTGTATAGTGGTACAGAGCACCCTCTTCTGCAATTCATAGGTATTGACTATAAATTGCAGAGCACTTAGGAGGCTTTTCTACATGCTAATCATGGATCTGCAATGAGCAAGTGAGTACTGAAGTAGCTGTGCAGTTTGCCTAATGATGATTGCTTCTTTAAAGTGCATTAAGATCTCACAGAAAGCACTAAAACGAGCTGTAGGCCATTATGCTTGTGTCCAAGGTGGGTGCATAGGATGTGACTGCTGTAGCTAAAGGAGTGCAGCAGGTCTCAGCTGCTATATCCATGTCTTCATACACTGCTCCCTCCAACAATGCCATGTTTAGCATTCTTAGAGTGGAACAAACACTACTTCAGAGACCTCTGTCTTACATTTTACAAATCAACTTTGTAAGGTACAAAGAGCTGAGGAACCAGTATATTGTTCAGAACATTGTCTTACAACAGTTCTTTCAAAGGAAGATTTTTTTACTAACAAAAACATGGGCAGAAAAATGGGGAGAGTTAAAAAGACTTTGTATTCATTTGAGTATGTAATTGTTTCACTGGGGTTTGGTTGGTTGGTTGTTTCTTTTTTAATTAAAACTATTTTCCTTAACACAAGCATTGAGAGTAAAGAACATTCAAGATGTTAAAGGTGTGTTTTATCCTGAGGTGTCAGTTGGACACTAGGTCAAAAAAGAAAACCCAGGAAATTTAGAGGGCTGGGCAATCATCAACTAACTACATGAAGTTCAACAAGGGGAAGTGCCAGATTATGCACATGGGGTAGGGCAACCCTGGGTGTACAGACAGGCTACGGAACAAGATGTTGGAAAGCAGCAGGAAGGGGCCCATCCTGGTGGATAACAAGTTGAACATGAGCCAGCAGTGCCCTGGCACCCAGGAGGACCAACCCTGTCCTGGGGTGCATCAGGCACAGCACAGGCAGGCAAAGGAGGGGATTGTCCTGCTCTGTTCTGCACTGGGGCTGCCTCACCTTGAGTGCTGGGGACAGGTTTGGGTGCCACTGATGCCTTTTGGGACTACCTAAAAACAGAGGCCAGACAAAATTAAAGGGAATAAAAAGCAGTTATATTTATTGAAGGGCCTTCAGGTACATTTCAGGGAGACAAAGATCCCTGCCAGGGGTTACACCCAAAAATGGACAACGGGTCATGGGCTTTCATAGTTTTATAACTTTGGTCCATTTGCAGATTGGGGGTTAATCTTCCAATAACAGCTCCAGGTAATGAAGTAATTTACCCAAATTTGCTCCCTGCTCACTCACTTTTGTTTACATTTCTCAGGCCTGAGACAGTTAAGGTGTCCTTGATTCCCAGGCCTGGAGAGGAATTGTTTTGTCTGACCAAAATGGAAAAACAATAGCTGACACTCTGTATGGAGTTTAGAGTTATACACTAAAGAATTGCAGGATTATAAAGAGATGAAAAATATGAAAGCTAAAATCCTAAGGCATCATTACAATGTAAAAAGATATTAAGCCACTAGAGATGGTCAACAAAGATGGTGAAGGACCCTGAGGGGAAGCCAAATGAGAAGCACCTGAAGTCCCTTGGTTTGTTCAGCCTGGAGGAGATTGAGGGGAGACCTCATTGCAGTTACAACTTCCTCCTGAGGGGAAGAGGAGGAGCAGATACTGATCTCTTCTCTCTGGCACCCAGTGACAGGACCTGAGGGAATGGCCTGAATCTGGGGAGATTTAGGCTGGGTCTTAGAAAAATGTTCTTCCTTCAGACAGTGGTTGGGCACTGGCTCTCCAGGAAGTGATCACAGCACCAAGCCTGACAGAGTTCAAGAAGTGTTTGGACAATGCTCTAAGGCACAGGGTCTGCCTCTTGGAAAAGATGTTGTGCAGGGCCAGGAATGGGACCTGATGATTCTCTATGGTCCATTCCAACTCAGCGTATTCTGTGATTCTCTGAAATTTTAATTGGCTTCTTATTTCAGGATGAATTTTCCTGATGAATGTAACCTCCTGAATTGGTTAGATACTGGAAGTTGGTTGATGGTGATACTATAGGCAGTAGCAGACAACATTTTAAGAGTTTTAAATTGACCAGTTTATCCTTGAGCAATCACACTGTTACTCTGTTTTCATTTGTAAACTGCTGTTCAAAATCAACTGAGTGCATACGGTGTTTTTAGCAAGGAGGAGCAATCAGCAACTTGCATCTCTGTAATAAAAATTCAGAGGCAGGTACTTGAGTTGGGATTTAAACATCCAGAGAAGTTTGTTATGATTTGCAGCTGGATTTGACAGTTAACCAATCGCTGGAGACGTTTTTTATTTACTAACCTTAGAACTTTAATGTAGCACTTACCTTTATATCTTGCATTTCCTTATTTACCTGAAAATAGTGTATCTACTCCGTACTAGTTTTTAGAGCTATAGAAGTTGAGCTGTGCTTAGAGCTATGCATCCAAGTTCACAACAAAACAAAATTAGGCAAAACAAAAGCTTCTAAGCAGTGCTCCTTGAAATAACAAATGCAAAGATTACACTTGTGAAGACCAATGGTGCTATAACAGCTTTATTTTTTTACTTAATACAAGGCAATTAGAGTGCCTTTTAATACTTCACATAACAGATATTAGCAAATACAAATATATATACTTTTTTTTTTTGCTTTTAATGAAAATGTCCATTTTTAAGGGTTTAACTTAGAAATTTCAGTTGTGAAATCTCTCTAGATTTTTGCAAAGTTAACAGATATTCCAGTGCAAAAATAGATCCCATTACAGATAGCATAAAGTGCTTGGAACGAAGGACCAACTATAATTCAGGAGGGAAAGATAAGCACAAAAGTGGTTGTTTAACCATGGGGGAAATACAACAACTCCTTACTGAAATACAAATGTACTACAAAGAGGGATGCAACATGTCAATAGTACTGAAGTTTAAAATAAGTTAACACCTCAGTGTAGTTTCATTATCAAGAGTGGTTCATATAATATGTATGACTCTAGAGTGATTTTTCCCCAACATGTACTTGAATCAGTAAAAATTAGTGGCTGTCTGAATGTATTCCATGACAAACCTTCATGCCAGTGTTGCATTATGCTGTCTGTTCAGTACAAACAATGCAGATCAGAGCTGTGAAGTAGTTTGGTTAATATCCACATTTACTGCAACGTTTTGTCACAGATAGCAGACCCTGTAAGCATGACAGTCATGGGGCAATAGAAATCAAGAATCTTTTTGGTGGGTCAAGGAAAATGTATTACCCTGTAACTGTTGTTTCTTGCTACGTGAATAATTTAAATGAGCAGTTACCAAGAGCAAACCACAGCCCTTTCAGGACCAAATCTGAATCCTCCTAAAACTCGTTCTAGCTCTACGTGCACTAGTTTGGTGCAGTGCAAAACGTTAGCCCTTCACTTCAGTGATGTAATGCTGATTTGTAATAGTGACTTCTAGCAGTGGCAAGCCTCCAGTACATGCTACATGTTTCAATGATACTGCAACATACTTGAAGCCTGTTCTGGAGTAGTCATGGCTGTAGCTCTGCTGTTTCTGCACCTGGAAGTCTGGTGTATTCATCACCCTGTAACTCATCCCCGTAGAGTGATGATGTGATAAAGGTAATAACAAAGCATGTTTTAAGTGAGGTATACCAATCCCCTTTACACTCCTTTTCTCAATCCCCTTAGCAATGAATTATACAGATTAAAAAAAAAAAAAAAAAAGAAAGTATGAAAAAGGCACTTCAGCAGAGCCTGTACTAAGCTCTTACTTTACCTCAAGGCAGGAGACAGAGGGACAAGGAACTTGTTTTAACTGTGTTTTAAAAATGTTGAGTTGGTCAGTCTTACCAAGTGTACCTGGAAATATGTAATCAATCGTCTTCAGGCTCATGTCAAGCCTTTTCAGTATTTGCTGGGCTGCTATGGTCATTCACAGAAGAAAACGGTCCATGACTGATTCATGGAGTAGCATCAAAACTAGTGCAGAACCTGTGTAGGTATTTAAGGCAGAGGCATGGCATACAGGAACAGCTCAGGAACTGCACTTGTGTTCAAACCACATTACTGAACCAATTTTTGAATGTAAAAGCAACACACAGGGGCCCAAAAAGCATACTCTCCCATGACCATTGTACAATGTGATCAAGAATTGGTTATTCTTACTATATAATTTTCCCTCTAATATTAGTCTGGCTTTGTAAAACTTGAAAAATTGACTGATGAACTGTAGCACTATTGTCTTGAACTCTCTTGCTTTTCAGGGGGATTTTTACTGAAACAGTTGTTTGTCACATATATAATAAGGGTGTATTCTCCAGTTAGGGATCACCTAATGACTGAAACTACACTGCACAACAGAAGCAGAAACTTACACATTAAGGTTATACCAGTTTCCAAACAGGAAAATTTTAGGTGAACAACTTGCAGTTGTTTGCAGATAGCAGCTGATTGCTAGAATCTGGAACACGGTCAGATCATGAATGCAGCTATCCACCACAGGGACAGAAAGAGAGCATAGCATTACAGGCATAATGTAAAGAAATACCGTGGCTACAAAGATCAACTGAAAGCATTTTCAATCCCTAATTATGCTACTTACCTATTTAAAGTCATAAATAATACTGTTTAAAAAAAAAAATCTACATCTCGTTTCTAGTTTTATCTGGCAAAGCCAGAAACAGCAACATGCTTGTGCTAAGCAGTAATTCCAGATGATGGGTACCTTTCTGGTGCAAAGCAGGGGTTAAAGAGCAGATTTACAAATCTGAGTGACAGCTCATGATTTAGAATTTGCTCTTGACATTAGCAGCTTGTACAACTACTGAGTTTGCTGCTGTGGTCCAAACCCTATATGTCTGCTTCTCACCCACTTCTTCCTACTAGACGTTCATACAGCTGCAACAGTACCTCAGAGGAGCAGGAAAGTACTTAACTGCACAAACACCTAGTCAGAGTATGTTGTTGATTGTGATGCTGGTGGGACAATCATGCATTTGGAGGGTTCACAGTTCTGCATATCACCACTTGCTGATGAAGATGTGTGGTTATGATGGCCTGTCTCTTGCCATCCCACCTGCACAGTACTGCTTTGTGGCCTCAGCTTTGTCACCACTGACCTACACCAGCAGCCTAGAGAAAGACAGCTGGCCAGGTAAGTTTTCACAACTTAGGGCCAGTCACTGGTGGTGACTTTCCTTGCCACTGACTGTTTTGGTGCATTCATTGCCAGCAATGGATATAGCACCAGCACATTCCCACTCCTGACATGAATGTTCTAGAGATTAAAACATGCATGTCTAAAATATCTGTAAATAACCACTGGCCATGATTCCTCAATGGATTATTTTAGCAACCCTAATAAAAACATACTGTACAGAACAAGATACAGTATGGTTGAAAGCCCACAGCATCTAGTGGGTGCTTTACCACAGCTTCAGAGTTATCCTGTAATGAGCTAAATTCAAGTCTTTCACTGGAGAACAGTACAAGACGACTCCATGAGGCACTGCCCCTGTAAAGGAATTGTTTTCATTGCATTGAATTGCATTGCATTGAATGGTTATCAGTAGAGTGTCCAGTTGCTTTTCCTGTAGCTTCTTTGGGAATATCCTATCCCAGGAAAAGGAAGTTTGCATTCTGCTCATCATTTCTTTGACGAAATTGGCTCACACACAACTTTCTTTTACCTTCTCATCTTGCAGGAAGGAGTTAAGGATTGCAATGTCTACCACAGTCTGATTTTTGTGCAATGACAGGTCCTTAGTATGGTCGTCGTCACTTTGGTCCTTAGCAAAATTTACAAAAACCTACAAGAAAAAAAGGCCACGTCACACATCACCATAGTATTTCATTAATTCACAGCATTTTAAGGACTGGACATCCTGAAATAGTTGTGGGATTCAGTACTCTACTTTGTTTAAATGCCCTTATAGGATAGGTCAATTAAGTTAGTGGATGTACTCCTACTGCTGCAAAAGAAGCTTTTGGCATCCAAGCTACTAAAAACTTACTTGGTCAAGTGTGGTCTGAGAAACGGAGTAGTCTTCTATGTGGAGTCTCTTCTTGTTCTGGGAGAGAATACTGAATATTTTGGCCAGGGAGGATGGTGAAGAGGGAAGTTGGTACTGCAGCATATTCCGATGTTTTTCCTTTAGGACACTTCCAGGGAAGGCATGCCCAAAGAACTCCTCAACAGGCTTCAGGTCTGGGTTTGCCCCTGCAATTCTCACCACTATGGTGTAACCATCTCCAAACCTGCAAACAAAAATTCAGTACAAGAGCTAAGTGGTTCTGAAATACAAGTGGGCTAAAAATCCGCAGCATTTCCTATAGTCAGAATAGCAGTGGAAATGCTGCATGAGGAACTAAGCCTAACTGTATCTCCCTAAAAATGCAAACTCTGTGGCGTAAGCAAAAATAAAACACCTACCTGTTCTTTAGGTGCTGGACACTGCCCAGACACCTGAATCGCCCATTGACCATTATCGCCATTCGAGTGCACAGGGCTTCACATTCTTCCATGCTGCAGGCAGAAATAACTTCATTAATACAGTAAACAGCATTGAAGGGCAGAGCAGAAAGGCTGAGCTTAGCATCCAGCCCTGGCAGATATGAAAGCCAAGGTATGACACAAGTGGGCTGCTACTTACCTGTGAGATGTGAGCACCACTGATCTCCCCTCCTTGATTACACTCAGAGCACAGTTCCACAAGAAGCGACGTGCTTTGGGATCCATCCCTGTTGTTGGCTCATCCTGCAAAATGTATACAAAAAACTGATCGTGTTGCTACATTCTACTGACAAATACCTCACCTTTGAAATGACCTGTCCATTCCTGATTATGAAAACATTGAAAACAAGCAAGTTTGATTCATTTTCTACAATGAGAAAGTAATTTATGCACTGGATTTTTAATTACTCCTCATTTCAACCTGTTTTTCAAGAAAATATTGATGAGCAAAGATTGCAGACTCACCAGGAACACCACAGGTGGCCCTCCAATGAGGGCAATGGCTGTGGAAAGCTTGCGTCTGTTCCCTCCACTGTAATTCCCAGCGTATTTTTCTCCATATTTCACAAGGCCCAGTTTCCGAATTGCCCACTCGCCAACCTATGACAGACAGCACATCACCACCTTCAGTCAAGCATAGCAACATCTGCACAATGATTTTTCTTACAAGCTTTGGCTTCAAAAGCAGCAGAATGAAGGGCCATTCATCTGAGGATCTAGTGTGGCATGGATATGGGTTTTGAAACAATCTGTGACCCTCTGGATTGGGATATCTGTAACCCTGTCCCCAGGAGGCCTGAAAAATCAAATGGCTGCAGCTTATTGGCCAGTGGGCATGAGTTCAACATCAGCTGAGCCACATTAACCAAAGTCTAGTGCTCTCAGCAGCACCAGCTTCAGCAAGCTTTCCTATAACTGTGGGCTTACAGCAAGGACTTGGACAGTGCTGACCCACAGCACTCACACTGCAGTGCATCATAGCCCTTTGGATAGATGGAATCTGGTTTGTTGCTCAGTAGTATCCCTAATGGTGCCAACAGGTATGCACTGTTGCCCTGCAGACTAAAGGGTGTTACGGAGAAAAATAGATTCAGCTACTACTCAAACCACACCCAGAATTGGGTCCCTTTTTCTATGGAGCTGGTGAGAACATCACATGGAAGAACTTGGCAACAATTTTAGAGGGAGATTGCAGTTTCCACCCTCACAGAAGGATTCAAGCTACTTGGACATACGCTAAATATCATCTACCTAGAGCACTCAGGTCCCATATGGTAAAAACTGTTAATTGCAGGAAACAGAGCTGAAAAGGGTGCTGCATGGTACTGGCAGCTGTCATCAATTGCCTAAAGACTGTTACTGTAACCTCATGTCTGAATGCTGAAATAGCAGCACTTCAATGATGCACCATGATCAACTGGAAAGCTTTTAAAACTCGGCACAAGGTTTCTGCTAAGCTGTAGAGTGTTTGCTTCTGGGGACGTTGAAGAATTAACACTTGACAGCAAGTGAGGTTCTGCATGACCTGCAGTTCCAGAGGCCTTAAAGGAACAAAGTTGTTCAGTGGAGAAGAGCATTCACTATGAGAACACAGGACCCAAATTATCTGCCCTTCCATTTAGTACATTTTTCCAGGCAACACTGAAAAAACAGGGCAATTCTTGGATTGCCCTGAAGAAAAGGGGGGTAGATTTCACCATACAGTATCTTCAACAGCTTCACATCATGGCATTACAAGCAAGAACTCCATCACTGGGGTGAGTCCTATGGTGTTTCATTTACCTTGCAGACTTCTTTCTCTGGAACACCTCTCAGGAGTGCAAAGAACTCTAAGTGCTCTCGCCCTGTCAGCAGTTCATTAACAGCATCGAACTGTGGGCAGTAGCCCATGTTCTGATGGACTTCTTGGATGTTGGACAAGATACTGTAAAAGAAAAAAAGCCTTTGTTAGCATTTCATGAGCATATGCTGCTATTTTAGATGTTAAAACAATTTGAAACTGTGTTTCTGGAATCACTGAACTAAAAAAAAGGAAAAGGATCCTAGAAGTCCATCTTGATCAAGTTACTTTTATATCTCACCCTTTTTGCCTCCTTTTTTTTTTTTTTTTTTTAATGACATTTAAATGTGGAAGAGCTGTTACACAGAAATGACTACCAGACTAAAATGACTTTCCTGAGCCACTGATGTACTCTACCAGGCTCAAACAAGGGCTGAAACAGATGCCAGGAGTTGTGGAAGACAGTTTTCATGTGGGAAAAAAGCGTTAAAACTGGAGGAAATGGCAGAGAAAATATGCATTGTCTTTCACCTGTTTCCTTTGAGGAAAGCTTCTCCTCCTGTCACATCTGTATCACCAGTTAGCATCTTAAAAGTGGATGACTTGCCAGCACCATTTACTCCCAGGAGTCCAAAGCACTGGGGAGACAAATGAGCACAGTGTATTTGAAAACAGGATCCAGCTGCATCATTTTCAGCACTGATGAGATGGGAAAAGGGCCTCTTAAGTTAGAGGGACTCTTAAGTCTATTTTCAGAAAAAAAAAACCAAAAAACAACAAACTTCAAGGCTTTTATTTTAAGTATAAACCTTTAGGCTGGGAAGATGAACAAACTGTAGTGTCACCTTGATACTGTCAACACAGTTCATCTGTGCCAAACTTTGCATAGTAGTGTTTGGCTTCTGGTCCCAGACACTGAGAGTTAAGTATCTTCTTCAAAGGCAGAGACACACCAGATAACCAGAAACTGCTTCAGTTTCCACTTTCTTTTTGTGTAATTTGAACATTCATCTGGTTTTGATCTTACTCTACCCTGTGCTGTCCTGCAGCTCCTAAATTCTACAGTAATAGCACAACAATGCATTTGACGAATATGCTTACCTCTCCAGGGGGGATTCCAACACAGATCCTATCAACTGCTGGCTTTCTCTTCATTCTGTAAATCTGAAACCATAAGAAAAAAAGATTGAGACAGACATTATCAAAGAATTCTAATTAGAACTGTACATATTCAATACTCCCAACTCAATCCAGTTTTGACGCCACTGAATTCCTCTGATAAGGCACAGTGAACTGTCTAGTTTTGTGTCAATGAGTATGAATTCAGAAGTTCTGTCACCTTGGTTAGCTCCTTGATTTCCAAAATGTCACTCTGTCCTCCTCCACTAATTATCCTCTGCCTCTCTCTGGTTACATCCTCATCTTCATCATTCACAGGAGGCAGCTTGGCATAGACAGGCCTGAAGAAAGCAACATGATAAAGCCTCAGCAGAAATGACAGGGCCTTCACAGGTAACATTCTCCCCGTTTCATTGGCAATGCCAATGAAAATTTCACCTGCCTGTAGCAGTGCAGTGGAGAGGACAACCTACCTGGGTTTGATGAAGAACCTGTACTGGATGAGCACTGTGATGAGAAAAAACACAACGCCTTCCACTGCCATGGCAAAGAGGTTCCTTCCCACCAGGTCCCATGACAGAGGGGACACAAAACGATTCTCTCCTGCCAAAATGAGATTAAAAGCACAATCACTTTTCCAGAGCAAGGGGAACTGGCTAGCATTTCTTTCTGCAGAGCTCACCAAATTGGGCACTAGGACAACTGGTGATCAGCCAGTTACAGGAGGGAAGGGTTAGACCACACAAGGGGCCAGCTGTGGCTGCATGCACATTTTTTACTGTAGCAAAGCTGGGACTCAGGCCCAGAGAATTCAGTCTGCCAAAGAGCTAGCCCACCTTTCCAAAAGGTTAGTGAAGCACAGGAAGACTATGATTCAGGCCTGGCATCTGCATGCCAGAAAAAAAACCATCCAGCTTACCAGAACCTCAGCCACTCCTTACATTAGGCCTAATAATCTCCATACAATTGTCTTTATGCATTTTTATTTAATGCTCTTAATTTAAAACTCTTTGGATCTATCTACCAGATTTTCTTAATAACTTAGAGAGGAAGGCTATGATAACTTGCCATGTTTGACCAGGTCTGTGATGCAAATTGTGCACTTTAGTTCCTGAAAAGTTAAGAGGAGCTCATCTGGAGCAGACTCTAGATTTCTCTGTTCCTTTCAGGTCATGGTCTCTCTGATACACAGTTTCACTTACCAAATCTCTCCAGAGCATCGGCCATAGCCTGGTTTTTCACCATGTCAATGAGTCCCCGGCCCAGGCAGAAGTGGGGGAAAATGAGAAAGACAGACTTCAGGATGTCATTGATGTCCTTCAGCTTCTGTTAAGAAAAGAATCAAGTGCCAGTGAGTCAGCTGAGCAGAATACAGCCATGACTTCCCAAGAGTGAACCATGTTGTCACTGACCCCTCCTTCCCTTCCCCAACACTGCAACCCCACAAAAATTGAAGGATTAGAAATGTTCTCCCAAGAGCCAGGGCCATGGCTCCTCTGGACAGTCAGTGTTGTTGTGTTTCTCAAGATGCAAACTGCAATAAAAGGTTTTTTCCAAACAGTCATGGACTAAAAGCAGTGTCTGCAAACAACGATATGCAAAAAGGCTACTGGGTGAGGACACAAGGAAGTTGAACTTGCACAGACTGGTTATGTCAGTGGTTGCAGGGACTTCCTTCCTGTTCCATATTGGAAGCTCTAATGCTTTTCCTTTGTTGTCTTCCAGCTGGCTTAGCCCATGGATTGAACTGATAGCACCCTGAGTTCCTGTTCTGCCAGGTACTCATCTCTGAGCATGTATTAATTTTTACTGAGCTAGAACAGGCTTTGTAACAAAAAGAACCATCATCAAGGACTGTGTCCTTATGCCCACAGGAAGAGATACAATCAACAAATAACTCCCGTGGCGTCTCCTGAGTCTCCTCCCACAGGGAACACTTCACACCACTGTGCATCAAACAGAGCTTGCTAAGACATCTTGTGTTGTCTAAAAGCATGAGAGGAACTTGTACCTTCCCCAGGAGGCATCTGGTGTTGAAAAACTGAAGTGTAGTGTGTAAGTTCCCCAACATAGCTAGAGAGGTATCTACAACATGAGGGAAAATTCAGGGCAACTACATGGGTGATTAAATGGCCTTTGTAGATGGAAAATGCCCTTCATTAAGAACATACAAGAAATTCCATTTCAACGTAAGAAAATTCTATTTTTTTTTCACTCTAAGAATGACTGAAAAGTGGAAAAGGTTGTCCAGAGAGACCATGGAGTCTCTCCCTGCAAATGTTAAAATCTAATGGCCCTGAGCAACTTGCTTATAGTGGTTTGACCTTGGTCCCCTACTACAAAAAACTAGGCCATGCAAACCCAATACACTGCTGTAGCTGATCCTGCTCAGAGGTTGGACTAGACAATCTCAGGAGCTCCTTCCCCACCTTAGCTTCTCTGTGAGCTTTGCTAAAGGGAGCTTTAACCAATTTCCACCAGAACCCTATTTACAGTGCTGCTGAAGCTAATGTGTACAGGCCAGGGCCTAGCTTTTCCGGAGATCTGGCTGCTAAAGGCAACATGGAACCAACATGGAAGTAGATTGTAGCAGCACAAGGCAGTGAGGAGCCTCTGGAAAGACGTACATTGTTGGTGAAGAGCTCCAGGACAAAGGTGGCCACACTCCCATTGATGCCAATGAAGAGATTCACACTGGTCAGCACAACATATGCTGTGCTAGGGATTTTGAACACAAAGGAGGCCGGATACATGAGAGGAGTGATGGACCACCTGGCAAGAGAAAAGGCAGCAACATCAGATAAGAACCTTCCAAGTTCAAGACCTTTCCAGTCATCCTCTGATGAGAAATCCCTTACCCATAGAGAAACAGAAGGAGAGCCAGCACAGGCAAGTTGGAGGAGGATACATAGGACTTCTGTTGGAAGCAGATGAAGATGATAACAACTAGTGTGGCTGGAACAATGTAGTTGCACTGGAAGGTGAAAAACATGACTTTAGTTTTCTTTACAGGTGACATAAAAAAAGGAAAGAAGAGATGCGTTTCTGCTCTAATCCAGTAGTTTTCAAAACTCCTCAGTGTTCCCCAAAGCTGTTTTCAATGGGAGATTCTTAAGTGTCACGTGTAAACCGTAATACAGTACACGTGACTTTACATTTCCTGGTCTCTCTACAAGTAGTCAGTAGACTCTCAGAGGTTTCAGACACCACAGGTTGAGAAAACCTGCTTTGGACAGAGCAGAACAAGGCACTAAACAAACAAACGTTTTTGGGCAAGTATTTTAGAGTGACGTAATAAATGCTAATGATTGAGCTTATGGTTGTCCTTCCATCCTCTGTTGTATTTCTTGACCCACTGAGATGAACCAGTGCCCCATGACAGTAAACACAAAAGTCATAGTCACAGTTGTTATTCACTGAAATAATGTGGTTCCCACTGGCCCAAACTGCACTGTGCACTTCAAGACACCCTGGAAAAACAGAATGGAGGATAATTTAGCCCAGCCTAAGTCCTTACCATATCCCACACAAAGTTGGCCAGCCAGTAGATCACAGGCTTCACACCACTGATGAACTGCAAGTGTTTAGCCTTGCTGACACGTTCCTGAATAAGAAAAACCACAAAGCTGGCAGGAACAAAGGACATGGCAAAGATGACACAGATGGATACGAGGACATCCACAGAGGTGGTCATCCTGGATAAAAAAAGGAAGAAAGCAAATTGTTTGTATGCTGGTACTGGCTCCTTTGAGAGGAAATGAGGCAGTTCATGCAGGGCAGGACAGAAACTACTACTTCTGCTGTCCTTATACTCAGAACTGTGAGTAAAGGATTACCATGCAAGACTCTTAACTGCACAGTTCTCCAGCCATATAGCAAAGAGAACCTACAGAGTCTGTTGGCATCTCAAGCACAGCATCACAACCTGGAGACTGGTTAATAATTTCAGCATAATAGACTGCTTTCTGCTTTCCTTATCACTACCACTTTGTCTCCCACATAATCCATTTTCTGGGGTTGTTGGGGTTTGTCTTTTGTTGTTGCTGTTTCAAAGTTCAGAAGTATCTGCCCATCATCTGCCACTGTTTTACAGACTGAAGGATATATATGCACACAGATTATGAGTTGTGACTCTGATCATAGTGGGAGTGGGCTAGTCAATGCCGCAGTGAAGTTAACCCTGTGCATTACTATGCGGCCCCCAGCTTGAGACAGTGGGCAAAACTCAACAGGACCTATTAGTGGTTCCTAGTCAAATGGTAGGGACAAAAGAATGACAATATTCATGGTGAGACACCTTTCTGAAGGTGGCTGAGAGGAATTTCCTAGAGTTGCAGAAGGTTTGATTCCTGAAAAAGACTGGTTCTTAGAAAGTGAAGCTTCTTCAAAGACAGAAAATTTGTACAGCAGTGCTGTTCAACAGCAAGTTCTCAGCAGCACAGGTTGCCACCTGCCTAGACCAGAGAAAATAAGGCCCGTCTGTTAAGAGCTTAAATGGCAGAAGCCACTGACTGGCCATCAGTGAGTCCAAAACATCTCACGTTGCCTGTTTCCAGTCATCAGCAACGAGCCCAAACCCATCCCATATTCATGTCATAACTTACAGAGCTACTTCAGAGAGCTGCTGCTTGGTGAGGTTGAGTGGGTGATTGAAGGCAGTGATCCCATAAGCACTGGGGTTTTCACCCTGCTGGAGGTTGGCCCGTAAGATGGCATTGTTCATCACATTCAGGAAGGATGCAATGGCATGCCAGCCCTTGTTGTTAAACCACACCTACAAGACACCACATCAGCATCAGAAAGGCACATCAGCTACCCAAAAGCTTCCTAAGCCCTGCAGAATATCCTTCCTCTGTTGAGGGCATATTTCTTCCCACATCGTTCCAATCTAGCTTGCTGAGGGGCAGAGCACACAGTTTGATGAATAAGCAAAAGAGGCTGCTGGAAGCTATCACTGTTCAGCACTGAACTCTTTTTGGCATTTAGGCCTAGACTCCACAGAGAAACAGATTTTAAGGAAGCCCACATAAAACTACAAGCTACATTTACTCCATTAGTAAATACAGAGAACTCCGGTCTACACAGTTTTCCAAGACAAACTGCTGTCACTCCAAGTCACCAGACCTTCAAATAGCAGGCACAGAAATGAGAATTGGTTGATTTACCTTCACATTGTTCTTTGTATCCAGGCCTTTCATGAAACCTGATAAACTGTTGAGAAATCGATCCCCAGAACTCCCCTGCAAACAGCAAAGAGACAGTTACTTCCCCTCTAAGAATACCTTTATTCATGCCCTGGGGTCTAGCAGAGACTACACAATGTTTTTCACAGCTCTGACAGCTTTCTGCCAATTCAACAGCCTCTACCCACCAAACCCGGAGGTGGTAAGAAGACTGAGCAACTGTGGCTTCCCTTCACCCTTTCCTTTCTGTAGTCTCACCAGTAAGAAGGGTCAGTCTTAGGCCTGTTTTTTTGTTGGGTTTTTTTGGTGTTGTTTTTTTTTTTTTTTGTTTTTTTGTTTTTGTTTTTGTTTTCCCCAGCAAAATGTGTTAATCAAAATTGTATGCAACCTTCAGAGACATTGCAGCCCACAGGCTGGCAGTCTCAGAGGAAAACAGTGGCCCGAATTCTCGTCTGAACCAGGGCAGACTCAGCACAGGAAGGCTCAACAGAGGTTTTAAAGATGGCAGCAACCACTTCTTAATTTGCCAAGACAGCCCACCCTGTCCTGCCATAAAACATTCAGATGTCTGCAATCTCCACTGGCTTGCAACTGGTGTTGGGCAGAACCCATAGCTTTAGCTGAGCATGTCTTCAAGCCTTCTGCTGCTTCCAGACAACAGCCTGGGAGATCCCAGCTCAGAGGTAGCAGGGAGAAGTCAGTGCAAACAGCTAGCATACACATGCTCCTCATTTTATGACTTCCAAGTCATCTCCCAAGTAACAAGCACCAATATTAGTGCATCCTGGGCTTATGGGGGACAACTGCTCACCTGTGCCAGCTCCAAAATTTTCTTCACCTGTTTAATGGCATCAGTGACTTCATGGCTTGGAGGAAGCACGAGGGAACTGCTGGCTCCCAAGGAAAAGCCACCATACCTGAAAGTTCAGATACATAGAAAGTGATGCTAAGACATGACTATTTACTGACCTCCAGAAAATGCCACTCCTCATCCCTCTCTACGTGTCTCCTCTTCCTGCAGTACACACAAGGCTAGTGTCTTTACTCTTACATGAAAGGATGACTTATTCTCCTATATGGTTGCTTAGCTATGAAGTCTTCTACACTTTGTTTCTGGGATTAAATGCTTTATTAAATGCTCAGTATGTTGTCCATTTAATAAAGGCAGCTATTATCTGCTGCAAGCAAAGCAGAACATCTATCTCCCTGCTGCCCTTACATGGAAGAACAGCACCTCCCAGAATAGACTACCAGCACACTGGTCAGGCAAATCTTTTCAAGACTGCTCTCTGCATAAGGCAGACATGCTGTCCAGTGCTCTGGGGTTGTCCCAGTCTATCCTTAAACATCTTCCTCCAACATCTGGCAGTTAGGAGTCCTATAACAGAAACTGCGAAGCAGGGTGGATGTGTCCTGCTAAATACTATGCTCGAGGTTTAGTGGACACATACAAGCTAAGAAAAAGGCTTGAAAACTCACCTGAACTCGTTCACCCAGATTTTATTCTTTAAGCTGCAGAGAGAAAAAAGAGTTGATATATAATACATGGAACCAGAGGAGACACAGACCCAAAATGCTGCAGGCACAAGGCCAGGAAAAAGACTGCAATAGCCTCTCACATCTGTTACAGCTCCCACCATTCCTCTTCAGTGTAATCCCTAGGCTTCCCCCATAATCTGCCTATCAGGGTCAGCACACAGAATCACTGACAAAGCAGAAACACCACTTGAGCTGAGGATCAGGGCTATCTGAGGACTGAGTGGATTTGGCTCACTACTGAAGAGTTTTGGCTGCTCAGGTTTATTTGCCTGATCTGTGCATCACACATAGAGCAAGCAGTGTTTGTCGGGGAGGGAAGGGACAGAGTTCAACAGCTACCTTTTCCCAATGATCTGTGCGTAGGTCTTCACTAGGTAGTCTGATATATTGCGGCCTGTCAGATTCTGGAGGATGTCAGTTGTGTCTTGCTCACGCTGGTGTCACCAGTGAAAACACAGATAAATGTTCATCAGAAAACACAAGTGCTGAATTAAATAAATCTTGTGCAATGCTGCATGCAAGGACCACACCTAGCCACTCTGCTCCTGATGAGCATTCCTCACTGCAGTACCACTGAGCTCCCTCCTACCTGTGGGGGTGGCAGGCCACCTGCACCGGGGGGGCACACAGGCAGCATCTTCTTGATCTTCTCGCTGCTGCACTCGCAAGATGGGGAAGGATTCTCCATGCTCCAGTTGCCTTTCAGGAAGATGTCCAGGACTGACTCTGGGACTGAAGCAGTGGTCCATTCCTCCTGCCCCACAGTGCAAGGAGTGTCTCTGTGTTTGGAAAGAGGCAAGAAAAAAGCAGTTTTTAAGACAAATAGGATGGCCTTTGCTTACAAGACATTTAAAGATCAAACTCCACAGTCCCCAGAAAAGGCAGTGTGTTTCTCAAAAGAGCTTGACCTCACTGAGAGAAACCGCTCAGAGCAACAGATCAGACTCTGCGACTTTTAACACTGCCAAAGAAACTGAGGCTGGCCAACACTGAGTAGCGCTAGACACTCCCCTCTTTACATTGTAATTAAATGCTTCCTTTCAGTCAATCCCAGCAGGCACACTGTCCAGAGTTCAGGTAGCATCTGGAGAATGCTCTTAGTCACACGGTTTAGTTCAAAGTGGTCCTCCAAGGAGCAGAGAGTTGGACTCAGTGATTCTCATGGGTCTCTTCCAACTTGAGATATCCTGTGATTTTAAGATCACAGCAGACAATCTTCTTGGATAATATTTCTGCCTTAGGGACATCAAAACACTGCTCTTCCCCAAGGCTACAGTGGGAATCTTTTTCCTTATGGCCTATTGGTGGAATAGCTCAGCTTTCATGCCTGCTATGAAGGATGCAGCTTACTTTCCACCACTGGCCAGTATATCAGACATCTTGTCTCCCGCCCCATCATCCTGTGAACATGAGCTGCAGGTCTTCTGGACTCTTGGAGTGTAGACACTCACAGACTAGATCTTCAGTGACTTGCTCAAGGGCATGCACCAAGTCAGGTGGCAGAGTTAGGAAACAACACAAATGCTGTCTGGCTCTCCACTCCTTCTGTTGGTGTTTGTGGGGTTCTAACTCAGGTTTCTAACGCAGCTGGAAACAAAGGATTATGGAGTGGGAATAGTCAACAACATACAACAGCATAAATAGGTCCTTTATCACACTCAGAACCGAACAGTAATTTGAGTGATTTGCTCTCTCCTTTCCATCTCTGTCAGCAAGGACTTGCACTCAAACCTCACTTCCTCACCAGACTGAGGGCTGGCAACTTTTTAAAAAGTTCTGAGCAGAAAAACTGAATGTAATTACAACTCTTTTAGCTTAAATCCTGCTCTGGCCATGTATTACTATATTTTCCTAAAGTCAACTAGAGGTACCAGGGGTGTGCCTCCTGTTCCCAGACCAGAGTTCTACTTACGGGATGGAATGTCCCTGCATACAGCGTGTCCCAAACCCTGGCTTATCAAGAAGGGCATCCAAAAGCTTGTGAGTGCCTGCATCTTCTGGAGCATCATTGCTATGGGAACAGCAGAGAAACACTATCAGTCAGTGTGGTAACATGCACACAGCAAAAGAAGCAACAGAGCAAGGCCAAGAGCACAGTGAAAGGATGTGGGTGGGGATTTGCCCTTGAAGAATGCTTGGCTTAGAGCACACACACATTCCAAGTCCTTGTACACAGCATTAGGAGAGTCATAGCACCATTCAGAAATAGATATGGCCTTGCATGTACTTAAAGCTGGTATTCAAAGGTTGAAGAAGAAAACACCACGACTCTTTTTAAAAACGTGCTTCTGAGATAAGCACAAAACCCAAAACAATGTGATAAGGAATTCAGTAACTCAAGTTTGCGAAGAAGGTAATTTATAGGCCACACAAAACATACCTAATAAAAGTATACTGCTCATCATACATCCAGGGTTGTAATTCCAGGCTGGGATACTTCCCAAAAGGAGGAACAATCAGACTGAACATGAGAGCAATACACACAAAGACAGCTGGCAGCACAATCTGAAATTGTAAGGAAAAAACAAGTCCTTTTTTTGAAGCAAATGTTTCCAGAGGCATCAGGAGTTATGTACAAATCACTTATTGGATCAAAGCTTCGAAAAACTTTCCCAGGAATACCTTTGCTGTTTACACCAAAGCAGTACTAGACACCAATTCAAGATCTATCTTGGCCTCCTCCTGCCCGCATGTACAGTGAAGGCTAATTTTGGTTATCTGCATTCCCTTGAGGTTTTTAGCCCACCATCAACTCAGACTAGAATACATGGTCCAGAGCTGACCCTGGTGAGGGAGTCTGTTCATGTTGGAGGCTCTCACCTGGGCAAAAAAGCCCTTCCGGCTTCTCTTGGCAATGAGCATCCTCTTCCACAGCAGAGCCATGAACTGCTGCTGGGTGAGCTTCCAGCCCTTCATCTGGTAGGAGCCTTTCCCATCCATGCCACTGAGAAGGTCTGTCTCTCTGGATTCTGCTAGCAAGAAGAAATGACCCTCATTCAAAAACTCAGAGATGCTCTCTGTGCTGAAGCTATCAGAAGGTGATAGCTGGAGTAGCCACTCTCACTCACTCACCAAAAAAAACCCAAAAAAAACCCCCAAAAAAAACAAACCCAAAAGAAAGCACAGTCAGCAGCAATAACAACAGGAATTTACATTAATGCATTTTATCCCTTATCTCTGAGCTTTGGGAGGGAGGATTGAGCAGGCTGTGCATCCTGCACTGTCCACTACTCCTACAGGCAAACACATCACCACTCCTCTGGCAGTCTCAGCCTTCAGATCTGAAGTACTTATAACATGAAAGAGCATCCACAGGAAGAAAACAAGCTTGAACTCTAGCAATACCTGGATCTATGTCTGAGTCATTAGGATCAAATGCATCATCTTCTGTAAATGGACGAAGGCAGCTCTGTCTGTCTCCAAACACACGTCTGTTCCTTCTGGCTGGCAACGTACCATCTGAAAATAATGCAGTTATGGTTAGCTGAACTGCTTCAGGGAATCTCCAGACAGCCCCAGAAAAACCCAAGCAATATAATTTTCATTTTACATGTCTTCCATTTGCAAACTGAAGAATTGATCTGGAGAGACTTCAGGTCAGATAAAAGCAAAACCAAGACTGTCATTCTGCAATGGCTCATGTTTTATGAACCATACTTTGTGTGATGTCTCAGTAACTTCTTCAAGTGCAACTGATGCCTTTTTTTTCCCCCCAGGGAAACAGCAGGCTGCTGTCATTGTAAGAAAACTCTTACTTGCCACATTAGAGTTGTATGTAGTCATGTGACTACAAGTGCAATTTGCTGTTATGAGCAGTCAGTACAGTGATCTGCTCTCAGAGAAAGTAATTTGAACCCTACTGTGGTCTGATGTGTCAGGAGTTCTTCAGAGCAGACAACAGTGTCAGTCAAGTAATATGCAATATACTCAAACACCAGAAACTCTCCACTGTTACAAAATAAACACACTACCAACAGAGTCAATTGACCTTTGCAGCACATAAAAGCATGCATTAAATAGACTAAACCCAGCTATTTCAGGTCATTAAAAATACTAGGGTGGAAGAGCTTCAGTTCAGTCTCAATCAGGGTCTGTCACACCTTGGCATGTGTCACTTCTGTAGGGCACAACTATACCCACCTGAGGTTTCTGCATCCACACCGCTATCATCAGCCACTTTCAGGAAGATCTGAAAAGGAATGATAAGTGGCAGTGAAAATCAAAAGAGGAGAGATACTGTACCCTTCAGAAGATGCCATGTGAGACTGGCAGGTGCAAGGAGAGAACTGAGGATACTGAGTTTATCCTCAGCATGATGGAGATACAGACTTTGTGGCTTCTCTCCAGTTTCTGGGAGCCAAACTGCTACCAGCTGTTCCCCCTTCCCAGTATCAGTTCTCAGGCCATCTCAAACATGAGCTCTTTCCTGTGTCTCAGAAATAGACCTAGTAACTAAATTTGGTGAGTCTCGTACTTCTCCATGTCTAACAGTGGTCTCGCCTGTCTTGAACAGGCACCTTCATGGAGTTTGACCTATGGACTTTCCTAAACCAGAAATAACCTATTTTCAAATTGCAGATAACAACCAAGGTCTTCTCAGCTGTGAAGGACCTAGAGGGCAACCTCAGTAAGTGACAGCACCACTGTTTCAGTTTCCCTTGTCATTCGTTAAAAATAAACAAAGATTCCACACAGAGATAATGTGCATGATACTTCTGTGATAAAAAAGAGTGACTGGAACACAGCTGGAACACAGTCACATGGAATAAACCCTGAAACCATTAAAAAATCCCTGACAAGGATATATGTTAAAGTGTTTACGTAATGTATTCATCCAGTACTGAAATGTATGTTTTCTGTTGAATGCAACACAAAGCATCCCTAAAAATAACACAGACATTAGAAGCCAAATGGGGGGCCAACCTACACATGATATCTCAGCAACATGCAGATGAGGACACAGGACCTGTCTGTGCTTGTCTGTACCACATTTCAGTTTTTAACGTACACCTCTAGGAGCACACACTTACACAGGCAGAAGACAATCCATTTTGGAGAGGAACGCAAAGCTACCTGCTCTGTCAATTTTTAAGGAAGCAATAAGGCTTCATCTCATTCTTAATTCTGCCATGATTTATTTTGCCTAGCTTAAGACAATCAGGAATCATCAGCTCACTAACCTCCTCCAGAGTAGTTTCAGAGATGCCATAGCTGGAAATGCCAAGATCAGAAAGACGGTCATCAATTTCATGGAACAGCTCCACAAAAGCTCCCTCTTTAGCAGCTTTGTAAGGCAAGACATAGGTTAATTCATGACCTATGTCCTCCACCAGTCTCGCCTCAGGAACATGTTTTGTAATGAGGTTTGAAATTGCAGAAACATCTAGAAAAAACAAATGTAAAAGATAGTTCTGTTCTGGTTACTGCTCATTATGTGGAAAAAAGACCTCAGCCTTAAAAATCCTGCCAGAAGGAGGACAAATAGGACATCTCTGGAAATAAGCTCATTTCCACAAAAAGTCTCATTTGTTTTTAATTTAACACAAGCCTGGATAAAAGCCTGGCTATACTTTTTATGTGCAGAACTTGGGAAAGCTTGTATATGCTACTGGAAAACCTGCAAATCATTGATGTACAGCTCACCAACATTATATATTGCCAACAGGCCAAGCAGCTACATAATTAACTTTCAGCATAGCTTGAATCCAAAATGGCTCATTCAAGAAAAGCATTCCAATATTTAAAATGCTATCACTGTGAATTTAATAATTGTCCCAAGACCGTAACTACATAGAAGCAACAAGGTTAAGGCAGCTGTCTAAGGTGAGCTATAGAGCAATGCCAACTGGGATTCAATCTTAAATTCTTTTCCAAGCCTCACCTATTGTCAATGTGTCACTTTCATGGTCACTGCCAAGGCCAGCATCAGAGCTGCTCTGGGAGACACTGTCATCCTGGTCACAAAAGAGAAGACAAACATTATTTCCTGTTGTTTATTCAAAATGGGGTCCACCAGATGCTACACTCTGAGTAAGTCCAACCAGATGCTGCAGATGGTGACATAGCACTGCAAAGGGCTAAAACAGAAGTAAGGGATCATGGGTATAGAAGTGAGTGTTGCAAAAGTGTACTTCACCTATTTTGTATCTCTCTGATCAGCTTGGGACTACTGCCACTGAAAGAAACTGTAATGGAGATGTATGTTCCACACAACAGTTTAATTAGACATAGTCTGGCACAGTACCCCCAGAACAGGTAATACTTCTTTCAAAAGAAAAAAAGGATTTTCCTTTGAGACATTCTACTATGGAATATCTTAGCTGCCATTAATATCTAAGCTGCCATAGGCTTCCAAAAAGCCTACAATTTCAGGAAGAAAGAATAAACATAAGCAGAAAAGGCCAGCTGTACCTTTTTCAAATATGAAACCGTGCTGCTGCTGTTTCGGCAGGAGCTCAGAGAGGAATCCACATCCTTTTTAACCAGGGTCAAATAATAGCCTGTTCCCAGCTGGTTCTTCAGGAAGAGAGAAGAGCCAACACAGCAGAGCTTGCCATGAGAAATGATGGCAATCCGGTCCCCCAAAATGTCTGCCTCATCCATATGGTGTGTGGAGAGAATGATAGTGCGACCTGGAAGAGAGCAAGGAAGACATGATAAATCAAATTGGTAAGTCAAACAAACCTCTGTTGCCATGCCAAAGCCACAATCGCCTGCATCTTGCCATGAAGTTGGATGAGGGGTTGATGCCACAAGTTTGACTCCTTTGAACAGGAGTAAGAGTATGAAGAAGATTCACAACTGCTGTCATGGGTTTATTCTCCCCACTGTCTGGTGGATCTTCTTGTGCTCAGCAAAGGAAGGTTTAATTTCATGTCTGCAAGGTTGGTTGCATGGAGCAGAACAGGACATTACTGAACACCAAGAGTGATCTTCTGACTTTACCTGCCCTCCCTCATAACCCAGCAAAAAAGTTTGTTCATGAATTCTGACATGAATAGGAGGAGAAAGGAATATAGATGAGAGATCTGAGCATCCTTGTCCTGCATTGTCTTTGTTCATTCCTTGGTGCAGGCAACAATAAATTTGCAAAGACACATTGTGATTTTGAGAAAAGTCATGAATCAGACTGGCTTTCTTTTGCCTTCCACAATACATTTATTAAGAGTAGAGAAAAAGACAACATACCTTGCCGATACTTCAGAAGCAGTTCCCATATTCCTCTGCGAGAATAAGGATCCACCCCAGCAGTAGGTTCATCCAGAATGACAACCTTGGAGCCACCGACAAACGCTAAGGCAACAGAGAGCTTCCTCTGCATGCCACCTGTCAGGCACAAGGAAAAAAGAGGTGTTCAGGCTGATGCAAAGATGAGTAGAAGAGCAATACTTACAGCATGGTGGATAATAAGCTCTCTGAAAGAAAGCAGATTGAGGAGAACAAGTACTGCTGCTGTTTCAGGCCTTCAGGGTCCCACCACTTTCTGGACAGTGGGTAATTCATATGGATTAGAAGTGTGGTTAGACTCAGTGGAGTTTAACTCTCCTCCTGCTGCAGGGAACCACACCTAGCATGCCCTTCCTTAAGTGAATTATACTGTCTCAGCACCAGGGGTAGCAAATTGCCAGCCTGGAGGTCTAAGCATATTTGAGGATCTAGAACACAGGTCTCCAGAACTCAAGCTGCAGAAATAAGTCCCCATGAGACTCTCCTTCCATGGAAGCTTTCCAGAAGCAAAAGCAAGGAATTATATTGCATTCCTCAATACTAAAGTCAACTGTGGTCATCTGCTCTCCGTCCCCAAAGTCAAATGTGCAGTCTGTACTGATACTTGAGTAAGACAAAGGTGTCTCAGTACCTCTTGTATCTGGTACAGACTGATACAGACATTCTGCCCCTCCTGAACAAAGGAGAAGGACACTCCAGGTCACCCCTTCTGAAGGGGCAGAAGTCAGCATAAGGAATGCACGTATGGTTCACAAACAGCAAGAGACTTGAAGACTATGGTCCAAGGCACTCTCACCTAAATTCATAAACCTCAAATATATTAGTAAGATTTGGACAACACACAGCAAATGCAGCTGAACTATGTCATGATGGAAACAAGTACAAAATACTCACAGAAAGCGAGTGACTTGTTATGGCCATTAGATAGCTTGAGACAGTGCAAGATTGTGATGTTTACTAAGATACACTGAATTAGGTACTTAATAAATAACTGACTTCCTTAAATCCTTAATTGTATAGTAGTCTATATATAACTGCAGGATCCCATCAAGGTCCATAACGTAGCCTCTGCAAAAGCCAATGGAGTGTTTCTGAGGCTGAGAAATGTAAAAGATCTGAACCTACCAGACAGCCTGCTTGTCCTAGCTTTCAGCTTGTGAGGCAAACCAACATCTGTTGCCATCTGCTCCATCTCCTCTTTCACCTTCTTTTCCGGCAGCCCTTTGATCCGAGCATAGAACCAGATGTGCTCCTCCACAGTCAGCCTAGGGAACAAATGAAGCCTCAGGGCACAGTTGAAAGCACCATGCTGGGATTCATCCCTTTTATTAGCATTACTGCAGGCATTTCTGTTTGCTCAGAAAAACATCCTTTAAGGCGGAGGTTTCAGGAAGAAGCCACAGACTGGATATGCTCAGCTTGGGCCTGACTTCAGGAAGTGGCTCTATTTGGCACCCATGTAAATAATCCTTTTTTAAGGGTGCTTGACAGTACCACAAAGAGCACAAATCACTAGGCACTGGGGAAACACTTGGCCTAGCTGAGTGGAGTAGATTATGAACAAACATGAAAGATGAAAGTATAAGCTCTTGCTGATCATTCCTAAGCACTTAGGAATGTGTCAATAAACAGAATGTTCCTGTACCAATCCCACACCACCCCATTGCCTCGCACCGTGGACACACAGGAAAAGGACTGTCAAAGCTGAAAGCCCACTGCTGCATCCTAGAGAACCCAAACATCTGTTGGATAGCACCAGTCCTGTACCTCCCAGATGATACTCACAAGTCAAACAGGACATTATGTTGTGGACATACACCCAGGTTCTGCCTGATGGTGCTAAGCTCAGAGCGGATATCTTTGCCCAGGATGAAAGCTGTACCCGAAGTTGGGGGGAACAAGCCAGTCAAAATGGACCTGAAAGAAAAATAGAACAGATCAGCAGGTTCCATCCCTAGGAAACAGTGGATGGCTGAATTAAGAGTAGGTGGAAACCCTGGGGAAATACCATATCAAGAGAGTAGTCTGAAAAATAGCTCACTAATGGATTTTAAATAAACCAAAGCACAAATCAGCTCCAGTGGTGATCAAAGAACACCCACATGGCTGCTTGAAGGAAAGATTTTTTACTCTACAAGCTTTTTGTTCTTTCAGTACCAACTTGCTGTCTTTCATTGGTAAGTCAGAATCACAAACGGCATTACTACAAAATGCCACTTCACAGATTGATTTGACCCAGCCTCAATGTGAACTCCCTGTGGTTCCAGTCCTCTGTATCTATAGGGCTAACTAGACTAAATCAGCAGAGGCACTCTAGTCTGCACCAGCTTATACACTGCAACTGCAGTGTATGGCTACCTCTACTATATGGATAGGAGTTGCAGTATTCAGTCACTTCTCTACTGTCTTAAATCATTATTTAGTTCTTACATGGTAGTGGTTTTCCCTGCTCCATTATGTCCCAGAAAGGAGGTGATTTGTCCTTCATAGAAGTTAAGTGTGAGACCATCTACAGCAACTTTCTTGCCATCACGGTAAACCTTGACCAGGTTCTGGATGGAAACACCAAGACTCAGATGCACTGGCTCTTCTTCCTTGCAGACTGGAAGAAAACAAAAAAAGGTTGAAAGATATGATAGATTTTAACAGAAATTGCATGGAAGTTGTAATAGACATCACATTCCCCCAAGCCTGTGAAGAAATGAGCTATATGAAGAACTGATCACATTTCTTCCTCAGAGGCAGGAATCTTTCACAGAAGATATATCATTTAGCTATTTTCTCTAATAGCTAATTAGAGAAAATCTAATTGGGCTGATCTGGGAGCTGGAGATCTCCAGTGTTATCAGGGTCAGCAAAAATACAAGGACTTCTTAACTCCATGAGCCTGGAGTATCCAGCTGCACTCAAGGCTGGCAAAATACCTTTGGTTTATATGGATGCACCCACCTGATCAGCATACCCAAACTCTGATAACAAAAGGGTGACCAATTTCACCTATCCATGCCAATACCACTCCCTCTGTCCTTGGACTCTCATTTCAGAAGAAGGTAGACCTTAATGCTTCACTTCAGAAAAGCTCTGTGTCCAGCACTTACCTTCTGAAGACCCCTTCTGGTCAGGATGGGGATGCTGCCTATCCTGTGGTTCCTCTCCGAACCAATAGGACTTTGTGAAAGGAAAGTACCAGGGTCTGGGAATCCCATACTGGCCTAAAAAGAAAAGCATTACATGAGCCTGAATGCATCTGTCCCTTTTCTTTTATTAGCTTTCAGGACGAGAAGGGAAGTACTCCAATACCACCAAGTAAGCCTCCAGGTGAGGCTTTCTAAGAAGAAATTTTTCTATATGAAGACACTGACAGACTCTGGGTAAGAAACATCTAACTTCACTTTAGAGTTAAAAACCTTATGCTGGAAAGTGTTAAGTAGCACAAGTGGTACTGATACTCTTAACTCCTCCCTTGCAGAACAGTCTGTGAACTTGAGAGGAGGGAACAAGTGAAGTACAGCAAAGCTTCTGGGGCTAGATCAGCCATGGCCACAATGGGGTCATGCTTCTGTGCTGGGTAACACCCACTGCTAGCAGCAGGCAACAACCTTGCTCTGACACTGGTTTTGCTCTGTGACCTTTAGACCTTTATATAGCTCTGCTTAAAAATTTGCATCTGACTGAATTTGCATCTTAGCAAGTGAAAAGGGCTAAAGAACTTATTTAAAAGCTTTAACAAATTATTATCCCTCAGAAGTAGACCTCACCTGGGAAGACAGATTCAATGTACCAGGTCATGACTCCATACAGGAAGGTATCAAACAGCATCATGACAGCTGATGTGGTGATGCTAAAGCCATCTTCTTCCAATGGGCTCTCAAAGAAGTTGTCCCACTGAACACCAACTCCCTGCTCCTCAAACAGCGCAAAGTACTCGCAACCGAAACCAAAGGCTACTGGAGACAGCAGGCTCTGAAAATGGGAGGCATGAACATGCACTGAGTTTTTTACATCTACACACCAACTAGTCATCTCAGTTGTAGCACAAGGCTAAGGGACATCGTCCATATGAAAAGCCAGAATTCCAAGGACTATCACTGTATTTGCAGATACAGAGTGGTAGATTTGGTCTAGGTTCCAAGAGGCCTGAAATCTCTACTGGACTTCCAGAGTCGTTTGTTTCCCTATCTTCTTTCCCTTACTTTGGATTTTCCTGCAAGGGAACAGGTTGCTAATGGTCACCCTTCTCTGGACAGGTAAGAAGTGCTGTGCAGAGGAAAGGCAGCCTGCATGTCTGGTGGTACAGTATCACAGCATACAGAGATCAAGGCAGCTTAGTCCAGCTGTATTACTTCTACTACCAAAGCCAACAAAACCCTCCCAGCAGCTTCTACCAGGTTCAATAAACCTCTTTATCAAGCCCAACCCTGATAGACTCTGACACTGAAAATTAACCTTCCATTGCCACTTTCCCCTTGTAACAGCGTCCAGCGAGAGACTGGCTGAGTGCCATACTGGTGGAGACCCAACGCCCAGGAGAGTTTCATTGAGACTCACCGCAAAAATCTTGAGTGAGAAGCTGATGTGGTCCTGCCAGGCAACACACAGCACATAAGGCAGATACAGCGTGAAGTAGACAATGCCCCCACAGGCAGCTGCCAGGTTGGCCCTGGAGAACACGGTGCTGATGAGGAAGCACTGGAGGATGGTCACAACAGCGAAGATTGAGAGGAAAATGAACACCACACTAGGATCGCTGTAAGGCAGCAGATTCCCCATCTGGCAAGAGAACAATAAGTGCATCAGGTTTTGAAAGGGCTCTCCAAGTTACCTCTGTTATAGGCAGCTCTGGAGAGGTGCTGCTCAGCGGAGGCAGGGCTTCCTGCAATTTGCACAGCAGCCTTCCCAGAAGTGAAGCAGTACCAGAGGCATCTTTTCAAGAGAACTGAATCTACAACATTCCCTCCTGCTGTTTTCAGTTACACAGTCCAGTTATTCCAAAATCCTGTTCCCCAAAAGTGACTGGTCTACACACACCCACAAACTCTTCCCTACTGTGTCAGTGCAGACTACTGCTTAGTAGGCTCTAAAGGCTCTAGATTCTGTTGCCACAGGCCAAACCAGGCAACTCACCTTCAGGATCAGCACCAGCAGTCCTGCACTCATCAGGAGAGGTACAAGGCTGCTAATGAACCAGCTTAACCAGAGGATGCCATTGTCAAGTCCCATAATCCTCATTGTTTCTTTCAGCCGGGCTTCCTTCTCATACACAATGCCCTTAATTATCACAGCCACTGAGTAGATCCAAGCTAGCGTCATGAAGAGAGGCATGGAGCGGCTCATGACACGCAGAAATCTGAGAAAATGAAGGAAAGGGGCCAGGAGAACCGAGTGAGAAACATCACTGCAACTTCAGATACCACTTCAAGGACTATCAGAGCATGGTGACAGCTAAAGGCTTCACTGCACAAAGCAGCTGATGTGCAAAGCCTGACACAGGATCTGTATCTCACCACGAGGTGAGGCCGATGGGTTTAGAGCACATCACCAGTTAGGAGTGAGAGCTGGAGCTGCAATTGCCACTGGAAGAGCGGGAGCAAAGAGCTGTCTTGCTTGTGGACTGCTCTCAATTGCCCTCTTTCCCCTCTCCTGTGCCTATCAGTCTGCTTTTTTCCCCAGTGCTATTTTTGCTTGCATCAGGTGTGGGGATAGGTCACACTTCAAGACGGTACTTTGTGTGTTCAACTCCAGTACTCACAGTCCCTCTCCTGGGCAGGACTCTTCAAGTCATTACATATTCTAAATCCTCCATGTGGGTGCCCTAATTCTAGGGATTAGGAACGCTATGGAGATTGCCTTCTCACTGGTAATAGGGACATAAACCATGCCTGAGGAGTGACAAAAGCCCATGCCTCCCAAGTGCATCCCCTGGGAGCTTTTGAAGCAGCCTGCATACATACATGTCATCCACGTAACATGGGTAGGGCATCTGCTGCACATAAACTCCTGTCTTCTTCTCTGTGCCTGTCTGAACCCTGATGATGGCCTGTTCTACCACATCCTGCAGGTAGACAAAGCCTCCCCAGACATAGCGCATGTCCTCAAAGGGGTCAGCACGGGGACCAGGATCCCAGTACCTGCACCAAGGGAACAAGATCTTTCCATTAGAAATCCTCCTCACCCCATCCTTTGTAAGAAATTGATCATAAGGCAGGACATCAGGGCTCACCCATCCTTGATCTTGTTGGTCCTTTCCACATTATCAATGTCCATGCGTATCTTGTATTTCACATGTTGAGGAAGGTCTGTGCTGTCAGGTGCTATTTCAGTGAAGACTATGCCAGCCCAGAACCTCCTTTCATCCAGAAGCTCCAAGGATTTGTTAATGAGCCGGACTTCTGTGGGCACAGGCTCCAGTTTGTCCAAGTTGACACACTAGACAGGGACAGAATTAGAAGCATCTTTGGAATACACTGCCCAATTGAAATGTACTTTGTTTAGTTGTGGGGTGGAGGGAAAGAAGAGAACACTCCAATGATAATGTCACGCCCAAGAAAAAGGTAACAGCATCAGACTATTTTGCAATGGTTTATTGTAGCCCAGCAAGTTGCAAGAGCTATCATTCCTTCCTGCTTGACAGTCACGTACCAGTCAAATATCTATCAAAGAGAAATACACCAGCAAAGGCATTTCCTGTACAAGAGGTTAGACAGCACTGCAGTATTACCTACAGGATCTTATCCAAGAATCAATTTCCATATATAGTCTTATTTCATCTGTTACCAATAAATCAAGTCTGATTCAAAGCCTCTAAACATCAGTGGAGAGACCTAAGACTTTGGACCAGGCTCTTAACAGGCCATGGCCTGTTTCTGTTTGCACTCATCTCCTGATAAGGTAAAAAGAACTAGTTTTGTTCCCTCAATTTAAAGCAGCTTCTAGCTTCACCACAATCCCCTGCTAAACCAGACTGAAGTATGAGCTGCTAAACTGCTAGAGACAGCAGCAGCTTTCAGTCACCCAGTAACAGAAGGGCAGGAAACCACACGCAGTGACGAAAGCAAGAACCTCAAAAACAAGGCCCACAGTTAGGCTCCTACGTCTATACTTAGGCATCTGAAAAAATTATAATTTTCTCACATGCTGCTCAGCCCTACTAATGCCTGGCTGTATCCAGAAAATGGATGGAGGAACATCTATCTTCCCTTTCCAGAATACCCAACCGCATGAGTGGAGATCAAGCTGCTGCCCTCCCCCAGCACCTTGCCCACACTAACAGGATCTCTCACCTCCATGAAGCGGGAGATGGTCTGGATAGCCCGGTCTGTCTCATTGAAGGCATCCACCCAGGTGTACACAGAGCCATTTTCTGTCTCAAAGTCCTCTGGACTGTTTGACAGGAAACGGGCAACATCCTCCACCGTCCAGTTGGAAGCTGGCAAGTGCAGGTCCCAGAGGGCTTTGCCTTTCAGCAACGTCTGCAAGTATATTGTTTTCAAAGAAGAAATAATTGTGAGAAGTAATGTTAGATTCCTCTCTCAAAACAAAATCAAGCACTGCAGAGAAAACAGATTAAAAAGTGCAGGCAGAGGGCCTCTGTCATATTGAGAGGATCAGCACAGAGGCGTCCTTCCCGTCACCTTCCCTGTGAGAAGGATGTGCCTCCCTCGGTATGTCTACACCACACCAGTGTGCTTTGCAGGCTGGCTGCCTGCCTGCCTGCATGTCCTGCCACCCCTCTCCCAAGGAGAGGGCAGCAGAGAGCCATGCACAGCTCTGCCCCCCACACGTGCAAACCAGAGAAGAGGGAGATGCTTTTCCAGCAGAAATACATTTGGCTAATACTGGTTGCCCAGCTCTGCTCACTTCTCCCAGAAAAAATCTCTCCTCCTGACTGGGATGGAGAGCGACTGAGGCATGGCTGAAGGCTCAATGTGTTGAGCAGAATACCAGCACCAAAGGGCAGGTGATTTTCGTATTTTGTTTTTGTGCCATCAGGGCTGGCTGAAGCAGCCCTGTACAGCCATGATGTCCTGCCTCTCCTGTCTGGGACAGTGCTTTCTTCGCCTGGTTTAACTGCTAACCTTCTGGGGACAGGCTACTGTATGTACAATGCCTAGCAGAAATGCACTGAAGCAGAAACCAGTCCACTGGGCAGACAATATAAGGCCAGGCAGAAAGGGAACAGTAATTCTAAAGGATATAGCTGAACTGAAGTCAGGGAGATAAAAAAAAAACCCGCACAAGAGAGAAAACTGCAAAAATCCTTATGATTAAGAACAGAAAGTGGATTTTTTGCCACAACAAAAATGAAAGAGAGGTAAAGAGCTTTCCTG
Source organism: Phylloscopus whistleri (assembly GCA_017589585.1). NCBI lineage: Eukaryota > Metazoa > Chordata > Aves > Passeriformes > Phylloscopidae > Phylloscopus > Phylloscopus whistleri. The sequence continues at coordinate 1,033,895 of JADMLD010001058.1, read as the reverse complement.
TACTCTGCTGTTACCAGCAAACCAGAAAGTAGTGGGGTCACACAGTTATAAAAACAGCTTTGCAAACTGGAAAAACAGAACAGATGAAACTAGCAAAGGAAAACATACAAAAAGGAAATCCAAGCAAATGGGAATTGGATGTGCTGTGCTCTCTTCTCGTTTGGTGTCCAAGGTTAACTTCTGCCACCATGCCTGCAGGAAAATGGCTCAACCTTATCTTGCTCAAATCCAACATTAAAGCTCCTTAACCCCAGGGGCACGTGTTGCCTGTCTCCCCTCCTGAAGTTCATAGGCACATTAGCATCACGCCAGAAGTGGCAGGGATGGGCAAGCAAAGCACTTTCCTCTCCAAATATGCCAAACAGATTGTACAACCCAGAAAGTTGAGAGATGATGGCTGCTCAACCCAGAAGCATGGCAACTGAAGGGAATGCTGTCTGGGAGCTGCCAAGGCACTGACAATGAAGTACTCCTGCTTTTGTGTATGTCAACAGGTGACAACAAAGGGACCCCTGTTACTACACTGGTACAGAGAAGACCACATTGCTGGGAAGATCAATAATTAACTACCAGAGGCAACAGGGTTAACAAGCAACATAAAATATGAAACCATAAAAACCCAGCAACATTCACTTTTCAGAGGATATCACTGCAAATCAATGTTTTTTGAAACATTTTGCAACAACCTTTGCAACAATCTGTTCAACCCTCTCTGGCACTCTAGTGTGTCATGTAGATGGAGAAGTGCAACAGGGCAGGTCACAGATTATCCAGCAGTGGGGTAAAAAAGGAATGAATTTCAGGGTTTATAAGACCTGGAGATCTCTGTACACAAGAAGCTTCACTGTGACACCCAACCACGTCACACAGACAGCTGGAAAAACTACTCTACACTGGTCCCTCTGTTTCTTGATGCCAGTTTGACATCACTATGCTTCCGAAGACATCAGCACAGGGTACAAAGATCCACTCCTCAGAGCTGCACCTGAGGAACCATGGTGAAGTGCTCATGACACATTAGGGCAACACTTTGGACAAAACAGTACATTTTCCAAAAGCAGCAGATTAGAATTGGGTGTTAAATGTGCACTGCTCTCCTGTTTGCAGGAGACTGTTGCAGTGAAGGAAGGAATGTCAAGCATAATGCAAGATCATTACAATCAAAATCTCTTTTAAGAAGGGGTCCCATCCACAATATTTATCTGCCCAGTTCAGCATCGAAGCACCATCTAAAATAAATATTTCATCACCTATTGCAAAAAACAACAGCGGTGGTTCAGGCAAAGACAGCATACTGACCCGAATGAGATCCATTTCCTGACTACTTTCCATAAATGTCCAAATCTTTGGGCTTATCTCCTCCCACATTCCCCCAAGGTCACGAAACACACCCAGCTCCTGGAATGTCCTGTTCACCTGTCACAAAGAAGAGAGGAAGGTTATTTCCAAAAGCTGGCAAAGACCCATTATGGGCTGAGAGGGTACACTGAGCCTTCAACACTAAGTGCATGGGAGATGTGAGATTAGGGAGGCTGTGCTTTTGCAGACAATCCTTTCTAGGCTTGCATTTGGGTCCAATTTAACTAGAGAGGATCAGCTGCACAGCCAGAGGACATAGCTAATGCTACATTATCAGAGGACAGGGCTAGAGTTACCTCAGACATGATCTTCCTTACAGCTGGCGTATCTGGAGTGTACAAGATCTTCCCAATCAGCAAGGGTTTCAAAGCCCTCCAGATAATCCTGGAAAGCGGGCTAGATTCCAGGTTCTTCATTAGCTCATTGCAGTAGGGTGCTGAGGAAGAGTACAAAGGTGAGTGGCTAACAGCATGGTGACAACTGAAGAAGGCATAGAGCTTCAAGAACAATCAAAGCTGAAAGCAAAGCATTTTTCGGACACAAACCCCCTCCTTCACTGCAAAGCTCCAGAGAAAGCCCTTTTTAGCCCAAGCCTGCACAGTCTATCCAGTAAACAAGGAGCAACCAGGTAGCCTCCAAAACTAAGAGCCACAGTACTAGTTACACAACACTCCCACAACCCAGTGCATAGCACAAACAAAATGTGTCCAGAAAAAGTCAGATTTCCAGAGGTTGCACATGACTGTGCTCCCTCTCTCACTAAAATAGGTCCACTGCACAGCTTTCTGTGGACTCTACAGAAGGTCCTTGGGAAACTGCGAGTTGATAACTTACTGGCCTTAAGGGAATATGCAGGACAATGTGTGCATGACTTTCTAAAACAGCAGTGAATATGTCCCTCAAGATCACCTGCTTTCATCTGTGGAAAACACTAGCAATGACAATCATGAAAAAGATGGGATCTCAGATCGTGTCATTGTTACACTTACTTGTGGAATTATCATAGAAGTTAATCACATCATCTTCTGTGCTGTTGCCTCCAAACAGTGCTTTGTAATTGTTATCCTCATACCAGTTGAGGGATTTAATTTTGAGCCCACCACCTTCAGGATGCCCACACACGATGCGTGACACAGCCTGATAGATCTGCGTAGAGGAGTTTGAGGCATTCACATTGGTCAGGAACATCACCTCTTGCCTCATGTCACTCCAGCTCTTCATGCTCAGCAACTGGAGGGGAAAGGCACAGAAAAGAATGGAAGCAAGTATTGAACAGGGTTAGTAAAAGGAGAAGTTCATTCCATGCACCTTCAAACCACAGAACAGACCTTTGAACAGATGAGAATCCCCTTGAACACAATATCAAGGGTAAGAACCAGGGAAAACACTTCTCCACCACCAGAATGGAAGACTTTAGAGGGAAGTCTCTTCTATGCAAGTACTTGGAATGTATCCTTGCCAAGTTCTTTATTCTTGAGTTTTTTCCTCCAGTGCTGTGGGTGGTTCCTGGCTTCCTTGCCCTCTAACACGGATGCTGCTTGTCCTCCTGATTGCACAATGGCTTACATTCCACAGGAGTACCCTCACATGGACAGGTAGGGTGGGGTGCATCAGGTCAGAATAGGAATTAAAGGAACAACACCAAGTGACTGCGGCTCATGGGTCACAAACTGGATGAGCCACAGGCCACAGCAGTGTCACCTGGCACAATTCCACCAAGCCTCCACTGATTTACACCAGCCAGCCAGTTTGACCTCCCAAACTGGCATCACTTATCCCTGCCCCAGAAACTTCTTTTCCCATTGTCAACAGCATTCCCAGAAAAATCCTTGAAAACAAGCCCTGCTGTAGCCAGGAACCTGAATCACAGCATAAGCTTTGCACATAACCAGTCACAGCAAGGAGCCTTCTCCTGGCCAGCCGACCTGACACTAGGCCTGAGGTGGCAACATACAACCAGCCAGAATGATTAGTACCTCTAGACTCATTTGAGTGGCATAAGCCAGACAATATGCCTGCAATGTGCCATGAACAAAAGCACCTTGCTCTCAGCCTGAGACACTCACTGCATTAATTCTGTCATACTTGGGCATGGCCAAGCTCACTACAACCAGAGAAGCAACCCACCTGCATGAGCACTGGTTTCATGCTACACGGGAGTGTTGCTTTGAGACCTCCATATCTTGAGATGTCAGAACATTATCTCTTTGATGGTGCCAATAAGTGGATGTTATGAAGAAATAAGACAAAGGCAAGAATCTAGGATACTTCCTCTAAGTAACCTTCCAGCTTCCATTTATTTTTCAGTTCACTTCTATTTCCTAACCCTCAATTAATTTCTTCCATGGTAAACTCCTAGAATTTAGAACATCCAAAAGTATTTAACATGCAACATCACAGGAAAGAACCTCTTCTCTCTCCTTATCTGGCTATAGTTAGTTCCATTTGGTGTCATACGGTTTTGGTTTTAGTTTTTACTGCAAGAGACAGTGAATATTTAATCCCTATCTCCTCTTCATGTGCCACTCAGCTCTATAGGTCTTTGTCATATTCCCAACTCATCTCTTTTGCAAGCTGAACATTCTCAACCTATTCCCTTGTTTCTTTTGTGAAAGCCGTTATACTTCTAAATGTCCTAACTGGCCTTCTCTGAACTTTATTCCAGTTCTGCTATCCCTTTTCAGAGAACAAGAGCCTAGATTTGTGTTACATAGCAAAGGGTTTTGTATAGTATCATGGTAAAATGCTACAGCTGGTTCTCTATCCCTTTTTATGTATTTTCTAGAGTTTTATCTGATTTCTTGACTGCTGCTGAAGTATCAAGTGACATTAACTTGGATGTTCTTAGTGTTCTCTCCAGAACAGGCACATGCACTAAACATTGCAACGAGCTGCTGAGACACCTATTTGTAACTGCTCATCAATGGCATCTCAGAAACAACTTCAGATGCTGTGCTCCAACTGCCCTCTTTTCAGAGACAATAACACAGTCTAAGACCATCTGCCACTTTTGCCCACTGTGCATTGGCCTGTCACCTTTGTTTAAATAAAATGCAGACAGCCAAAGTCTAAGACAGCTGGTAAAGCCAGCCAGCAACAATGCGGAAAGCAGCAATGTGTTGGGACAATTCAATCCAAGTTCACCCAAGGAAAGCACACTCAAGACTCTCTGGCCTTACAATGGGAGGTAAACCTGACCCTCTGTGCATGCTTTAGATCTGTAGCACTGTGTATGCTTTAGATGTGCCAACATCTGGAGAAAAATTATCAATGCTAAACAACAGCTACTACATGTCACCTCTACAAGGAGCCTCTATTTTCAGATGCCTAAAAGTACATGACACATTGATAACAATGAAAGACAGCTGTGAGAACAGCAAAATCCTGAGTGCAAATGTCCAGATTGACTGATCCAAGTGTACTTTCATTTCCTTGCTACTCACTGCTGCCTTTGCCTGCAGCCTGGTGCCACACAACCTGGCTCAACAGGTTCAGGTGACCTGCAGGACACCAGCATGGTGGAACATGAATGAAAACTGTCACACAACTGTTTTTGTTTGTTACATATGTTCATGCAGATTTTTGGATTTGATACCTCACCAAAAAGGCCAAGGCTACATTTCAGGTTTGACAGTTTGAGTGTGCAATTCAAAGGAATCCCCCTGGGGAGTTTTTGGTATCTTAGCTAAAACAGCTCATTTTTGCTCAGCAAAAAGGCAGCTGCTTTAGCTAAAGTACCATAAACTCCCTAACACAATGAGCAAAGGTACTCAAATAGGAAGTGCAGCTAATTCTAATGAACATATGGGACCATATGAACATTTAACCATCTTAAAGAGGGATTGCATTTGCAAATACCTTTCTACATATTATTTTGAAACAGTTTGAGCAAGGAACTTTGTTTCATCTTTTGCACCAGCATCTTTACAATTTACATGCAGAGCTGATCTTTTTACCTTCTGGAAGCAAGTATGTCAAAAATGAAGGGTTACTAAGCTATTTCTTCTCACAGACATCAGACCTGGCTCCCTTAAGTGTTTCTAAATAGTTGTCCTTGCTCTTGTTGTTTAATCTGTCCTCCTAGAATTTGATTTAAAGAGTCCAAGGACACAGATCCAATCAATCCCCATACTCCAAGACAAATATTTTGTTCAGACCGTTTCCTAATTAAAATTCTCTGCTAGAAAGGCTCCTAGACATGGCACAAACAATAGTTCTCTCCACCCCCTCAAGCTGCTGCCCTTTGAAACAAGGGAGCAAGTCCCTCCTTTTCACACAGAAATCCGTCTGACAGACAATAAGAAGTAACTTTCGGTCAAGCCATCTGGAGCAGCTCATGCTGTACACAGAGCAAAAAGCTGCCTTTGTTTGCACAGCAGGGCAGAATAAAAGGTAGTTCTACCCAAAACAGCTGCCAAGCAAAAGGCACGTTACCCTGGGACATTTTCAGCCACATCAGCAAACTGAGTATCACGTGGTTTCAATTATTTTTATCCCAGACAAGAAAAAAAGCCAAGCTGAAATGACGTAACAGGAAACAGCTGTAGTCAAACTCTGAAGGGCAGCCTCCCTGCTAGCAGAAAACGCTCTCCTCCCATGGTTCTAAGTGAAGCTGATCCTGGAATCGTTTTAATTTCAATGTGAAGGGGACTGCGCAGCAGGTTGTAGGACTCGGGGAGGGGCGCATGCCAGGAATTGTTGGCTGGCACGGCGCAGGCTCCCGGCAGCTGCCCCTCCGTGGGAGTGAGGCGCAGGCTAACCTGGAGTGACCCGCTCTCGTGCCTGCTCCCAGAGGTTACTGCCGTTCACGGGCAGGAGCTCGCTCACCCTGCTGCAAAGACGGAAGACTAGCGAAGGGAGGAGGAGGCGGCAGCATTGTTTAGCTCAGATGGAGGCGGCGGCACTGTTTAGCTTAGATGGTTGTGATTTCTGCTCCAGGGAGAGAATGTTTTTGACTAACAGCAGCACTTCAAAGACAGTGCCAGACAAAAAAACTAGGATAAGTTTCTGGCTCAGCAACCACCCCCTACCCCCCAGATTTGGACTTCTGATTCATACTTGGGTATGCAGGGCTTTTTTTTTTTTTTTTTATCCATCATTTCACCTGCAAAAACAAATACTTGCAGCCTTTAGAATGTCTGTTTGACTGTGCAAATCGCTGTTTATGTTTACTGTTGTGATGTCATCATGCTGAGTGCCCCACAAGACTGGAAGGCAATCTCTGGCCCAAAAAGCAAGATAGATAAAGAGGAAACAGTAGCCTACCACTACTAATTTAAATTATAACAGCCACAGCACCTTTTCCACATGCCATACCCTCACTGCACAAGAAACCCAAGGTAGACACAACCAAGTAATAGCCCTGATGTGGGTTGGCAACTGGATGGAAAAAAACAGAAAGGAAAGCCTCAACACGCAGTTTGCAAGGCACTACCTGGCAGCAGATGTACTGTGAGCCCAACCATTGTGCCACTGCTGAGAATGCAAAACAATACAGAAAATGTACTAATTTCTGTTATGGTATTTGTAACTTGAAGTGCCAAGAGGTTGCAAAGTGCATGCTGCCTGCACTGACACAGGGAAAAGTTTCAAAACAAACCAGGGATTTGACTTGGAGTTGCCTCTTGTACTTGATCGCAGGCTAAGATAGGAATCACAGTGGTGTGTTCTCCTGACACAAAGACTCTTCTTACCTCTTTAACAAGATTCCCAACGCTCTCTCTCAAAGTTTCCACAGTTTCTGACAGATCCCACAAGGAAGAATTGAAAGAAAGTTGTCTCTGCAGGAAGAAAGAAATAGAAACTAGAAGTTACTGCAAAGCACAAATGAAGAAATTAAACTCTTACAAACATTATTGTACAGAGCAGTTAAGACTGTTTACATTGGTGGTGAAGATGGAGCTGGCTTTCTGTGTAACCTTGAACTTAAAATACCATGGGCTTCTGCACCCTGCAATGTGCTAGGATCACCCCTTTCTCTTTTCACAGGCTAAGTACACAGATGCCAGAACCATACCAACAAAATATTAAATGGATGCACAAACACTTAGAATGCAAAGGACGGCTTGCATTCCAAGTTACAAAACAAGGACAGCCTACAGGACAGCATGTGAAATCCTGCAAGCTGGTGCTAAGAAGGGCATGCAAAGTCAGTACAGTGACGGAAAAGACCATTTGGTGGGTTCAAGTTTTCAGTGAGACTACACAGATACCAGCTCAGATACAAAGGACTCCCTACTGCAGTAGGGAGTCACTCAAGTCGTCCCATCAAGCCATGATATTCTTTATCCAAACCAAGGGTGCATTTTAAAACAACCAGCTTCCAGGAAATAGCTGGCATGCACTGTCACCAAAGAGCAGGACTGATAGGCTTCCAGAAGTTTCAGGAAACTATTTGTCACATTGAAGACAACTCCTTGTTTCCAATTGCTCTACATGTAACTGGTGGCCTGGAGTTTGGTTTCTGGGGTTCTTTTTCCCTTCCATTCACGTATCTGGATTATCTTGCATGGAAAACATTTGGGCACAATTCTTGTTTCAAGGGAATGAAGATTAAAATAAATTCCTAAGATTTTAAATTAGTAGCTCCATGTTGCAGCATTTGAAAGCATACTAAAGTTACAGCACTGCAACACACAGATGAACAGCCAGGGCCCTTGATTTTAGCACACATCTTTTGAGCTGAATCTCTTCCTTTTCACATCTTTCCTGAGGCAATTTCTGGAAACAAAGTTGGGAGGTTTTCACTTGTTCTACTTCATCTGCTGGAGATGGGCAAGACATGATCAGTGCCAGCTGGTGTAAATGGGCACTGTTCTGCTGATCTGCTGACATGTTTAAAATTCAGCTAACTTTTCTGAGTACACAGTCTTTGCTCCAAAGTCAGTTGCAAATTCAGGGAGGATTCTCTAACTTCTATGGATCTCTACTAAATGCAGTCCTTAAGGTTTGGATAAATAAAAACATATCATCTAGGAGAAAAGTAATTTAAAATCCCCATAGGCTTAAACCTTCAAGATATATTTAAAGAAATTTAGCCAGGAAATATCAAAGCTACATTAGCAGTAAGATGAGGAAGAAAGTTCCAGGTTCATGCATAACAAGAGATGTGTTTGTTTAGCTCCAGATACTTCATCAATCTCCACACAGATTTGTGTTCACTGCATCCAGAGGTGATTCAGGGACAGGGTGTATGAGGAAAAGTTTTCTGAAGATACTAATTGGTTCAGAACAGTGCAAAGTCAAAATCCAATTGCAAAGGATTAGTGAACATCCTCCTACTGACACACTGTTACAAAGTGCCAGACAAAATTCAGCACTGCAAAGTAAAGTACATAGGGAAAAGACAGTTCTACATAAAGATACCCATTGTATGGCCCTGAATTAGCGAATACCACTCAAAAAGAGAGATCTTAAAAATACAGTAATAAAACAGACCAACATCAACATAAATCCACAATGCAATCCTGGTTCTCAAGTACTATGTGCAATTTTGGGTTCTCCATCCCTGAAGGAGCTCAGGTACAGAAAAATGTCATGATTCAAGGTAAGAATGGCTTTTGAAGGAAGAACAACAGACCAGAGTTCTTCCAAGGGGACGTGTAAGGACAAACAGAGGTTATGACAAAGGTCTGTAGTCTTACAAGGGGGATGGGGAATGGAAGTGGGGTGATTGCCTTCCGTGCCTCATCATACAGGACTAGAAAACTTACAGTGAAAGGATCAGTTTAAATAAAAAACAAACAAAGAAGCTTCTGCATACACAACTCAGTCAAAACAGAAAAAAATCAGTAGACTCTATGCAATGCTGAAAGTATTGTGAGTTTGAGAAAGACTTAAAAGAATTCATTGAACATAAAAATCCTACCAAATGTTATTAAACAAGATCCCAGCAGTAGATGAGAAAGTCTGGGTTGCAAGCTACTGAAGAACAGGACACTACACTGAAGAAGTGTTGTTATGTACTTGCCCAATGGCTGTATCCTTTCAAATGCCTCCATTAAGAGCCACTGCTGAACCATCAGTCAAGGACTGAGCTTAACAGGACCTTTTCCTGACCTCGTATGTAAGTCTTAGGTGATTCAAGGAGCTTGCAAACTTTACTCTGAAATGTGAGGAGTACCCATCTATCCTTTCATGCCACAGCACCCTGACCTTTCTTCCCTAACAAATTCATATAATTTCAGGATCATTTCTCACAAGAACTTGCAATAGTATCACTGATATGGAGGAAATTTTACTCTCGCCACCACTTCTTGAACCTCAAAGCCCACTCAGGAAGCCTCTCATACGTCATCTCCAGAAACAATTAAAAAAAAAAAAACCAGTCACAAGAGCCAGTCTTCTTTGAACAGATGAGCATGTCATTAATTTCCCTGTAATACACATCTTTGTAGTGACTCACCAAGTAGTTAATTACATTAATAAGAAACTCTAGATTCAGGGTAGATCCAGGAAGACTGTTCCTACTGTGAGACTGTCTTTAGCAGATATCTGCAATACATCTAGGGGCTGAGGAGGGCAGTGACTCATTTACTGCCAATGTACACCAAAACATTACCTGTCTGTTCGAGGCACACTGTGGAAAGACAAAGCTCTAGCAGCTTTTGAACACAACTGCCCCCTACAATTACTGTGGTTGTGGCTACTAAGTCACAGAATTTGTCTTTTGGGGCAGCCAACGTTATAATACTCTTGAAGTACTGAGTGCACTGGGGAGGGGGGGATTCTGTGCTTGTATGTGCATGCTACAGGATTCACTCTGGTAACAAATACTTGAGATAGCTGGAGTCGACAGACAAGCCTTGAATAAATTCACATGAGACTTACAGGGGATGGACAAATCTGATTTTTTAACATACATGACAATGCATGGGTATAAAGTGTTGGGAAGTCAAAACGTTCAACCAAAATTCAGTCTGCATCATATAGCTGACTATTTCTCCTTAATAAAGACTCTGCCACATTTGCTTTGAAAGAGTTATTACAACTTTATACTGATCTTACCAGAAACTTTCCACTGATCTCTGCAGAAAAATCATGTGCTTTAAGCTTCTGCTTTTGTTTCCTGAGAGTGGAAGTCTCAAACCGCTGCTGTTTAAAAGGATGATATCATTCTGCTTGATTGAAAACGCTCTCAAAAGAGCAAGGAAAGCTACGAGTTCACTTGCAGCACATATTTACATTAGGAGACCTTTTCTAAAAGCCATTTTTTCAACTGCAACACATTTATTATCTAATGCTTAATTCATGCTAACCATTTGACAAAATACCACCCATATTATGGAGGGAGAAGAAACAATTGGATTTTCATGTGCTCACCCACAGACTTCCAAGGACCACTGTAGTACACAAGCCACAGTATATTTATGGCTTATTACAGATCCATACCACTGGAAGTGAGAAGTATAGCAAAGCCCTTATTAGGCAGTGCTGTATAAGAGATGAAATCCAACAGGAGCAATCTGAATTATGATTTAACTTTCTCCCACCAAAGCACATTCAAGGCTGGGGAGATTTGCAGAGGGATATATAAACAGGTACTTCTATGATATAAGAGAGTCAGAAATGTCCCACTGGACTGGTTGTAATGGCTGGGAACTTACTGCCATTGCTCTTGTTATCCTTTCCCAAAATGTGTAGTTCCTCTATGGGACAACTGCTGGCCAACCACAAGAAGAAAGCCAGGAAGGAAATTTGCATGCCTGCAGTCAGATGGACTGCTTCACTGCTGTTCTCAAACCAGCTTCTCCTACCTCAGTGGCCTGCCTGAGTGCAAGGCCACTGCACTCAGCCAGTGCAAGGCAAGCCTCAAGAAGAGATGATGTGTCCACAAGAAGCTTGTACATGTCCTATATGCCCCATAGTATTGTTGGTCAAAAGGCTTCAGAGAACGGATGCTGATTAAGACGTGGGTCATGGAATAGGGAATTCAACTTTTTGAAAGATTTTTTTCATCTTGTGGACTGAACACTCAGAGAAGAAGGAAAGTTGATCCTCCATCTTGATGCCCTGTGATCACACCCAGATTTTCTGCTGGGTTTTGATCTAGACAGTCTGCCTCAAGTACGTTCTTACATGCAAAATAGTAAGGACACAGACTTTAACCTCCAGCGACAGAGCTAGAATCCTAGTGTGAGATTTTAATTAGAAGTTCTTGTCTTAACTATATCACTGTCCTTTGGGCAACACTCGAGGTGTTCTGGATAGAACTGAGAAGGAGGTATGTAAAGTGTTTATTCCTTGTCTTTCTTTTTAAAAAAACTCAACAGTGCTATGACATTCAGAGCTCATACATGCACTTATTTTTTTTAAAACCTTGATCTATCCATAATTTGCTAGTGATTACTGCATTTTTGAGAGCTACTTAGAACACTTAGAATTTCCCCGAGGCTGCAAATGCATCACACTTTAAGCCAGCAGAAATGAGTGTTATCATCAGGGTCTAGCCCACACACTCACTCCCTGATCATAGGGCTCTCAATCTTGCACCCTCCCCTTCATGTTTTAGCATAAATATTTGTGTAAACATCCAATCAGGTCAATCATTTTTAATCCGGATCAATTCCATGATGAAATTTACTGCATCATCTTGCAGAGGAAATAAACAGGAATGCAGAGGGGAAAAAAACCAAGAAGGTGGATGTCAGGCTAAGTCATATGTATTAAGACATTTCAAGAAACCGTAGCCACTGCACTGACCAGATATCAGAGAGGCACAGATTTCCAGTTTACAGTTCAAGCCCTTGGGGTTGAATTTACAGAGTTCTTGCGCACAGCTTCAAGCCCTTGTATTAACCTTCTTGTATTAAGATGCTGCCTCTCCATAAATCACAAAACAGTGCAACCAGTGAAGTCCATGTTCAATTACACAAGCTAAAAACCTGTCTCCAAATTGCTGTTGCACCTGCATTTGACTTGGCCCTTACTTTGCTTACTGAAATGCCTTGCTGTGAAGTACATCAAAAGAACTAAGAAAAAAACCATTAATTAATTCATTTCTTGACAGATAGTTGGCATTAGTTTACAGACTCTGTAGTAGATACAGAGCATGCTATCTTCAGTGTGCATGTCCAAGATTTGACACACAATGCCTTCAATAAGCTGTGTCAAAAGCCTCCTTTGTTCATGAACAGAAAGTTCCCTCTTTGTTCAAAGATGTTACTGCAGGTCAGGGCACTCTTTTAGCCTCTAAAGATACTAAGTTTCAAATGTGTTGGGTGCAATCCTACAGTTCATTTATCCATTTTGCCTGGCCACATTGAAGCCAGTTAGTTTTTGTTTCATTCTCAAATATAGGATAACTGTGACACACTTCTGAGGAGAACTGCGGACATTTACCAAACAACGATGCAGAGCAGGTTTAGAACTGCTGGCTTCTGGACTCCAGCTCTTTTCCCCTTGAAGACAAGTTCATCAACTAGCTTCTCAGAAGCCCCCCAAAACTGCACGTAATGTCTTAAACCTACACTGCTGTTGCCAAGAGGCACAGAGTGGCTTATGAGTGTTTCCTTCCACCGACAAGCAATACAGACCTAAGAACACAGACACACGCAGTGCCTGCCTCCGTCAGCCAAGCTGCAGAAGCTTCCATAAATAAGAAAAGCAAGACTGAGTCTCCAGAGGGCCCAGAAAACCAATTCTGAGTGGTACAATAGCTGGCTATTTTCAACCCACTCAGACCCCAAAATTCTAGCATCTTTGAATGGTTTAAAGTAAAATGTGTATATATGTGCACATACACATACAGTTGAAGACAAGAAACCAGTTACAGCCATTCCTCTCTAAACAGGCCATCTTTGTTATAATTTTAGTGCTGTTACCCCATCTCCTAATGCTTATGGGTTGTCTTGCTATTCTAGCAGGAAAGACAAAGTGCAGATGGAGGACATGTGGAAAACAGAAGATGAGCTGTGGAGAGAAGTCACTGACTGCTATGTAGTGCGCAGGAGAGTAATATGATTCCATTACTTGATAATGACCCTCTTTGACTGGGGACAAAGCCAAACAAGTGGTACATGATTTCTGATTACTGAAAGGCTCATCAAATCCGAAAACTCACACAGCAGACGAGAATATTTGTTTTAGTGGGTAACGGAGTTGGTTCTGTGGCCCTTTCCTCACTCTACTGTCATTTCCAGCACTGAATTCCTCAAACTTCCATATTTTAACAGATATCTGTAGCAGATAGCAGATCTGTAGCAAAACATCACTGAATTTTTGAAATCCAAGTTTGCTCTAATCTCCAGCCACCCTGTAAATAATGTATTTTCTTGAAGTCCACTGAATTCTTCCCCCAATTCAGTTAGTTAATTTTTGAAACAGGAATTTAAAGCTTGACTCACTTCACATGATTTAAACCTGCTTAAAGGCTGTGGCCTGTCAGCAGCTAGAAACCTCTGCGCTCAGTGGCCCCATGCTAAGGGCGGAGGGTGGTGGGTTCGGTGCTCAGCACAAGCCAGGCTTATATCTGGGCTCACTCCAGCAAATATACAGCATTTGACTACAACACAGGGACAACCAAGAGCCTGTTTGTTATTGTGCAGCATAAAAACTCTCTTCTTGACAGACCGAACTGCAGACCACACATGCTTATGCTCTGCAAGTAGCACACTGAACAGGAAGGGTAAGAATGACAGGAAGAAGCAATGTTGTTCATGCTCCCATGACAAAGACCAACCATCTTTCTTCTTTCTAATTGTCTCTAAGCAGTTCTGGAAATGCAGGGATGAGTTCCTAATCTGAAAGACATGGAAAATGTCACTGTGTCAATGACAGACTCTCGCTGGTGGGGCCAGTGAACTCACCTGAAGAGGCTTCAAAGGATTCAGGTTAGCACGGAAGGCTTGTTCGGCTGCAAGGAGTTTTTCCTTTGGCAAGGTGCAAATGAAGGCTTCAGAGTCCATGGCTGCTGTATGATTTGGGGTCATGAGAAATTCAGACAATGTTGAGCTATTGCAGAGATCTCGCAGTCGCATTCGATAACCAGACACAACGACCTGTGAAAGTGGGAAAAGCATGTAAGCCTGCCTTCATCTAAGACTCCAACAAAAGAACTTTGCTCAGGTTATTGCTCAGACAAAGCAAACCATTCATAACATTTCCAGATAGAGGTGAGGGGGCATTCTTCTCTACAGGTTGAGCAGCCCTGATTCATATGCAACTTAGTTCCAAGAAAAACCCTTCCCTGCTGAGAACATGGGAGAGAAGTCCTGAGGGAGGCAGGTCTCTCTTCACTTCCCTGCAAATACGTGCAAGGCAGCAGTGATCCTGTCCTCCACAGCAGCCATTTCCTCCAACCAAGGGTACATGCATTGCCTAACGTTCAGTCTTTTGGGAACTGAGACACAGAGAAAAACAAGACTTGTGACCAGACACAAGTCTGACAAATCTATGTGAAGGGCAAAAGACCTATGTCCCAAACTGCTTAGACATATCTGCCAGCCACATTTTCTATGCAGTAATGATTCAGAATCATCTCCCTTAACTCTGAAGTATCTACTCACTAACTGCTGAAACAAACATTTTGCAGTGTTTTTGAGCAAACAATGTATCAGCAAAAAAAAGTTATCTTACTGGCTGCAACAAAAGAGATAAGATCCTAGAGTCTTCCTTCACAGGTATACTTTCTTAAGGTAATGGTTCCCTTGTCAATAGTGTTTCCTAACCCACACGCAATCACCTTATTAAGCAAATTGATAAAATCCCTCTGGGTTATCACCAGACTGTTTCAGACCTGATAAACAAATTCTTTTAATAAGGTCAGTTACCAACTTTGTTGAACAACGAAGTCCATTTCAAAAAGCTTCATACTTCCCAAAGGTGATAAACAACGAAAAAATCCAGAGTCTACTATTGGAAAGAACCTTTTGTTTGCCTTGGGGCTAGACAGATGGAACCATTTTACTGTAAATGCACAGGTAACAACAGCTGTGGACGTAATTTCTTCTTTCTGTCATTTCGTAAGACCCAGTGTGCATTGCCCAACTTACAACAACAACTAAAGAGGATTGATCTACATTCAGTTAGCAGTTCCTGAACCAGGCTGGTTAAGTCTGAATTTTTTTGCCTGTCAAAACCAAAGGGGTATGCACAATCTGGGGGGGAAAGTGCATTACGTTCAGGAAACAAGCAAATGGAACTGACAGGAGGAGAAGGCATTTTTAATGCAAGACTCATGCTAACTTTGATCTGTATCCATATGCCAAAAATAGGACCTTTCAATGCAGTACGGTTCTCACATCAAAAAGACTTGCCTTTTGAAAATCTGGGGTACTTTTTCTCTTGCCAGTAGAGATACTACTACCAGTGTTATAGCCATGCTGAAAAGGTGATATTTGTGGGGCACTGAAATAACAAGCTTCCCTGGGTGGACATACAGAAAAACCAGTGTGTCTCCCAGTGCCTCAGTGTTCACTCACAAAAAGTGAGGGTGACCAGCCTTCCACCATTCTGAAAATGTCCACCTTTTTCACCCAGACTTTATACTCCTTTGGAGAGAAGTTGCCCTTTTCAAACACTGAGGTCCATGGATGAAACCTTAGAAAAAAACACTCTACCTATCCACCCCAGATTGAAACTCCCAGTCTTACCAAGTCAGCAAGTTCTCTAACCACTTGCAGTCATCTGAACCCATGGTGTCTTCAGCAGGCAAAAATGCATCCTAAATGAAAGGTTTAGCCCCCTAAGGACTCTAAAAATGCCAGGCTCATGTCTGAAAGTAGTCATAGGTAATTGTTCTGTCCTTACATGTCACATAATTCTCTCCTTTGGACTTCTCCTGCTTCACGAAACAGAGATTTGTTCCAAGCAGAATATGCACTGGCCATTACTATTTACTCTTCACTAATATTCAATGCATCATGCTGCAGAACAAGCCCAGGACCTCACTGTGCCTTCAACTTTTCAGAGGAACAGAACCTATTCCCACCTCCAAGCCACACAAGAGCTGTCTGGCCACACCTGTGCAACAGCAGCATACCAGACTTGATTACACAGCTGCCTGCCCACTGCTGACCCAGGCACCTTCCAAATCCCACACCCTTCTGAGCACACCTGCTACCACTGGAAAAACACAAGGCTGAGCCACTAAGCCCCAGGAAGCAACATGCCCATCAAGACAAGGCTTTGGTCGCTGTTATCTGTTTGCACTAATTTCAGTATGCTGGATACACAACCCTGCTGGACATGCTGGAGTGCTGTCATTACAGTAGCATTGGTGAGCAGTCCCATCTCCTTGGCGACTTCAGTTCCTTACCTGATCGTGTATCATAACTTCCAGCCTCGCTGAACAACCCCAGGACACCAACAGACTGCAGAAGGTGGCTGTATTTTCTGTGAAAGGTGGGCATACTCTAGATAGGCCCTTTTACTATATGACTTTTGAATGAAGTTGTGACCCACTCATTCAGAGACCTAACAAATACTGCCTATTAATACTGAAGTCACTAGTCAGCTCAGCAGTGAGGTCAGATCTCCAAACCAGATCTCCAGCAAAATCAAAGACGTCCATTTTGTGAGTCAGATAAAGTCATTTTGCAGGAAAGGAGAGGTCTGCATCTCTTGTTACCATCTGTATTAGAGAAGTGCTCAAAGAAAATTTGGTGGGCCAGTGCTCTGCTCTGCAGCTTAACGTCCTGATGCTCATATTAGCTCTTCTTGCCATCCCTGTGCACAGAATGCTGTTATGACTTAGCATCAACACTCCCAGTGCTTTAGCAGAATCAGCTCAAGAATTACACAAGAGCACAGCTTGAAGCATTCAGGAAAGAACTAGGTGACTGACCAGCCTTTCACCACCCTTCAGACACATTATGTAGATAAAAGCTAAGCTTTTTTCCTCCTTCCATTTCCATATACAACCAATATAGTATGGCAGTCACACAATGCGTGGTGATGTTTTTTGCCTGTTTGAAAATCTTTCTGCCCCTCCACTAACTTAGGGAGAATGATGAGAACGCTGTTGCTGCATCTTCTAGTGACCCTCCCAGAATCATCTGTAGCATGATTCTGACTTCATCTAATTAGTTTCAAGTAAAACAAAACTTGCAGCCTAAAATGGGTAAGATTTTTTCTCTGCTTTACATTCTTTAGTAGAATGCATCCTTAACTTGTAGGATAACTTATCAAACTGCACTAAACAGATGGCTTGAACAAGACAATGTGTGCAAAGGAGGACAGCATCTGTAACTACAGGAAAACAAAGACTAAAAGGACAACTAATCCATTCCACTTCAATGAAAAGATCTGATATGGAGTTGAGAATCAAAACAGATATCCTTCTCCTTTTGCATACCAT
Source organism: Phylloscopus whistleri (assembly GCA_017589585.1). Taxonomy (NCBI): domain Eukaryota; kingdom Metazoa; phylum Chordata; class Aves; order Passeriformes; family Phylloscopidae; genus Phylloscopus; species Phylloscopus whistleri. The sequence continues at coordinate 1,016,239 of JADMLD010001058.1, read as the reverse complement.
CTTTTACATTCTTTCAAGGGAACCCTGCGTTTTTCTTTGAAGTCTGTTCTGACTTCTTTGTTAGAAAGGATACTGGTGGACTAATTTGTCAAGCCTAGCAAAAAAACATGTTACAAGCTTGACAATGACAGCCAGCCATCACAAGACAGGGCTCCAGCCCACTGTCACCACCAGCTACGTTTATGACTGCAATCATGGAGCACTCAGGATAGCAGGACTTTTGTACTACATAATTTACAATGTGTCTGTCTTGATGTGTTGGCCACAAACCTAAAAGTAGACCTCCTTCTGCTGCACAGCAATGTAAGGCATAGCAAGACCTAGAAACCCTGTTCCAGTTCAAGCTGACTGACTGAAAAGAGCCAGAGCAGTGCTAACAGCTTAATTAATGTTTTACTTCCATTTAAAAAAAAAAAAAAAAAAAAAGGAAGAAATTCAGTTTAGCCTGAGGATACAATTTTCTTATGCAGGTCAAAACCTTTGCTCAAGAGGTCCCAGTATCCTTTTACAGCTTAAAATCATGTACGACAGTAAACTGAGGGCAAGAGGGAAGAGAGAAGGGGGAAATATATTTTCTTCTGTGTTTCTACAGCACCTAGCACAGAGGGATCCAGCACTGTGGATCTTGGCACTACAGCTAAACAAACAATAGACAAGCATAATGTCAGGATTTGAAAGTACTCTTTACCCGCTGGAGGTTGATTCCTGCATCCAGTAGCTCCTCTACTGCGGATGATGGCATGGACACATTATGATGGAGGAAGTCAGAGAATGTCTCATTGTCAATCAGGAAATCCCGAAGTTTCAAGTCTGGAAAATGACAAAACAAGCAAAATTCTGGTTACAGCAAGGCCAAAAGAAAACTCACGTGAGAGCACTGAACAGGAAAAGTCAAGCTGACAAACGGGGGAGAGGGAATTACACAAATTACAACGCAAAAGGAAGAGGAGCTGCTGGTAAAGTGCTCTGAAACTTGGCAGGCTTCAGAAATGTCAACCCATGATGTCTTGGTCTCAAAAAGACTCCTGAACCAACAACAAAAAGAGCAATCAACCTTCAAAACCAACTCCCATTAATATCATTACTTCAGGTCAATTTGCTCATAATACACAGAAGCAAGGCACACCAAGTTGCTCCACTGATCTGAAACCTACCACAGCATTAGCACTTAATCCCTGTGTTGTTACTGAACATGGGACTGAGCTGGTGCATGGACCACTGAGGGATTTACTAGCCTTCAGTTAATTACGTTAACAGCTGATGTACTCTACCATAAATTTCAAAGTCTGACATATGCAGACACACGGGTATGATACAGAAGCGTATGCAGATCTAGGAAACAATCTTAGCTACTTGGAATTCAAAAATACATTTGCAGCACTGTTTCCATTTTCTTTCCCCAGTGCCTTACCTTCTCAAGCCATTGGCATTTCAGCTCTTGAGTTTGAAACAAATTTGTACCTACATCACAGCAGAAGGGAAATTATAATCCAAGCACACTAATAAAGTCCACGAAACTAGATCTTCAGAAGCTGACTCTCACCGCTGACACTGTTTGGGGGGGGGGTCCTTCTGGGTTTTATGTAGGGGATTTTTTTGTTTGTTTGTTTGTGTGGTTTTGTTTGTTTCTGGGGAGATTTTGTTTCAGGTTTTTTATTTGTTGGTTTGGTTTTTTGTTTTTGTTTTTTCTTTGTTGTTTTGTGGTTTGGTTGGGTTTTTTGGGGGGAGTGGGGAGCAGTGTTTAGTTTGGGTTTGGTTTTCATTGTTGCTGTTTCTTTAAGACAGAGAGGACAATTCTATCTCTACAGTGCTTAAACAAGAAGTGATGAGCAAAGCAGCTATGCCAGGAGGAGGTAAGAGACCAAGTCCTATAGGATTTACCAGAGTGAGGTAAGACAACTAGTGAGGTGTCATGCTGTATTTTCTACTTTAGTAAGACAGGATGCTGCAAACCCAGAGCAAATAGTGGAAAACAATGAGCTCTAAAGAGAAAGTAATGATATGGAAGAACGAGGGGCTTGTACCTTTACCCTCCTATAGGAGGCAAACTTTCCCCCCACCTCTTATGCAGCAGGGGGTTTTTGGTTAGGGTTTTATTTGTTTGTTTGGTTTTGGGTTTGTTTTTTTGGAGGTTTTTTGGTGGGTTTTGGTGGGTTTTTTTGGTTGGTTGGCTTTGGTTTTGTAGGGGGTGGGTTTGGCTTAGCTTGGGCAGGTGATACTGTCACAATTGAGCCCCATCGGGAAAAAGTACAGTCTGCACTCGGGGTGCCACCAGAGGTGACAGGCAGAGCGGTGGTTCGGGTGCCACTTCTGCTTCCCAGCCCGATCCTGGCGGAGGAGCCGGCAAGGGGAGGAACCACGCGCTCCGCTCTTGAGGCACGAAGTACACGGGGTTACTGACGGTCATTGCTCCCTCATCTACATATCCAGTTACAAATTCCCCGTTGCCTTTTTGTTCCACACGAAAAAGTAAATCACCCGCCTCAGCTGAGGCAAGGCGGAGGTTACTCTGGGGCAAAAGTTTCTCCCTCCTCTCTGCCCTCCTCTCCCACGCAGCAGGACCACTCATGAATATGCTGGTTTTGAGCACGCCGTGCAAACACCCCACTTGAACCCTGCTAGCAAAATCCACCATCACCCCCACTCCCTTCCTGGGGAAAGGCTGGGAAAAGATCTGGCTCCTGCAATAACATAAAACTGTCCTTTTCTTTCCAGCAGAGGCTAAAGCACCCTCCTTCACCGCAAGTGGAAGAAAAGCCTCCCCCACCCGATTCCTTGGTTACTTCCTACATGTGCCAAACTCCCTAAACACTTCTGCAGCTTGTTTATTTTTTGGTGAGATCATCAACTATTCAGAAAGTCAGATGGACAAAGGGGTGGCTGACTGAAGGCACACTGGCATGCAGAGATCAGATGTTTGCAAGCTTTTTCATTGAATCTGCCTCTACTTAACATATTTTTCAAGCTTCTCTTAAAGGGCCACATACCTTCTTAAAAAAAAAAAAAGAAAAAGGTAGTCAAGCAATAAATCTTCCACTTTTCTGTTTCCTCAGTGATGTGTTGCTTTTTGGCTTGGCTAGTCTATTTTATCTGCATTTGGCTTGGAGGTTTTGTGCCATATGGAGGCATGATTTTCATGGTTAGGGAGATATTCTATAGGCAATTGCAGGAATGCAACCTGAACTACACCGAGATTCCTGCTGACCTCCCTGTAATTATGAGGGGGAGTAACAAAGAATTACTATCTTTCACAGCTGTAATTAACCAGCCCAGCATTAGCAGAGCATTTGTCCCCTGCCTTTTTTGTCATGCCAAGCTTTTTCAGACTTGCTTAGCACCCGAATTTGCTGAAAATCAATGCTGCCTTCCAAGGAACTCCTACAAACATCTGAACAAGTTTTCATCATCACTTTGAGTAAACCAGGAAGGAAATAGAACAAGGTTACCAGAACTGTAGGGCAGTGTTTGGCTTACAGACAGCTGATCGTGAAGCTGTGATCACTACCCGAGACCAACGCAAAAGCTCTGCAAGACCAAGGCACCGAATCCCAACACCACAGTCCCGGCTGCAGTGCCCTAAGCACACAGCCAGCCTTTTGCACCAGGTATTTTCTCCCCACCCCATCTGGTCCTACTTCCAGGACTTGTGGGTCAGTGTCTTACGCAATTCCTCTTGAACACGGAGGCATGCATAACATCTTGCACGTGAAACCACAGAAAGCACCGAACCCTACAACACATCTAAATTCTTTCTCTGGATACCTTAAAAAGTCCAGAGTTAACAGAGGTTTCCTCTTGAAGACAGCAATTACCATCGAAGATGACTGCTTGCCCACTAGGGCCTAAGGAAATAAAAGAGCATTACTTAGAAAAACTCCTCCAAAAATAGAAAAAGCAAAAGAAATGGGCAAGTCTTCTGAAGACTAATACCAAGGTTACTTAATAATGCAAACACTTGGAGTGGAAGAACACATTTTACCACCATGGGCCTATTACTCCAACATTTTCCTGCCATAAAAATTCAGACACACTAACAAGTTAGTCAAATACATTAGACAAAATTTCAGCTCAAACATGATATATAACTTGCGCGTCTCCTCTCTTGCTTGAGAGTGGCCAAGAGCATTGTTACAGGCAGCCACTGCAACCTGGTAGCACAGAACAATGCCAGGCAGCACACTGGAAACCAATCTCTCCATGTACTTGCCCCCCACTTCATCTTCAACAGAAAACTAAGGAAGCTGCAGCCCTGCAGGCTCCCTCAACCCCAGCACAGGGTTCAGCCTCCTGGCTGAAGCCATAGGCCCTAGCAAGCAAGCCAAGCCCTAGGCATAAATGGGGAGATAAACCTGAGGTCAGACTGAACAAACACACTCAAAGACTGTCAAATCTGATGTGAACCATCTTGCTGATTCAGTGGTGGGATAGTCAGCAAAAATAATACTGAGACAGCTTTTCCCCATGGCAGACTACTTTTGAAGTTCAGTCCTGATGTCAAGGGAGCAAGAGCAGACAACAGAGACCCTTGCTTATAAACCATGCAAATAACCCCCCAAACCAACAAGCAGGGCTGAATTGTCTTTGCTGTAATTAGCTCCAGTTTGGGCACAGTATGACAATGCAACAGGAGACAATCCCCATCCACATGAAACAAGCAGAAGAGGTGTCCATTTCCCGTGTGGGACGGAGAAAGATCCTTCGCATGGTCACATAAGGAAGTGTCTGGCATAACTGAGAACTCCCAGACCTGGAGTTCTTGTGCCTTAACCACAAAATACCCCTTCCTCTCTGAAGTCACCAGTCAGGATTAGACAATCACACATGGCAGCATTTAACAGATACTGTTTTCACAAAAGGCACAGCTGTCCTTCATTTCCATACAGTTCAAATGAACCTGCATTCTGGGCATCAAAACCAGAAACACTCAGATTTTTGAATTGCAGAGCATCTCCTACTGTAACACTGTATTACATCCTAAATTTACATTTTACTGACAACCTAACCTTTTCCAGAACCTTCATGCCTGGGCACAGTGGTAGGCCAGTCAGTCCTTGCTTTAGAATCAAATCTTTGTGACAAAAAAAAAAAACCAACACCCCAAAAAATGTATTCAAAGAGCTCAAGACAATCACATGAATTAGTGAAGAAAAGCAACCTCTATGCTTGCTATATTACTGATTAAAATGAACATCAAAATAAAAATACGCATTATAAAAAAATAGCAAATCAGTGCCTCTGGTTCCATGCAGACCAGAACCAAACACTGATTGTGCAGTGAAGGAAGTATCTGTGGTCCCAAAGCCACAGGGTTTTATTTTCTTCATTCCAGAAACACATCCCAAGTTACTTTCACAAGCTCAAAAGGTGGGGCAGTGCAAGAGAAGCCACAGCTGGAATCATTGTAATTTGCTGATCTTGTTACAACTATGATCACAACAGGTCCCATAGTGAGCAATGACAATTTCCAACAGTACTGGTAAGATCCACAGACAAGTGAAAAAAAGAAAAGGTTCTAGGAGCAGGTTACAGGACAAGACTCTTCTCGAACGTCTCTCCCCTTCTGTCTTCCTTCACTGAGAAGCACAGAGGTCTCATACCTTCCTTCAGAAACTTAATGGTGCAGTGTCTTTTAAAACTAAACAGCAGAGTGGGAAAACAGAACCCCACAGAAATTGTCGCTATGTTTTTCATATCCTGAGCATGGTGTTCTAAAAATAAAAGGCATGCAAATGGTATTCAATGTTATCTCAATCCACTGCGAGTACAAAGATCACCAAGTCTTGTGTTAATTTATGGGGTTTCTGCCCACAATCTACAATACACCCGGTTTTCAGCCACTTTAAAGCTAACAAGCTCAAAGAAAACACTGTGGCGGTCAGTCCTACTTCCCAGCTTCACATACATCAACTCCCTATAAGAAACAAGTGAAGGGAAGGGGAGAAGGAGCCTCATGCTTTAAGTTAATTCAGCAGCTAAGAGGAAAGCAGGGCAATATGTCTGATCTACATGCATGGCTTTTCATCATCAGGAGATTTCTCTCTACTGATTAAACATACAAGAGTGGAAACAATTACATTACTTTCTTCATACCCATTGCAGTTGGAGAGACTTGCTAACCTTTGGCTAAGCTTGTATTCATCATCAGCCAAATATCAAAATATCAAATATCAACACAGAAGCTAAATTCTGACCCTGATTTCTTACCACAGACACTGCTCATAGGGCAACCCAATCATTTTTGTAACAGCAACTAAGGCATCACAGCAAGATGAAACAGTGAGATAGGATGAGGCATATGAGACACTTCAGCTTTATTTTTTTGAATCAGTAAGGTTCCACAAGTGCCCAAAAGAGACAAAAAAAAGAGAAGTGGTTTCCCAGCTCAGTACCTGTCTCCACCAATTAAAAGAAGGAGCAAAGCAAGGAATAATGTCAAGCAAGCAAACAAGGTATTTTCTTGTCCCTGTTCAAAGACTTCAGATTCACAATTTGCCATTCAGGTAAAACTGCACTTCTACAGGAAGGGAAGGGTCAGCCTGACTGCACAGCTGGCTGTCAAGTCTGTGCAAAACCGTGCCCAGGTGTGACTACAGAACAAGGTCACAAGGCACCCTGGTTACACAGGCCGGGGTCACCCAAGGCACTGCTTCTTCACTGATGATACTTCCAGCAACAGGAGATTTGGACAACACAAGCCTGTGGAGATGCTGAAGCTGAGACCAAGAGCAGAAGCTCCAGCAGCTGAGAGCATTTACTGGTAGCTCTCTTGTAACAGTCCTGGTACCATTACAAAGACTCTGGCTAGAAACGTGTCTTTCAGGAAACCTTCACATGGTGAGGCGACCGAGGCAGGCAGATCAAATGCTGCCACAAATTTACCTTGTACACTGGAAGTTTTTACAAATTTTTCATTATCTGGGAAATATTCCTCTTGAACAGGTGACAGGTGCACTTGAACACCTGGACTGATTTTCACACTCATTACCTTATCACTGTCATTTATTGACAAAAAATGTCTGAAGCTACTTCCCATAAAAATAAAAACAGGCTCTCAAATAATTCCAACAGTAGAACAAAAGACTAAAGTGACTTGTAATTTTACGACCATCCAGAGTAAACTGACAATTACCCAGAGGAAACAGCAATCTCCTAATGGTGAACTATGCTACTGCAGTGTATCCCACTAAGCCAATGACCCTGACTGACAACGTGAAAAGCAAACTTTTCAGTGTTGGGCAAGGCAACAAGTTCTCACCTGCCTTCACTATACTCCAAACCTTGGACAACACATCCAAAAAGCATGATAAAGTAATATTTTTAAAGATTTTTGTCTTGGCTTTTTTAGCAGGTATGATGTTTTAAAGATTCTTTTCCTCTAGGGCAGCTTTCCCCCTGTGAGGCGAGACCAGCTCTCAGAGCTGCCTGTGTCTAATGCTGGCGAGAGCTAAACTGTCCTCTGAAAAAGTTGGACAGCCATACTCTGATTTGCTTATAAGAAATCAAGCAGCTCAGCAGGCCTGCTGTGCAGGATCGACTAGTGTGAAAATACAAGCCTAATTTGCTCACAGTCAAAGTGCTGTTCCTTCTGCAGCCATGGCCTAACCTGTTTTTACAGCAGGCTACAGCTCTCTGCTCTGAAGCCATCACACATCAAACAGTGCTGCCTCTGCAGACATTAGATAATGCCAAAGTGAACACCCCATTAACCAGGGCCCATCATCTTCGTATATCTGTCACGCCAAATGGTGATGTGAGTAAAAAGGAGGCAGCCTGCCATCCATCTCCAGCAGTTAGCATCTCTCCTGAGAGAAAGGAAAATGCTGTGCAACAGGCCCAGGTCTTCCCTCTCATCATGGGACTGTGACATTGGGACCACCTCCATTCCTCTCTAAGTCATTATTTTTGCTTAGAAAAGCTTTAAATATAAAAGAAGTCCAGCACAATTACTCTGGCAGAAAGCACAGCTCTCAGCATGTACTAACACACACTCACAAACCAGTCCTCAGCTAGCCTTCACTGGGGGTACACTGACTTCAGGCATGCAGAGCCCATTAAGCTGAGATCCCACCTCTGCCCAGCATGGGAAGCCAGCAGCAAACACAAGGCTAATACATCCTTTTGTGCAGCTGTTTTGTGCAAAAGCCATCAGGCCCTCTTCCTGTATGACACGCACAACAAGAGAAAGACTGCTGCATCAGAAAGCCAAGACACAAGGCACAGAGGGCAAAAGCCTCAGGCTGGTCACCACAGCCCTGACAGCCAGCAGAGCTCCTGCCTGAGGAGGGGCACACCCAACCATCTCCCTAAGCCCCACATGACGGCTCAGAACAGATATTCTTGTGACTTTCCCCATTGCAAGGCAAATTCTGTTATCTGCACTGACACCCGTGAAATGGAGCTTGCCAATGAAAAAGCAGAAAGAAATTACACAGACTTCTCACAGTGCAAAACAATTAAGCAGGCTTAAAGGAAATACCATACAAATAGTCACTGCATTGCTTTAAGAAGCAAGTCCTGAGCAGAGCTCCAAACTACATGGCATTATTACTGGTTGAAAATTCTCCTGCTAATGTTCACAAAATAAAGACAAACTGCAAATTTCTCAGCCTCTGAACTGGCTTGTCAGTCACAGAGATGATGAACCACAGATGTGACGATATAAAATACTTCATTATTATAGCAAAAATATTTTCAGGAGTGGTAAACTGAATGCTTTCAGGGATGGTATAAACTACAGAGAAGGCCCTCCAAAGGTCAAACCCAGCTCAGGGCAAGATGGGTTCCTCCTTCTGCACTAGGAATATTATGCCCTGGATACAGGGCATATATAAGTTTCAGATATTTCAAAACATCAGCTCAGAAAATAAAATACATTAAAAATTCCCAAACAATAGAGAGACTGAAAACCAAATGCCATGGTCACTTCCAGTCAAATACCACAATTCTAATGGCAAACATAAGCACATAAGGAATGGCACTATGCTATTAAAAATGCATGGAGCTAAGCAGAAGTTGAAAGAGTAAGCTGTAACCAAGGAGGATCTTGTGCAGAATTCCCTGTACTTGAGCAAGTGACCGTAAATTTACAAAAAAGCAGGGCTGGACATTTTAATTAAGTGACTATTACTAATAGCAGAATTGTTTTTATAAGCTGGCTATGTAAGCATGCATCCATGAGACTGCTGGCTCAAATGCAACCAGAAGACACTAATATGAGAATCATTCTGAACCCCCAAAACAAGCAGGCAGAATGAATCCAGCAGCATCTTCCTCCTTGAAAATTATCACAGCACCACCTATCCAGTTTGAAGAGCTTCTCCCATGAAACTGGTGTGCGTAATGGTGAACCTTAGGCAAAACAGCAGGCAAAGCTTTCCAGGATCAAAGCACCCTGACTGACCTGCACTTGTATTTGTTCCTCCTTATACAGAAAGGCTGATGACATGAGAAAAAGCTACCCCTCCCTTGGGTGTGAAGGGTCATCCTGCCAGATACCTGTTCCTCTTGTCACAAATTTGGGGAACCTGACTGACATCTGACTTATTCTATAAGTTCAGCAAGATACCAAGTCTGCAGTCAGGAGATCATAGTAGCGCTTACTTTTTCTATGCTCAGGAAGATCTGACACTTTGAATTTAGTGCAAAGTCCTAATGTTCCTTATCTAGCACAGTGCAGCATAAGCCACCTTCAAAACAAAGAGTAAAACCAATCAAAAAATGCTTAAGATTAAGAACAATAAGCCAATCATTATAGTTCAACCGAAACACTCTCTACTTCCACTGAAAATGTACGTGCATCTAAATTACTTCAACTTGTCGTGACTACTCCCTACATTTCAATTTAGTTGGTCACTGCAAAGTCACCCTTATGGATAGTGGTTTGGGCTTGCTTTTGAGTCTCCAGTCCAACAGAAGGACCCTCAAACTTCAGCACTGAAGAAAAGATTACGTTTTCTGCGCCTAATTTAGGGCAACCCTAGCAACCATCCAAGCCCTTCACTACTATAAATCAGAATGTTTAGCAACAGCACTTCAAAATAATTGAAGAACTTTCTCACTCTTTGGGCAAGACTGAAAAACAGATGCTTAGTAGATAATGATTGCCCAAATTCACATAAGGTTTTGGCTGGAAATCATATTCTAAGTGTGACACTATACTACATCAGGATAGTCCCAACAGACCCTGCCTTGGTAGTTTCAGGAGCTCATCCTTCCAGCTGGTTTTCTGTTGGTCTGTCAATGTACTAACCAGTCCTTCCCTTTGGTACTGACATAACTTGCTGGCTGAAAATACACCCTGGAGCATTTGAACCACTCTTTTTTACAGAGACCACTGGATTACTTCTAGGCACAAAAGAGCAGTGCCTCCTGGTACTTTAGCAGCCTGAGTATGTACCAGAGTCACAAAGCACTCAATTACCTGAAGAAAATGGAGTACGTGCTGCTAGAGAGGCCCTATGCATTATTTCCATGGATACACTGGTAGAATTCCTTGGACTCTTAGGTAGCAGCAGAGAGAACACGAAAAAGAAGGAAAAGGACCAGGTAGGTGAAGACACTTGGGGTCTTAAAGGGCTACTTCACTGTCTTGTGTTCTCTGGCTTTACAGCACCACTGTTCCCCACTTGCTAGGCTGGAAGCATGTGAAGAGAGCAGGGCAAAACCATAGGTGATAGCTCCTGACCATGTTGTCACCCAGTCGTGTCCTAACTACAACGAAAATTGTTGGGACAATGGACTTCCAATGGACATCCACATCACGTCTCAAGTGTCAAAACCACTTTTTTTTCTCTCCCTACTGTTCTGAAGTAACTTTTTGTTGGGTAGGCAGCAGTGCTGCTCTCCTAAGGAGGTGTTACACATTCTGGCACAATCCAGAATAGGCACTCAGACTTCAGATATTGCTATCTTTGCAGTAAGCTATCTTTGCCCCATCAGCAAATCTCCTTCTAGCACGTATCTATGCTCAGTCAGCTTCAGATATGGTCCAGTTATGTTTCAGCTGCACTTGTTAGAATAGATAGAGAACTATAAGGAAAAGACCTCCAGAGATATTATAGTTTATGTTTATTAAGTTCTGACTGTCTGTGGTTATGTAAATCTTCTGACAATGTCAAGAAAAACACATCTAAATACTACTCAGGTAGTATGTTCCTCTAAAAATATGTTTAGAAGAACAGAAAGGTTCAGGGAGGGCAAAAAAAAACCACCACACAACACCAAATCTCACAGGAAAGGGTCTTATTTTAAGTCTTTTTAAAGGGTCTTTCATTACACCATTCTTAAAACTAAAGCTAAATTAGAACGGGAAGGAAACTCTGGCTGTTTACAGAGGATGTGTGTCACAGAACAGCATGAATCTCCCCCACATAGAGCACACAGAATGCTGCCAGGTCAGCATAAAAAAAAAAAAAAAAAAAAAAAAAAGCTAGGGCAAGACTTTCAGCTAATAGATGAGCTACATTCCACTAAATTTTCAGAGCTACACTGATTTTTTTTCTCAGCTGAGTATTCCTGATACACAGGCCTAAGCAATATGCAGTTTTAACAAACTCTGTTAATTATTGACACTCAGTAAATACATAAGCATATGCCTATTTTTTTAATTCTGCGGCTGCTGCATTTAATTCGATGGATTTTTCCATTGAAATTTTGAAAATAAAACATAGGAACATATAGGCATAAAACCCACAAAGTGCATTAAAAGCATATTTCAAACAATTCACAACCACTAAATAAAACATAGCAACAGCAAAAAAAAACCCCCTAGGGTTAGCAATGGAGAATGTCACATTCTAGTGAAGCTGCGAAGAAATTCAGCAACAAGTGGTAGAATATTTTGCTCCATTTTAGTCAGGATCCTAGAATTAACATTCACTTATTTTATGACCATAAATATTTAAACAGAACATGAAAGACTGCCATGGATTTTCAAAAAAAAAAAAAAATCAGGTAGGCAGTGGTCTGTCCTCTTGCCTGTGTAAAAAAGAACTAGATTGACCAACATTTTTTAAAAGCCATCAGCTTTTATTGCGTTCTGACTGCATTTAAAACTGCCACATCCTACTGTTTTTCAGAATGAGGGCAGCTGTTTATTTATCTAGCTCACAGGAATGCTGTAAAAATTAGGTAATAAGTGTTTGTAATGCATGCTGAAGATAAAATGTATTATTACTAGAGACAGCTCCAAAGCTGAATATTAACTTGAGAGATATGGGAGGTCAGACCCAAATTAGGCACTCTGGCCTCAGTACCAATCAAACACAGAAGTGTACAGGGCTTTTTCCAAATGGGGCAATTTCATAATCTCCACTCTCATGAGAGCTCAGGCCCATGGAAATCCCCCGAGAAAGCTGAACTTTTCATCAGATAACAGTGTTACAAATTTCCTAGGGGACCACTAACACTAAGCTCAATGTGGAAAGTCTCTATCCTGCTGTCTCAATCAACCTCAGACTGTAGCTTAAATAAACCCAATGCAATCTTCCACAAATCAGGCAATTTCTCAAGATTCTGAGATTAGAAGTCAGTGAACACAAATGCAGAATTTGCCAGAGTAGAAAACAGAAAATAAATTCAAGTTGAAACTAAAACAGCATAAGTTTTGGCAACATAGTCCTGACATTAACCTGTACTGACAAGGCTACACACAAAGAGGGAGATAATAGCAAAGTGTGAGGGGTTTAACTGTTCACTTAACACTCTCCACTTTATTAGCCGGTTTAAAATAAAAGTCAGTGTTGACAGACAAGTCTAAAGACTAAAGAAAACACCCAGAACTTTTAAAGATGGTCCTACCTCTGCAGCACACACTGATAAGCACAGTAAGCAATTCTTGTTTTCTTTATCATAGTGTCTTTATCTAGACAAGTTAAGAAAGATAAAGGTGAAGGAAATTAAGAAATTGCGTTTGGTATCTACTGGAATAGCTCTGTTGCTAATTGCAGTTATCAGTGCAGGTGACTCCCCTACACGCAGTCGAACCGTTCACTGGCACCATCAGGTTAGCTGCTTCTACAGCAACCATACTGCCAGGGCAGCCTTATGGTGACAAGCTGGCAGTTTTCCTTGTGTTTTTTAACAGGTTTCACACAATCTTCTGGGACAGGATTCTCAGAAATGTTTTTTCTCAAGCTCCTATCACCTAGTATAGTTCAGACACTACAGCAAGGCCAGATTTAATGTAACACTGCATATGTTTTTCAATTCCACATTCAAAGAGATTTCAGTCTCGCTCTATTGCATCCATACACATCTATCTGGAATCCAAGCTGGCAAAATTCTAAATTTGCTGTCTTCAAAAGTATCCCTGTACAAAGGGAGTTAAAAAAATAAAAAAGAAAACCCAGTTCTACAGAATCAGAATACAGCAATACACATTATTGCTATATGCATTTACCCATCTCAATCTCTCAGTAAAGTCATATAGTAACAACTGTTCATGAACAGTCCCATGGAAAACAAGTATAATTCTCCTGGAAACAGGTTTTAAAGTACAGCAGACCTTCGTACCTTGACCTGTATATCTACTGAAAGTGATAATTCTTTATCTAGTTATATTGTAGTTACAGGATGCTATTTTCTGAATTATGCAAATATCATGGCACCTAACTAATTAAAACTATATACCTAACTACCCAATAAAAAACCTGGGCCCAATGCTGCCTATCTCCTGACTGTCAGCCTCCCAGTTTCAGTTGAGGACAGAAAAAAAAAAACAGACCCGCTGGATTCATGGAGAGATTTTGTCCACAACATGTAATAAGGGACTTGAAGTGCCCTTCCCAAGAGCGTTTTGGAAATGTTTTTCCAGAAGATGTGCAGTTGCCTAAACAATTTCCATTTACTTAAAAAAATAAAACTCTAAGGACATTCATGTCTGTGCCTGTTCAGCAGCACAGAGACTTGAAGAAAAAATTAATTAGGCAAATGTGAGAAAACTGCCATGTGTACCTGAATCTCCTACCCAATCAACATGGCACATCACAATCTTCATGCAACCCAAGTATCCACTGGCCACTTCTTCCACTTGCTCATTGTAACAGGCTGCATCTGACCACAGCAGAAATCACAGAACACAAAGTCCCAGACCCCACTTCCTGGAGGGATACTTTGGACTGGGAGGAGTAGCACCAGGAATGCCCTAGGGAGTTCTGCTGAGGGCTAGTGCAAGGTAACTGGTACTGAAAACACAAAGGCAAAGTAGCCTTCCTACCTACTTCAATAAATCAAGACTTCTCTACTAATACCACAGGGCAGCATTTTTGGCAACACTTTTTCCCTGGCCTAAAGGAAAGGCAAGGCCTTGCATGTCACTGTGGAGCACACTATCAGAAAACCTAGATGTGTATTTATGTGCAGCAACAGGAATGCCACCCTGCCACAGTTGGTGTTTGCTGGTGTTTCTGGACATGAAGGCCACCTGGACATATGGTTTGCTAGCCCTCATTCTAGCCTGGCTGGTTTTTGCTAGGATTCTTCCTAAAGGAAGTTAGGGAGGAAACCAGTTTAATTAGGGAGGCATAGGCAGGTATAAAAATCAATCTGAATGTTTAGCTTGAGGGTGTGGGTTTAATTTTGTTAGGGACAAGACACTGAGGAGGCAGTTAGCCATCACCTTAATGTCACCTAGCAGATAATGTATGACATCCTGTTTCCCTGAGCACCCTGTAATCATACAGTAATACACAAGCCACCAGAAAACTTCTCCAAAGGCTTCTTCTTTAGCCCAAGCCCTCTGCCATCCTTTACCTGTTAAATTAAAGAAGCACTAATAGCACTGACCAGACAGGCTGCAAACTCTTTCAGCCTCAACATCTCTCTGTGCAGCTGAGTGCAACATCAGCAAGGAAACCCAGCTGATGTTTGTCTCTTCTACCACAAGCAATGCTAATCCAGCAAACAACCAGGAGAGGCAGGGCACATGTGGAATAATAGCCCAAGATCTGATGCAATTTCTTAGGCGATGTTTGTTTCCCTCTGCCTATTTCATTGCTCCATTTTTGTTCAGTTGGGTTGGCTTCAAGAAAAATAGAAATGTGCCCTTTGGGATCACTGAAAACTAAGAGCAATGCAGTAAATACTAGACAGGCTGGCTTATATCTGCAACTTTTAGCAACAACCAAAAGAGATGGCTTTAATTATACCTGGTTATTTATTACCCTGTAGCACTGCAGAACAAAGTATTTTGGAGTCTTGTAGACAGAAGGAAGAAATAAAGAAAGTGTGCCTCAGAGACAATAGCAAGCTCTATCTCCATCTTTCAAAACAGAAGAAAAGCTTACTCCTTGCAAACACTTAAGTTGATAAAAAGGCACTGAGGCCAGCAGCGAATTCACTGCCTTCAAGCAGCGATCCAAACCTACCACAGCTGGCAATCCCAGCAGCCTTGTCATGCTCTTGAAAGTGCCGTCACCAAGGTCTTTGACTCTCTGTACTGATTTGCACTCTGCCTTATCATGAGTGTTAAAGACCTTGGTGACATTGCTGGACAAAGATGTAACAAGTGGGAACAGAGAGGGCACCTGGCACCTGCCTGCAAAATTGATTATGTTACGGTATGTGTGTGCCTGCACGTAGATTTCACTGCTGGGGCTTGCTGAAGCAGCCACACAACAGCAGTGCCCATAGAGAGTGACAGCTGCTTATGCTGAACTCCCTCACACCAGCAGTTAGACCTGCATCCTGGCCAAAAAAAGGTGCTACATGAAGCAACACTGGACCATTCCCTACTGATAACACCTTCCTCTCCAACAGAGAACTCTTCTCTGCTGTTCCTCCTCAAACTGCTGCACAAACAGCACTGTTATGAGGAATTATCTCCCACCTTATCAAGAAGTGCTTAAGATACAAAACCTGTTGGAATGAGTGGATAGTGTGGCCTGAACAAAACCTTTGTGTCCTACCTAGTCCTTAAGGAAGGCACTGATTTGCACATACCTGTACAAGCAATGTGAGCAATCTACCATCTTAAGTAGGTCGCTCATCACCAAGGTTCAACTCATGCCTAACTTCAGATCAGATGACTAAGAGTCACACCTTGAATATTAGTTTGTGAAGGTTGCTTTAAAGAAGGTTCAAGTGGAAGGACTTTGGCAAATGCTCTCTGAACAGATTTAGACATTAGAAGCCAGATACAGACATGAATGCTCTGAACTACTAGCATTAGCTCCAATTTAGATGCTATCAGTGAGATATCAACTCCTGGAAGCCTGTTTCAAAATCATCAGGAAGTAGTGCGAAGAGTGTGTGACAGAGAAGGGAGCTGCAGACACTCCAACAGAGTCCATGTCACACACCAAGGAGCATACAGTCCATCCCACTGGGGAAGCTGCAGAGTTGCACCTGTCTGCACCACCAATTCACATGGCTTCAGGTCCAGGCCAGAGTTAAAACATACAGGATATTACAATGTTTTCAATTATTAGCTTATCAGTAATTAGCCCTCCTGCTACTGGGGGAAACACATGTATAAAGACAGTGCTTTCAGGCTGAGTGGTGCACTTACATCTGACATCCACTCCTACTGTCTCCTTAGGTTCCCAGAGTCACTGGAGGAAACGTCCCAGAGTGAAGAGGATTTGCATCTCTCACAACTCATCATCAGCAACAGCAACTGAGAGTTGACGTTCCTTGCACAGGAATCTTAGCACTGCTAAGTATAAATACATGAGTGCTTCTAAGATTAGAGGATGCTGTTTCATGCATGCTGTCAGAGAATGAATCACACGGCCAAGGAGTGGGCAGCAGGGTCCACCAAGCTGGATGGCTTTGTTAATGAGCATGAGAAAGACAAACAGGCTTTGTTCTCCAAAACGCCTACCAACAATGGACATTCTGTCATTCTAATGACACAGGGGCTTGATTTTTCGATTACACATTTGAAATATAATCTGTGATGACTGGGTCTGAGGCTTGTTTTTGCAGTTTACAGTAGAGAGAAACATGAGCCTTCTGACTTTCAGCTTGTACAGTATTTCATATGCAAAACTCTTCTTGGAATCATTCCTCCCCCTCAGACCTTCCCAGCAGCAAGAAATTCAACTTATGGCTTTGATAGGTGTTCATGTAAATGTCCATGTCTGACATTCACTGCATGTCTCAATTTAAAACACCACACCAGGATCTACTCTCTTTGGAAGAGTTAACTTGCCAATAAAAGTGTAAAAATACTACTACTAAAGAGTAAAATACTACTACCAGAAGTGTAAAACCAGTAACAACAGTATCTGTCATTGTGATGGAAAGAGCTTGCTCCCAGCAAGTCAAACCAAACAATTGAAGATATCCATGAAAACAATACTAAACTTCTCCTTGGGAAACAGTCATCTTAACTCATTTTGGCTGTGTTCATTATGTGTCCACCTCTGCACAAAGGGTTCACTCTGCATCCTCTACTCTCTGAAGCTGCTGCCAATTCAGGTAAAAGCATAAGAATGCCACTCACCAATTCTCTGAGTAAAAAGAGAGGAGGCCTGGTGGGATAGACACTAAGCTCCTCAGCAAGGAGGAGTGTCCTTTATACACAAAGTATTAGCAGACCACAGTATTATATGCAGATCTGATCTCATCAGAATTTGGCACAACCCTGAAGGGGAGAGGGGGGTTAAATATCCAAGACAAACACCTTGCACAGTCCATGTCTGTACATACACTCAGCACATACCTGCCAACCCGTCAGTAACAGTACAGATTATTCCAAGGTGACCTGCAATGTACTGAGCAACACAGAAAAGAATGTAAAAACACCATCTCTGCTTTAAGTGTGCTCAGTACACATGTGACACTATTCACATCATACCAGGTCAGATATTTTTCTTCCTGCAGCCTGCCTGAGCCATCCTCAGATGATGAGAGCTAAGAAACACCATTACTGTGAAACCAAGAACAATTTTCATAAAACACTAAAACCACCTATGTCCAAAGAGCTCTGTGCTTCATAAAGGTTGCAGGTAAAGACCCTCAACAGCTGTGCTCCCTATTCTAGTTCCCTGCTGTATGTCTTTCTAAACCATTACTTTCCATCACTTCCACTAGACACATGCCACACTAACACAACAGCAAAGATAGATAATCTTTGAGGGAAGAATATGCCAAAAAACTTTTACAAGGTGCCACGTCAGAGAGACCCAGCAATAGCAAGAGATCCACCACATTTCCTGAGACTGGACAGAGCTCTTTCACATCCCAGCTCTGCTTGTAAGCTTCCCATGTGATCTCACACTAGTCACTCATTCATCTGGACAGGATGGGAAGGCACACCATCTTCTCACACGAGCTAAAAATGGGAGGATTTTAATTTTTCATAGGAAATAGGGCTGTGAAAGCCCCCCAGACAGTTTTCTTTTGTATCCTGTCATTCAAAATCCTGCCAGACATCAGAGAGTATGCTACACCAAGCAGTCATATAGGAACAATAAAAAAAAAAACTCTGCCAAAACCAAACACAAGAAGAGAAATGGATATTTCATTGTCAGATAATAACCAGCTTTGAGTTTGTAAACTGCAGGCCAACATCAGCTTTTCCCCAGCTGTGTTCTTCCAGCACACCTCCCTCTGGAGCTCAGGGGGTAGAATGCTAAATTGTAGCTACATTGTGTTCACTGCTTCACAAAGTATCAAAATATCTAGTGCTTTCCAAAAAGACAGACTACTTCGGCTCCTTTGAGAAAACAAGCACTTTGACTAACTTCAGTGCACCCAGGATTATACTTTCACATCCAAAACAGCTGCTGTTCTTGGCATTACACACCACGCCTTTTTATTTCCACCGAATAAATTAAAGAGCACACAAAGCTCTGACACAGGAAAGGCTTAAGGTACTTCTGCAGGATAGGAAAAAGTTCGATAAGCTCTAAGTTATAATCACACACATTCCTGAAATTTACATGCACACAGAATTAACCAGGCCAGAAATATCAGATACAGACGCTTTCTATTAGGCTGTTACCTAAGCCAGAGGAATTTCCCAATTTGCGTAGTTTTCCCAGGACCTTCTGGACATCCTTTATACTCGTGTCCTGTTGGCTGTACAACAGTAACCTCCTGGCATCCGAGAACAGGCGGGAAACACTGCGAAACACAAAAAAACCAACTAAGCAGTCATCAGCTCCGTGAGCCACCATCCACAGATACAGTTTTACATAACAATTCCAAACTTTAATCCCCTTTAGTTATGTCACTCTAGCACAAAAAAAACTCTTTCTTCAATGACTACCCTATGACAATCCAAGGAGCCTAATAAAATACGTCTGCTAATGCAGGGTCAATTAAGTTACACTTGGAACATCACACATTTGAAAGCATTTTGAGGACCAGAATGGAGAGGGCTTCCTGCTGCCTATAAACTGATGTTTCTTAGAAGCACAATAATTTAAGAATATCCTTGGCTCCTCTCAAATGCTTCTCCAGGCTGCAGACGCATTATACTCTGCATTAAGCCTATCTTTTCTTACACTATGAATGCAGCAAGTAAGGCAAGGTATAGGAAAGCTGGCCATAAACTGTGCTTCCTGCATCGTGTTAGCCAGTAATAGGTAATCAACATCAGTAGTATTCCCTAAACCTGTTCAATTGCCTCTCACTCTACGCTGTTCAGAGGTTCATTAACCAGGGAAAAAGATGCTCTGGAAAAAAAAAATCTTAAAAAGCCTACTTTTTATGGGTCAAATTCTGAGCCCAGGTAAGAGAACAGACTCAGTTCTTATTCAAACAAAGCTTTTCATTCACCAAGAGCTTCAGGTGCCTGGACTTGGGAATTCTGGACACCTACCAGCTGTCTGCTAGTCTCTATGAACTTGGTAACTGAAGAATCTGGTACTTCAGAAGTGGTAAAAACTGCAAAACTCTCATGTAGTGTAAGATTTCACAAGTGATAGATGACTTCCAAATATCCCTTTCCCGCATGTTTCCCCAAGAACAGAGATAAGGCAAAAGTAGACAGACTCACATGGAGGCATTGAAGTTTCCAACAACACCAGGGGATTCCCCAGGAGTTGGGTAGCGGAAACATGGGTTGTTGGCATTGCAGATGATCCCCTGTATCCATGGCAAGGTTCCTGCTGAAGGCATAGCTTTATTTGGAAAGTGACCTAGAACAAAAACACAGGAGTTAGGAGACAAACACATGATAAAAGCCTGTACTACACAGCACTGTATTTGTATCCTGCGCTGGTTACTGTCCCAAAACGTTATGGAAGACCAGAACAGCCAACACTAAGAAGGACTGAGCTTGTCTTGAACTCTCTACACTGCTCTTTCAAATCTTTTTGCTGAAGTCTAAACCTTTCCACTAAAGAATTAGTGAAGTCATAGGCCAAAGTTTATATCCTGTTTAAGAACAAAGCAATAACAAACTATTCATGGCAGATCTCCACCAGTATGTCACTCATATACTTGTAAATCACATACCCCCCAATGACTGGGGAAGAAACGTCTCCCTTGCATAATCCTGCACCCTACATAAGCTGTCAGGCTGCTTTTTCCAATGAGCTTGCTTCCTCACCCCACAACAGGGAAGGGATCCCAGAGGAAGGTTATGCCCCTTCCTCAGTATCTCAAAGCTCAAGACTTTGAGGATCAGATGCCCACCCTCCCCTCTGGTGCCCACCTTGTCCTCCCAGCATCTCTGCAATCACTCAGGTGGCTGGCTCCCTACCTCCACAACCCCAAAGGAAGTACCAAAGCCCAAGAAAAAAAGTAGTATCAAAGCTGTTAAATTATAGCAAGGCTGGTTAATGTGAGTGGCTGAAGGAAGATGGGAGTCTTATCAGCTCTCCCTGGAGAAAGCCAAGGACTCTGTGCAGGAGAAAGGTTAAGGAAACGAAGGTTTGTTGTTTCCAGTACCCACGGAACTCTTGCTCCAACTTCTCTGTTCAAAATAGAAGAGCTGTTTACCTGATCTGCCCGACTTTTGTTTCATTTTGCTTTTTTGTCCTTCTTGGCTGAGGGACTTGGGAGAAGGTGAGGAGGGAGAAAGAAGAAGAATGCTAAGACTTTCTTCTTGTAAAATTTCCCAGAGAATCACCTTCTCTGTCCTCCATGCCTTTCATTTTACATTGTTAGTAACTCCAAGAAAATGTTCAAAGCAATGTAGAAAGACGAATGGCACACAAGAGTCTATGGTAAATTTTTACACAGGGTGATGCTTGTAACACCAGTTTCTCCAAGACTAAAGCAGTAATCTGTAGTTTTTAAATCAGATGAGATACACAGAAACAGTGCAATGGCACATAATTTTCAATTACACTGCTGCAAACATTTAGCTTTTTGGAAGAGATTGGTTACTTCTTGTCAGAGTCTCTCCCTCCTACCACCAAAAAAAAAATCATTTTGAATACCTTGAAGGGTTCACAGGAACAGAAAAAAATTCTACATGACACAAGACAGCCCAACAGTAACCTAATATGCCTTCTCTGACTGGTCTGGTGAAAGGCACACAACTATCACTTCAAACTTAATTGTTCCTCCATGTTTTAAGAGAAAACTTTGTCATACTAAGCCAAGCCATTCGAAACAAGAAGCCCTGACAACAGTCCTATCCTTGGTTCTTCTCAAACAGGGCAAGAAAACTGAGAATTTTACTTGTTTGTTGAAAATTACTACCATTAAAATAGTGAGGCTATGTAGAGGCTACAAAGCACTTGCACGTGGCTCTGTCACTATCACCAGACACTACTTACAAGTGATTTCATAACAGCATACAACAGTGCCACTACAGATAACAATCCTACTTCCCTTAAGGCATCCACAGGGTTGCCAAAGAGTTTGTCATCAACCTAAAAGCCTTTATTTTTTCTATCTCTGCTCACAGTTCAGCAAAACCTGCTTCACTTCACAACACATCCACATCTGTCAGCATAAGTGAACATCCAGTGAAACCAATATAGAGAACACAGTTTAGAAACCTATCCACAGAAGCACTTCAAAAAACGAAGAGGAAGTAGCCACGGAAGTGAATTAAAAGTTACCAGATGCCTTGTGCTCTATAACTGCTGAGGACAATGTAAGAAGGCAGACAAAGCAGTAACAGTCAACATAAATGGGATGGGAAAAGGATTGCAGGTGTAAGACTCAAAACTACACTATGACACCATGGTGCCAGAGCAAGTTTTACAAGAAAGCTACTGGCTATCAAGATCAAACCAAGTAGTTCTGTGAAATCACAGCTCTTGCAGAGTTTATATACAGCCCTGCCATACCTGAAATTAATTACCACTGAGGTTGCTAGTTATTTATAAAAGCTGAGTAGAGTGCTTATTACTTCTCTTCAGCTTCATGTCTATATTAAAGGTATCTCTCCTAATGTCACCGTAACGTTTAGTCTGAAGAGGCAGTTCAAATTCCATGTAAAGTATGAGATTTAACTTAGAGAAGCTTCAACTATGCCTTTGAGTGCTGAAAAAAGCGAGTTAGGCAGTACATGAGACCAGCAGAGTCCAAAGTGTAATGGGAAACTGCAAACACCTCAGCTTTTAAAGACACCAGCTTGAACACCCAGCAAACAGCACAGAATGCCCCAGCCACTGCAATGACAGGCTAAGTGCTGTAAAAGGAACCTCTTTCCTCATTTTAAGAAAGAGGGCCCTTTCTTAAGGGGGCCCTTAAGAAACATGTTTTGCTGACCCTTAAACCTTATCTTGCAGTAATCAGGTTAAGGAAAAATAAACAGAGAGCCCTTCCACAATCAGTTAATTGCAGTATGAAGCTGTCACCAAACACAGTAAAACAACATCGTGTCGCTAATAAACAAGTCATGCTTCCTAAATCAAATGGCAACCAAAGAGGCCTTTAGACAGTAATTTATAAAGAACAAGCTTCCTTTGAAAGAAAAGCAGAAATGTGCCCATTTAGGGTGCAAAGAGAAAAGCAGAATTGTTTTTTTGTCAGCAGTGTATGACTGCTGAATCTGCTAAATGCAGAGCTGACACTGTAATCATTTGAAGGAATGGAATTGCTCTTGTGCTCTTTAATGTGATACATTAATGCACTTTATTACCTGGAAATAAGATTGCTTTCTTAGAGCTCAGAATACTGCATTCTTTTATGCTAAGTCACACACAGATCAAAAAAGGAAAATGAAACTGGGGTTCTGTGCAGGTTTTACAGATATGTCAGAATTGTATGGCAAATCCTCAGGTAATATAAATGCAAAATGAGAAATAGAGGAGAAAAAAAAATAAAAAATAAAGCAGCAGCAACATACAGTGCTGGAGCAACATCATCAGCTAACTGCAGAGCCTGAGTTGGAAGCAAAGGAGTTATGAAGCCCTCCTGCAGATTTCTGACTGAAGTAGGGAACCACTGGTCTCCCCATCTTGCCAGCTGCATTATTATGTTCTAACCACGAAACAACAAGCATTCTGGGTGCAGCTGCTGCGTTTGATACTTACATTCATGCTGCTCATAGGGCGGATATGAAAGTCTTACAGAGATCAGGATGAAGAAGATAAACAGAGGCCAGGCAACTTCGATCAGCAGCTGGAACTGGAAACAATAAAGGCAAAGTATTAAGACATCATATTCAAAATAAAGGTCAGAACAGAAGTTCTAGGACAATCCACTTGTAAGCCAGAACAGTTTTGTAAGCACTGTCTCACTTTGCTTTGCCTATGCATTCCAGGATCAAGAAGTTTGTTCCTCCAACTTCAGAGGATAATCTGCAAAGAATTACAATTTTTTTTTCTCATTGATATGTGCCAGTTATTCAACTGCCTTAAATGGATGTGCACTTAAAATGGATGTGCTTAAGGGCTATTTTTGGTTTCTTTTTATAGTTTTCTGTCCCCTGACTGAAAGAAACCTTCCAACGAATCCTTCTAGCAATGAGCTGGACTTTTTATCCCATATTTTGAGGTAGTAGGATACTTATACCCCACTCTCACAGTAGACCACTAAGCTTCTACCCTCATACATCAGGCATACGAACTGTGCTGATGCATGCTATGCCAACTCTTTCAGTACCGCAGAAATGCATTGGTATCTAGAAAGCAGAGCTACTAAGATTAGGCTCATATCTAGTTTCTATTTCGTTCTGATTTGTGTTTTTTTCCTGAAAGTAGGCAGCACCCACTGGTGCAGGTCATCTACAAAAAGGCAGTGAGTATTAGGTAAATAAATAAAGAACTCAGTTATTTAGAGGGATGAGACAAGAAGAAGAAAAGACCTGCTATTAAATATACAACATTTCTTAGACAGAGAATTGAAGTGCAGAAAAATTCACTGAGGTGTGTCACATCCCACAGGAGCACGTGGACAAAGCAACTTTCCAGCCTAGAGCTTCTGAGACACAAGCTGAAGTTTCCCAGACTTGAGCTTCACTAGCCACACCCCTGATTTCCCACTCCACAAACACTGCCAAACACATATTTTCAGTAAACTATGAGACAAGGAAAACCTGAAAGCTTTGTATGCTGCTACTTCATATGTTTCTCAGCTATTACTAGTAGGAGAACAGAGTGTTTTCTCGGTTAAAGGAAGAAACATCTCTTCCGCTTCTTTCCTGAAAAACTCAGTCTTTTCTAATTCTACTTAAAAGCCAGAGTGTAAGACCTGCAACCCAGTGGGAAGCAGAATGCCCACCCACAAACACATTTTTGCACGTTCCACCTTCAACAACTAAAATTGGACTCTCAACACTCAGCACAAGGCACTCCATGCAAACTCTGAGGTGAGAGACTTCTAGGTAACTACTGTAACTCAAAATAATCTCACTCTGTAAAAACAGCACATTAAAACAAAGGCCACTTGATCCAGCAGAGGAAATTATGTAGGATGGCTTTTCACAGATATTTTTCATAGCTGACATCAAACAGCAAATAGCACCCCTATCTAAAAGGCTTAAAATTTGAGCATCAGTCTCCCAGGCACTCCTGGTAACAGCGCCAGTCTGCTCAAGATAATTTTGGAATACTGTTACCCATTGGATCCTGAGATTAGCTCAGCTGCTTAGAGCATGGTGCTAATAACGCCAAGGTTGCCAACGTGCTATTCACTTAGGAGCTGGGCTTGATGACCCTTGTGGGTGCTTTTCAACTCAGAATATTCTGTCATTTCTTATTGTCATGCACACACTGTACAACTACTGGGTAAGAAACTCCATTAAGACCACACTAACAGAGGTGCCAGGAAGATGTCTAAGTATCTTTGGTCTCTTATTACAATAAACAATGTAGTGGCAGCACACACTCAGCCATTAACATTGATAGCCTGCTTCCATCCACAACAGTACTCTGACTTCCAGAGATCAGAGATGTTTAGACCCAGGACAGTGACAACTTGTCTACTCCTGTTTTCAGAACACTCTTACAGCGGCTGCCAGGACAGCATAGCAGGACTTTTCCTCCACTTAACAAAAAAGTGGCTATGAAACCAAGATAAGTCCATTCTGTCTTCCAGCATCAATGGTCATGCTCTAGCACATCACAGCCCTCTGCCACCCTGGCTGCAGGCAAGCAGCATGCACCCCAAGCAACTGCTGCTACACTGCTCGGGGAAGAGCAGCATCAGCTGGGCTTGTGGAGGCTTCCTGGAGTGACCAGTGTGGACAGAGAGCCTCTCACAGCCCTTCAACTGCTACAGAACCAATGAGAAAATGCTGCCCTAGAGCTCAATCCCTGGCTTGCTCAGAGGAATATCAGCCCCAACCAGACCACACTGGGGTGGATAGCAGTGCCCAAGCACCCTGTTGCTGAAGGGGGAACTGGCCACCTGCACACACAGCTCCTCTTCTGCACACCTGGTTACACAGTCACAGAGGTAACCACATGTGCACTGCATGCATAACACAGCTAACCTGGCACGTCAACATGCCCAGGGAGGATAGAGAAAGGAGAGATGCAGCTGGGACTGACCAAGTTGCACCTTTACAGCTGAAGGCAGGCATCACAGCAGGCACCAAAACGCTACACTCAGAGACAGCTGGCAACTGCTGCACCAGAGGCTTGCACAGGGACAAGACCAGAGTGTCAGGAGCATGTCAGTAGAGACACCTCAGCACGTCTCTGGTGCTGCTCAACAAAATCTGAGTTATCTTCCTTTGCTTTCAGGTCACCAGGTTCTCTCCCCTACTGCTTCCTGATTCTGCTGTGACAGCACTTTTCATCTACTGTGGCCTTTCCAGACAAAGACATAAAGATACTAAAAGGGAACATGTCTCACTGAGATTCATTCTAAATAGATATTGAAAAATCAAGTCTCCTCTGCCACTTTCATGCTGTAACAACCAGTCTGGTAAATAATAAATGAATCTTCAAGCACCCAATCCCTCACCTATCCCTGCTCCATCTGGAGTTGAAGAAGGAACATCCTATGTGCACATGGCAGGTAAATTCAGCTAAGAACAAATTTGTCCTAATTTTGCCAAGGTTAATCCCTAAAGCATGCCAAATTTATTCCAGTTGCCTGATTCAGGATGCCATTAAACACTGCACTCTACGTTGTGTCAACAGGAAATCTGTTGAGCAAGAACTAAGCAGACTATCACCCCATCCCACTGTCAACTCCCCTTCCCAACCTTTACGGTCCAGTTTCAAAGCAGGGCGCTACCAGAAGCTGACCAGTCTCTCCATGCAAGTTTGAGGTGTCTCCTCACTTGCAAGAAAGCAGGGAGAGAAATGTTTTTACACAGTGACCCCTGAACATGATTTTCTTTCCTCTCTCCGTGCGTGAGCTCCTTCCCCCCACTCCAGTGCTGCTGGAAGTTATCCAGTATAAAGTAACACTTGAACTGCACACATCAGGGTGAGCTTTGAACCCAGCTTTCGCAATGCAGCCCAAACTCACAGCAGCCAGCAAGGGGGTTCAGTGGGAAGCCAAGGCTAAGCCACGTTTTTCATGAGAAGGGTAAGGATCAAACTATTTCTAGGCTACACAGCTTCAGTGAGTACAAATGGGAGAGATCCTTCATCAGCACAATCCAACCTCCTAACAGGAAAGCAAAGAGATGAAGAACTGTGCAGCTGTGATAACAGCATGGTGAGAGGATATGTTCCACTCCTTCTCTGCCATTTCCTGTTAAGTGGGCTTCTCCTCCTGACATCCTCAGGTAAATCCCAGATGAGAACCATTAATGACAAAACCACTGCATAACTGAGAATCCCCACAAAACCAAGCCATGTCTCGGGTCTTCATTATGAATTGATTAGTAATCAGTGTGAAACAAAGATTATGAGCAGTTTCATGCCCTCTGGGATACTTGATGGGAAGCCAGTATAGCAGCTGCCAGAAGGTACCAAGAAAGAGCTGAGCAGATGTAGAATGGTTACCTTACTGCATGTCTCTGGTACCACCAAAGGATACAAATGCACTTCTGCTGTCCAGTAAGCCTACAGTGACCTTCACATGACACACAGGCTAAACTCAGACCTTTTCACAACTTATGCAATACTGAGGTTGCTCAGCTTGGCGAAACACTCTTTAAAACTACCTAAAATGATGTTACAGCAAGACGGAGACTGTTCTCCCAGGGAACTAGTGACAGGACAGGAGGACATATAGCCTCCAGCTATGTCAGGGGTCAGGTCAGACATCAGGACCAATTTTTTCACTGCAAGGGTGGTCAGGCATTGGGACAGGCTGCCCAGGGAGGTGGTGGAGTTATTGTCCCTGGACAAAAATCAACTGGACGTGGCACTTAGCACCAGAGTTTAGTTGCCATGGTGGTGCTTGGACAAAGGCTGGATTTGATGATCTTGGAGGTCTTTTCCAAACTTAATGACTCTATGATTCTATCATTTTCAGAAGATTCTGCCAAAAAAATACCAAGCCATAATTCTCTGTGTAAAATTCCGCTCCTTTGAAATAGCCTCCTGGTTTAAACATCACTCCAGAAAATCCCACACTGTTCTAGAATCCCTACTTTTTAAAGGCAGTCTGGTAATAGGCAAAAATTAGACCTCTAGTAGCAACACAGGAAGAGTGTTTTTAGCCCTTAGGGCCTAGGTTACACAGGCAATAGCTGAGAAGAGCCAATCTTAAGGAGTCACAGCCAGTTTTAAGACTACTTCCCCAGATTCATTTGTAACACTTTTCTAAACTATGAGGCTGTTCACAAGGTCAGGATGTGACCCACATCCAGAGAGCACACAGCCTCACTCCTTGCAGCTGACACTCCTTGCAGTATGACCTCTCTGGTGGGCAGTCCTGTCCTGGGAGATCAAGATCCATGAAAGGCAAAAACACACAAAATGAACACTTTGTCATCATCGGCACCTCTGCATATATACAAGAAAAGACAAAGAGGCCATGAGCCCCTTTTGTCTGTTTTATTTAAGAATGGACTCATTCCAGCTCTGAAATCACTGGATCCAAGTCCTATAAAAACAAGCCTCAGACACCTGAGTGAAGACTTCAGGGACTGTGACCATTACCAGCGGTGAATATGATAGCCTTTCCTCCCTTGTG
Source organism: Phylloscopus whistleri (assembly GCA_017589585.1). Taxonomy (NCBI): domain Eukaryota; kingdom Metazoa; phylum Chordata; class Aves; order Passeriformes; family Phylloscopidae; genus Phylloscopus; species Phylloscopus whistleri. The sequence goes on along the minus strand of JADMLD010001058.1, from coordinate 987,838 downwards.
ACACTGAGTTTCTAAAACAACCCAACCCAACCAGCTGGCAAGCACCCTGACATTTGCAGGGTTCAGAAAGCTTATCAGAGACCACTTTCCACTCACCACTTCAGTAACTCGTGTTGCTTTCACATTCCCTGCTGATACCTCCTCAAGGTCAGATCTAACAGGCCAGGTCCTCTGAACAAGCCTGTTGCATAAATTATGCCCTTGTCCAACACAGGTATTCCCTAAACCCCTAGAGGTTCAGTGCCATGTTTTCTCAGACTTTTAGCTGTTTGCAAGAGGTACAGCATCCAGTGAGCTCTCAATCTAAAGGCAAAGGAATTTTAAGAACACCACACTTTTTATCATCAAACTCTTCTTACATATTATCTATTCTTAACAGGTAAATTTCCACACAGATGGTGAGGACAGCATTCTAGCCACTCAGAATTCACCTTGGTAGAAAAACATCAGTTGCTGGGTTTATTCTCGTGCCAATACAAAAAATGCTTCATGCCACCCACTCAATCTGTATCTTCTGTTGTAAAGTTACACAGCAGGTTTGGGATTCTCTCAACAATCAAAGTGATTGGAGATGTCTACTATTGCCTCTGCCACTAGGAAGTGGCAGGATTTTGTTGCCATTGTTTCAGCTTGCAGCATTCAAAAGGTTTTAGACTCATGGGCACGTCCCTGCAGCCTGGCAATGCCTCACCCACAGAGTGGAGCAGGTCTCAGCACAGGTTTTCATTTCACATATTTGTTCCTGAACACAGTAGTCATGCATCCTCTCTGCCTGATCTAACACCAGGGTTTCAGTACTCGAACACTATCTCACACTGGAATTTGGGAGAGAAGTCTTGAGCACCTTCAAGCCCTCTGGTTTCTGTCCACCCACCACTCTCTCCAGTTTGAATAGGGTCTTTTCCAAAGCCAGACCTGTTGCTCAGCCAGGGATGGCTAGAGGAGGAACATTAAGTAAGATACAGGATATTTCCCTGGTTTTCTTGAAAAGCTGTATAGTCTTGTAAGCTACAAGACTGTAACTTAAGATCTTAAAACACCCTTGGGCTAATACTCACAGTCTGTCTTCTTCTGTAGGTAAAGTTCTTCCATAGCAGCAACCCCAGCTGCGTCCAGAAAGCCATCTTCCTTCAGCAAAGCCAGAAGCTCCCTTTGTGTAGCAGCAGCAGTACACAGTACAGATGTTGTGGCCAGGCATTAACTAGTGAAAGAAAAACAGAGAAAAGGTTGAACAGGAAAAGTTCTGTCATTCAAAACAGAAAAGGCAGCAAGATAGGGAAAGACAAGAGACTGAGCTCTGTGACCTTGCAGCCCCTCCATGGAACACCCCACTGCCTTCTTTCTTATTCCATGCACTCCAGCAAGTCTCATGGGTCTCAGTAAGCTCAGACTTAGACTCACTGTTTCTTATCTCAGAGCTCCAAAGCACAAAAAGAGGTTTGCCATACAGTTCTCTTACTTTCTGCCCCAGAAATTCCAAGAGCGAGGACAGCCCAGATTGAGAATAACTAACAGGCTTTGAAAAATGATTTAAAGATCCCTCTGAGTAAGAATGAGCCAAACAACTCAACCCTTTTCCTTAAAGCCTCTTTCCATATCTACTTTTATAATGGTGAAAAGCTGGCTGCCAAATTAGGAAAGCCTTTGTATTGAAGTCCAGTCAACACTGCTTGTGAGAGAAAGTGTTGTGCATTTAACAGACAAGGGAGAAATGTCCATTCCCTTGAAGGTAAGCGACTAAAAAGGACGCCACAGTTGTTAACATTTAGATGAAGTAAATGGAAAATTGTTGTTTAGTCAGTGTTCAGTATCCAGCAACCACCTGGCCTCCAACATTGTTGTAAATTAGATGCCTTAAGTGCATGTCTTGCTATAGTATGAGAACACCAATGACTAAAAAATATTAATTACAATTATTTTTAAGAATTAATCTTTTTGGTGGCAATTAATAGGAGCATAGTATAGACTTGGTACACATACCCTTCCAGCAAGGCTCAACCTTTAAGCTCTAAAGGTGAGCTTTCAATATACTAATTAAATGTCATTAAACCTTTTTTCCAGAATTAATTCAGCATACCTTCATTTACTTCTTGAGTTTTAAAGCTACTTCGAATTAAGAGCAGTTGAATCCTGAGAAAGTACCTGCACAGGAACTTAGTTAATACACATTAAATTAATTCTGATTTATGTACCTGAATATACTCTGTTGACAGAATCAGCATTAAGATGACAACTAGCAGTTGATTCAAACAGACCCCAAGAGAGCCACTCTTTCCAACACCTGTTAAATTGATTCTGGTGTCCCACATAACAGTACCCTGGCCCTAAGGTTCAGAGCTGCATGTCTGATTGCAAACTGAATTGAAAAGATTATCAAAAATCCTTCCTCCAGAAATGCTCTGACCAGTCCTACATTGGAATAAAACTAGAAAAATTCTGAATGTTGAGCTTTGAGATGATGAACAATTGTTGCCTTTAAGTCTCATCCAAAAGTAAATTCCATTATTACAGTGACTTGCAGATTAAAAACTGGTCTCTTAATAATGCATGTCTGCATTACAAAAAAAAATTCTCCAACATGATTAACAAAAATAAACCTGCTACACTGAGTTCCGTAGATGACTACACTGTAGTATCACAACAGGAGAACAGTGCTTCTTAACGCCAGTACAGAGAACCAAAGAGCAGTAACAGACGCCTACAGAACCTTACAAACTGAATCTCATAGTTTCATACAGCACACCAGCAGTACAGTGTACAGTCAGCATGGGCTCGCTGCCTTCTGCCAGGTGCTGCTCTAACTCCCTGACAGGACCTCCACAGATGATCCTTCACAGAGGGATGCCCAACTGATCAGACAGAACAGCCAACCTTCCCTGCCCAGTGCATCCTGAGGGCTGGAAAACCCTGGCACTAACACACTGCAGATGCATGCACATCTGGCTGGTAGAACACAAATTCCCAGACACACTTAGAGGAAGGCACTTGGCAGGCTACTGGCATATCCACAGCAGGGAAAAAGCCTGCCCTTTATGGGGAATCTCAGAGGACAAATCCTGGCTGATGAGTGCACTCATGACCCAAAGCTCACCTCTGCTTACAGCCTTGGACATGGGGGGGTCTTTGAAGCACCTCCTCTCGATGTTAGTACTACATATGTACAGCTGCAATCAACCTAGCAACAAAACTAAGTAGGGAATATTGTTACCTCTCCTCTGTACTACCTCCACTCAAGTTCCTCCATAGTATTTGGGGGATTTGGCAACACTTTTACTCACTCTAAAGAGGAAGTTCTCACATAGTACATAGGCACTTACTGACCACTAATGTGGTACAAAAAAATCTTTCTAAGAACACTAAGAGAATTGCTCTTTTCAAGCATTTTTCCACAAGGATACAGGTACTGGTCTGTGGGTCACAGACCTTCATTTGATTTTTTTTGTGCTGTCCACCATGCCACAAAACATAATCTTTGCTGCCCAAGTCTAATCCTGCAGCCACTACACAAGTTTGGCATACAGAAGGAGAGGACTGGAAGGGGCTGTACAGCCTTCTACATCACTGTTAGTTATGCAACAGGTGTTTTTTATCTTCAGAAGGGTGTTCAGAGTACCCACTCCATATTTCATGCTGAGGTCCCCAATACTGTTAATTCTCTGCAAAAAAAACCTAATTTCCAATGCTTTCCAAAAATTAAAGCTAAACACCAAAAACAGTAAGAATAAAGTGCCACAGGAAGGGTACAAAAACTATCCCACAGACTTTTGGTGTTCTCATCAATGAAATTAGACTCGACTCCTGCACCCTAATACCCTGCACAGAGGCAAAACAGAAGTTCAACCAGTCTGTGGAATAAGCAAATCAAAGGGCAGCTGGTTTAATGCACATCAGTGAAAATTCAGATACTGATCCCTTGCAACTGCAGTCAGTCCACAGAAATACTGCTTTATAGAGGTTGTATCACATTAACAAACTGTAGTGAGCTAAGGACACATGTTTTATCATTTAACTCATCTCAGCTGACCGGTAGAAGTGTTCACAGCCAGGAAAACTCAGCTGTGGCACCAGCTTTAACTCCAGCTCTCCAGAATTAAGCTAAACTTTACTGGAACAAAAGCAAATGATCTGGCCTGTTCTGCCTGGACCAAAGTTGGAAATGACACAGAAACACAGACTTTTAAGGACTGCCCAGATGAAGGCATACCAGCTAAGTCCCTGCACAAAAGTAGGGCAGGAGCCTAACAGTGGACTAATCACCAAGAGCACAACACCTGAGCCTGAAGGGTATCCAGTTCTTCCAGCTATGCTGGGTGACAGCTACAACAACACTGTATGCCCCAGTTACAGACCAGGGAACAGGTTTGCTGGTAGTCACCTCCAATTTTCATGCACAGAGGCTGACATACTTGGTTCACTGCTGACACAAGTTAACTAGGTTCACTTGAACTACTGATCCATCAGAAAACACTCAGCAAACTAGCAGGAGAGGAAAATGGCTTAGCATCCTTTCAGATGCTTCTTCCAGCTCACAATAGGCAAGAAGAGTAAGCCAGAGATGCAGAGAACTGATCAACCCAACACTTCCATCTTGGTTAGAGCTGAAGTCCCACTTTATCTCCACTTCAGACCAGTCTGGTAAGTTCAACATAGCCAGGAAATGCAACTTGCCATTTAGTATTGCAGTGCCAAAACTTTTAGTTTCCAATGACAGCTTTTAATGTCTCACCTGTGTAAAATTTTGAGCCAACAGCAGGTATCAGTGATCACTCCTGACATTCACCCAGAACTCCCTGCAGCAGAAATACTGCTTTCTGTCTGGAGTAAGAAAAGCTGCAGGAATTTATCCCCATAATATTACTTTTCCTGTGATATAAAGTACCACGGTACAACACCCACCTGCACAATTAAAGCACAGATTCCACACACTTGTCCCATGGTCTGCCTTTGCAGAAGACACCCTGCTCGACATTTCACCCTGCTGCAGAAATCCTGAACTGCCTCCCGACCTACATGGCTGCAATTTCATCTCATTTTCTGCAATTCAGAAAATTACTCAGGAGAAAGTTAGGCTACAGGGCAACCTCTGAAAATTATGACAACGAAACACATCCTTTGGCCAGTACTTTCTTTCTAGAAGGGTGCTAGCTGCTATTTCAAAGTACAATGGCTGTTGAAAAGTCCATTAGCTGGTATACCAACAATCTCCAGACCTAATCCCTCTTAAATAAATGTATTTTTACAGCTGCAGATTTAGAGAGTAAAAAGCTCAAGTGGCAGAAATCAGTTCTCCACCCCCATGCCTGGTGTCTGTACTAAGTAAACATAAAACAGCCTTCAAAAGCAGCTTTCTGCAAACAATGCAGCTGTTTGCTTTCTTTGGGGAGGCAAAAAAACCTTTCCCCTAGAGAAAAAAAATTTAATCACTATTTCAAGAGGGAACAAAGTGAACTTACCAAACCTTGTGAGACTGGAACATTTCAGGGCTCTGGCAAGACACTATAGACAATTTAAACTAAGTCCTTGTCAGCAGAGCTAGAAAGCTTTCACCAGCTGATGGAAGGCTCAGTGGCCTCCATGAAATAAGCTAGCAGGCCCTGTCCTCTCAGTCAGATTTTCCTTATCATAGAAGCTACCACCACTGGCAACTCTCCCCAGATCAAGTGACCATGGAGAGTACCAATCTAACAGCTACATATGATACCCTTATGAGCTACAAGAGCCAGCACTTTCCCTTCTAAAAAGCAGACATGATCTAGCACTTCTTCCTGCCCCAGACAAAAAATTTCTACATCTGCTTAACACCAATAGATCTTCTACACAAGTATCAAGTCAAATGAGACTAACTTTCAAAGAAAAGAAGCAACTAAAACATAAACATTGGATTTCTGCAGAAACATAGTCCTCTTTATGAACACTGATATATTGACATTTATTGACATTTTATTCCTTTTAGATAGTGTCAAGCTGCATTTTGTGAAGGAAACAACATCATGAGCCACGTGAATTCTGCAAATCCCAGATCTAGAGTTCCCCCAGTGACCCAAATGCCATCAGTGGAGTGCAGAACCCCCTAGGAGTGTGCATATCAAGGCAGAACAGAAGGGCCTGACTTGTGACCTGACATTCTGATCTACACAAGACAAATCATCAGAGGGCTAGTGGCCTGGATGGGCATTAGTCTAACAGAGGTGCAAATAAACCTAGAGTTCAGAACTAAATCACCATCTTCCAAATCAAGGCCTAGTGCCTTGGCCACTTGTCTCCCAAACATCAGGATTTCCCTTCTTCCAGCACAGTAGTTGTAACTAGAAGGTAAAAAACAGTACCGATCCCGATTATGTTAAGATTAGGCTAGATAAAGAGCAGCTGTGGGCAAGTGCAAGCAATTTTTGTCCCGCTGCTAGAGATCTAACTGGACATAAAATCCCCCAGCAGAAACAGGCAGTGCATAAAGAATCGAAAGCAATGTCCATTCTGTGATCCAAAGTCACACTAAGCTTGCAAAACCCAAAGGAACAAATCTGACATTCCCATCTCTAAAATCTCCAAGCAGTCAAAAAACTTATGACATCTACTGGAGCTCTAGGAAAGAGGGGAAACTGCCACCTAAAAACTGACAATTTTATACAAATAACAGTATTGATCTTTTAATCTATTAACCTAGAGAGCCTGAAATAGGTTACAAAAAGGTGCCATAAAAAGCATTAGCAGCACAGAGTTCAAGCAACTCACCTAAGGCCACAAGCAAGCAAAAGCAGAGATTAGAATGAAACCATCAGATCCCACACGTCCGTCTCCTGGCTTAATCACTGCTAGAGTCTGTAGCAGTCACAGCCAGTGCAGGATCAGCAGTGGAGGTGTGAGCTTTGGACCTACAGGCTCCTGCCCGGGACACAGGATCGTTATCAGTGGAGGCACACAGACACTAAAAGCTGGTCTTTCATAACCTCCCCAGAGAGGACATTTCTCTCTCTTTTGCCAAATGAATATGGGACACGAAGTTTTCTGTTCCATCTAAAGAATCCTTCAGTGATAAGTGCTTTCCTCTTCAAAATCACCCAGGTCACACCACAGAGTTTACATCGACTCCTTGTTCCTAGCAATGTGACTAGAGACCTTCTGGGTCAGCAGACAAGAATTTGATTAGGGTGGCAAACAAGAATATTTTAGTGGCAGTTCTTGGCACGATCCTCTACTGGTTTACTTCCCACACTGACTACCGGGCCTTGGGTTAAGTAGTAAACAGAGTCTGTCTTGTTCTCCAGTGCCTACTAATACTGAAAGCAACTAGTAAATGGCTTTCAACATGGCCATCCAGTTGAACTTATTTTCCCTCCTTCAGCAGCATGTAAAATTTGGACCCAACATTTAAAGGATAATGCCAAAATATCAGGAAGCTGATTAAACAGTCTCATGAAATACCTCCAGCAACCTGCCACCTCTGGTCAAAGACACATAGCCTCTCACTTATCCACAGGACCCTTCAGACAGCATGCACACAGCTACAAACACCAAATGAATCACTTCGCATTGTTATTTAAGGGGCTCCAACCTCACAGAATATTGGAGACAACCAATGGAAAAAAGACTCCTTTCAGCACAGGCCAACAATAAAATACTTATCCACATCCAATAAAATACTTATCCAAACCGCTGCCCAAGCCCAGTATTAGGTACTACTTGCTGCACTAGGTACTACACAGAGAAGCAAGCCTGGATCTTGCTCTGACATGACTCAGGCTCAACATAATGTCACGTTAGGAGCAGAAACCTGGCTTCCCAACTCTTTAGGCAAAACGGCAAGGGGCTTCTAAAGTTATTTAGCCTTGGCATGAGAACTGAGCAAATGGGCATTTCGTAAGTCAGTATATTATATCCTGAGCTCTTCTGAATGTTCCACAGGTGAGTAGATGATCATTTTGAAAGACCTGGCCCAAAATTAATATCATGAGCACTGACATTCTGGACCCTAAACTGTTCAGAGTATCTAACTTGCTTCTCCTGTCAAAGCCAAACTCCTGGGATATATTTCCAAGACACCAGTGGGCCTATCCTTACCAATCAGAAAAAAAAAAACACATGGGACAGTTTCTCACACAGGAGAGCACTATCTTACAAACTGCTCCATAATAAAGACTAAACTACATTTTTCAGAGTCCTCAGTGTCTCTCTATAACATTCATACAGATGCACATTTTCAAAAATGTGCATTTACAACCTTCCCTTGTGACACAACATGCCAAGAAATTTTGAAAACCTTGTCACAGGCCAGCAATACCTGCCAACCAGAATGACCCCAACAACTGGTTCTCATTACTTGTAGCATGCTTATATAGAAGGCTCATTGATGAAAACAAGCTCATTGATGAACTCCAATGCAACGGAAGATGTCATGTTTGCATGCACCATAGCTGGACTTACCCTAAGGAATGCACATGGCAAGGGACTGTGGCATGCACTTAGGCAAGAGGATTGCTTAAGCGTCAAGTATAATACGCAAGATGAAATGCAGTCATCTATTTTACAAAAAAAAATTAGCTTCCACCAGAAGGTTGTGAAATACGTGAAGCATTTCAACTTCCAACATTACACAGAGTGTCCCCTACTTTCCCCATGGAAAGAAAAAAAAGAAAAAAAAAAAGGCAAGAATCTAGTCCATTCTTTGGCAAAAACAAACACAAAATGTGATTTGCTTTATCACGGCCAATGTCCAAAAATCCATAGTCCATATTAGCAGATGATTTTTTTTTGGCTCTCAAAGAATGGCTCTCTTCTAGTGGAATGTAGAAATAATAGAACATCCTGCTAAAATAATAATTGCGACATTTGAGCTCAATTCATGCCATTAAGCTTTGATCTCTGAGCAAGTATAGTATCGTCAGCACAGTTTGCAAAAAGCTGTGCTACACAGCCTCAGTCACTTTTTCCAGCTTTTGACACATCCTGTTTAAGGACAATATAACTGCAACTAGGAAAAAGGGTTAAAGAATTTCACATTGCTTGGCAGCAGCCACAAAGGGGAGAAGACACAGCCTCCCCAAGAAAGGAGTATTTCCCAAAAGAAATCCACACATTCAGACAATGTTAAGACAGAAACTTTCAACCACCACCCCTTTCACAGGACATCCTGGTCACCAAATCACACTGATCAGCCAGATACCTGGTTTTAAAAATACACTTTTAAAAAGTACACTGACAGGTGCTCCAAGATCCTACTGCAGAGTCACTGAAGCACCTGGCATATTTCTGTCTTCTACTAAAAAAGTTATGCAGCCTTGTGCCCTTGTCATCACACTCATAGGGACTTTTTTGGAAAGGAGTGACTTCTCCTACATCTTGCTTTTGGAACTTGCTGTTTATCTTGGGACAAGATGAGGACACCAACAGTATTCTGTACAAGATTAAACTGCAGTTTGAGTGTATGCCTATCCTGTAACATCAAAAGAAACTGTAGTGTTATTTTCCTCTCCGTCTTTGCCATCTGGGAACATCATGCCATAAAACAGCACATGTTTTCAGTAACAGAGCAGAACACAACATGGCTTATAGTGTAGAGAACATCACAGTGGTGCCTTTGAGATTCAGAGGCATAAAGAACAAGCTGTCTGTTAAGATTGATACCTGCACAACTGCACCAATATCTGTGGCACAGCTATAAGTGAGAGCAAACGAAACAAAAATATCCCTGAAATATGCAGAAAAACATCAGCCAAGAAAAAGCCTCTAGCACAATGAAAGGAAATGACATTGACGAAAGAAGGCAATAAACTGGCAAAGTCAGTATTTAGCAGCCATTGTCAGCTTGAGCAGAGTTGGAGTCTGTAAAGCCTACAACAAGACCTCAGCTCCCACATGGCTACCATCCAACTGTGCTGATATGGAAGATGGTAATCCACTAAAGTGATAAAGAGATGCCCAAGTACTTTCGAAATCAGTGAGTGTCAGCTATTAAGAGGAATGAATTTCTGATCAATCTTGGCAACCTGTATAGACTTCAATAACCACTTATCTCTAAAGTTATTCAAAGAAGAATATGAAAATAGCTAGCACACGTGATAAGGCAGCCCGCATACCTGCTGAGTGAGGTGTGGCACAGGGCAGTTAGCTCGGAGCACTGCCAGAAAGCGTGTGCCAATCTTCCCATTTTACCTGATCCAGACAGCAAACAGTTGTTACTCACACTTTCTATTCTTCAGCTCCACCTGCACCCCCGTCACTGAAGCTTCAATCCTTAGGGTGAGCATGGCAGCTAAAGCCATGCAAAGCAGGCTAATGTATGCCTAGTTCAGTACCATGCACAGACATCCAGGAAAAAAGGATGACAGGATTTGTTCAAGTCCTAAGCTACACCTCACAATTCAGAAGTATTTTCAGGATGGAACTCCATTAGTTTGCTCCTAAAGCTTCACAGGACTAAGCACAGAGCTGAAGAGCAGTGGATGACTAAATTTCAACCAAACTACTCCAAACAGCAGGCAAGTGCAGAAGTAGAATGAAGTGGGAAAAGCAATAAGCTTACAGGAGAGCAAGGTGAGCACAAAGAAATTTTGCAAGCTTTTTTATGGATACAGGATCCAAACCATACATTTTTACATTAAGTTTAGAATATCCTTAATGGTGCTGAGAAAGTTCCACTAGAGCCAAAGCACACTGCAACAGACAACACCATATTGCAATTATATCTGGTTTTATACATGAACATAACTGGGAGAATAGATGTAGAGATGTGAGTATTTATGTCACAAGAACAGGGCATGCAGCTCTGGGAGACATGGCTGGCAACCGGGAGAATTAAAAAAAATATCTGGGAAAAATAAAATCTGTAGAAATATGAAAACTGATGGTGGACAGGTGATTGCATTAGTTTGCTAAAAGAAAGAAGTGAGTACAGATCTCTCCAAACACAGTAGAAAAGCTCTTATTTGTTTACTTTAGCATAAATATTTAAATATAGGTTTGAGAGAGATTGGAAACAGACAGTAAGAACTGCTACTCTGATTTAATAGGGTAAAGAGTAATTAAAATATCTAAAATACCTTAAAACAAATAAATTAAATAAAAAGCACATTTTCCCACTGGCAGAATAAAAATACTAATGCAGGATCCATTCATTCAGTTTATTAAATAAGAACATTGCATTCAGAGGAAGAGTAGGTTTTGAACTTTGGTACCTGTACTAGTACCACAAAGAAATATCTATCTGCATTCAGAAAATCTCAGTGTTGCTTTATTGTTTGGATGAGTGCTCTGGGTTTTTTTAAAACCATTCAAGTTTGGTCCTAACTGTTTTTATTGGCAGTCATAGCTAAACTCTTGTTGCAGGAACATGATTAAAACAACAGGAAGAGAAAAAAAACCACTAATAGATCCCCAGAATATCAATATATTCCTCATGAATATAGCTCTCAAAGATCATTTATGATAACTTGCTTGTTTCTTTTTAAGGCACAAAAACTCAACTGCAAAAACGGGCATCTCTCTCAAAACATTGGATTTAAACCCAGGATGCTGGCACTAGCAATGTAGCATGAAGTCTTTAAAAAAAAAAAAGTGTTACCTGCTGAATGTGAGAAAAAACACATTTTGACTTCCACCATAAAGAGTATAAACTTTGGTCGTGACATTGCTAGAACAATGGTGAAAGCAGATAAGAGGCAACAGTCAAGTCATCACAAGAAGGGCAGAGGTGCTGGGATCCAAGTTTTCCTGGTCCCTAATCCTGCTCTTGTCACCTGCATAACCAAAACTGCTGCTCAGAGACCTTCCACATGGCTTAATTTTGACCTTTACTAACCTAGCAAGTACTAAGCTAATGAATATTAGCTGCATGGCTTGCTTGCTTGCTCCCAGGAACAAGCACTCATTTGGAAACATGCTAGTAAAATTGCAAGTTGTTTCAGAGAATCAAGCAAGTATAGTGCTAACACGTTTTGGCCACCTCTGTCTTCCACACAACCCTGCCTGCTATTTGCTAAAAAGGAAATCGGATCCCAGCATGATCTCTGAACTGTGTGGTAAAAAGCTCCGACTTTGTTCTTTCACACAGAACAACCCTGATATCTAGCCCAAGCCAGAACAGTCTTAGAAAGGCTCTTTGCTCTCCTTTTTCTGTCAGGCTCCAATTGTTCTCTAACAAAGTCAGCATAAAGCAAACCAATCTCATTTCATTAGACAGAGCTCTGCTAAGCAACACTCCTCCAGAAAAATAACACAAGAGGAAAAAGGTCAGCTTGTATGTGAATACTTATGGCATTCAAACTGACACGCATTTTTGTCACCTATGATCAAACTTTTTTGCTAATAATCCACAAATAAAGATCTGGATGCTCCCATTTTTTTCCTAGAGTGTTAGCCTGTTGTGTCAGGAAAGCTGCATCAACAGTTTTCCATCCTACTCTGTCTCTCTCTTGGTCCTTGAAGCAAGCAAAAATAGTTTTTCTCTCCATCAAAAATGCTCAGAAAGACAGGACTAGTTTTGCTGCCACATTTTAAAGAAAGGCAACAGGGTACTTCAGGTACTCCATTCAGTAGTTTTAGTGACAGTATTTCTCCTGAATTATCTGTATTACTTCTGTGCAATCAACACAAGCAAGACATGCAGCTACAGAATGAGACATTTTAACTTTCAGGTTTTTCTGTGGTGATCATCTTTTAAACACTAGAAGCAGATTCTTACTATGGTATTTTTTATCTATACTCTTAGTATCAGTAACTGCAGATGTGCATGCTCATCAACTACCTTAAAAAAAAGTTTCAAGCATTCAGAATTCAAATCCTTAGCTGGCATAAATATGGAATAATCTTAGAGAGAGTGAAATTCTGCCATGACAAGCCTGAGGAAAGTGGGCAGAGTCCCTAGCAGCTTCAGATAATCAAGGAAAAAAAAAACATAATGTGTTTTACTAAACATAGTAAACCCTGACTCTAGCTCCTCTCACAGGAGTCATCAAGAATAACTAGCAAAAGAGAAACATGATGATGTTTGGTCAGCCATGGCCTCTGGACTTATTTCAGGATTTGGTGTGTTGCCCAGCATAGAAGACCTACACAAACACTGAGGGTGCCTGCTTCAAGGTTACTCAAACAAAGCAGTAGTTTGGGTCCCTCTCTGCTCCCTTCTGTCACCATCTTCGTGCTGGCACCAGTGCTCACAAAGCCCTGAAAAGACTGAACACAGGATGCTGGGGTGAAGGGGAAAAAAAAAAAAAAAGAACAACAAAAACCACCAAGCAAAGAGAAGAGAGCTTGTTTTCAATTACTCACCCTGGGTTGGTGAACTCCAGTGCCTGCACAAAGGATGAAACAGACAGGGAGAGAAAAGAATAGGCAGATCAGGGGAAATGAAGCAGGTCCATTACTAGCTCACTAGCAACCTTCAATTACTCTGCATTAAAGTTCTGAAGGAACCACACCCTAAGAAATACTGTGTCTGCATGGTGCAATGCATAAACACTAGCACAGCTGATCGTATTTGGCCACAGATGAGTTCAGTACCAATCCTCCCTCTGCTCTGTCTTTGTGAGTCCAACTCTGCCATGTGAACTCACTGGTGAGAGAACAGCCTTGCAGAGATGTAGGCAAGGGAAGACATCCTTTCTGAAATGTGTGTATTACACTTGATTAACAGGTGAAAATGCTTCAACCCACAATCCACACAGAAAATCTGCTGTCCCATTAAGTCACTAAGTCTTATTCCTAAACCACAGAAGACTAATCTACACTCGTATAGAGAGGGAGAAGTACAGTCTAAGGAATGCTAGAGAAAAGGCTGCTCCCTTTCTCTAAGGAACAAAGGCCAAAAAAAGTGGCCTTTCTTTAAGCTAATGGCGTTTCATCTTCAGTAGTTCGCACTTGACCAGGAGCTACCCTTTATATACACAATGATTATATATACCTCATCTGGTGACCGATCAAGTCTGTGATCACACCAATACAGCACTGAGTGACGTTTGGGTTTGAAAAAATTTAGCATTACAAAAAAAGGTTCGCTAGCAGCTGCCTATGGCACACTGATTTATAAATGTGCCTAAGCCTCAGTTCGTGAGGAGACCATTAAGGAACTTTCAACATACCAGCTTGCACTGCTACGCAGCTCTATTCAGAGGAAATTTGCAACTAATATCCAAAAGATTACCATGACTCCTGGAAACACTACAATCTTACATATAGCTGCACCCAAAGTGTTTATGTCATATAACTATCATACGGCTACATGTCCTTCAGCAGCAACTTATAGGGGGAAAGTTACTGTGAATACTTTTGGGCTAGCTGCTGGATTATTACACTCTAAAGCCAAATTACAGCAAACTGCGATTTCTTGTAGTCCAGAGGACAGCTAGTAAACACCTACGCCAGAGGCCTCCTCAGAACACCTACAATGAGCATAAAACCCCGTGATGTTTTATTATTTAATGCTAAATATTCTCAACTTAACAGGCTCAACTTAAATTCTACTATGCAACATTTGTGTTCCATGCTACCGAACTTATAAGCCCCATCTTTTTTGTTAAGGGTTGACTTCTATTTTTTACCATAACTAGCTCTACTAAATTATTATGAGAAACAAGGTGCTTCAGGTCATGAATAAAGGCATCAAGCTCCTGCTTATACCAGATATAGGCTGTGTCACACAACCCACTCTTAAATTAAATTAAAATGTGCACAGTGACGACCCATCAACACCATTTTTATCTGTTACATCAGTAAAACACTGCAGAGTCCCAGGTACTACCCATTTAGCTTAACGTCCTATTGTGTCATCACAGAACCACACACAGATTTGAGTGACAAGAAAGTGTCAGCATACGCTGCCATTCCCACTTGTTAGGGAGTCAAGCTGTGCCACAAGCACAAAAAGCATTTGTACCGAATGTTTACTACCATGACCCCCTTTCAAAACTGAGCAAGACTGCTCCATTACAATAGCCTTTCGACAGCAGGCTTGACCATCTGTTGTTAATGGAATATCCCCAAGATACGGCTGTTCTCTGCAGTACAAGGAGCAACTCATTTTCAAAGGTGAAAACAAATTTTAATGCATTAATCCATGGCAGTAATTTTCAAAACGGTTCAACTCATTTTAGGCTTTAATTTAGAAGATGTTTACACCCCTCTGGCTTCAACGAAGTCTATTCCAACACACTTGAAATCAACTTTGATCCTTTAAGCATGTTTTTGTACAGACTTTAAAATCTCCCAGGCCAACAGCTTGTGGGAAAGGGAGAACTTCTGGTTAAAACTAGGACAAAAACAAGGTTTAATAAGAACTTTTAATTTAGAATCCGAGTATCTTTCCAGGCATGTTTTAAACATCTGGGCTGCTGTGCTGCTCGTCTTTTGTAAGACCTGCCTGATGATAGGGTTCAGTGCAGCACTCCAGACTTCACAACAGTCTGGCACGCAGCAGCACTATTTGTTGCATAGAACTGAGCCTCCTGCCCATCACAAAGGCAGACACATCGATTTTTTATTTTTACTCTCCCTCCCCATCCCAAGGCCCTCCCCCTATCCCACCCCCGCGACTTTACAGGATTCACGTAGGAGCGAAGGGGATGAAAACCCTCCCGTTATCTTCTAGCACCCACCGGGGCTGGGAGAGGCGGCGGTACGGCGGGCCACCCTCCGCCAGCGCTGCCAAGTCAAAGTCGCCTCGCTCAGGATGAGCTAAAATAAAATAACTATTTTTTAAAAAATAAGCACAAACAACCACGCCCCTCGCACACACAAACACTATTAGCCCCTCTCCGATGCCCCGCTACGCCGCAAACCATCCTCCGAGCCGCGCTGCAGACAGGCTCGGCACAGAGAGTGGCACCACGTCGGAAGACAAAAAGCCCCAAAGCAGTAAGAAAATAAACAAACGAAAGACCAAAACAATAACAGAGCACTCCCACCACCACCACCACCACTCATTTGCGTTTTCCCTCTCGCTTTGCGCCGCCCGTTCCAGGCGGAGGGGGGACAAGCGGGGAGGCTCCCCGACAGCTGCCCGCGATGCGAGCCCCCCGCCTACCTCCCCGGCCCGCCGCCGGTGCCGAGGGGAGCCGCCGCCTGCTCCGCGCCGCGATCCCCTCCGGCTCCGCTCCGGGCCCCGCCGCCGGCCCCGCTGCCGCTACCGGGCGCCCCCGCCCCGCAGCGCCTTCTTATAGGGCGGCGTGGAGCTGCCCCCGGCGGGCCAGCCCGCCCCTTACACGGCCGGGGCCGCCCAGAACACTGCTTTTCCCCTCCCTCTGGGGTCTTCTCGCCGTCGCCTTTTCTCTTTGCTCTTTCCTTTCTTCTTTTTCTCCTCTCCTGTCCTCCATGCTCCCCCCCCCCTTCTTTTTTTTTTTTTTTTTTTTTAAATTTTCCCTCGGCAGCGGCTGCTGTTGGGGAAATGGGGGAGGGCGCGGCGATTTGCATGTAGGCGTGCACAGCGCAGCCAAAAACAAACTGCGAGGATGAGTATGTCCGCCCCGGCCCCGCACGGCGGGACGGCGCTTCGGGGGCTGCCCGCACTCGCTGCTTTTTGTGAAACTCCGAGCTCCCAGGTGCGTCGAGAAGCATCCCAGCCCCTCGCGTTGCCTCTCGCGCCGGCTCCCCGGGCGTCTCTTCCCGGGGACTGTGGGAAGAAAGAGCAGAAACCCGGGTACGGAGCTACCTGCGAGGTGAGTGCGCTCCAGCCGCCCACGTCTCCAGGCCTGCACCGCTCCCCGCATCTCCTGGGCTGAGCCGGTACAAACTGGGCACAGATCCGTCCTCAGCTGTGCAGCTGCAGAGGTACTGAGTGTACCGAGACTGTCGGCCTGAAAGGAATCAATCAATAATAAACAGCTTCAACAGGACCAGACGTTCTGTACTCCATGTCACTTATGGCAACAAAAAGGCAAGGAACTGTGAAAGGTGGCACTTGGATGGATGGATAGATAGCCACAAATAAGTATGAATTCCGTTGTGTCAGTTTATGGAGAAATTTACAACTGTTCAGAAACTTTATAAATACAGATCTCAATTAATTTTTAACAGTTCACAGTGAGCAAGCTGACTTAGTCCAAATACAAAATCTGTTAATGTTAGTGTGTTTTATCTACCAGAGAAATGCCTGGGTCTTAGCAATATTGTCTGATGGCTGAAGGTGTCCTCCAGCATGAGGTCCTCCTCTAGAAGCCACCCATCATGCAAACTCTTCCAAATTTTTTGCTTGTTACATGTCAGGAGCCCTGTAAAATCATGCAGTGCAATTTGTGAAAGTATAGCAGGGCATTTTTAAGGCATAAAATGCTCAGTGAATGAAAACAAGTAATGCACAAAAGGCAGGCAAATGATGGTTCTGAATTATGGTTCCCTCTACAGACATAATGCACTGCCGTTTCTCTTCTGTAGTGAAGTGGTTGATGGTATCGTTCATGCTATTAATGCTTTGCCTTATTGTGAGCAATCTGGATGACACATGGTTACTGAGGGAACTGTATCTTACGACTTCCCTGGCTTTTATTTCCATGCTCAGACTACCACCATGGTATTTTTTCAAGAGGCACAGAAATACAAACACCTGAAAGCAAATTCCAGAGAGCTCAGGCAGATTACAATCTGACATAATGCACTGGAGTGAATGCATAGGTAGCAGTGAATATTCATATTAATAATGCAGACCCTTCTACACTGAGTAAAAGATGACGCATTCATTTTCACAGTGATCCTAGCTCCTTCCCTTAGTACCTGTGTGTCAACATTTCACAAATGGGCTAAGGGCTGGACACATTAAAAAATTCCTGATTCCGACCATGGTTTCCCCAGTGTAACTGCTACATAATGTCACTGACTTCAACAGATTCATTGTTTGTACCTTAATCTGGTGGTAAAACTGAAATAAAAACAAGGTCTTTATTTAGTGTATAAATGCAGCTGTGTGTTTTTCACCATATGCTAGAGCTTTGCATTTTACACATTTCCAAACATTGCTGGATTGTAATTTTAAATTCTAAAACAAAGAATTTCTGCATGGTTAGTCAGAACATGGGGAGAAAGAGCACATTTAGTTTACAATCAACAAAGCGTTATGCCTCATCCCACATAAAAAGGAGATTGAAAAAGCGGTTATATTGGATGGAATTTTTTTGAAGAATTAGTGAGTTAACTTCAGTGGAAACAGAGACATGTCAATACCGAAGAGCTGACAATTGCTCTGCTACTAATGTCTATTTAAACCTAGGTTCCTCTAAGGAAAGTGTGAGTTTTCGCAATATCATCAGAACAGTGGATTTTTTTTAAATTCTGGGAACTGGTGCCAACTGTTAAAACATTTGAACAATATTTTCCAGTGAGACAGCTAATATAACAGCTGTTTGTGGGAAGTGAATCGAGCATTTATTTTGTTCTATTAAAATACCTGTAGGGTGGTGGGAATGCCTTGTGCACCACTGGATATCATTTCTCCAGTTTTGCCTCTCCTTGTGGCATGGCAGTGATGTAAGGTCACTGAGGGGCAAGCACTGGCAAATGGTACAAGGATGACAGGGGAAGGGGGCACAGTTAGATCCAATGAGTAGGCTGTACAAAGTCAGTAGCCACACTGCAAATAGTTTCTAAGAATATATAACTTAAACTGTGGCTTGCTCATATCTGAGCTACAGTATATTTATTTTATATATATATATATTCACTTTCAGGTAAGACCCAATCCTTTGTCTTTTTCCAAAAGCTAGTCCTCTCCTTCAACCCATTCCCTCATTACATTGGCTTTGAGCAAGCAGCCCACAAGGCAGTCCAAGGCTGGGTGGGAGGGAGGGCTGCAGACCTACGAAGGCACCGTTAGCTTCACCAGCTACTGAGAGGTCAGAAGACATGTAAATTGTTGTTCATGGAGAATACATTATGTAGTGGCATGAAGGGGTGGAACTGAAAATAGGAAAACACGCTGTGTTCTCACAGGAGGAAGTGATGAGGAAGTTGTTTCTTTGTACTTGTAACTTGTACAAGGCAAAATACACCATTGTTAACTCTGAAAGACTGATGTTTCCTAATGGCAGGATACTACATGAGACTGTGGGCTTAGACAAGAACAAGAAATGTCTTGGTATAAGCCAAAGGTTTTTATGACAGATTTCAGCAATAAAGAAAGCTGCAGTTTAATACACCTTTAGTTGTCAGCTCTTAAGATACTTCATCTGGAAATGCAAGTTCTTTTTAGCCCTAGATGATCTAGTTTGGATTAAATTCAAGAAGCAGAAAAGACAGCAGATCAGCAATACTTCCATTTTAAAAAATTACTTTTCAAAGAACTTTGCTCACCTCTGTTTTTTACTTGGCATTCTTGTTGCAGAAACATAGCCTCAAGATTCCTCACTCTTATCTTGGGACACACACTGAAGATTATTTCAAGCATCTGTTCTGTCTTGGTTTACTTTCCCTTGATTTGAAATATCTGAGTCATAGGATGGTGACTGCTTTTGTAAGGTCTTCTTGGAAAGAGCTTCCTAACTTTTAGAATGAAGTAATTGCATTGTTATTACTTTATAGCAGCCTAGGCTCTCCCTGAACATCCTAGCTTCGATTTATATTAACTACCATGGGAGTGTTGGTCACTCCAGCCTGGTGTACGGCCCAGTGAGTGCAAGTGACAACAACATGCTGTTTACTGCAACCTTCCAACACACTTTTCTTCCCATCCTATTTAGAGAAGAAAGTAGGTAAGAGAGTTGCTGTTTAGTTATTGCACCTGCAAAGAAACAGAAGGTTTAAATACATCCTCATCTATGCCCTGCAGCGGAGAAGCTTTGAAGGTGCTTATTTGTGCCATCTGAAGAAGTGAATCTGGGAAGATGCTGCCTCCCAAGGCCTGACAGGGACAAAAGAGCTTGTGCTCATCCTCTCCATCTTTCAAGATAAACATAGGCTTCAAAGTGGCAGCAGTCATTAATAAGATGGTTCTAAGTCCTTTAAATAAAATATAAATATACTGCAGCTCAGATATGAGCAAGCCACAGTTTAAGAAATTACTAGAAACACTTCTTAGTGTTATCTTGTGTTTAAGAAGGGTGATTTAAAAGCCATTTCTCATGTGGGTTAGTTGCCAGATGACTGATGTTGTTTTAAGAAGGGAGACCATCTTCACAAGCATAACCTTGTAATTTGTCACAAACACTTAACATTAATACGAGTAAAATTACATCTGCACTAGCTATATAAAGTAGGGTGCTCTGAAGCTCACTGTTAACAAAATTACTGCTTTTTAGATGTAAAATATACATGCAGCTAAATACTTAAGTGGTAAAAACTCTTTGACTTTGACAGAAATAAACTGATTTTCCCAACCATGGACCTAACTTATAGTTTGCGGAGCAAGGAAAACATGTAGAGTTGCCAATTAAAATACTAGAAGTTTATGTAAGGTAGCAATTTCAATTTGGTGTGAAGTTTTTGCTTTCCTCAGATTCTCTAGGTGTATACTTTCTAATGGCATGCACCATTAAAGCATTTTTAATGTTTCACCCTTCCTCTATGCAACTGTCTATCTTCTAAAAATTAGCCCAAAATAGGACTCCTGTGGAAATATTTCATTGCCAGACAGGGATATGGGGATAGGCTGGCCTGTGTGAGCCAGGGTTTCTGTGCCAGCCATGGGACTGAATGGATAGCTATGCAGAATGTTAGAGTTCAGTGTGAAATCCTTCAAAAACTCTGCGCTTCAGCTCCCATTATAAATTTATATGTTAATAACATCCCTAGTGCATGGAACAAGGAAGAAAAAAATTCATCACAAACCAGAAAGGAAGCCTAGTAGACACAGAACCTGATCAAATGCAAAGAAAGGCAAATAGAAGAATGCAATATGTTTTTATCCAACCTCAGTTTAGGCACTGATGGGTGAATCTTCATGGATCATCCAAGACATAAACTTCACCAAATTAAGCTCCTAAGATGTAAATCAAAATGGTCAATTACCAGAACTACCTTGAGGTCAGACAAATGTTATGACACATCAGCTGAATTACTTTAGCTTCTTAAACTTAAAATAAATAAATAGATCAAAAATTGCCTGTTTAAGATCCTTCATCAGTTGTTATGGAACTCAATGCAACTTTTTCCTGAATAAGGACTCCTACACTGAGTCTGTTACAACAAAAGTTTCAGCCTTTTATATAAACAGCATAGATTTGAGTAGCCCAATTAAGTCAGTGGAGATATGCACCTGGGATTTTGACTGCATGTGCTGGCTGTAGATGTAAATGGAGATGAAGTTGGCCCCTGATTAATAAAACCTCTTTCATCCACAGCTTTCAAGCTGCAGACAACAACATTCAGTGTAAATTTTAGTGGCAAGGGGATAGGTTTTAGGAAGTGATGTTTTTCCTTCACTAGATAATGACATTCCAGAAGGGAAGAAAATGCACCATCATGTGTTCAAAACCAGCCTGTGAACCAGAAGGAAAGACAGGATGCAACTAGTCTGTAAGTGTACTGATTGCTTCAGCACCAGCATGACCAGAGCACACGAGGGAAAGTGTGTTGTCCCTCACCTCTGGTCTTAAAAGTTGCACTCAGACAAGCCATCCTCAGGCCCTGGAAGGTTTTTAACTAGCCTCACTGCAATACACAGGCCAATGAGCCTTGTGGCCTCCACACAAGCAGAGCTGTGTATTTAGGCTCTCCATCAGCTTCCCGAGCTCACACTGTATCCCTTTTGGGGCCAGAAGCATGCCTCAGACCTGCTGACAGCATCTCACACAATTGCAGAATTGGGTTGCAAGACCCCGTTGGATGACACCTAGTCCAACCTCCCTTGCTCCAGCAGGGTCCCCTCGAGCCTGTCATTCAGAAATGTTTCCAGATGCCTTCTGAATATCTCCACTAAAGGACTCTGCAGCATCTCCGTGCAACCTGAGCCTATGTTTAAAAGAAGGGAGGATAAAGGTCTCTTGTCTAACATAAACAACAGTGCCCTCAAAGAAGGAGTCACCCTTTCTTGCTGTTGTCAAAACCATATCCTCCTCTTCTCCCATCTCCTTGTCTCTACTGAGCTCATGAGTACTCTGCATTACTGAGCTTTTCTGCATCCATGCTTACAAGCAAGGATTTGCTTTCCAGGAGGCAAGAAACACCTCCTTTATACTTCCTTTTTACAGAGAAAGCACTGAGGTTTTGCTGCTGTTCTCTTTATACACCTGGAGAAATGCGGTCAGAAAGTGAACTTTAGGGGTGTTTGTTCAAATCTTGAGTTTCTTCAAACATCAAGAAAAACCCATAATGCAGAATGAAGGATTTCTATTCAAACCCAAAAATTTCAAGAGCTGCTTAGAACTGCCAGTTGAATTCCACACTTAGAGACCTTCAGTCTGCTCTGTGAAACGTAATTTGTTTTCCTCTAACTTGAATGCCCAGATTGGGATTTGCTTGGCACTGTTGTTGTACATAAAAAATCAGGCACCTTTTGAGTTCTGCCAGCTGTTACATTTTGGCCCATTGAAACATCTGCCTTTCTGAATATTTCCAGCACTTTTATCAAAACAGTCAGTTTGACCTCTACATTTTTTAGCTGCTTTAGGCATCTGGGGCTTTAGGTATCCAGGGCTGGATCTTGGTGTAGACAGCTTGCTCTGGAGACACAGTCCTGTTCTTGGCTTCAAGATGAGACAGTTTCTGCTTCTGCTCATTTTGTCATTATATGAAGAACAGGTATCTCTTTCTGTGTCTGTTAACTATTGCTGTAGCATCTGCAGCAAAAGGACAAAGTCAAACTTAATCTTCCCTGTGCACCCTCACCTCTGCCATCCATTACAGTGCCATCCTGTGAGGTAGTTGTAGAGACTAATGCTCTTGCTGCTTTTAACCTGCCACCTGTCTTGTTGCCAGTGTCTGTGTAGCCACTAGTGAAGATATCAACAAACTTCCAGGGGATTCAATGGACTCACAATCTATCATGCCTTTCCACAGAAGCTCCAGTGCCTAAGCTACGACTTTTACATTCTTGGTCAGTTTCCCTCTTTATACCATGACATGCCCAAGTGAAATACTGCCTTGTGATTGTCCAGCATCCAATGACTTCAGTATCCAGATCCTGCCTCTCCTTCGGAAGATGTTCTTTCTGTTTCTCTACACCTTAGAAAACCTCCTTTTCACTTTGGTGCTTCTGCTTCAGCCTATTCCCACCTGCTCTCCTGTTTGGAGAAGGACAAAATAATCAACCTCCATTTCTCTGTCCTCATGTCTTTACACAGTCATTCTTTCTTGCTGCACATGCTCCTGGACATACTAGACAGAGTTTCAACAAAAAGTAATGATTCTGGGGCTTCTTATTTCTCATATTAGCTGTTTCCTCCATTTCTTAAGCATCAGAGCATCACTCATAATTGTACAGGATTTAGCTATCTTTACTGACTCTACTACCTTAAAAGGAAAAAAATACTCTGGTCTGTTTTCCCCCCAAGTCAGGATCTACTAGATCAGGCCTCTCCCAGGCAGCCATTAAAATATGTTCCTCTTCTGAGAAAAGCAATGTCTTCAGCATTAACCTCATCAGAATTACAGAGCTATGAGATACCTGTCTGTTTTTCTTGATAGCTGTAAAAACTTGTTCACTTTCTTATTGTGCATTCGGGAAGAATTTTATTACGATTGCTGTGTTCTGTGATCTCTGTCCAGGCTGCTCCCTGAGCTGCTCATCAGTATTGACGTTTGTATCTTTCTAAAAGTGTTTATTATCAGGGACAACCTTTGTCACTAAGATTTCCAGGACTTCTCTTTAGCAGTGGGTAATCTACTGAATCAGTGTAGCCTGCCAGGAAGAAATCTGCAGTGAAAAAAAATCCTAATAATCAGCACAAAACTATTAGTTTTCAAAAAAGTTATATAAAGGAATGGAAGGCATGAAAAAACTAGGTATATAATGTTAAAAGGAGGGGATGCAGATCATACAGAAAGATGCAATACAAGTGTTATTTGTATAACATCATATAAAGCTCTACCAAGATTAGCCATAAGATAAACATGCATTCCAAGTTTTGGCATATTTTCTTTCTTAAAAATCAATGAAATATTACCAGGACAAATTTTGGAATCCATGTGCCAGTAGGAGTGCTATCTCATAAGAAGCTATGATCAAGAAAACTATATGTGAAACCTATACAATCTCATTTCTGTAAAAACATCTTTTTTCATTAGTGCACTTAAAACTTCATGTCATATGTTGTGCTAATCTTCAAGAGATATGGAGTAAATATAGCTTTGTATAGCTTTCAATATAACTTCAGTGTTCACACACATATTTAAGACATGGCTGTGATCACTTTTAGAAATTAGTTGGACTTTATGCCTCTTCCACTCCTGCAGGATTCTATTCAATCTAAAGATGCATTCTTCTGATTAGATGGATGTTACTTCAGTAGTTTAATTTAAAATACAGGGTTTTTTTCATCGAGTATTTTTCACGTTGAATCAAGCCCATTCCATTACTACTTTTTTGGTCATAATAAACAAGAAACTACATGGATTTTTGTTAAAATACAGAAGGCTTCTCATTTGCAATAAATGTTTATCATCCATAGACTTCTACAGAAGTTCAGACTCTTCTTCAGATTCAACCTGCTACTCATTGGGCTAAATGTGTTTCTCTCAGGATAGAAAAATTCTGTGCAGTTCACCTGCATGTTCTGCAGCCCCTTTAGCACGTAAAAGTAAAGCAGTTCCCTAACTCTGAAAAGTAAGCTAAGGTTGGATTTTAAATGCTGCCAAGTGATTTTAGTCCTCAATTAAGCGCTTGTCTGAATTTTTGCCACTTCAAAAAATTCATTCACAGTTAGAGGTTCAGAAGTTCACTCTTGATCTCCAAGACCACTTTGGAAATGTTTGAGTTTGGACATTCGGGTTTCATTTCCCTATGTTGCTTTCAGTTCTAGTTAAAGGTTTTATGAGCCTTTCACAGATGAGTACCTTTGCAGCTACCAACAATCACTAGACTTTCTTCATGACACTCTAGAGTTACAACTCTGGAGCCACAATGTCTCATCTGCTTTCGTCTTCTACACGTACTCAATGATTAGGGTGCTGTTCAAAGGTAATATTGATCCATTTATATACGTTCCAGTGTGCATTATAAATAACTCTCTGATAGCAGAAAGCTTATGCAATATTCCTCCCTGTGCAATTACAGTTTAGACATAAAAGCACGTAACACTGCATAACAATCCTGTGCCCTGAATCCTGTAGATGAGATCATATATGATGATCTTATATACAATGTGATTTGTAGGGTATTACAGCTGAGAAATCTCAGGCTACATGGATAGAACAGTGGTTGTAGAAATAACTGGGGACAGGTTTTGCTGTCCCCCAAACTAGCCTCTAAAAATGGAATATGGATTTTCCAGCAAAGTAAGAATGAAAAAAAAAAAAAAGAAGAATGAAAATCTGCTGTCTACAGAATTTAAAAAAAAAAATCTTGCCCTAAACTCAGGTATAAAATCTTCTCCACCTTCTTTGTTCTTTCCTTCCACTGCCCTTGCTGCCATGGTTTCAGTGGAATTTAAAACAAACAAGAAAATCTAGGAAGAGCTAGAAAGAACATGAGACAGCAAATGGAAATGCATTAAGAACCACAAACTCTTCATTTTTGTATCAGCCACAGATCAGAGCTTTCAGAGAATAATTATGGATGTTTTTTACCAGTTCTGTCTAATTAGCTTGTTCTTCATTGTCTTGTTGCATGTGGACACATAGAAACAGCAGTGATTGGTGGATGCAGTGTGATCCTGCCTACACAAGAAAAACTCCTTCCAGAGGTAAAAAAAAAAAAGTGCCTCTTTATCACTTCAATTCCACATTTCTTGGCCACTTACAATTCCAGAGAATATACTCACTTCTATTTTTCTGGCATGCATCTAAGATTTGAGAACATGTAGTCTTTGGAGGCCTAAATTGTTCACTGAGGAAAACTGATGAAGAAAAAGTAAGGCTACTTTTATGAGAAAGAGCAACTGACCCTAAGATTAGTTCACTTGGTTAGAGGATGGTGCAGTGTTAACAAAGATTTGTGGGTTAATCCCCATAAGGACCATTTACTTACAAGAGTTGGACTTGATGATCCTGGTGGGTCCCTTCCCTTCCAACTCAGAATCTTCTGTGAAGCAAACTCTCATTTTTAACCAGTGTCTTCAAATATCAATAGTAATATACATTGCACTAAATTACATATTCCCTTACACACTCTGAGTTATCACAACTGTGTGCAAATCCTGCATACATTTATTTTACCTATACTTTACTGAGAACCTCAAAACCCTGGTTCTTCCAGCTTTTTGTTCCTGGGACTGATTTGCAGACAATACAGTTTTTGTATTTGCATCTTTTCACTTACAGCCCCTGGCACCTCCTAGGTGGATGGAAGCCGCTGGCAGCGAAGCTCTGACGTGCTGTTTGTATTCTGTGGAGTTTTGGCAGTGGTGGTGCAGAGCAGATGGCAGGCTTTTCTCCTATCTTCAAGATGCACTGACCGACTTGGAGCTGTGGATGGCCATGAAGCAGAGGCTGAATGCAAACAGTATAGGAGAGAAGGGCTGCAAAGCAACACATAATGACCCCACTTCTGACACTTCACAAATCACTGTCACTCACCTCTGAGTCAAGTTTCTCCCTTCTGCTCTGGATAAGAGAGGTGATTCTCTGATATCAGTGGAGACTAGCTACAGACAAAGTCAAGTTTTGCTCAGCTCTGTATAAACACAAAATAAAGGAGAGGACGAAAATCAGCCTTTATCTTTCCTACAAAATCAAGTTCAAATTCAGTTGCTAAACCACCGGTAAACTTCATATCAGCCTTTCATATATTCATCATCAAAATTACAATATTTTCTTCTAATTGGAAGTAACAGTTTCATCAGCTCCAACACTACTACTGACCTATATGGGTCTGCATTAGAGAACCTGGGCCTCACATACATATATTAAAGGGGAAACCTTTTCAAACTTTTCTGTCTAACCAATCTAAGAGAAAAGCTTCCTTCTGCCACATAAAAATGGCATCCAAATCCTGCGTGCCTATGGCTGCAGGATAATATTAGCTATGATTAAAAATTAATCTCCCATAGCAAAGTTTGTCTTCTAAAATTTTCACAAGCTTAATTAATTACTCACATGTTTAATGAGCTTTAAATGGATGACTCATCTGTTGGTGTTATTGCAACTATTCAAATTACCTGGAGCACCCTGTTTTATCTCTTTTCTCTTTGACAAGATTGGTTTTAAACCATCAAATCAATATTTATATTGAGGGAAAATGTAGTACCAAAGGAAATATCAACAAGCTTCCATGTGAACAGAGAGAGAATAACTAAGGTGATTTATTGTTTATGCCAGTTCAGCCCTCACCCTGCCTTACACTTTCCTCCTACCTTTTTCCCTGCAAAATGAACCTGATTTCTGCTTATGCCCAGCCTGTACAAACATCAGGCTCACCAGTTAATAGCAGCACACATAAGTGGAGTCTGTGAAAGGATAAACCAGGGTGCTCTTAGCTACATCACATCATTCCAGACCAGTGTGAAAGCCTGGCTTACATACATGGGGAGTTTGCTTTTTGAAGTCAGTAAATCACTGAATTGCTGGGGCAGACTGCAAATATATTTTACTTACTGCAAGACATTCCTCCATTTCCATAGACCATTGTACTGCTGGTTTGAACACAAACTGACTTAGAGCTTGTCTACACAAGGAAGCTACTTCTTAGTAAAGATAAAAGTTAATTTACAGCTGAGTACTATTCTTCTGTGGACATATTTAGTGTGCATGGAATAAACTACTGTTCATTCAAGCTTTAAGTCAATATTTGCTCAGGATTCAATCCCTAAAGACTATTCAGTTCAATGCAGATCAGACTTGTGAGACCTGGTGAAGACTGATCAGCTGAACACTCTGGAATACCCAGTTTTTTAAAAAAAGTGATGAAAAAAGCTAGAAGAAAACCATAGGATTCCTTCAAAGTTATGTTTATCACCCATAGTAATCCATTCTTGATATGCCTCTTTAGCTTGGCAAACAGCTGGCAGGTTAACTGCTTGGAAGTTAACTCCTAAGCAGCCTAGGCAAAGGCACTTGCTGTATCACAGACACACAGGCACACACGAGGTGCATTCTGCTGCTGGTCAGGGAGCTATTAACAGAACCATTACTTTTTTCATAAGGAAAATGAACCTTCCTGGTGAACCAGGAAGGAACACCTTCCTGGTGCTTCAATTCCTTTTCCATGCTGTGCTGCAAAATCCCTTTCCTAAAATCAGGATTTCTTTGTCAACTAAACTCTCCTGACTGGTCTGGCTTTTCTATATTCAGCTTAACTGTTCTACCCATCAGCTCTCCTCTTTTCTATCCAATTTGATGTCCTATCCTTTCTGATTTAACACTGACTAAGGCAGGCAGTTAATCCTTCCTGAAACATTACAGAATAAGACCTATACTCAGTGGGAAGTGGATAATTTCAAGACATGGCAGCATGGGCTGAAAATATCTCTCTTCCAGTTGTATCAGTTACAGGTTTGGAATCATGAGGACAATGGTCTGACAGCTTCAAAGTATGTAGACTCAGATTTCATAAACACTTTGCACATGGGGCTGCCTTTCTAAGTGATCTGTAAGTAATAAAAGACAAAGCTTGAGCTGTCTTGCCAACAGTAGACTGTGACTAGTACAAATTCTTAAAGAGTCCCACACAGAGGTCATGTGATTCTGGGATTTGCATGTACATTTAGATGCAAAAAGACAGAAGACACTGTTTGATATAAATTACAATGAACATAATCTGATTTCTTCTGCCAGGAAAGCCACAGTACAGGTGAGCCCTAGGCATAGTGCAGACACCCTAATAGTGTGTAAAAGAGGATAGGTTTAGGTATATCCTTTACAAAGACCCTCAGTCCCCTACATCCTTACTCCTGAAAAAAAAGCCAAACAAAAAACCCACAAACAAACAAAACAAAACAAACCCAAACCCCACACTTTGTCCAGGCTAAAAAGGGGAAATTAAAAAATAATGTGGAGAGAAAAGTCCCAAATATCTTACAGGAAGAAATGAAAGGATGTTTGTCCCTTCTGCACATGCACTTTTAAGCCTTGAGCAAGGCCACTGTTTCTGAAAGCAGAGGTAGTGCAGGTGGAGCTTGGAACTGTAGGTCTTTCTTCCCTTCTCACAGAGATTTCAGGTAGTGATGCACTACAGAACTCAGAGGACAACAAAGGCTCCACTGTAGCAGACAAAGCTAAAAATGCTGGTTTGGGTCAGATTTTTTTTATTAATTTTAGCAGCCATTTTTGTTGTTGTTCTCACAGTGACTGAGCAGAAGCCTGTTGAATGCTTTCTAGAATGGGTGAAGACATGCAGAGCAAAGCAAATAATTTTTTTCTGTTTGGTGTATGTACCGAACAATGTATATACAGAACAAATGTTATGCTCTTAAATGAAAAACATTACTGTCACCAAAGGTTTGAGCATCACTTAATTCAAGATGGCCCTATGACTTAGAACTGAACAGAACTTCTCTTACAAAGTGTAAGCCCCTCAAAGAGCTACTATTGAAACAAAAACATAGCCCTCTGTCAGTGAAGAATCATCTGACAGATAAACTTTGCAACCAGTAATTCTCATATTCCCAGCCAGAAGTCAATATCCTCCTCTACATGCGGGAATCACAGAAAAAAAGCTTCACAGAATAACAGAATAAGTAGAGTTGGAAGACACCCTCAAGGATCATTATAACTCATGGCCCTGCACAGGACCATCCACAAGAGTCACACCATGTGCCCAAGAGCACTGTCCTAATACTTCTTGAACTCTGTCAGGCTTGTTGCTGTGACCACTTCCCTGGGGAGCCTGTTCCAATGGCAAGCCACCCTCTGGGTGAAGAACCTTTTCCTGATATCCAACCTAAACCTCCCCTGACACAGCTTCAGACCTGAGGCCCTGTCACTGGGCACCAGTGACACAAGATCAGTGTCTGCTCCCAGCTTCCAAAGAAGTTATACCAGTTTCTTCCTTCAGGCATGTTCAGGTAAGGCAAGTTATCCTGGTACCAAAACATCTCCACAAAACCCTTCCATTCTCTTCTTTTCAGGAAGTTCCAGGTGACTCCAAGGGGGACACAGCTGCAAAGGTTGCTTGTGCACTTTACTGTAACTCCTCCTCGCATGTTAGAGGCCAATTCAGAGAACTGCTTTGGTAGCAAGTGAAGAATGTCAAAAATCACTTACGAATAGAGAACCTCTACATTGCTTATTACATAGCATCACAGTATGCAGTTCAGCAGCCAAACACAGACTTCTTGCATCCATTTGCATTCATATATTTGTTACTAATATCAGGCCTATAAAACTATATATAGTTCACCTTTCTTTTAATGCCACTGGCATCAGCAGATAGGACAAATCTAGCCAAGATCCATGTTCTGCATCTGAACTATGTCAAGCACCACATTTAAGATTCATATGTCATATAATGATGTGACGTAATGTTAAAGCAGGAGTAATGTGTATCCCCCCTGCCATGACAACTGAATAGAAAAAAGGAAGAGTGTACATTAAACCTACATGGTGTTTCTGTGGCATGGCCACTCTACCTTCATGTCATCTATCCCATATTTCCTTTAGGAATAGCTGAACTAATGCAATTTCTGGTAAAATGTGATGAGCTGTGATGATTTCACACTGGTGTCAGGATGACTGAAATCAGGGGAACAAAGAGAAGGCTTGAGACTGTTTGATAAGGCCTGTATTGCATTGCAGGCTCTGGGATAAATTAAAAGAGCAGAGGTTCAGCCATGTGATTCAGAATTTTATTCAGTTCAACACTAAAATGCCCAAGTTATATTTTCAATGGCAATCAGAAGAAAGAAAATTACCTACACATTTCCAACTCCTAGATGGATGCATTTGTCTTCTGTTTACTACCTAGCATTCTAAGCCTGCTGGGGTTGTAAAGCTAGGTCTCAGACCCAGGCAACAGCTTTCAGTTACTGCTAACAGGTAACCATATAAAAAAATAAGAGAACAGGATTTCTTACACAGAAAGAATTGTTATTTACATAGTGCCCAGAGCATGCTACAGGCTCTGAAGGGAAAGTTAAATAACGAACATATGATGTAAAGCAATAATCCTGCTCTTACTGTAATAAAAATAAATGTGCTTGCTTCCCTAGGCACAGGGCTGGTCTCCACATTCGTTTTGCTACTGAAGTAGCTATGTGTTTTTAAATTGCTATGCTGCAGAGGTTTGTTTTGTTTTCTTTCAGTATTAAACCTCTCAATTCCTCAGCTACAGAACGGGAAGAGATTATTGAGTTCAGCACAGTTCTTGAAGTCAAAAAGAGTTACTTCTCCAATAGGAGGGCTTTTGTTCAGAGCACAAGGCTGTTTAGACAGTGTAGATCTGTAAGCTGTAAGGAACAGTTAGTGCCAGAGAAATTAGCTTGTTCTTTATGCTCATCAGTGTATGTTACCATTTTGGCATGAAAAAAGAAAATCTGCACAGTATTAATAGAAGAATTATTTAAAAGGTAAGACACATCCATAGCCAAGCTTCTGAAGTTCACTGTTATTTCAGACCTTTACAGGGCCAATGATTAAGCTGACAAACCCCAAACAGTAGCTGGGTATGACCAAAAGGCATTCTTTGAATGCTCTGCTCTCTCAGTCAAATGCAAGTGCACATGTGCTTGTAGGCTCTCAATCTGTAGCATCTGTGCACACTGCAGGACAGTCTGATCATTTAAAGTGAGAGCTCAGCTGAGAAAAGTACCCAGATTTCTTGCATGAAAAGTTCACCACTTAGTTTAATCATATGTTGGACATCCATTCAAAAACAAAGAAACAGAGAACTCCATTTTTCTGAGAGAGGAAAGCTTATGTTACAACAATTACTCGTTATGTTATGCATAACATAACAAGTTACATTATACATATAAGCTGTATAAGTTATGTTAAAACTTACCTTCTTTTTGACTTCACATTCTTCATAATATTTTGCTTTATTATTTTACCTGCATCCTCATGCAAAAGCATTTATTATCATTTCATTTATTACATGTGATAGTTGCCACAACACATTCTATTGTTTCTACTGTAGTAATGCATAAGACTTCCAGTTAGTAATTGTGTACTGTGCAGGCACCAAATATGAAGACAGTTACTGCAGCATGTAAGAGTTTTTCACATACCTGAAGCACTGTATTTGCAGACTGTGAACTTTTATAAAAAATTAAGTCCCTTTAGCTCTATACCCAGCCTCATATATTTCACTAAATAATTTCAGAAATCTATTTATAAAGTCCCAGTTACATGACTGAAGTCTTAATTTCAGCCTGGAGAGGCTATTGGGGATATTCCTGCTAATGGGGAAAAAAATCTGACCAAAAAATCAGATAAGAATGCGTCATTCTAGTTCCTAATTCTAAATTCCTAATTCTCAAAGGGAAGCTGAAAATGAAGACTTAAAGATCTCAGCTCCTGTGTTTACTGCACAGGACTTCTACATGAGTTCTTGCCTTTGTAGGCCAGATAATGAATATTCCATTATACAGGGCTCCGTTTACACTTGCAAGCAAACTGAATTGGAAATCTGTGCTATTTTTAAAGACAATGCAGTTTACAATAAAATTCCAGCTCAACTGGCTTAGTTTCCAAGCTGACGAGACATGTCCAGTCTTGTCAGAAACATCACAGGGGCATGAGCTTTCTACCACCCGGTATAAGATATCCTTCTCAAGAACAGCTCTCTTACATTTTAAGCTGTCTAAATTAGAAATATAAAACCATCTTAAAATAGAGTAGGAGAGGAATGATATTTGAAAAGTGCAGTGTGTCTACCTGAATTTCAGCCGCCACTGTGAGACACATTAGGTGATGCACTTGCCTGAAGCACAACATTTTCCATTGATGCAGTCTGGGATTTCTAGCTACATTTCTGAGTCACCACTGAAGTGACACAAGGAGGGACAAAGAGTTAGGGCAGATGAAAAGGAAGCAGAAAAGACACAAACATTCACAAGCACAGACCCAGAAGACAATCCATGACAGGCAGGGTCTTTTGAAACACTAGCTCTGGTATGCTCCTCTTCAAAAGATTGTTTTATCTATATCAATTTTAGCTTGTAATTCTGTCCTGCCAAGCATACTGACACTTCTTTTAAAGTATGGAAACTGCTTCTTCACTGGTAAGCATGCAAGTCCACAGCTACTACAAAATTCGGGAGACAATAAAATTGTGTGAATAATTGTAAATCATACAATCTCATTATCCCACTAGGGATACAAAAATTACAGCTTTGGTAAATTTTGTATTCATGAGGAAGTCAGAAGATTCACTTTTATGTTTAATGGGTCCCCAGACGGTTCAGTACTTAGTAAACAGCAATTGTGCAGTTTCCCTTAAATATCTCTGAAGTGAAAGAAAACAAAAGCAGGTGGAAAATCTACATCAACAGCTGTGGGCAATGCAAGGGGAGGGGGAGGGGGAAAACAACATCAAAGACTGTAAAGCTGATAGAATGGTTACATTCCTACCACCTGCCTTCATTTCCTATAGCAAATAAAAATATTTCATATCGTATTTGTGACTTTTTGCAGCATAGGGATGACTAGTAAACATCTTCATCCAGCAATCTGGAGTACTGAGAGAGAGAGAGAGAAACCAAACAGTGCTTTAGAAGTGGAGGGAAGAAAGTCTGTAAGGGGACAATGGGTGGGATTCCAGTGAAAAGCACACCAAAAAAAACCCCCCAAAAACTACAAGAGTGAGGGAAAACATCGTAAGTATTTACAGCAAATCGAAAAGCTGCTTCTAAGAGTGAGGAGACTCTCTTCCTCTTTAGTGCTCCATTTTACATTGCTGTCCAAATACCATGGTTTCTGCGAGTGTATGCCCCAGCTCAAATAGCTAAATAGTAGCAATCTGTACCTCACAAAAGAATAAAAATATTTGTTAATTTCTTATGTGTTTAATGACAAACTGTACTTACAGTTCCTTTATGGAGTGTTATACAAAAACCATGAATGTGTATTATATTACAAATGCTGGCATTAATTTTCCTTCGATTTGGTCTCTTCTAGACCATAGGAGGACTGTTGTGTTGTGCTTTGAGAGCTTATCCTTCTGCTATGACAGTTAAAAAGAAAAAAAAGTAATTACAGCGTCAGAAATATCTACAAAACTCCTGAAACCGAGCTAGAGGTCCCCACAGATAATCTGTATCTTCAGTTCATAGGCTACTCAGGATCTTTATAGCATTGCCCTTGAAACATAGGTAGGAACAGCCCTGTTGTAACTACCTACAATACAAAAGAACAAACTCCTCACCTGATTACCCTGACTGCAGGGTAAATTTATGGAATTAATACAAAAGGCCAAATTGAGACTGGGTAAGTTTTACCTAGAGGAAGCATGTATTTAAATCTTCTCAAGAACAAAATTCAACCCAGCTGCAGGATTCACGTCTGGTCTCAGTAAACACATTACAATGTACTTATTTTAGCTCTTTTAAAAATTGCTGTGCATGCCTCATCACTGTGGCTTTAACACTGTAGAGATATCCAGCTCTTACAGAGGGAGCAAACATTTCAGTTCGCTCCTAGAAAAGACCTCAGAAAAGTACTCTTTTTACTGTTTCCCCATCTTATACTGCAAGCTCAGGAAAGAATGTTTCGGTGTCGGTCTGGAGGTTTTGTAAGTCTCTTCTGAACACTTTAGGCTGATCCAAGATCAAAATTCTCAGTAGAAGTAATCCTTTCATGCTAAAATCCGTACAGTATTGCTGCAAGCTTTGTGCCCAACAGAAGACTCATTCAGGCAGCGTTACCACTGGGACTACTGAAAATTACTTTGCAAGGTAATTGTGGCGCAGGACGGGCTTGCGTTACAATTTTGCTAGCAGCGTTTAAAGGAAATGCAGAAGTATGGTTTACAGGATCAGAGGCGCTCTGCAGGAGTGGAGAGCGAGCGGCGCAGGCGGCACACGCCCTGCGGCAGTGACCGGCAGTAACCCCGCTCTCAGCCACCCTCGGCGAGCAGCGAAAACACTGGCTGCTCTTGCCAGCCTTCGGGATGAGCAAGCTCCGGGGTATCCACAGTGCGAGTCCTGCGAACACATAACCTCCCGGCTGCTGAATAGGTGGTGGTGGTGGGAGCAGAGCGGGAGCCGAACTGACGAATACAACGCGCAGCGGCTCCGGCTGCACGGGAGGGTCGGCGCCCCTGCTAAAGTGACACCGGCACCTGCGAGGCTTCCCGGAGGAAAGGCTGAGGGCCTGGGGGGCGCTGGGGCAGCAGACGGGCCCGGGGCGTGTGGCCGGAGGAGCAGGCTGCTGCGGCAGGCTGACCGGCAGTAACCCCGCCGCCAGCGCCGCCGCCAAGTGGGTGAAAAGTAACTCGGAGTCATCGCCCGCGGGAAGCGCTTCCCCCGCCCGCCCGCACCGCGGGGACCGGGACCGGGACGGGGGGGCTGCCCGCGGTGGGGGCAGGAAATGCACGGGGGGGAGGGGGGCAGAACAGGGGTAGGGACGGGGGATGGGGCCACTACGGAGCAGGGGGTACCGGTATCGTAGCACAAAGGAGCCAGCGCCCCCAACTTCTGCCGGTCCCTCTCCCCCCCCGAAACGCCTCGTCCAGAGGAAAAAAAAAATTGTTGGTACGTGCACTTGCTGGGGAGAAGAAGATGGGCGGGCCGGAGCCCCGTGCCTGCCCTTTCCTGTCCCCAGCCGTCCCCTAGCTGCTGGGATGGAGGCGAGGGGTGCAAAGGGAGCCCACCGGGCAAAGGGAAGCGCTGCTCTGCTTCCACCAAGCTCCCAGCAGCGCCCCCCGCTCGGGAGACCCGCCGCTAGTCCCGGCTGCAGCAGGGTCGGGTGCTGCCACGTCCCTCTCAGACACAAATGGTACTTCGGTCACATGTGCTGCTGCCGCTCAAACCCAAACTCACCCCCAGCCTGACCAGCTGCGGCCGCCTTTCCTTTATGAGCCGCTCTGTGTAGACCTTTATTACTAGCAATAAAGCTGTATTTAGTTACTGCAATAAATTATTGGTATTTGAACAGATTTTCATCTCTGCGGTGACAGAGACAAGACAAACGGCGTCTCTTTAGAGTTACTTTTTAGTTGTTTATGATCTCCCTTAAGGAGCTTTGGGTAATTCGTGCTGCTGCTAATCCAGACAGGCTCTGACCTCCACGTTAGTTTCCAGCATGTGAAAAAGAGTCATCAACTCTCATATACATATAATAGTGTGCATATGTATGATTATGTGTATAATCAGCATCTTAGGTGCTAGACTTCGTGTAGTCCTAAGCATCTTCCTGGCCCCTTTCGGGGCACCCCTCTCACCATTCTGGGGAGAGGGGTGCCCTGGGACAGCGGCTGTGGTGTCGCAGGGCCAGCCAGCAGAGGTGTGACGGGGCGACGCAGCATCCTGCCCGGGGCAGGACCGGAGCGCTCCAGCTGGGCAGCTGCCTTTTCTGTAAACAGCCACACACGGAACTTAAAATCCCACAGGGACGCTAATAATTCTCCAGCTCTTTTCGCCCTCTTCCTTCGCGCAGCGCTGTAGGGGGCATTTGTTTTGTAAAACACTAGGAGGAGAGTTGCTGTTGTCAATAGTGGTGCAGCACAGGTGCTGTAATAGAGAAAGGCTTGCAGAATCTCACAGTCTGTCTTCATCTCTCCCTCCTCTGGAATTTAATTCCTACTAAGTGTGAATAACTTACTGCAGCTATTTCAAGCTTCAAATGGTACTACAGTTTACAGAGCACGAAGAGCACGGGGTGTTTAACAGTTTTTGAGCTTTGGGCTTGTCAAGAGATAAGAGATAGTCATTATTATACCCAAACAAAAATACAGTGCCAGGAATTTTGCAGGTGCTTTACATAAAGCTATATGAGTGAAAATCTTGGTGGATTCATCCTACATCACCACTTCTGCCCTTTGTAAACACAAGATATAAGAGATTTTTGGGCAGATTTCATTTTGAAACCTGCTTTTGACTGCATATTAGGCCTTTGTCTAATTAACTATCTGTCTTAAACTGAGTAGGTGTGGTGACAGTAACAACATGTAGAAAACATCATGCCATTTCTCAATAAGTAGGTTTCAAAAGCTGACATGACCATGTTTCTTCTATAATGAAAATTCACTGCACACTTGCATTTACTTGTTCCCGGGCCTACTAGTCTTCTTTGCAGATGCCTCAGAAACAATTGTTCCAGGTACTATGCCAGTCCTAAGGAAGATAAATGTGTTTAACTTCACAGAACAAAGTGCTCTCCCACAACCTGAACATGATGAAACAAAACACAGCCACCCCAGAGGACAGCACAATGGGGTTGCAAGTATATTTCCATACAGGAGGAAAAATAAAGCTGGTATGAACCTTCAAATTGTTCAGGAAAGAATGTATTGTTTCAAAACCCTTCATATTTGTTCAGGCATTTGGACAATGGCATTCTTAAAAGCATACCATTTCTGTCTTACAGCACCCTCAGAAGTACTAGATACCT
Organism: Phylloscopus whistleri; assembly: GCA_017589585.1. Classification (NCBI taxonomy): domain Eukaryota; kingdom Metazoa; phylum Chordata; class Aves; order Passeriformes; family Phylloscopidae; genus Phylloscopus; species Phylloscopus whistleri. Next base: position 950,347 of record JADMLD010001058.1, on the reverse strand, counting down.
CACAGAACAAATTGAAAGTAAGTTCTGGCTTGAAGTGTTTACAATCCATTTTCCATAAACTCAAGCAGGTGATGTTAAATTCAGTCCAAAGTGGTAAACAGCAGACATTTTTGCATTTCATTTCAGAACGCTCGTTCAGAATTAGGTTTACAGAAACCTTCTCCAAGTGTTCACCTTTCTTTACTCCCTGAATGCATGGTTAAATTCTTGGCAAAGCCAGTAAGAGAGGAGTTGATCTCACCCAATTTATTCCTGAAAATCTCAGTTATTAGGAATTGAAGTTTATCAGTTGAGTACTAGTAAAGTTATAATCTGACTTAACTGTTAGGACCTGTTATCCCTGTTGCACAGCAAAAGCTTGGCCTGACCTCTCCCATTAAAATTAGACCCTCCATTAAGTATGTTTAGTTAAAGCACAGCTTTGTTTTCATGACCTTAAGATGGATCATGCCTCATTGCAGCTACTTAAGTGTCGTACTGCTGATTTTGCCTTCTGTCAAACTTACTTTTTCCTGCTGTGGCTTTTCCCACTGTTTTGACTTTTGGAAGGCCACTGGAACATAAGAATGATCTATGTCATTCACATGCCTGTCCTTTATGTTGACAACAGAGTCAGGCAGTCACAGAAGAATATTTGTAAAAGCATGAGAAAGGAAGGTAATCATGCAAGAGAGTCACAGAATAGAAATTAAATACAGGCCTCAGTTCACATCTGGCAACTTAAAAGTGCTAGATTTTAGGCCTAGATCCTCATGCCCAGTTGAGCTCTGCTCACTGCATTATGAGAAAAGAGGGCGCAGCTCTTTTCATATCCTCCCAACCATGCAGCTGCCTAGTGCTCAGTGGGGATTGAGATGCATGAGAAATCCATCGATTTCATTTCTCTGGAGCTTTTTAGTGCTGAGCTGTTAAAAAAATCTGTCCTACATAATGTAAATGTGTTCTGCAACACAGCACATTATTCTTGATGAAGTCATATGGATGCTAGGCTGAAAATTTGCCTCTAATTTGCTCTGAGTATACCGCCTGCTTTCAAACATAAGGTGAATGACTTATTGTAACCCCAGATTGGTTTCAACACCAAGTGATTAAGCCGTGACATCGAGACAAAGTAAATTAAGGAAGTGGTTTCATAGAACAGGCTGACACATGACAGGCACAGAACTAATTCTGTAGCAAAGAGGGGTGAGTCATGCATCTGCTACATGTGCTTTGGTTAAATTCTTGCGGATCTCTACCTCTTGTACATATAAAAACATGAGGAAAGAGACTAAGCTTGCACATCATGCTTGTATATAACAATACTACTGTAGCAGTATCTACTTTCAAACATTTCTCCCCATTGCACTAGCAGATGAAATTGAACATCCCTCTTACCTTAGGGGAGCTATAACTTTCCCCTCTACTGCTGCTTTCTCACCCCACCTCCCTTTTCTTTAGAGAGCTGTATCTCCAAAATAAGTTTGCAGTGTTTCAGCAGGCCAGTGCATTTCTTTAATGGTCATCTGTCATATCACAGAACTTACATGGATTCCTTATCTTTTATAGTTTCAAAAAATGAAAAGCAGGTTCCAAAACCACACCCCGGTCAGCTCAGGGGAGCAGATTCACCATCATTAGTTGACAGACTTAACCCATATGCCTAGTGAACTGCTGATGAAAGAAGACAGATAGTTTTGCATTCTGGAGAGATGCAAAACTGTCATCTTGTTGTTAGTCATGAATAGATGAAGTCTGACTGATACAAATAGGTGGAGTCTGGTAAGCACATGCACTTCATATTCCTCAGTCTACCCCCAGTCTGTGCTTGCTGAGACAATCATCTCATCTCAAGTGAGTTCAGTGTAGAAGAGGATTATGATACCCACTGACTAAATATCTCTTGGAGGCATCTGTTTTTTGCCTTTTTGTTCTAATGTACAGTGTTCTGCTGTTACCATGACACTTTAGGTAGGGAAGAGTGCAAGTGACCAAACTAAAGGAGATGACAGTGTTAAGTAAAATGTCTCTGTTGCCCTGACTTTGCTTCTTCCAGATGCCTGCTCACTTTAACATTACTCAGGAAACAAATCAAGGAAGCATGTCTCTACCTTTTCCCTGAAGTATTTTTACTATAATTGCAGCTGCTCTGTTAGATTATCTTCAGTTTATACCAGAAGGTCCTGTCAGACAGTCCCAAAATGTGTTCTATAAAGGATCACTCAGCACTGATAATTCTGCTGTTCCCTGACCTTCACCTGCTGCAATAGAAGCTGTACTTCTCACTGATCTAGCATGCAAGTATCCACTCTGCTGCAACCACTCCCCGCATTTTACATCTGATCTTTCCAAGTTCTTCCCTGAAGACAGTGAGATCTCATTTGCATTGAGAGCACTTGCTTTTACTGAATGGACTTAGCCTTTCCTCATCCTTCCTTAGCAAAACCCCCAGGTACTGTCTGCTTTTAAATAGATTGACATTGAGCTTCTATTGGTTCTAGCTGTAGCCACTGTTGCCAGGCTGTTGTTGCACAAGGCACACACTGCTCTTGTGCACACCTAGGGTATTTCTCTTTCTTAACTCAGCTGTCTTCTGTTCTTACATATCCTCTGTGTTCTGCTGTTAAAGAACTTCCTCCATTTCAGCCTAGAAGTGGTTGCATTCTGCTGGGCGATAAAGCAGCATGCTGCATTTGTGTAATATCTTTGAACTAAAGTAACCCCTAATGGAGAACTCTTTCATTATTGTGAGTACTGGAAGAGACCACACAGCAAAACCAGATCTTCCCGCCCTCAAAAAAAAAAAAAAGGGAAATGCAAAATCCTGTTTTCAGCATTAAACAGCCAAAAAAGGCATCTGATTTGCAAGGTAATACATACTAGAGGGGGCAAGGGACAGCTGGGTTCTGAAATACGCTGGCATAATTTTGGAAGTAACGATCTAGTTGTAAGATGCAAATGTAAGGAATTTTCCAGGAATGGAAGAGCCAAATTTTAAAAGCTATTTCAGTGTTATGGAAAATCTCCCAAAGAGCTTATCAGCTTCTTCAGACTCCTAAGCACCCAGTGCTTCCTCTCAGAAGCACATATATTTCTCCAGCCTGGATATGGAGATACTCTGGCAAATGTGTTCCTGTAGTTCTCCCTAGTGTACTAGCAGTATTGTGCCATGATGCTCATCTTAACAGTGCTTTTAGCAAATTTTGACAAGTTTTGCAGTGAGTGAACCAACAGGACTTTGGCACAACAATTTGTGGGTTTTCATTTGCTTGTAAAGGCTGTGAGCGTCTTAAAGGCTCTCCTCTACAATGAAATCCAAAACTAGTTTAGGAGCCCAAGGCTTTTGAAGTGCCTCCTTTTCAGTAGCAACAAGCCAGGTAGGAACAGAAGAGCTTTTAAATATGAATGTTCAGGTAATGTCACCTCAGGCAGAATTTTAGCCCTAAATTTACTGACTGCTTTTTGTAATAGCAATCCTGATGAAGTCAGAGACCTACCAAATCAAAGTAACAGCTGTTTTCTTTGGAGTTTTTTTCTCACTGTGTGATTTTGCAAACAAACTAGAAGGACAGCCTTTTGAAAGCTAAACAGGATTTGTGGAGAGAACTGTTTAGAGAAAGGTCAGTTGCTTTGCTGGGCAGAGTGATTCTGCCGGCTGAAGACACCCAGCAGCCAGCTGCCTGACCCTTGTTTAGGAACTAGAAGCTGTTTTCTTCAAGAAGTTCAAAAGTGCAACAGTCACAGGCATTGCCTTAATTATTTTGAGATTAAGGCTAAACTTTAGTTCAAAAACTCTGAACTCACATTGTGAAGAGAAGTTGAATTCCTACAACTGTGGCACACTGTCTCCAGAAGAGAGGAGACTGGTTTTACCCTCTAGACTTATATGTGCCATCCTACAGTCATTTGACCTATATCCTTGCCCTCACCTCAGCCAAATACTCTCCTTCAAGTTCCAAACTCCCTTGCTTTAAACGGTGCAAGAACAATATCCAGTAGCCCAAATATCTGAGTTCTCCCCTGAGTGCCTTTACACGCTGGTGAACAGTGGAAAGGGAAAGAGCCGTAAAACTTTGTCTGTCAACCAAGGGTTCATCGCATGCTGTTGCAACTTGGCTATGAAGGAATCCCCTGTACCCTCCAGCCTGAGTTGCATGGGTTCATCTGGCCATTGCTGCTAGGTTTTATTATTAAATAAGCATTTGAATCACTGGTAGAGAATCAGGAGGTTGGAACAGGGAAAATGGTGCACACATCTCTTATACTGTCCCGGTGCAGAGATGAGTAGTTAGTCTTATTCCAAATAAAGCAAATTTATTCAAAATCCAAGTAACTGCTAGCAAAGGTAAAGGAAGGTTTGGGTCTTGCTGCAGCCCCTTGATACTCTTCTATTTCACATATATGCATTATGGGATTGCAGCATGCACTAAAACCTTCCTCTCTCAAACATAGCTCTTCACAGCTGCCAGCACAGAAGCATGCCAAAACAGAGACAGAGCCTCTAGCTACGTATCAAGGTGGGCAGAAAAAGAGCCATTTAACCATAAACTCCAGAGCTGCCTTGAGCAACAAGTTCCCATGAATCTGTGCTTTTTCTCTCTTCTGCTCCACCATGTGCTTGGCTTATTTCAAGCATATAAACAGCTTTGCCCAACACACAGATATAATTCTTTAAATGTCTATGAATACTAAAAAAAGAGAAAAGATTATAATAATTTCCTTCTCCTGAATAAATGACTCAGTCCCCTAAAGCAAATTCCTATCACCCTGCATGTCTGGTTGCATTTATCTAAATATCTGCAGCACTTACCATGTGCACATCATTATTCAGGGAGGTTTTGTTAAAAAAAAGTTCCATCTATTAGTGTCAGCCTCATTGACCTGATGTATGTCTATCATGGCTCGTTAATCATACATTAAAGACATGTGGGTGCGGTCAAGTTTAGTCCTGGAGCAGGTTCTACTTCAGCGGGTTTGAATGTCACCTCCCGTTGGGATCACTTATTTCCAGAGGAAAGTAACACCTTAGGCTTTTCAGGAAGTTTCATTATCTTTCACATTTTGCCCTTCACTTCATCTAAGTTTCAGTCATCCCTCCTCTTCCTGTTCCAAACGTGCTTTTCCTGAAGTCATGGTTCACAGCATCAGCCAGAAGGAGCACTAGAGAACAACTCGTGATGTTTTTGGCAGTCCAACAGTGTTGCTTCTGTGAAAAATAATAGGCTCATGAGCTCAGCTTCTGCATGTTTTTGTCCTTGACCCTCAGAAGTAATTGTCATCTTTAAGAGTTTTATTCAGAGTCTCCAGAACACCTGGGGGTGGTGGTGAGGGGGGGGGGGGGGGGGGGGTGAGCGTGAGGGAGCAGGTGGCATGAACACCATAGATTAGTTTCACAAATAATTTATATTTGCATATTTGTTGGAGTCACACCTTCTATTGGAGAACTTCTGCAATCGAGCAACAAGAATATGTGTTGCAGATCTTAAACAACTTGAAAATCTGATCTTTGGCTGGCACAGATTTGTGCTCATTATAACAGATATTATAACTGGTTTCTGATTTTATACACATATAGGGCGTTAAAGTAAGTTCATCCATGTCTATCAGTATGCAGGCCCATTAATATTCTGTGAGATATTACAGAATAGTTTAGATGATTTGGATCATCCAGCTTTTAACTTTCCATTGTGAGAAATAAATAATAATGAAAATAATTAATAATAAATAATAGATATAATTAAATACATATCGATAAATAATAAATAATAGATGAAAACCTGTGAAACTGTTTCTGGGAAGTGTTGCAAAAAATGCTGTGAATATGTAAAAAATTAGTTTTTCTTAGACCCTGAAGGTACTTTCTGGAGTTCTCCTTTATCCTGGCTATTAATTCACCTCTGGTGTTTCAGGACAAAAGATTTAGGAACGTGGGGGCTCTCTAAGGTAAGTTAAAATATGGAGCACAGAACTGCATGTCTTGAGAACCCAAAGGCTCCATGGATATCACTTCAGTGCCTTATCTTTCCTCACACATGTGTTTGCCATCCAACACATCTCCTCTAACAGGACTGGCCCTGTCTTATTATTCTATACAGCAGCTAGAACCACGAGGGTTTTATTTAATGGGCTTCTCTATACAGGCCATCTTTAATGGGCCTATATACAGAGGACATATATAATCATACAGACATTTCTTTTCGAGGAACAGAATACCATTAAGATAGACAAGAATTAAAAGCCTCTCTGTATTACTAGTAACCCTAAATAATAAAAGAAATGGTACTTAGTATTTTTCTACTTGCGGATAACATTTTATGAAAAATTAATAAACAGAATGTTTAGGATGAAGACCTATTTTCATTTGGGGAGCTATTTCTCATTCAGTGTTTTAGCCACAAAACTGATTAAGGAAAATCAAAGTATTAAATCTCTGCACAATGCTTCAAAAATGCATGCACATACATAGTACCTGGAAAACAGAATTCAGAACTTACTGGAGACTAAATGGAGAACTGAGGAAGCTCTGAGAGATAGAGCCACTGCCAAAGAGAAATATACAGGTACCTTATCACTCTCTACAACTTCCTGAAAGGTGGTTGTAGCCAGGTGAGGGTTGGTCTCTTTCTCCAGGCAGCAACTGACAGAACGAGAGGACACAGTCTCAAGCTGAGCCAGGGGATGGTTGGATATTAGGAAAAAAAATTTACAGAAAGAGTGATAAAGTACTGGAATGATCTGCCTGGGGAGGTGGTGGAGTCACCACCCCTGGAATTGTTTAAAGAAAGATTGGACATGGCACTCAGTGCCACGGTTCTGTTGAGGTGGTGTTAGGGATGGGTGGGACTTGATGATCTTAAAGGTTTCTTCCAATCTAGTGATTCTGTGATTTGTACATTATGTGTTCCAGGAAGTCTTCCTTCATAATGCTTTATAGGAAAAAAAGCTATAGTGGAAATCAGGAAGAGTCTGTGAGAGGTTATTGCAGTAATATTGAGGATATGTAAAACTACCTCTGTTGTTGTCACAGCAAGCAATTCAAAGTTGCATTTGTCAGCCCCCAAGAGACTAAAGATGTTCTTCCTGTATCTAAGGAGTTTATTCTGGAGTTCCAGGAGTGCACAGGGAGTCTCAACATAGGTTTTCCTTGCCACATAGTCGAGGTTACCAACAGGTAACTCCAGGCACAATGTCTGAAATTCTGTTCAGGAGTCATGCCTAACCCATGCTACGCTCAAAATCTTGCATGAAAAAAGTAAATATGCCTTATACACAAAGATAAGGATTTATCAATGGTAGAAATGAAATCTTAATAGGCTAATTAAAAAAATTATCTATCCATGTCTAATTACTGTCATAGTAAAGAAAAATAAGAATGCAATAAGGAGAAAATTCTCCATAATAATACAGTTTAAAATGTTGAACATACATTTCTTATTTTCTATCTTTTTTCCCTGGTCTCTCTATTGGTCCTCTGAGTCCTAAGGTAGATGGTTTCCAATTAGCTGGAGGAAAACAGAGGGAGTAAATCATCAGCATTCAAATTCGTGTGCCATGTTGATTTTAATTTCCCTTTCCTAATCGCCTTCCTTTTTTTTTTCCCATATACATGTTTTATATGATACTTTCACACCTTATTCTTTGCTCACTGGTTAACAGCTCCATATTAAATTGGAGTTTGGTATGCTTTACTTGTTTTGTGTGCATTAAATACTTGTATTTTTTTCACTTTTCTATTCATGCAAAGAGCTTTTCCTACCTCCAGGTCTCTGTTTCTTTAAATGATACCTGGTGGGCTGGGACCTTCAGAACCAGCCTATGCCTCAGCTCTTATCATTCCATGGTCATATCCCTCCACTGCATCCTGTGTACCCCCCTTGCCTGGGCCTCCTCTCATATACCAGGCCAGCCTGTTACTGCTCTACATGGCATCACTGTGGGTAAAGTTGTATCTTGCTTTGCCCAGAAAACTTCTTCATAGTGCTACTGATAGTGAAACCCAGGAAAGAAAACTTCAGCATAATAATGAAAAACTAAGGCAACAAAATTACTAGAAATCCATGCTGACACCATAAATACCGGAAATTCTACGGTAATTTTGCTGCAGGATTCCATGCTCAAAGCTGATGAGGGATTGGCATACAGGATCATAGAATCTCCTGTGTTAGAGGGGACCTACAAGGGTCCTGGAGTTCAATTCCTGCTCCTGCACAGGACTCTCCAAGACTCACACCATGTCCCTGACAATGTTGTCGAAACACTTCTTGAGCTCTGTCAGGCTTGGTGCTGTGACCACTTCCCTGGGGAGCCTGTTCCAGTGCCCAACCACCTCTGGGTGAAGAACCTTTTCCTGATATCCAACCTAAACCTTCCCCAACACAGCTTCATGCCATACTCAGCCTCAAATTTTAGTGGTATGAACACCCAGCATGTGAGCACTTTGTCATACTGCTCTGCAGAATTTCTAAAACAACAATATAGGTTGATGAGATTTTTACAGCTTCTTTAGGAAAAAGAGAAAACAAGAAATATCACAACCATCACAAAATTCAGCATCTCTCATAAAGGAGATTTATTATTAATATTCCTACATTAATTATTGTCCATGGCATGATATATTATGTGAAGTTCTAAACTTGAGATGGTTCTTTTGATCGATAAAATGGCATAATATGAGAAAAACATGTCACAAATAGAGACAAAGCTTAGTTGGGAATTTTTTTCCTTTTAAGCCTTGTCTTCTACCTGTTAGTCATTATTATTCCTATAATGACTTTTATTCCTTAATTTACAATCTAAGGAGATTTTGGTCTGTCTCTAAAAAGCAAACATTTAGTCTGAACCTGTGCCAAAATTTTAGCACCTGTCTTCTGTTTGACATAGATCAATGCAAACACTGCCTTATCTTTTGCATTTAATACTGCCTATCAACTAATCCATTTCTTCACTTTTATAAATACTGCATATTCAAACTGCTTTTATAACTCTAAACTGAAAATTAGTATTGAACAAAATTGTAAAAAACAGTAAACTCACAGTTTTATAAAAATAATATTATGTGGAGAGAATTTATCCCCCCAAACCTGGAGATTTTTAGTAACAAAACACAGTACAGAAGCTAATATATTGGGAGAGAATTTTTTTGTTTTGATTCTATTTTTTCACCATAGAGTTTACCATTCTATTATTTGACTAGTGCTATTAAAAGACAATCATATAGTAACAGAAAGAAAGCAAATATTTTTAATTACCCTATTTATTCATTTGACTGAGAATAGTAAGATCAGATGAATATTCACTTTATAGCTACTTGTCAAAGATAAATCATTCTGCAAGTCGTCCAGGAGATAAAGGTGAATTACTGGATAAAAAAATTAAATAATAATCTTCCTTCTGAAGGCATACTGTCATTGGGTCTTCTTACTCTTTTACAATTAAATCCAAGTTTTTACCCTGTCTCAAACTATTCACAGGGATGAGTCTGCCTTGAGAGTGTCATTTTGATAAAGCCTGTAATTTTAATAATTTTTATACGTGCCATTTTAAAAGGTGAGTTGATTTTAGTATGATTACTTGATTAGAGGGAAAGAACCTGGGTCCCCTCTACCCACAAAGTCTTTAACCAAGGGATGGCCTACCTAAGTCCTTGAACAGGACTTTGCATTCTAAGTGCAGTGCTTGCACAACAGATTGTAATACATTGCACAGGTGGAGACTCCTGGGTATCCAGGCCCACACACAATGCATGAAATGCGCCAAGAAGTGTTTCAGTGAGTTTTGAATTGCCTTGAGGTCCGCAGGCTAACCCATCCCACCTATAATGACCTAATCAGCGGCTGGCGATCAGTATTGTCATCTGCCTGTGAACAACCCTGGAAAGCCCTGCCTCCTTGATCCTCCGCAGCTGGTCCTGTGCTGCTTCTGTTTCTCCACCACATGAAAGCCAGGAGGCTGGGTACCCCCTGCCTTCAGCTTATATCAATATGAATGACTGCAAGACTTTTGTATTTACAAAAATCATCCCCTGTAAAGGTCTGTTCATCTAACTGTTCCCTTATTTCCTCTTTCTGGAAAGATATCTGGGATAACTCTGCTGGTACTGATCTAGGCTGAATTGCTCAGTTCCTTTTCCTGACTCCTTGATGTCTCTATTAAATAAATGTTAATTTATGTAATCCTTTAGATTTAGATTTGCTTTAGATTTGTTTTCTTTTGGTCTTATGCAGGGGTTTTTTTCCTTTGATTGGTTGGGGATTTTGTTAGGTTTTTATTTCTGGGGTTTTTTTCCCCTAAGAAAGAAAACTAATTATCTCTAATATAAGACGTAAACATAATTTTGAAGGTAGCTCATTCTGTTCTGTTGGGGGTTGGATTTTTTTTTTCCTTGCAGAATTTTTTTTCCATTAAGTCGCCAGGAAACTGAGTACTTATGGGTGCCTGAGGAAAACAAAGAAGTGTCCAAAGGAGAGTGTAGCACCAGGCTACACCGTTTTTGGTCTCTGGGAGTTTTCTCTGGAGAGGAAAAGATACCTCGAGGTTTGGGGGCAGCTAGGCTGTCTCTTGCTCTCGGTATCAGAGGGAGGACGGCCAGGCTGCTGCTCGCTGCGGGAGGAGTTCACTGTCACCAAGTCCTGTCCTGGGAAATCTACCACCATCCGCTCGTGTGTCCTGGAACTCTGAGCTCCTCCCCCTGCCCTGCCGGAGCTGGGCCGGTCCTGCCCGGCCGCCGCCGTTCCTTCGGCGCTGCTTGGAGGTTTTTTGGTGCTCTCTGGCCCCGCACACCCCTTCCCTGCCAGGATATCCCCGCCGTTCCAGCTGTCACCGCGGAGCTTCTGATTTATCCCGTCCACCAGCCCGGGATTTTCCACCCTTCCAGCCTGGTGCTCTCGGAGTCCTGCAGGGGCACCGAGATCAGACTGCCCCGGGCTTTGTGAAGCAAAGCCCCTCGAGGTTCCTCGTTCTGTTTTGTTGTTAATGCTGTAGTTGTTGTTTGTTTTTCTTTGTTATACATACTAGTAAAGAATGTTATTCCTATCCCCATGTCTTTGCCTGAGAGCCCACTTAGTTTTCAAAATTATAATAATTTGGAGGGAGGGGGGTTGAATTCTCCATTCCAAGGGAGGCCCTGCCCTCCCTAGCAGACACCTGTCTTTCAAACTAAGACATGTTCAAAAGCCAGTCTGGATAATACAGCATCAGGTGTGCCATATGTACTCTATTAGTCATATCTGAGAAGGTTTTGCATGTTCAAAGCAGCTGTATATGCACTTAGGCTACCTAAGGCATGCAACATACCATTTCAGTGGCACATAAGAAAATACTATGCTGCCAGGCTGGAAAAACACTGACCGCCATAGGAAACAGTATCTGCTTTATGCCCACGGGGCAGTGTGGATATAACCCCTCTTGGGTCTAGAATCCCCAGCAACTGTGAACATGACCACATCTCTTGAACTGAAGGCCAGGAGATGGATGCAGCTAGCAAGGAGGTACAGCCAATGACTTTTCCCATTATCAACTGACTCAACACTTCATCAAGCTTATCTTAACACTGAACTTTACCAGTAACCTCAAATGCTTTTGTAATAAAGTCAGTGGAACACTGACTTGTGGTGTTGTGTTGTGCTGTAGAATCTGCTTGAAGGGGAAATGGAAGTCTCAGAACTGTATCCTGGACAAAACAGTATCAGGTCTTGCCCCAGTCCTATGCAGGAAAAAAAGGGAACTTGGTCTCTCATTTTGCTCTGGGGCTTGTTTGCTGAAGCAAAGTGGAAGCAGTAAGACTCAAAACACATTCGTTAATAGTAGTTTTCTTTTGATACTGTATTTCTGCACTTATTTAAGTGGTACATACTGAGATGAAACTGCAGCTGCTACTATCAAAGTTTTGATGTCTGTAGTCTCCTGGTTCTGCTAGCTTTTGCTTTAGTGTGCAATGACCTGTGTATTGGTTTGGTCAGAATATGGTTTATTCCAGTGGCAAGTAAATAAAATGTAATTCTTAGTTTGCCAGTCAGTTCAGATCAGAACTTTGAAGACCTCCAAGTCTGTGTGTTAACAGAAGCACAGAAGGATATATACATAAGTAAGATCAGAGCTCCATCTCACTCAGTATCTGGAGGGCAGTAGCAGGCCCAAGGTTAGATGTAAAATAAGGGCAGGCATACAGTGGTACTTCCCTGGGATAAGCTCTCGGATTCCAGTGACCTAAACCTCAGAGATGCCAGAGTCTCCATAAGATTAGGGGGAAAAAATAAAGAGAAAAGAAGGTTTGGAGGTAATACTCTAAAACCAGAAGATCCTCACTGGCTTGATGGCTGAATTTGAAATCTGCCTAGGCCTGTACTACTGACAGCACACACTGCAGTGATAATTCCTACCAACATATGGCTCCTACAAGAGAAAGTGGGTTTTCTGTGGCGATTGATGGACTTCACCTGTAACATCAAGGAGAATAAGCTGGCCCTGGAGTGGAGTTATAGAAAGTATTAAAAAAAGTGTATTTACATGAAGATGAAAGGGCATGTCAGGTCTGGTTTGAAATAAAGACCTGAACTGTATTAAAAAGTCTTTATCAGCTCTCTGATAACTTATTTGCAGAGTGTGAGGAAGGTTTGTTTATGGCTGCCTTCCAGGACTCAAGTTCATGTGTTGGCCTGCAGTAAGGTGTGTGAAGTAGGTCTGAATGAAAGACTCAGTCTAGAGAGACAGACCCTGCTCTGAGGTGCAGGGTTATTCCCTGGGAAATGAAGAACACATTATTCAGTCTACATCAGATCAAATTCCATCAAAGCATCAAAGAAAGAAAAAAAAATCTCTGTGATTTATTTTTACTTTTCTAAAGGATGATTAATGAAGTAGTGATTAACAATATCAGCAGAGATATACCCAGCAGGACTGTAGCTAATGATATGCACTTATTAGCGTTTTTTGCTTTCTGTGATTTTCTATTCTATTTGGTTCACGGGTCTCTAAAGCTGTCTCTATCAAAAGAGCTGTAAATATCTTCAGAAAAAAAGTGTAAGTGAAAACTGACTGCCACTCACAAGAATCCTATTCTCCCTTTGATGACTGCATGTAATCTAGATCTCCTACAGTGTTCTTCGTCCACATATCTCAAAAGTGTTTTATAAAAGAGACTGTAAACATTACTTTCATTTCATAAAAAGAGGCTTGACCATGGAAGGAAGTGTTCAAGGTCACACTGAAAGTACTGGTAAAGCTAGAAACTAGACGTCTCTCTTCCAAGTTAGGGAAAATAAGCAGTGAACTTTTTATTTAATGATCACACCAAAAACTGAGGAAATAATCACACTGGTTCAATCCAAACTAAAAGACATGTTGGTAAGTTAGCAAATTCATGTTGAAATGCAAAGTACAAGCTGCAACATTTGCTGTTGTTTTTCTAGCCAAAGCATTTCCTCAAACTCAACCCAGATTTGGAACTCTTTTCTGTTTTCTACTTGATGACCGTAATTGTTTTTGCCAGTACTAGGTGAGAGCTCCAGTCCAGAGTGTTACCTGGCCACAAATATCCCCAACAAAGTACAAGTATAACATCACAGAGACAAATGCTAAAGTATTGCCCTGTTCTTCTCTGTTTTTCTAAAGTTCTGATTCAGCCTTCTGATATTTACTTTTTGAGATGGAGTTTCTCACACACTTTCATGTAAATAATGATTGTTTTGCATTCTTTTCTGGAGGAGGAGAGAATTGATGGACTGTTGGGTTGACCAGTGTGGTTGGAGAGGACAATTTTCTTCCTCCAATCCATGGTCTCTGTTGGAGTTCTATAAATGTCGAGGTCTGTAAATAAACTGCCCCTTTTTTGCCTTGGACATCTCAGTGCATGAGTGTCGTTTTTTATTGTGACACTAAAGGAGAAACCTGAACTACTGTCTCTTTCAAAGGACAATCAGTAAAAATTACTAGATATTATAATACTTTGATACAAAGAGAAAGTGGACTACATCTTCCATATGAGCAAGTTTTCTGGAAAGAGCAGAAGAGCAAGAAATGTGTCAGAAGAGTACAACGCATTCAAAAAACTTATCTACAGAAACCATAATGAAAACTCTACTACTACAAAAGATGTGAGATATCAACAACTATGCAACTGCATCATATACTAACTTCTAGGTACAGCTAGAATTACAAGATATATCAGACAATGTGCATTAATTCAATATCTTGTCTCAGACTAGCCAAAGACTTGGATTTAGAAAAAAAAATAAAAACCAGTGCATTCATAGATTTTTTTTACTGATACAATACTGTCTTTCAGTGGTTTGAGACTTAAGAATAACCTTTATCCTCACCTTTGTATTTAATAGTCCATGATGGATTTCCACTAATTCATCTAATGAAATTTAAACAAATTGCTGTCAGTACTTAGGAGTGATGCAGCATGACCATTATGTGACATGTGCACACACTGCACTGCCAAAACTTCACACTGTTGTCCCAAATATGGGGTTCTTTCACGTGGCACACCCACAAAAATGTGGGTTCTTTCACATGGTGCACTAGAAGCTGATCCAAGGCACAGAGTCAAAATATTTATTTCATCTCTGTGTGAAGATGAGTGCTGTGTAAATCAACAAAGCTGGCACACCTTCTGTTTTATATGCTTCAAACAGTGAAACATTGGCATTTCCCATATACATAACAACCTGAAACCATGGTCACTGACCTTTCATTCTCTTGTCTGTGCTGAAAGGTACACTGCACACTTATTTTACTCCATGCGCTATGTAAGGAAGAAGCTTAGGCGAGTAAGAGGTAATCATATAGTGGGTATTATGTTATTTAGTGACTAAGGCTAACACAAAGTTCCCTTCTTTGGCTTTGTAGTTTGATTTCTAGTGTCTTCCTGTTCTTTGTTCTCAGGTCATGGCTCTTGGTTCCTGAAGGTTTGGTTATTCTCTCATTTTTCATAAGCTTTTTTATTTACCCTGTACTGTGGTTTTTTAGCTTTTCATGGCACCTTTGTTCAACAAAATATAGAAGGGCTTACACTGCTATAATCCCATGTAAAACTGGACCCAGTGCTAGACACACCTTTACAAATAAATGTATAACCCCTTTTGCTGATAATGTTTTAAAGCTGGGTCTTGTCTGGCCGTTCTCATTTTCAAAACAACTTACAACACAATGCTACCTTGTGACCTATGTTTTGAGTAACACATGAAAGGAACTGAACGAGTATTGTCCTGGGGATTGTGGAAGCTACTGATCTGTGTCTACAGTTTTTTGCTGTGAACACTTCCTCTCCCCCAGCCTTGTTCTAACATAAGACAGCTGTCATCTTCTCAGCTAAATTGGAGGAAATTATCACTAGACTTTGATATGAACGCTGCCTTAATCATCTCTGGTGCTGAATCCATTTCCTTATGATGAAGCTTCTAACAAAAAGCCAAAACACTTAAAGAAACAAATACTTATCAGATCAGTAATTCAGTTTCAAACTTTCAACAATCTGTGTTTTGACAGGGGAAACACTATCTACAGTGGCAGGGACACTCACCTTTCCTTGGGCTATGCAAATGTTGGAAGAAAAGATAAGTTAATCTCCTATACTCCTAGTTTAATCCAGGATGTGGCTGATACCATTCATGTTGAATTTACAAACTGCAGAAGCAAAGGGGGAGCAAGCCCAGCTGCCATGTTTTCCACATCTTTCTTGTACATCAGTTATGAGATGACCGACCAAATTTTCAAACCTTTTAAATGTCTTTGAATGCTTGGGTTTGGGGTTGTTTTGTTTTGTTTTGTTTTTAACTATTATTACAATTTTTAAGTGTAAGATATTTTAACCAGCAAACATTTTTAAACAAACGGTTCATGTTTCTAATTTGGCAAATTTGGACATTGCTTTATTGGCAGAGAGGAGGTAGTGGCCCAAAAACTGTGTTTAAAGGCACTAAAGGTTGCATAAACATATCTGATTTGCGCAGTTAAGTATCAAGACATAAATACACAGAAAATATAAAGTATTTTTTAAGACTCTGTATGTAGGATAGGTTTCCAGAGCTGATGGTTACATGTAGCTGTCACTAGCCTCCTTTGGAAATGTACATACATCTGGAAATTAGACTGCTTCTATTAATTTTTTCAGCTTCAGTTCATGGACACCAGAGTTCTACTCATTGTTCTATATATATCATGAACACAGAGTGGTGAAGCTAAGAAAGGGAAAAAAATCAAATTGTTAAGCTATCACTGCAGGGCTTTTGAAAACTAATTTAAAAATTCGGATAATTTCTAATTGGTCATGGAATCCATTTCCTTTTCCTCAGCTTTGATAATGTTGTCAACTCTTGATTTTCCAGGAAAACACAAAAAGTTAGGTGCCTGCTATTCTGAGGAAGAACTTAAGGTGAGAGAACTGAGATTTTGAACAATATGTTTATTATAATGAAGGGACTTCTGATCCTGAAAGGTAGAACAACACCAGAAAGAAGACACCTCGTTTGTTGGTTAATTATTTTGCTATAAACCGTATGACTCAGGGCAAGAGCCACAACAGAAGCAGACAGTGCTATGCCCCTGTTGGCTACTGGGCCAATCTTTCAGTGCCTAGGAAAGGATGGAGCTTTCAACCTGTGACAGTTGCTGGTTTTACCAAGGTATTTGGAGAATGACAGCACTGTCTATAACTGTTTCAGCTCTTGCAAAATTCTCATATCACAAATAAAATGATCGGCAGTGATATTTGTTTCTGGCCTGCCTGCTGATCAATAAGCAGGTCTGAGTCAGCCTCTCTTTGAACATAAGCATCTGCTTGCCATTGAACGATTTACATTCAAAAACCAGTGTCAAGGGCTTGGTGTTGATTTGCAGGACATATATGTTGTGAAAACTTTGTTTAAAATACAAGTTGGACTTTCTCCATTTGTGCATGAGAGTTGGGATTTGTGTGGTCAGAACTGTGTACTTATGATGGCTCCTGCATATAGTGGTTAAATAGGGCTATGATCTGTTTGGGATTGGCTGTGGCCATATTCTGATTATTGCTAATACTACAAGCCATAAATGCATAATAAACTGCAGTCCTGAAGCACTTTGGATCTACAAACCAACAGGGAAATCCAGGGTCTTTCAAAGCAAAGGAAAAGGTTGGAGGCTATTGGCACCTCTAGTATTCATGCACAGCTTGTGTCTTACAAGTTGGTAGATCTCAGCTAGCTATCTTGTGAAGGAATTCACAAGATATGCAAATGTGACTCTTGAAGAAAATTGCCCACATAATTTCTCTCTCACTTTGCACCAATAAAAGACGTCTTCACAGAAGGTTTCTTCTGAGAACCATCCCATATCTTCTTAAGAGTGGTAATGTGTAAGTTACCTTTACAGCTGCTTGTGGTCACTTTCCTTCTAGCCTTAGTCAGAGCTTGTCTGCTCCATCTGTATTTGGGATTTGCTGCTGGAGTAGTCTTCTCTTTTTATAATGAGCCAAGTCAGTTCATAAAGTCTGTGTCATTGCTTGTGTCAGCACAAGAGAAAATTGCAGGAGTGTGCAGACAACAATAAGAAGGGAAAGCAATATCATATATATCATATATGTCATATATATCATATATATCATATCATATCATATCATATCATATCATATCATATCATATCAATCTCTCCTAGAATTTTCCCAGTCTCCCCTAGTACAAGTTACCTTAAATCTGTGTTTTCAGCAGGGTTTGCTGCTTGAATGAGAGAGTGACCTTTATTTTCTAACTAGTAACCAATGTTGAATCTTTCTCAAATTCTGACTTTGAATTTCAGGCTTGTGCTTAATTACTTCTAACAAGGCCCTTAAAATTTAGAAATATTTAGAAAAACTTTACTTCTTTATCATGAATGGTTTGTTTCATCCCCTAGCCTATGTAGCTTGGCCTCACATCACAGAAGTCAGAGGACTCTGCTCTTTTATACTGGCTGGGAACCTAGCAGCCAAGAATCTGCTCCACTAGTTTATCTAAAAATTTAATTTCAGAAGTAGGATTTTAAAAGGTAGGACTATTTCAACCTGTATTATACTGTTCACATCACAATGTTATGTAATTCTACCTCTAATGATTTGCTTCAGAGTATTTCCTTCATGCAGTTTTTCTCAGAAAAACAATTTAACATGGGTGATTCTCCAGCCAAGCAGCTCTTCTGAACTATATAAAGAGCATAAATTTTGTTACCAGTGTAGATATTTTATTCCTTGGTTCTGTAAGAACTCCCAAATAAACTTAATCTGGTCCTGGCAAACATCCACCAATTCCTCCAGTTTTTGTATCACATTTTTTAATGCCTCTCCCTGTGACAATGCTCCATCATCAGACAAACATCAGCATATCCTTTCCTTTGTTGTGAGAACTACAGAAAAATGCTCATTTTGCTGCTGCCTTTTGATGTTCTCTCTTGATAGAAAATGCATACTTGTTCTGGATTATATTTATTTTTCCTTAGAGGATAAAATAAGGAAATAACAAACACAATGTCCAGAGAAAGAGTCCTCCTCCCTATTCCCATACTATGAGAAAAATGCCAGGGAGACGGGGAACTACAGCCCTGGCTATGGATACACAACGAATGCCAACAGTTCAGATTATCACTTAGTGTCTTTTATAATCAGGCAGTCCCCATTGATTACCACTCAGAATCAGAGCCTTATGCTCTGATAAGTACCTCTGTGCAAGGTACTGCCAAGCAATTAAAAAGAGAAGCAGATGCTTACATGGAGTTATTAATATCTAGAGATCTTATGTAATTTCTGGCATTTCCTGTTTCCAAGAGGACTATAAACAATGTTAAACATTTACATCTTCAAAGTTTTAATTGCTCTCCATAGGAATTCCAGTAAGATATGTGCTGTACCCATTATTATCCATGTTTATGAGGAGCAGGAGACAGGAATGGCGAGTTGTACAAATACTGACGAGGAGTTCCTGGCAACCACCTGTAAAAGAGGCCAGTAGCTCCTTTCTCAACATAGCTTTCTCCCAGCTACATCATCTATTTCACCTGAACTAAGAAACAAATTAAAGACATAAAAAATTTGAGGGTGTAAATATTCATTCACGTGTGGGCTAAAAAGATATCATCCACTTAAAATGTATGTGGAATCTCATCACAACCAAATACTGTCAAGATGCCCTTCCCTGCCCTTGTAATCTTGCTCAATATCTCTGACAGCACACCTGCTGTGTAAGCACAATGACAACTTCATGAGGAGGCTGCCTGCAGACTGAGTCTGGTGCACCTGTTCCGCTTGAGGTTATTTTATATACCCACAGATACTAAAATTTGCAAGAGTTTTCTTTCTTGGAAGCAGGAGCAGAGTTCTGACCAAAGAGACAACAGGCAAAGTGGTGGAGACAGGACAGGTGGTTTTTAACAGCACTTAAGTCCAGAGCACACTGCTGAGTTTACAAGGACAGATCAAGGTAAAGATGGAGCCCTGGAAAACAAGTGAAATTACGGGCTGAAGCTGAAAGTGTGCCCAAGTGCCAAGTATCCCACTTTAGAGTACAAAACCCTTTTGTCCATATATATCTGTCTGTATATCCTGGTGGTGTCCTATGGGAAACAGAGTTTTAACAGTCTTCTGCTGCAGAAGTGTGTGTTTTCTTAAAAAACTTCTGAACCCATGACCCAATTCCAGTCAAATTTGACAGAGAATGAAATCATGAAGACTGAGTTTTGCTTCACATTTTATAAAAACAAGAGAATGGCTGGCAGAGTGACTCTCAGCTTTCAGCATTCTCTCTAATGAAAAGGCTGCACAAAACACCAGCAAAAGATGCACGTGGGACAGAGATTCTGCTGCTTACCTAACCACTGGAGAGCCATACTTAACTAACCAGAAAAACTCACTCTGTGGTCTGTTACCTGGTGTCTAGTAAGGAGTGAGTTGACAAAATAGCTTTGATATAACAAAAAAAATCAAGCAACTATAAGATGTAAATCTCAAGAAATTAGGATTTATGAGTTGTGCTACTTCTGGAACTAATTCTTTTGGTTCAAGAAATAAACTCTAAAGGGGTCAGCATCACAT
Organism: Phylloscopus whistleri; assembly: GCA_017589585.1. Lineage (NCBI taxonomy): Eukaryota > Metazoa > Chordata > Aves > Passeriformes > Phylloscopidae > Phylloscopus > Phylloscopus whistleri. The sequence goes on along the minus strand of JADMLD010001058.1, from coordinate 930,330 downwards.
TTTACATCTATTTGGAAAACCAGCTCAATTCAACATAAACAAGCACAAGGAGATAACCCATCCTTGGTCAACTTTTAGCCACAATAATTAAAATAATTAGTTACTGGAATGCCCTGGATTTCAGCACTTTTGAATCTTTTGTTTCCTAAGTACACCTACAAGCATTTTTACAGTGTTCAAGACTTAGATGAACATAACAAAGTCTCCAACATGTGCACCTTGCAAAAAGTCTTGAAAAGGAAAGGTCTAACATAAAATGTTATCTGAAAAACATAACATGACTCCTGCGTATCTGATGAACTTTTCAAAAAGAAGTTAAGGAGACAATAATGTTCAGCCTTGCTAGTTCCATTTCCATTTCCTTCCCCACCTAACAGAATTTCTCATGGTACCACTAATCTTTAGGTTTCTGCCAGAACTGTGCTGGATTTCAATTATTTGTAGAAGTTTTTGAAAATGTCTAGATCATGATCTGGAATGTGGTTTTTCCATTCAGGTAATCATCACGCACTGTTGCTATGGAGTCTCTGATCTGTTAGCACTTACCTTACAAATGCAAAGCCCAACAATATTTTTCACTTTCCACATTATTATTACTTGAACTTCATTTTCATTTTAGTAAGTGTATTCAGGAGATGTCTGTTCTGGTTTTGATTTGCTTTTCCCTATTTGAATCCCAAAATGGAGAGAAAGGATGAGCATCTCTGAAGTCTGACATGTTTAGTGAGTTAGATTTTTAATATAACTCTCTTTCTGATGCAATATTGTAAATATATAAATGGAGGTTAAAACAAATCCAGAAAATATTTTAAAAACCCTCTGTGTCTCAAAACACCCCCCCAATTCCTATAGATTACCATGTCAGAATTGTTCATCTTTTGCATGGGCTTTTCACTGATATTGTACTCTCGATGTTCATGCAGATCATTCTATCTATTTCATCTATTTCGCTGATGTTTGTTCCATCCTACAGCTCCACAGTGCAATATGAACTTAAAAAAATTTGCAGGGTAATGCAACTCCTAATTAAACTTTGCATAGTTTAAGTCTAATTCCCTAACAAAATCCAGCTAATACTAAACCACTGGCTCCCCATCTGTTTATTTCTACTGGGATGGATCTTGAAAGATGAACTGATTAATTTGCAGTCTAAGTCATTACATATAGAGGCTGCAGAGTAGTCTAGATGGAAAGGAGAATAGTACCATCTGCCTGTATGTTCACACACTTCAAAAAAGCAGATTGACTTAGTATTTACACATCCCCAGCGAGGAAGGGAAGAAGGGTGCAGATGTTTCTGTTGTGCAGATGCTGACTCTGCTAAGTTGAAAATGGCTTGTGACAGGCCAGCCTGCTACCCTGGAGCTCTGGGGCACTACTGAGGGTTATGGGACAGGTACACAAGCTAGAGGTATTGAAGATCAAGGATAGGGGCTCAAGTGGCATTTCTAGACCTTCAGAATTACTACCTCAGAAACTGGAAACTGCAGCATCACCAAACAAGTGTGTCTGGCTCTTATTAAACCTGAAGAAAGTGAATAGGAAGATTGGAGACCAGAAGTAATACTGAGCAAATTCCTGACCCCTTTAAGTGTAGATTCAGCTCCTTTTCAGTAAGAGAATTGTGCTATCTGCCTATATTTATATTGCTTTTGCATTTTGAAACTTAAGAGCAGATGGGTCTTTGCTGTCTCCTACTTTTGCCAGTTTGTGGGTGAGCTTTCCCCAGGCCAGTAACATGTCAAGCTGGATACAATCACAGGAAACTGAAGGAAAAGGAGTGACCTTTGTCGGAAAGCTAACTTCTGTATTTTTGTATTCCAACTGAGGAGGGATTGAGGGCTCTATTCTGTGCAGAGGTGGTGACACTGACAAACTGAAAACACCTCATGATAACTGGAGCCAAACTGCTGCCATGGAGGACCATGAGAACAGCCTCCTTGGCAATCTCTTTTGGTTTTTAAATTTCCATTGGAGATATTATAGAAGGTACAAGAATATAACTTGTCCTATGCACATCGAAGTAGTATTAAAAAATCCATAAAGAGGAGAAACACTACAATCCTAAACAGCTTCATATAGGTACTCAATAAACCATGTTCTCTACTCTCTGAAAAAGTAAAAACTGTTGAGCTATAAACTGCCATCTAAGAGCTGCCAAACTTCAGTTGTCATCAGTGATGGCCTGAACTACAAAAAAAAAAAAAACTAGTGAGGAAACTTGTAGGAGACCATACAGCTTGCCAGGAGGCTTTACAGTTACTGTAATGCAGCAGTTCAGATGCATAATTTATTTTGGTTTCCTTATTTGACTGCCTTTGATAAAATACTGTAGTCAGTATTTTGAAGTCACCAGATTCTTCCCTGAATTCCTTCCTGGGATTTATGTGCTGTATTCATGGAATAGCTTGATGCTGGAGAGATTTTTTATTCCCAGCCAGTGCTGGTGTTAACTTGTTGACATGAGTTTGATTTGTTACTTGCATTACTTTAATCTTAAATAAGTTTTTCCAAAAGGAGAATAGCTTTGAGAAAAGGGTTTTCTTGACTTTTTGGCTAGTCATTTGCATTAAATTGATCCTAGGTTTCCCTTTTTAGCAGAAACAATGTGAGTTAAGGCACTTCTAGAGGGTTAGTGATCTCATGTAAAAGCCTCACCAACACTCTTGATTAGACTTGGGATCTTGCCCTTTTAAAAATGTCATTTGTGTCCTTATTGCCTATAATTAAGGGGACTATAACTCCAAATAAATTATTTAGCACCTAAAAATAACACCTAGCTGTGCCATGAGATAAAATGTGCTTCAGCTCCCTGTGGTTATACCATCAGCAAAAGGTGTACAATAAAGAAATATTCTCCCTTGGCAAATGCAAAGCTTCAAAGGCAGTAAGAATCTGTCAATCTTCTAAGCTCAAGTGATATGAGAATTGGAACTGTCAGGAACCCCTAAATACTTCCACAAGAAAAGGTTTTCCAGAGTAGACATAATGCCATTGAAAACACTGAAAACTTCACATAAATAAATAACAACTGACGAACCCACAACATTATTATTCAGGACAAACCATTCTGATTTCCTTGCTTGCCATCACACTCTTTTACTTATGTTAGGGATTATATACAACTACCCAGTGGAAGTATAAAAGGAAGATTATCTTGAAATGTGATGACCTCTTTCAATGATATGTCTTAATCACAGAATAACAGAATAATTCAAATTGAAAGGGACCTTTGGAGCTCTTGAGTCAAATGTCCTGTTCAGAGCATGGTCAACCAAAGGAAAAAAAAAAAGGAGAATAAATGAGTAGGAAAAATGGCCCAAGTCACTCTAGAAGTAATCTGCCTTTTAAGTCAACAGCAGTACAAAGATTATGCTGTAGTAATAGGTACTTAGGCAGAGGGCTTTCTTTATCTGTAACAAGAGTATGCAGTAGGAGTTGTACCAGTCTATTCACAGTGGGTTACACGTGGAAAACATTAGGAAGTGGAAATGGCAGAATAAGAAAGTATTCTCCTTTGCTTGATGGAAAGCAACAGAGCTTGCTGGGTTGCATGGTGTGACTATGGAAGGACATGTGCCAGTAAAAGAGGAAGTTTTGGTGAGTTTTGGTTATTGAAGTGTTAAATTACAGAAAAGTGGGAAAGGTTTGTGCCTTTCCTGCCTCAGACTAAGTCAGAAAGAGTCATTCACTGAAGACAGTCAAACGGCCAGGAGTTAGCTAAAACCTCATGTGTGAGATGTTTTTCATCCAACTGAAAATTTAAATTCAAGACAACATCTAAATTCTAATTTTCTCCTGGTCTCTTCTCAGAAAAAGGTTTAAAAAATAGCAATAGGACAACATGGAGAATAAAAGTAAGGGCCAAGGAAGATATGTTTAGAGCAACAAACGTATAATAACTATAGATAAAGACATGTGGGTGAGTCATGTTGATGCTTTTGTGGATGCCATAGTTTCATCATTATCTGCTCTGCTACCATTGATCATGCTCCACCCCCACAAAAATTAGTAATGAAAACATACAGGACCAAAGAAGCTATTCAAGTACACACTAACTGCATATCTGAGCCAAAAGTCAAATATTTGTCATCAACTTTGGTAAACTGTTACTTCCCATCAGGTTTGATGTAGTGTTGTTTATTCCCAGGAACACCCATCATGTATTGTTTGTATTAGAATAAGGTCAAGAAGGGGAGAGAAACCATGTCAGAATCCCAATCTCTGTGATTATTCTAGCCATAAATAGCAAGAAAAATTCAGAGTAGAGAGCAACAGAAGTTTTGCATACAACCTTACAAATTTGATTTGGTTAGAATCAGAAAGCTTAAATTTCTTCCAAACAACACCTGTGTCTGTGAACCCAAACGCTATGTGACCTAAATAAATAAGTGTTTTGAGTAAGATCTCTGCCTTCTTCTATAAAACCAGAGAAATGGTACTGGTGAGAAATGGTGACTTTATGGAACCATCCTGGGCCCCTATGTTGACAGCCTATGTTTTATAACAACTGGAGGATGGCTGTTTCACATGACAGGATGAACAGCCAGATAATCCTGTAAGGCAGAGCACCTTCCATCTCACTTGGAAGGCATTCCCTAAATGCAGATAACAGCTGTTTATTCTACAATGTGCTCCTGTTCATTTGGCAGCCAAAGCTCTGTGACAATTGAGTAATCCATGCTTTCTGCAGGCCTTTGGTGAACTCTGGTAACCCTTCTGGCTGCCACTGCTCACTTGTCTTGGACTATACAGGCAGGTTCGAAAATTCTCTTGTGGGCTGGCACTGCCTAGAGCCACAATTTTACAAACAGTTGTTTATCTGGGTGTCTTCCATTGCACTAGAATAACCCCATGACTGGGACAAAAACACCCATTGATAAATGCCCTCTCAGAGTAAATGCCCTCTCAGAGAAACCACATACACAACAATAGCATATGTTCTGCATTTAATTGTGATTTTGCAAACATTGCATTGGTTGTAAACACATCAGCTAAGCAATAACTGTAGATACATGCACAGCCAATGCAGGAGTCTTTGTTAAAGAAAGAACATCCACTGAAAATTGTACCTACTAACTTAGTGCTTGTTTGCAGCTAATTACTGTAACTTGCAGGGGGTGCTAGTACATGTCAATACAATGATTTCCGTTTGTAGTTTTAATTTTTTATTTATTCAAATAAACTTTACATTAAATAGTATCTATATCTCTCTTTTTTTTTTCTTTTTTGGTCAAATATGGAAACTGGGTACAATAAGAGGCAACAGGTACCCACAGTGTATCTCAGATTCAGCTCAAATGCTCTAGCAGTTAGGCTAAAGTAAGCCTAACAAAACTAAAATAAGAAATGGTTCAGCAAGATCTACTGTTGAGGTCAGAGCAACCAAAGAGCTGAAAGGCCTGTACTAGTGTGCTCTTGTTAATAGAAATTAATAAAATATGTATATATATTTATCTATATATCTGTTTTATTAACTATGTTTTTGAACACAGTATCATCAAAATGTTAAAAACAGCATGAAAGGAATCCTAATGAGGGTCATGGGATCATGGGATAATTTGGATTAGAAGGGACTACAAGTGATCTCTAGTCCAAACTCCTTCTCATACAGGGTCTCCATGGGATCAGACCAGGGCGCTCAGTGTGTTGTCCAGTTATGTTCTGAAATTATCAAGGATGGGGATGACAGCTTCTCTGAGCAGCTTGCTCCACTTGTTGGCTATGCTCATGGTGGCAAATTCTCATTACACCAATCTGGACCTCTCCTGGGTTGGATTATGCTTGTTTCCCACCCTCCTGCCAAGCATTTCCGTCATCTCATTCAAGTTGCAAACATCAATCACTAGGACTCTGGCATTAAACCCTTATCAATTTGAAGTCCCTCTATTTCTCCATTGAAAGTACAGATCTCTCTATGGTAAATTTAAACTTTCTGAATAGGTAGTGATTTTCTGTAGTCCTCTGACAAGTTGTTGAGGACCACCCCCTGGAAAACACTGTCAAAACGCATTCCCAGTTAAAGGCCTGTCAAGTTTCAGCACAGGAGCCTGGGGAGCAGAATGGTAGGGCGCCAGTCTAATTGGAAAGACGATCCTTAGGAGCAGATGGCTAGCCGTGAAGAAATCTTACCACCACCAATGAAGTAAATTTATTAAGGTGGAGAGAAAAAGGTACAATAGAGACAACATAATCTCTCTTCACTAATGAGGAAGAGTTGGCAACCAAACTGTAAATCAGTTGAGCTCCAGTTCTTTCAGTGGAGATATATGCCTCTTACACCACCTCAGGACTAGGCTTGAAGAGTCCTATCCCCTAAGGAGCTATTCCTTGTCTCATTCTGTGTATCGTCTTCCATGTTCCACACATTATATACCAGCTGGGAGTCACTTGTTTTATCTATACAATGATGCACTGCATGCTAATTCATTGCTTACTGACATGTCAGAAATTTTTTTAATGATGTGCTTCTGCTACTCCAAAGTAGGGTGAACTTTGAATATTAAGTTTTATTTACATTAGGCATTCATTTGGATAATGTGGCAAATCCAACATCCTCGCAGCATAGCTCAAATTCCTTTTGATGAATTCCTTCTGTTTGAACAAATAATCTTTAATAATTTTTCCTTCTTTGGCATGAGTCAAAGGTGGAGAAGTCATTACCAATATGAACAGTTCTGTCAAAAAGTCTGTAGCATGCTAGAAGGTGCACAGGCAGTCTACTTGTGACACTTTAGTGAGTTCAAATGAGCACTACATTGAACAGCTCTTATTTCTCTGTAGAATGGAAAGAAGAAGTGGAAGGATCACCTTCAGGTTTAAAATAAGAGCTCTCCTAGGGATGTGGCAGTACATAATTGCATTCTAAGTCTAGATGAATTTGCAATCTGATGCAATTCTAGTATCAGTCACGAATTCAGAAGTCATTGCATGATATCATTCTAGATCTTTAATTATAACCCTTGTCTAGGCAGGTATTTAAGTACATGTTAAACTCTCACTTCAACAGGATCACTAACATGCTTCCAAGTTAAAACACATGCTTGATTGAGTTTCTAGCTTAATCATGGCAAAGCTTGATGAATTCATAAATCAAATCAAGTAAAGATTCCCAACAGATAAAAGGAATTCAGACCGGCCCCTCAAACTAGGTACAGTACCCTATGCCAGGGCAGGTAAGGCACAAGGGCTAAATAGAAGCATGACACAGGATGATTCACATAATATTGATCTTTAACGAGGCTGTTAGGTAGGTTATTCACTGATGTAACTCTGACATAGGCCCAGCAATGCTGACAAAACAATACTGATAGGCAAGTGTTCAAATTTACTGGCAGAACAATAGGATAGCAAAGTGGCGAGTGCAGAGGCTCACTGACCCAGCTCTTATCTCTGTCACTTCATGCCAATGAGGTACAACTGAAAGCCAGTCTTCAACACAATAATACCTATTCATACATTCTCCGCATAGCAAATGAAAAAAGGACTACCTTTACTGTTGTGCTACTGCCCTCGTATAGCATTTCCTCATTCATTACTTCAACATCCAATCCATCTGCTGGACACCAAATGACACCCAGGATTCTTAGTAATGTCTAAGCTATTACACACACAGTCAAGGTATACAATTTAATTCTGTATGATTTGGCTAAACTAAACTGCATTTTCTTTCCATTGGGTCTGATGTATTATATCCATTCCAGGTTTCAGGTTTCTGGTTCCTCCTCTTGGGATGCTTTAGTCTACACATTAAAAAATACACCTTTGTTTATAAATATGAAATCTAGAAAGAAAGTAATTCCATTGCATCAAGTTGTTTTTGTTCAAACTTCCCAAAACAGTTTCTTTCAAGCAGAATCCAGGCTCAGGAAAACTTCAGTTCTGTAAAAAAAGAAAGCAGTCTTTTTTTATTAGCTTTACTTCTAATTCACTTTAGATTTCAGCTATAACATGCATAATACTATAATAGTTAGAAGCATTACATTTCTGGTTTAATCTGAAGTATTCCAGTTCCATTGTGATTAGATTTGGGATGTGGAATGTTGGGAGTCTTTTTGAGGAAACCAGTATTGAAACAAAATAAAAATGTTTAGAGAAAATATTTAGAGAAAAGTATTACAATGTTGCTGTAAGTAACAAACCTGTGCCATCTCTTATAAACTATGTCTCTCCAAAACTAAAAAATATGTAACAGTTGTAGGGCCTCAAGATATAGATATGACAGAGATATAGATAATATACTTTAGCCACACTACTCTTTTCTCAGTTGTCATAAAAAGTAGACACTACTGATTGTAAAGAATACAAACAAACAGAAAAAACCCAGAAAAGTTTTAGTATAGCTGGTGCTTGGTGCTGACACTCATGAAACATTTGTAACAACAAGGGATTTACAAAGTCTCTCAAAAGACCATACTTCAACAAGCCAGCATAGAGTTGCACCATATTTCAAATTAAAAACTATAACCAACAGAAGTTAGGCTCCGAAGTAGGAGGTTAAGCTCCTGTTACTTCTAAGTGTGGAGCTCTGTATACATTTTCATTACTGACCATTAGAAAGAGCATTTGGCCACGAGAGGTATAGAAGACTCCATGACACCATTTTAACCTTTCTTTTTCTTAATCGTCTTGCTAATACGTGGCAAATAAAAATCTAAATTGTAGGAAATAGTTACTTTTATGAAAGCATAAACACACATACTTAAACCCAAATAAGAAAAACAAATGTTCCTTATCACCAACAAAGGGGGAAACAAATATACCAGTTTTCTCTGCCATCCTACCCCTGATGCAGGAATTTTCATAGAACAAACAGAATCTACTTTGAAGATTCACATCAAGCAGAAGCAATTTACAGGTACAGGAGGGAACCCAGAGCAACAGAGTTCAGCCTTCTATCTATATGAACTCTGACTTACAAGTAAGTACTAAGGCTTGTATAGATCTAGCACACCTCTAAATTGCACCATGAAGGGGCCTGATATGGCAAAGGAGCGTCCACGCAGAAGGAACTTTGTCCCTGCAGATGTAGCTGTGTGGGCCTGATAAGTAAAAACTGCAGCCAGGCAACCTTGACATACCTCTTTTCCTCTGGTCTGCATTTGGCCTGTGAGATTATTGTGCCCTTGACCAACTTTCAGGCCTAGCAAGGCTTCAACACAATTTATTGTCTGAAAAAATAACAATGTTTCAAGCCTCAAAATATGCTTATTTTGCTCCTCCTATTGCCAGCTTTTTTTTTTTTTCAAGACTTACCAACAATTCTTTTTCATCTTGTTTTCCTAGCATGTGGTATCCAAAGAAGCAGAGAATTTAAAGCTTCAGATGTTACTGGTGGAGTAAAATAGAGCAGGGTCAATTGTTCTTTACTAAATCCTACTTTACTCTATTCACTGGTTTTGTCTTTATGCAAGCTGTACCCCATTCCTGCTTTGGTCATCACTCCCCCCAATGGCTATGAAGCAATAAGGTGAATGGAGCTTGCAGGCTGACCCAGTACAGTTCTCTTCCCATTTGGCAATCATTTCTGTCATCACAAACCTCTCCCTCTAAACAATTTTTGTTTAATAACTTGATAAACTAGAAAAGTTTCTTAAAAAGCACCTGATCCTCCAGCATGGTAGTCTACCTACTTATGTAATTACATGAGATTGTCATGACTGCAGATTTGACATCTGCAAAAAATACTTTCTCTGAAAATAGATGAAAACATATTTAAAACTTTCTGCAGGGAGGCATTTTCTGCATGATTGTTAATTCAAGGCTTGTGGCATTCTTAAAATATTTTAATTGAGTTTTAAGAATATTAAGAATCTTGTAGTACCTATGACCAAAAGCCACAATTTGCTTTTGTATTTTCCTGCACAATTAAGCAAAAGCTAAAAGTTCCCAGGCATAACTCAGAGCTGGTATTCTTCCTGAAGCCAGAAAGGATGGTTTGTTTCAAAACAGAACCAAGGGAAAAAGGCCATCAGCATTTCAAATTGTAATAAATTTTAGAGAGTCGATTTCATCGAAAGTGATTTATTTGCCAGAGAAATTTCCGGACAGCGAAATCGTCAAAGCTCACAATCAAGGAACGGTGCCGGCACTGGGTGAAATCGCGAGTACAGCCTCTATCGCACTGTACCCACGGGTTTTCACAAAGGACTGAGCCCATGACAGCTGGTTTTATACCTTTCTGGCTGGGCTTATGTGCGTCCAATATTCTATAAGTTCTTTTGTCCCTCGGTGACTTCGTTTCGGTGGATGTTGAAATTTCTGAAGGCAGGGTCTGCTGTCTGAAAAGACTTCCTGGTTGGTGAAGGCTCCTAAGCAATCTGAATGGCCCTGATAAGATATCATCTCAGGGCCATCAGGTCTCATCAGGTGTTGAGTGTCCACCTTCTATTGGTATTGTAAGTTCTTTGTTCTCTCCTCTGGAGACAGGAGAGCTCTTGCGAAAGTTCCAAAACTACTGCTCTGCCTTAAGAGGCTTTTTGGCTTTCTTAGAAAAAACCACATTTTTATTTCTACATATTTTAACAACAATATTATGAAAACATGAATTACCATTTATCACACAAATCATCTCTTTGGCACTACTCTACAGATTTCCTTATCTCTGTCTGAGCCACATGAGCTGTGTGTATCTTCCTCCCATGCCTAACTCTCACCATACAACTTTGTGTGTTGGGCTCTTGCACAGAGCTCACTACACACCAGTCCCCCTATGGAGCTTGGCTCTACATGAACACAAGACAGGTCACTGAAGAGCTGGGAGCTGGAGTAGTGCATGGAAGACTTTCTTTGCTTGGCTACAAATCACAGCAGCAAGTTTCAAACATGACCTGTCAAGGGTGAGGGAAAGAGGGATGTGCACAAGGTTAATGCCAAGTACCATCAAACAAAACCTGCAGAAGAGCTACGCAGCTGCTAGGAGTCAAGCTAAGGACTTAGTTGAGTGAACATCCACTAAATCTGAGACTGAAGGTAATCTAAAGTTCAGACCACAAGTACAATTGCGTTGGACCTGAAACATGCCAATACATTGTGAGAAAAGTGGTATAATTTCAGGACTTGTTGTCATATATGGATGACTTGACCTTCTAAGAGTACCCAAGTATTCCAGCTTGAAATGAAAATGTGTCTTTTCAAGAGACTCAGAACTACATGCCCCAGGCTCAAGCAGCCCACCTGGAAACCTTCAGACACCCAGTTTTAATTTTCAATAACCAAGCAACACCTCTTGTCTGAGACCACAGCAACAACCCACAGAGCAACAGCTCAAAATCTGTACTAGTACAATGCTGATTTACCTGCAGGGTGACAAGAGGAAAAATTTAAACATTTTTGCCTTTGGGAATTAAAATTGCTGTCTTATTGTGTGTGAAGACCAAGACCATGGGAAAGCTGCAGCTTTCAGCAAAGGAGCTGCCCAGCAAGCTTCCAGATAACAGCTGGAGGTGCAAAGAGAGAAGCTGCAACTTAGCAAAAGTCTTCAGCCACTTTTGGAGGCTACGACGTCTTGCTGTACCTACAAATATAGGAAGAAAACTTTCAACTGGTGTAAATGGTGTATGGCAATGATAACTACAAAGGATTGGTGCAAGTTATAAAAGGGACAGTAATCTCAGTTTTGACAGACACCCAGAAAGGTCTTACAGCAGTAAATATCACCTTTTCCTCTATTTGCATGAGTCTAACCACAGTGGTACTTGGACGTACTTGTGCCCCCTATGCTGCTAGCACAACTACTAGTAACAATAGTAACTAAGAGTTCTCAGAAAACTTATAGCTTTACCACTCCATTTGCACTGTAAGACCTACCCTATGTCTTACAGAGCAAGGAGTACCAGCAAAGCTATTAATACTTCAGCCACAAGGTGCTATCTTGGTACTTAGCTTTTACTTGCTATTAGATTTCTTCTGCTTTACATGCAAACATGGCTGTAGCTTAGATGGTCTCAATCAAGATTTATGCTTTTTGGAAACTTGAGATAACTTAGAAAATGAAGGAGGATAAACTACTCTCTCTTTTACATGTTTATAATTTAGCATATGTTGATGATCTCTTGAAATATGTGTATATGTATGTGATGTTCATGCCTTCTTTTTCCTTACCTATTACCCAGTCCAGATCTCTGATCTATGTAAGATGTTTATGCCAGCATGAGAAAAGATTAGTCAGGAAACAGGAAACAGAGAGAGGAGAGAAAATACCAGAATTGGTATATCCCCTGAGAAGAGGAAAGACTCATACAACACAGAAGTCAAAATGTTTTGGGTTTTTTGCTGGCACCAGTCTAGTAGCATTTATGATTTCCTAAGCCTAAGTGTCAGCATACAAGATTCTACACCATTAAAAGCACTCGAAAGGCAGAAATGCAGTGCCATGTACAGCAACTTGTGATATTTTAGAATTCTTTTCTTCCAAATTAGTAAAAGTGTAAGTAAATTATTTTCTGTAAAAAAATAATTACGTGGAATTACATGTATCTTTCTAGGTTGAAGGGATCTGCTTTATCTCTCTTGTCTGACATTACATGTTGCAGCATGGCATGGCATAATACATCAAACAGTATTTAGAGTCATAGAACCATAGATTCATAAAATGGTTTGCATTGAAAGGGACCTTAAAGATCACCCACTTCCAACCCCCCTGCCATGGGTAGGGACACCTTCCATTAGACAAGGTTGCTCAGAGCCCCATCCAACCTGGCCCTGAACACTTCCAGGGATGAGACAGCTACAGCTTCTCTGGGTACCTGTTCCAGTAGAGAATTACTTCCTCATATCCAATTCAAACTTACCATCTTGCAGTTTAAATCCATTTCCCTTTGCCTTATCATAACATGCCCTTGTAAAAAGTCCCTCTCTAGCTGTCTTGTAGACCACTTTAGGTATGAAAGGCTGCTTTAAAGTCTCCCTGAAGCCTTCTCCAGGCTGAACAGCCCAACTCTCTCAGCCTGCCTTCATAGAAGGGGTGCTTCAGCCCTCTAATCATCTTAGTGGCCTCCTCTGTCATGCTGCTGGCCGCAGAGTTGGATGCAGTAGTCAGAGTACAAGGGGAGAATCACTCCCTTAACCTTCTGGCCACACTGCTCTGGATGCAACCCAGGATTCCATTGATTTTCTGGGCTGCAAGCACCATTGCCAACTCATGTTGATCTTCTTGTACAACAACACTCGTAAGTCCTTCCCTCCAGAGCTACTCTCAGTCCATTCTCGGCCAGTCTGTATTTGGGCTTGGGATTGCCCTGACCCAGGTGTAGGACCTTGCACTTGGCATAGCTGAACTTCGTGAGGTTTAAACAGGCCCACCTCTCAAGCTTGTCCAGGTCCCTCAGGATGGCATCCCTTCCTTTCAGCTTGACTGCCCTATACAGCTTGTTGTCACTAGTGACCTTGCTGAGGGTGCCCTCAATCCCATGTCCATGTAAGCAACAAAGATATTTTAGAGTACCAGCCCCAATATTGACTCCTAAAGGACACCACTCATCGCTGGGCCCCACTTGTTCATTGAGCTGTTGACCACAGCTCTTGGAGTGTGACTGTTGAGCCAATTCCTCATCCATTGAGTGGTCCATCCATCAAATCTGTGTCTCTTCAGTTTAAAGAGTAGGGATGTTGTGTAGGACAGTGTCAAATACTTTGCACATTTTCAGGTAGAATAATGTCAGTCATCCACTACCTCTGTAATACCATCATAGAAGGCTATCAAATTTGTCAGGCACAATTTGCCCTTAAGTGAAGCCACGTTGGTTGTCACAAATCACCTCTCTGTTCTTCATGTGCCTCAGCATAGCTTCCAGCAGGATCTGCTTCATAATCTTATCAGGCACAAAGGTGAGACTGACCATCCTGTAGTTCCTTGGGTGTTCCTTCTTTCCCTTTTTTATAAATGGGGATCATGTTTCCCCTTTTCCAGTGGAGGGTGTCTTGGTTTTGAAAGACAGGTATCTGCCAGGGAAAGCTGGAGTTTCCCTTGGAATGGAGAATGTAAACCCCTCACCCCCTCCAAATTATAATTTTGCAATTAAGAGCTTTCAGTCAAAGATTTGGGAACAGGAATAACAGTTCTTTACTAGGAATATTAACAATACAAATGTAGTAGAAAAAAACAAACCAAACCACAAACAAGCAAACAAACAACAATCCTAGAAAACCCTGACAGAGTCAGAGCTACAACCTGACACCCTGTTGGTAAGGGTGTTGGAAGCAGTCCAAAACTAAGTCCTCCTGGGGTGGTAGATGTGGTTGTGTTGCAGTAGAGATGATCCTGTAGAAAAATAGTCCAGTGATGGTGAGAAGGGTCCAGTCTTCCTCCAGGAATCCAGTCAAGCTAGATATCTTGTGTTCCTACATCTCAGTTTTTATCTAGGTAGGAATGGTTGGCTCCCCCCACTGGGTGGAGCATCTCACAATGGGGATGATAGAATATGTTGTGCCCTTAAGTGAGCCTTAATGGCCCATTAGCAGAAAATATCCCCCTGGAGGGAGGACGGGTGGTGAAAGAGATAAGAAACACTGCCCCACCTGGTTTTAACAGCTGGGCCATTATCAGAAGGGACCCGCCCCCCTCCTCTCAGAGTTACAAGAGATAAAGAAGAACATCTCCCCAACTGCTTTTAATAGATGAAATAGAATACATGTTTTTGGTTCCATAACCCAAGACAGGGGGGAACCTTAATCTCCTTCATGTCCTTCAGTGGAACCTTCATCAGGCTGCCACAACTTCTCAAGTGAGATCTTCATCCATCCATTCTCTTAGTACTCACAGCTGCAACTCATCAGGTCCCCTGGACTTGTGCACCTTTTCTGACATGGTTTCAAGCCTGACTTTCTTCCTACAGCAGGTGGTTCTTCATTCTCACAGTCCCTGCCTTTGCCTTCTGTGACTTGGGTGGTCTGGCTGGAGCACTTGCCAGTGAAGGCTAAGGCAAAAAAACTTGTTGATTGTTTCAGCCTTTTCCACATCCCTGGTAACCAGGTCTCCTGTTTCCTTCCAGAGAAGGCCCACATTTTTCATAGTTTTCCTCTTATCACCAACATACCTATAGATTATCTTCTAGCCCTCTGAGATACCTTGCTAGATTTGGTTCTGTCAGGACTTCAGATCTCCTAATCTGATCTTTGGCTGCTTGGACAGCAGCTCCTCACAGTCTCCCTGTCTTTGTTTCTATCCTCTGTAAGTCAAAAAATTAAATGAAACATTCTTCCATCATCTAAGCCCCCAAACATTTCATGTCTTTCTTCCAGTAGCATTGGTTAAATGTTTCTGGCTTTGTTGAATTGAAACAAAGTTGCTATGAAAAATTCTGCTAAGAAATTTTTATTCTGCTTTGCCTTCTTCTTTTGCTAGGAATTCTCAAATGCATAAAGAGATGATGTAATGCATAAAGTAGGTTTGATATGGTCTGAAACTGGAATGGAAGCCGTTTATGTCCTGTCTACTCAGGTGTGAAGGACAATTCAAGGTACAAGTAGGAGGGCTAATGAGCCAGGCCTTCAATGAACCAATGTGCTTGGAAGGAACCAAGATGAAGCACAACGCTGCTGCTAGTGCTGCTAACAGTTTGCTGAAAGCTGAAATAGCACAGTGCTAGGAAATACAAATTAAAAACATACTCAGGTATTGGGTTTTGGCCCTCTGTTTCTAAGTCTGATTAAGTAAAATTTCACTGGTTTTATTTTAGCTGGTTAGGTTGATCTTACATTGTTAAGATAGGTGTACAAAGTTATGTTGCTCTGGCTCATTTTTTAGCTAGTATTAATACTTGTTAGCTTTTGATATCCAAGGGCAAATTTGGTCCTAGTTCTCTTAGAAATATTGTCAGTATTGTAGACTGGACCCATGAAAAGAAGTGAGTTCATTTTGTCATAGAGGAAGCTTGCAGTATTACAGATGACAAACTGCTAAGCAGCAGGCTTGAGCTGGGATACCTTCTGTGCATCTTTCATTATCATCCTGTTTTCCAAAACAAATGAGCAGTGCAGCCTGCAGATTAATGTTCAGCTTTAATTGCATAGCTTTTATAGCTTTTGCCTTATCATACATAAACATCCTCATATATTTTTGCCTTGAATTAGCTCAAGGTTTTCTCATCTGTTATTAATTCAAAGGCTTTGTTACTATAGTCACTTTAATTCTCTTTCTCTTTCATCACCTGTCACTTCCACTCCCACCCTGTCAGTCTTTGCCCTACCTCCTAACTGCAGGGAAAAAAACCCAAGACCCTTCTCCATATGAGGGAATAACACATATTGCATGACCTACATATTTCCAACTTATCTTGCGATATCTGTTTCTAAGGTGACTGTAATGAATACACTTACAAATCAGGCAACCTAATTTTTTTCAACTTCATTTTTTCCACTTTACTTTTCTCTTTTCTGAATGTGATGAAATTTAATGTTTATGCATCCAAGAGCCCCACAGTCTTGTCAAGTCACAGCACAGGATCAATAGAGATGAGCATTACCTCAGCTGTTTCACTTACTGGAGTCCTTGTGTATCAGAAGCTGAGCCTCAGAGAATGGGAGGAGTGCTCCGTGGTATTCAGTATCTGACTAGGATTTGGGTGATCCCACACATTGAAAGGTTTCAGTCCCAAACTTTGACACTAATTTTTTCTGTTTTTATGGGAAATCACAGAATCTGTCTATGACATTGTAATGGGAAGTACCAATTCTTGCCTGTCCATTGGATCTCGCAGGATCTTTGAGATAGCAATCAGTTTTTAATACTAGTCTCTACAATGCCAAACACAACAGAACACTTTCCTAAATCTGCAAGAATTACTGTGAATAATTGGAAATAGCCAGTAATACTGTTTTGTGTCTTGGCTCATCTCGAGTAGTTTCTGTTTTGTTGTCACAATGAAGGAATAGGTTGGGGTTACATGTCCAAAACTGCAAGCATAGAGGGAAAATAGCTTCACCTAAATTCCCAGCGAAGTTTTTATTTTCTGAAAACATTAAGGAGAAACAAAAGACCTGGGATATGCTAGAGAATGAGTTTATGGTTCTTTCTATGCTCTGCTGAGTAGGCATGCAGAGGACACACCTACACAATGGAAATTAAACCAGACAAGACTGGGACTGTTGATTTACCAGGTTAGTACATCTACTGAGGCCAGCTGTGTAAAAAATGTAAGATACTACTCAGCTGCACTTACTGGGTAAGCATGTGAGACTTAAACAGTCATGTAGTGTGGACACTGGCTATATAGTACAAACTGTTGAGAGAGAGAGGAAATTTCTTGTTTAATCCCTTGGAGAGGACATCACATCATTAACCAGCAGCTATTTACATCTTTTAGCAGCTGCCTTTCATTCAGAAGCAATTAAACCACTCAATAAATTCTCACCAATAGTAGCTGCTAGAAATAGAGTCCTTTTAAAACAAATTAAAAGGGGAAAAAAAGCCACCAAACAAGCAGTCCAAAAGACGAAAGTATATATTTAGTACCTTGCAGTTACAGTGGCAGATTATGAAAGTGTCGTTCATGTTCATAAGCTGACAGCAGCCTCCTCCCATCAATGCTGCATCCTGTGCAGCTAAATCTACCATCCAGATCTCTGAAAATGCTTGAAAGAGCAGATGGCTCATCTTGAGTAAGTCTAAGGCAGACTGCATAAGGAAGCACATCGAATAATTCATCATTCACCATCTTCCTTCTAGGCCTCTATTATACAAGCACCATGCAGTTTGCCTCTTCCAGTGAAGCAGTGGCCTAAAACTGAGCTCAGTTTATCAATCAAATATCAAGAAATAAATGATTTGCCAAAGTCACACAATAAAGCTGATACTAAACTAACTGAATCCTCCCTCTTCCTAGCCATAGTGGGGTTCTCCTTTGAGATGTTCTCCCCTTTTGTTGAAAGGCTGACAGTTGTACAGGTTTTCTTGTTTCCTTACTCAAACGGCTGTTCCCTGGTGATTAGCAAGAAGCCACACCCATCCTGTCAGTCTCAGACCGAGCTAGACTGACCTGGCATCTTCCACTGCCAAGTCTAAATACTGTCAACTGTTATGCCTCAGTACAGAACAGATGCCCCTTAAAACATCACAGCTGGTTTTATACACAACAGACCGTCTGTTCATGCAACACAGATGGCTAAGAACAGAGCAACTCAGGGCTTTACTCTTTTCCTTGGCTTCAGGTCAAAATAAATGGAGGGGTTTGATCTTCATATTATCAGAGACATGACCTGTGACAGAGGAAGGCTTCTGCAACATGTAGGGCAGTGTCACAGTCAGAACAAACAGGTTGAGCAGCTGAGAATACTCCAGGGGATTGTTCCATCTACCTGGGACATTCTCCCAGAGGAGAGTAAGGTGTCCACATAGCATACTGCTCCTCTAAGCACATGCACAGATGGAGAAACAATCTGCTTCTGGGGACTCTCATGTCCTCAGATACAAGGAGAAGGAAATCTTTTTCAATCATATATTACAAAATTATGAAATGCTCAGATGCCATGCTTAGCAGTATCTAAGAAGAGAAGGATTTTTTAAAAGAAGCAAGCTGCATAAATATTGAAAATAATATGGCTTGAAGAAGAGTACAGACTAGGCCTAGAAATCTAGGATTTATGGCTCTAGACTCTTGTACCTCTCCTCTAACCCATAACTTATCTGGAATGCACTTAGCTGTCTGTATTTCAATCTTCTACATTCTGAGGCTCCTTTTTAGAAAAACAGAATTTGAGCAAGATTGAAATGTGTTTTCTAGTACGTGGATAACCTAGCTGAATTAAAGAAGATAATTTATGTGCCTAAAGCAAAGCAGATATGCCATGCCCATATGCATAAATGCCTATACTAAATAGGGATTAAAGTAATCAAGTAATCATTTTCTACAGCTGTAAGATTTGCCACTGATGTGCATGCATTGTGCTCCTGAAACACCTAGGAACACATGAATTTTACTTCTAGCTTTACAAAAAGACAGAAACTACAATTATGTAGAAAATGGATATATCATAGAATCATTGAATGGCTTAGATTGGAGGGGACCATAAAAATCATCTAGTTCCAACAACCCTCTCATGAGCAGGGACACCTTCCACTAGACCAGGTTGCTCCTTGAACAATGCCAGGATGAGGTGTCCACAGCTTCTCTGGGCAACCTGTTCCAGTGCTTCACCACCCTCACAGCAAAGAATTTCTTTCTGATATCTAATTTAAACCTACGCTCTTCCACTTTAAATACTGTCTTGGTTTAGAAAGACAAGTACCTTTCTCCTTGTCCTGTCACTATAAGTCCCTTTTTAGTATTTTTATATCTTTCTTGTAGGCTCCCTCTCTTTCCAGTAGGTTTTCCTCTCCCTCTGCTGTAGCAGCCTTTCCCCTACTGAAAGGCTGCAATTAGATCTTCTCTTTTCCAGGCTGAATAATCCCAATTATATCAGTCACTTCCTATTGGAGAGGTGCTCCATCCCTCTAATCATCTCTGTGCCCCTCCTCTGGACTCACTCCAGCAGTTCTGTGTCCTCCCTGTGCTGGGACCCCAGGGCTGGATGCAGGGTTCCAGGTGGGGTCTCACCAGAGCAGAGCAGAGGGGCAGAATCCCCTCCCTCCCCTGCTGCCCACTCTGCTTTGGATGCCGCCAGGACACGTTTGGCTCTCTGGGCTGGGAGTGCCCATGGCTGGGTCATGTCCAGCCTCTCACCCAGCAGCACCCTCAAATATTTCTCAGCAGGGCTCCTCTCAATCATCCCACAGCCTGTACTGATACCTGGAGTAAACTCACGGAAACTGTTTGATGGCTAGGAAAAAAACCAATTACATATATGCTAAATTTTTAGAATTCTCATTTGAAATAACCTAAATTTTGCTGTGAGGTAACACAAACAAAAGTGTACTCTTTGCTGAATTTTCTCCTATTATTGCATGAGGCCTGCTGAGATCCTATAAAGACTGAAAATTGAAGCAGGAGACGAAAAATGATCCTTATTTAAAAACCTGGTGTGTGACTTAAGTCCGGGTCTTAAAGATTTCCCCAGAGCTGCAGATGAACTGGGCTAAAACTATATGAATGGTAATTTGAATGGAACAGGAAGGGTAGACATACCAAACCATGTTCCCAGTTCCTGCTGTAAATAGCAAGCAGCTCTCAGAATATTGTTCATTTTATATGAACTCTATTCCTATAAAAATGACTTCAGTTAGTTCTACTGTCATTTCACATAAATGGGTAAAGCAACATGACTTACCAGAAATTAACGATCTCATCTTACATTTTAAAAAATGCATCCACATACTAGAGTTGAGTAACCTTGACATTCACTCTCTGACTTTGCTTTCCTAAACCTCAGCATGAGGCAGGTTTATGAGCTGCAGATTGAGAGTATGCCAGTACTTTCAAAAGAATATCCTCTCTTGTTCCATTCAGGTGAATTTGGGGTTTTGTTTATTTTCAACACCCTTTGTGTTCTGCACATCTTCACAAGTGTCCTTGGTTTACTCTAAATGAGTTTTAATTTTCCACAGATCATTGTCATCTTCTGTCTGCAACTGCAGCAAGCCAAGTCTTAATTCAAAGCCAAAGCAACAGTGCAGGTGATTGATGAAGAGAAAGTGTTCTGCAAAGTGTACACAGAGACAATATCACTCTGACTGCAAACTTTTTTCTAGAGCTACAAGAGCACACCTGGAGAAGCCATAAATAGCATGTCCCATTGGCTTTTATTGAGTCAAGACCATAAGTTCCTTGAGAAGTGGGTGACAAAACCTTCAGTCTAGTAGTCTAGAAGGTATCTGCTTTTTTTGATACTGTAGTTGAACACATGCATCAATACCACTCCTTAGAATGCAAGCGTGGCTTCTGGAAATTGAGGATTTTCTTAGAATGAAGGTATTTTGAAGCTTAAAATCACTTGTATGACCTTCATGCTATGACTGATCATGTCTATTATTTCCTTGTCTGTTTCTGAGATGCTAGTGCAAGTCCCTTCATTCTCAAGCCACACTCACAGCATCAGAGCAGATCACACAACTCATACACAGTGAGACACACTAGGAAGTAATCTCCCTCTCAAATGGACAGCAAAGATCTCATCACTCATTCTGCATTTATCACACATGCCATCCTTACTGATATTGCTTTATTCTTTAATGAAAAAAAGAGTGGAGTGTAAAGCAGGCAAAGAGAGCAAAATCAAAATTAGAAATCAAAACCAGTGGTACTGAAGCTCAAAACTCCTTATTCTTTTGCCATGGAGCTTGTCTAGATTTGCCCATATAACCAAGGTCAGTATCCAGATAAACAGGAGACTGACTAGGAAAAGAATCAGCACCAGCATAATGAGAAGAAAAGAAAAATCATACCTGTGAATTGTAGCCCAACTTTCAAGTTGTTCAGTTGTTTTCTGTGCACAGATCAAGTATGAAACACTCTTCGAAATTCTCTGATCTAATGAAAATGTCATTGTAATAGTATGTTGGAAACAAGGAGAAGAGAGAAGAGTAAATGAGATCTTCAGCTGCAAGTATCCTTGCTTTGGGCCGTTAACTGCTCCTTCTTAAGGCAAGAACTTCTAGAATGATGATGTCAAGCCAGCATTACACATATGAATCTTGCCAGATAAATCTTGTCCAATGCAAGAAGACCCCTGAACAGATAAACTGCTGGCTTTCAATAGTGTTTTTCACTGTAGTCTAAGAAGAATTTATTTTGTGGAGAATTCCCGTAATCAGGAATTGCTCTTTCTTAAAAATAAAACTGGAAGTAGATCTAGGATGATTTGTTTTACAAATAAGGTTTGAAAATATTTTCTTTTGCTGTCTCCTTGAGCTAACATATATTACAATTGCTTTGAACAAAAAGTTCTTTGGGAAATGAGTAGAGACTCTTAACATTGTACTATTAGGAAACATTATGGCCCTATGAGAAACAGACAAGAACAGGACAAGACTGTCAATAGAGTCTCCAACTTGAGACTAAACTTGTTCTGTTATATCTCAGACTAGTGACCTAAACAAAAGCAGTGAGATCTAATGACCCTATTATTCTATTCTTCAAAGAAGAGACAGTTCCATTGCTCTTTCTCTGCTAGACCAACCTGTATGTTTGCTATAGCAAGAGATGACAGTTGTTGCATCTGTTAAAATCTTGCTGTCTTAATTTGGTACTCTAGTCCTAAACATAGAGTTAATTTCTATTCTGTGAGTGTTTTTCTCAAAGTCTAATTCTTCCAAAATTTCAGAGTACTTAACGTACTACATTATTTGCTCCAGCTGAATATGTATTGAAGTCCCAAGATTTAGAACACGAAGAAAAGAAGTTACCATTAATTTCTAATCAGGTCAGACAAGAGAAAAACACACGTTATGTGCAAAGTAACATCTGACTGATTGTTGACAAATCAGCTTGGCAGAAACCCATAGACATGTACATGGGAGGGAGGATGCAAAATTCAGGTGAGCACTCACACTGCCCCGACTGGGATTGGCAAAAAATACTGGACAAACTGTAAGGCATTCAGTGGCAGACACATATTTATAATAAACTGGCAACTGCCACTAAAAAGATATGTTTCTTAGTTAATTTGCACAGGAACCTTCTGAGAATGACCTTCTGCTTTGACTGCTTTCCAGTCTATAGCTGGAAAGCCAAACCATTTTTCCCAAACACTTCTACCATCAAGCAGTGCAGAAAAAGTAGGATTCAGAGCAGCCAACAATTCAGCAAACGATTCCACCTCTAAATACTGTGAAAGATAAGCTATTTTCTACAAGAGCATGTTGCCTCAGTGGGCAGGTGAACAAAATCAGCACCAGCAGAAGCTTTCAAGTGTTCATCAGAGTTAGTTATGAAGAGAGTTTTATGTCTACAGCCAGAACTGGGCATAAATTAATGTATAAATGTAATTTTCAGGTTTTTGAATAGGTTAAAGTGTAGTGCTGTAATATGAAAATGTACATGTTTGGGCATCATAAGGGAAAATGAGATTCATTCTTTTTCAGGTTGAAGGTTTTTAACATCCTTTTCTTTATCCATTATTTTTTTCATGGATATTCCTACTGAATTCATAATGACATACATACTTTGGTACTGTCAAAGACTGTGGTAGAAGTGGGTAGAAACAAATACTAATAGATGGGAAATAGAGACATGGAAACAGCCATCCCAGGGATGGGCATGTCCTCTTGTGCCATTTAAAATAAATGTTGCTGTCCTACTATATTCAGCCAGTGGCTATCTCCACCAAGTAATTGGTCAGACAAGCATATGTTGCTTTGGGAAAGCAACTGGAGGTGGATGATTTTAAAAATAAAATGCCTAGATGGAAGGTCTAATTCATTCTAAACCACTAAGGCATTAGTAGCTGCATTCTGTTCCTAGATACCCATTATCTAATGCAAAACTTACAACAGAACCTATATATCTGGTTTCTTCACTTTCATGAAGGCACTGGGCAGAACACAGGAGGCCTTCAGCTACGTTATGCCACATTAATCTATTAAGAGATTTATGAACAAGAAGAGCAAAGCAGTCAGTCATGACTCAAGAAAAAATCACTTTTCTTCTTTTTCCAGTTCTCTTTCTGCTGTCTGAATTTACAGACCTGAGCAACAGCTCTGAAGCAATTCACATTTTCTCTACTGCGCTCATCTGATATTGGCCAGTCAAACCTAGTTTGTTGCTCCTATTCCATCCCTTGACTTAGGTATAATAAGGGGCATAAGCACTACCTCACTGGTGCAGATGAAAAGCCAGAATTATACACCCAAAAGCAAGCCTGACTGTAGTTTCATATTGCATTCCCAAGACAAGGAAAATGTCTCTTATCTCTCTATGAATAATTTACAGATCTTTTTTTGCAGTGCAGTTCTTTCTCTATATATTTTCTTGTTCATTTCCTCCTTGAGCTCTCCACTGCCAATATAATGTCAGACTTTTCAGTCCAAGGCTATGAATGCATTACTGGCCTTCTCTGGTTTTGAAACTGTGCGGTGAACAGGACATGCTTCAGTTACTATTAAGTGAATGTTCAGTTTTGGTCTAAATGCCAGCAAAGTGAACACGGGAAGAGAACAATAAGCCAGAACACCCAGAGACAATAAAGTTAAAAGCAGGCTGTCACATTCAGGTCTTTGCTGCATTCTCCTTTTCATCAAGACCTTTGACTCAGGCATCTATAGCAGGGTTAGAATGAGTCTACCATTATTTTCATGGCACCGATGAATGAACTCGTTCTAGATGGGAAAAGTAAATATTATGATGCTCGGCACTGGATCCCTATAGCTTTGATGTTAGTTGAAGTTTCCTGCTGCTTCAAAGCAGAAAGAGCAGTGATTTGTGTTATTGAGATTACAAAGGCCTGCCAACAAGGGTGTAGCTCCCATACTGGTCTGTTAAGGTCCTGAGTGGCACTGTCATCTGGCACACAACATTCTGCTTCGTTCTTCCTCATGTTTACACAAATAAAAAAGCACTGTTGGCACTTTTGGGATCTTGTTCATCCAAGCCTGCAAAGCACTTTGCAAAAGACCAAGGCATTCAATGTATACAATAATCCAAATAAATCCTCATCAGTTTCACTATTGTGGGCAATAGATCTTTTTACATTGCTATTATATGCTGACAGCTAGCTATGATAGACTAGTTCTAAAAATACCATCTTCTAAGAAATTACAGAGTTAGTTGTAGAATAGCTATCTTGACAATTAACAGAGACATTGCTATTTTGTTCTCACTCAACTAAGCTCTCCATTGCCTGTTGTGAAATGGCTTCTCCTCAGTATTTTGTTGGCTTCTTAGTTTTATCAGTGAACAATGAAAACTGTTTATCAAGCCCTTGATTTGATCTGAAAGGGTTAAAGAAGCCCTTGATTTGATCTGAAACACACTTATACAGCTAAAGACATTGTTTGGTACTGAGAAAATCTTTCTGCCATGACACAGATTTAATTTCAGGTGAATATTATGTAAGTAGTATTTCAGTGACAGGCAGGAGAGCTGTTAAGATCTTTGTCCTCACTGTAGAGATGAGTTGGATGCATGTAGCTATGAAAACAGATCAAAAAAAGTTGGATTATATGATGATGATGATGACAATGACGATGATGATAACAGCAACATTAATGTTAATAATAATGCCAAAAACCAATGCTTCTTCATCTGAATCAAACAGAGAAAAATATTTAGCAAAGCTTTCAATGAAGATTGTTTAGAGAAAGAGACAACATTTACCATTAACTGAAATAACACACATGTAATCGGAAGGAAAACAGTTAAATGTGAAAATCTTTCCTAACTCTATACAGTCACCTTTTGAATGAGTCAAACTGATTGATGATTCTTTGAAATCAGTGTAATAATAACAAAGTCAAAGTTGACCTACAGAGTTTAATCTTAGCTCCCAACTTTAATCAATGGAGACAAGAGATTAATGTATGCAAAAATATCTCAATGTCAGAACCACTGACATATATATCTTACTGCTATAAATGCCTCTGGAGACCATGTCTGACACCCTCAGTGCCAAGCATTATGTAAAAACATTTTCTTTAATGTAGAGTTAACAGTCAAAATCAAAGAATAAATAGTGGAGAGAGAAAAAACAAATTTCTCAAGTCCCAATCTTCTTCACAGCCATTATGCAGTATTGTCTTCTTTGTGGATTGTTTGTGGTTAGAATTAGATTTATTGGGAGATAAAAAAACCTGGTAACAGATCATCTTTAGTCCAAACAGCATTACATGAAAAGCCAGAATGTTGGCTGAAAGAAGCATCATATACCCAGTCCTCAGCTTCCACTGATGATATAATCTCTGACACAGCTTACCAGAAATAATTGCATCTAATAAACTGAGAGAAAGTACAATTGAATTTATTACAATTGGGTCATCTTAGGCAATTTCAGTTGTATCATTCTATGCAAATGACACCTGCATTCTGATCCACAAAGCCCCCAAATAAGAAACTAAATGTAGTGTTGTGCTGGATAAATTCCTTAGTGCTGAGAAAGACCTATCACATGCTGACATGTTGTAGATAGGCCTCTGAGAAGCTGCAAGACTCTTCAGCTTTCAGCCAGTATTTAATCAAGAAGATGGGGAGCCCTTTCCCTCTTTTGGAATCCTTCCAACACTACTTCAGAGCTGGGAGCTACCACCAAGTACTCTCTGGCATAGAAGTTGTATCAGCTGAATACACTAGGAAAGGCCTGCACCATTGGTGGACAAGTGAAAAGAGGCAGGAGAAGAATTCCCCCAAGCCTCTGTCTCAGTGACCTCAGTGACCTATGGCCATAACCTAAGAGGAGCACCACAAGCATGCATTTCTGCTCTGCATAGAAGCAGTGACACTCTGAGAAGAGCACACCCTGCCCTCAGCATCTCTTGTGGAAGGAAATAACAAAAAGACAAGGTGACTTGGGATTCCCCTTTTTCACACAGTCTGTCCTCAATACCTCTGACCATTTCGGGAAGAGGTAAATGTTACATGTATTGTGAAACAGGAGAATTTAGCCTAAAAATATCTGCAAGTTCTCTACACAAGTATCTCCTGGAATCGGTGGAGATAGCTTGTTTCCAGAGTAGCTTTGTCCCCACTTCAAAAGCAAAAACAAGGAGAGTTTGTTGTGAATTGACAACTTACTTCTTCATCACTCTGTTTTGTCTGTTGACAATAATTCAGCCAATTTTTATGGGTAGCATCTCATCTGTTATTATAAAATAATTCAAGATTATATCTGTATAAATGGAATTTAGCAAATTTATCCTTGAAAGATTGATTTGCCTTTGAAATATTACCTTTCTTTTACATTTCACTAGCCCTTATAGCTTGAATATTATTCAGGCTTTTTGAATGTGTACACATTTGCTTTCAAATGGAACAACTTCCACTCCAAATTATGCTTCAAGATAGAAAGACAGAGCTTACTAAAGGAAATGGGTTGCAAGTTTCAAAGCAAAGAAACTTGCTTTCTCTATTATATTCTGAGGAATTTCTCTTACAGCATTACAGCTTACCATAAAATAGTAAGCCTTCACAAAAACTCAGTATTTCCATTTTCAAATATTGAAAAATTAATTTGCTTCAAATATTATGACACTTTAAAAATATTGGTTCTAGTTGTCTGCCTTGTAGTTTTAAGTTTTTAGGTGTTTTCTTTTTCTCCAATTAGGGCCAGTACTTTTACTTTCAAAACAAAGGTATTTGCTCCAGGAAGTCCTTTCTCAGCACCTACATGGACCACATACCAATTTGAAAGAGTGTATGTGGGGTGTGTGTGTGTGTTCAGTCCCGGAAGCAGTAGTCTCCTGTCTTTCCTTAAAACACAGAGAGTCATAACTTCATCATTTTCTCCTTACTGGTGGGATGAAACAAAAACTGTAAGCTG
The DNA here is from genome assembly GCA_017589585.1 of Phylloscopus whistleri. Lineage (NCBI taxonomy): Eukaryota > Metazoa > Chordata > Aves > Passeriformes > Phylloscopidae > Phylloscopus > Phylloscopus whistleri. Next base: position 902,991 of record JADMLD010001058.1, on the reverse strand, counting down.
ACTCTGTCTAACAACAGAAATTACTTAGGCCATGGAGGAAACACAGAACAGTTAAAGATTTGTAGGAGAAAAATCCCAATGGCCACGTCAAGTTGTCTTAGTAGAATCTGGAGGAGTATTTAAAGATGTTAGTACATCCTTGCTTGCTTCTAAACTTCTTCCTAAACACTGTGCTTTGGTTTATTTTGAAAACATAAACCTAGGGTCTGACCAAATATGTTCTCTCTTCTGTTCTTACAGAATAGGGCAGGGAGGAGAGAAATGCTGTGGTCTGTCTTTGAAAAAGGGCAGATATGTTGCTAGTTTAAAATACCCACTTTCTTCACCCATTTGCACACTTTGGTGTATTCATACAGGGGTATGGAGTCCTGCTTTCTCCTGCTTTAATGCCTTGCATGCATGTCTCCTTTCTTTAGCACTCTGTTTACATGCTTTAGCCTGTAGCTCAGCAATGCCACCACTGCAGATAAGAAGACTGCTTGGACTGGAGAAGATGCCCTTCATTACTAACCTCATGTGAGCTTGCCCATCAAGCACTGCTCACTTAACTAAATACATGCAAAGGCTTTCTATATGCTGACTTGCAAAAGCATTGCAAAATACAGGAAAGAGAGGAAAGGCAATGTAATTTTGCTGACTGGACAGAAGACAGAGCCATCAGTCCTGTCTGTGAGAGCTACACCAATATGCATTGCTACTGAATATTTGCAGTGCAGGAAAACCACATGTACTGAACCGCTCTGCAAGTCCTGTCATTATTTTCAGATAAAATAATGGCAACTAGCAGGAAGCAGCTGTTCTGACAGAGTTCAGTAGTACTGCAACACAGAACTTACAAAGACAAATTCCCTTCTCAGAGAAGAGATGCTTGAGTCATATTTTTCACTAATACTCAAAATGTCCGAAAAGGTAGAAACACTATTCATGTATTCTGAGATTATGTATTTGATAGGATGTTCCAACTAAAAAAAAAGGCACTCAGCTAAGAAGCCTCAGGCCTTTTGGCTGTTCCTTGAAGCACCAGGTTAATAGTGCACCAAGCAGACAGTTAACATTACACATGTGCTTGAAGTCCATCATCATTTAGCCAAGCATTGAAGCACATGGTTGAAAATAACTATCCGTGTAAACTGCTTTGCTAGATCACACCCTTCCATCCACCAAGATCTGAGTTGTCCTACTAAGACAGGTCTGCAGGAATGTATAGTGGGAAGACCTTCTCCTATAGTTATTTCATTACTTATTAAAAGTAAAGTTGTGACTTTACTTTTAATAAGTAATGAAATAACTATAGGAGAGCAAAAAAACCCAAAAACTTCTGGGCAATCATTTTTGACAACAACCACCTCTGAGAAGCCATCAAAAGTTCTGAAACATGGTCTTCAAAACCCATCAATCAAAAAACCAGTTGTGTGTCACTCTATTCTAAGCTGAAAAGCCTCCTGTTCTGCAACAACAGACATAATATTGGGATACTAAACTTTGCCATAAAAAACTATTTTTAATACAGTAGTTAGCAACACTTCTGCTGACATCCAAATGCTGGATACTAAAAATACTTTCTATTTCAGAGCAGAATTTTGTATGCATAAAGAAATAGCTGCTGTCTTCTTCAAACACAGAACAGGTCTGACTTCTAAGGCTAGACAGTGAAAAAAGCAGAGTCCCAGGGCTCTGAGCTTACTCTTTTATACTAAATTAGATGCAGTGTTACTGCAGTTGTATGGCAAATCAGGTCTTTGAATATACAAAATTGCAAGACATCCATGCGATTGCAAATTCCGAATGAGGGTAAATAATATTTTTACAACCTGTGTATATACATTGACCAAAACATTGTAATGTACCCTTCCATCTTAATGAGAAAATTTGAATACTGAAATGAGACTCAGAGTATTTTCTCATATTAGGCAACAATGTTTATAGAAGGCACTTATTCCCCTAGCCAGCAGAAATGGAACAATTGACTCCAGTATTTCAGTCAAATTCTCTTCAGCAGCTTCCATATATGTCACAGCCAAAAATTAAACCTTTTTCCCATTTCAAATGTAAAGGGAGATGCTGTTCCTGGCTCCTAATGACAGAAAAAATCACATTATAACTTGAAGCACAAAGATTCTTGCCTATCTCAATGAACAGAAAAGCAAACTTACAATGCAACAATAAGGTTTCCTTTTTCCTTTCCTTTTTCCTTTCCTTTTTCCTTTCCTTTTTCCTTTCCTTTTTCCTTTCCTTTTTCCTTTCCTTTTTCCTTTCCTTTTTCCTTTCCTTTTTCCTTTCCTTTTTCCTTTCCTTTTTCCTTTCCTTTTTCCTTTCCTTTTTCCTTTCCTTTTTCCTTTCCTTTTTCCTTTCCTTTTTCCTTTCCTTTTTCCTTTCCTTTTTCCTTTCCTTTTTCCTTTCCTTTTTCCTTTCCTTTTTCCTTTCCTTTTTCCTTTCCTTTTTCCTTTCCTTTTTCCTTTCCTTTTTCCTTTCCTTTTTCCTTTCCTTTTTCCTTTCCTTTTTCCTTTCCTTTTTCCTTTCCTTTTTCCTTTCCTTTTTCCTTTCCTTTTTCCTTTCCTTTTTCCTTTCCTTTCCTTTCCTTTCCTTTCCTTTCCTTTCCTTTCCTTTCCTTTCCTTTCCTTTCCTTTCCTTTCCTTTCCTTTCCTTTCCTTTCCTTTCCTTTCCTTTCCTTTCCTTTCCTTTCCTTTCCTTTCCTTTCCTTTCCTTTCCTCCCTCTCTTCCCTTCAATAACCTAAGTGATGGCTAGGAACATAACACAGGAGCTTTGCCTTGGGCTCCTTGATTAGAAGAAATGGCAGTCTGACTGTAGGAATACAGTGCAAGCATCAGGCTATGGAAGCCAAGAAAAGCTGGTGTCTGATGTGACTAGAGTCTGGACTTCATCTTTTGCTACACATATTTTGAATTTGGGGGAGGGACAATGCCAAGTTTTCATGTGAATTCTTTTAATATATATATCAAATACGATACTTCCATGAATGTTAGAAGCATTTAACTTGAAAAAGACACTAAGGATCATGAATCATAAACCTAACACTGCTAAATCCACCACTGAACCATATCCCTAAGCATCCCATTCTAAATATCCTTTTTAATATCTCCAGGGATGGAGACACAATTACTGTCCTGGGCAGTCTGTTCCAATGCTTCACGACCCTTTCTGTGAAGAAAATGTTCCTAATATCAGATCTAAACATCCCGTGGTGCAACTTGATGTGATTTCCTCTCATCATACTCCTTGTTACTTGTGATTGGCTACCAAATAGATTTACCTCCATTCACCACCACGGCTTGGCCATCCAGTCAGTTTTCAACCCAGAAAACAACACACCTGTCCAAGCCATGAGCAGACAGCTTCTCCAGGAGAATTCAGACAGTGTCAAAGGCTTTACGAACACCAAGTGAAAAACATCCACACCCCTTTCTCCACTAAGTGGATCACCCTGTTGCAGAAGATGATCAGGTTGGTCAAGCAGGACCTGACTTTCCTAAACCTCTGCTGGCTGGGCTTCATCACCTGCTTGTTCTGTACATGTCACATGAAGTTGATTGCCATCTCAAGACGAGTGCTGTTGCTGCTCCATAATCATCCCTGGCACTGAGGTCAGGCCAACAGGCCAGAAGTTCCCAGGATTGTCCTTCGGGCCCTTCTTGTAGATGGGCATCACACTGGGTAGTTTCCAGTCACCTTGGGACCTCCCAGATTAGCCAGAACTGCTGTTAAATGATTGAAAGTGACTCAGAGAGCAGTCCCCCAAGAATAAGTGATCGTACTATTAAAGACTGCAGCAATGAAGGCATTAAATACCTCAGTAACACTTTCATATATAAGAAATCCCCTTTGTTCTTGCTATGATAAATTAGAAAAAACTCAGAGAAGAATGGTAACAATACGGTTGAGTACAAAGACCCAAAGGAAGCAGGAAGCAAATGCAAAATCACTTGAATCACCACAGCAAACCATTTTCCTTCACGGTCTTCAATACTCTTAGCTAGGGGGAATACAGCTGATGAAGGTAAAGAGCATTGAGTTGTGCATGCAGAATAATTTTCTGTGGGCTTAAGACACTGAGTTGGAATCAGGTTTCAAATCTGAAGACATTGAGATATTGGAACATGGAGCAGAAGATTATGAAACCTGTGTAATTAAAAAAAAAAAAAAAAAAAAGGTGCTAGGTGATACCAAAACTTGTTGCAGTTGAATTCCCGTCCGGAATCCAAAGATTGTTTCAAAGGTTTGAAATCTCATTCACCTCTGTGAACACTTGAAAAGAGTTTTCATATTGGCAAGCTCTCCTCAAATGCTGCTACTAATTTGATGTCTGCATATTTGGAAAAAAATTGCAAGGGGAAACAGACATCCCTTCATAGATACATATACTGGAATATTATATAGATCTGCATATTGGAATGTTATACTTCCTTGTGGACAAGCAGAAACTTCAGTGAATGGGTGAATTGTGCTTTTTTCTGTTTCATTCTGTTTGGAGAATTATGCAAGACTCTGTCTCCAAAGTATGTAGGACAACAAAATATGCCAATTACAGGATTAAAGAAAGTGGCAGGAGTGTTTTTTTTCTCTATGCTGCATGAAAGCCCTAGTGCAGAGAAGTTATTTACCCTTCCTTCAGACAGTTGAGTATTTCCAGATATACCAAGACAGGCAACAGCAAATTCCAGACATCTTTTTCTCACCACTTGCTCCTTCTTCTGACCAACTCGTGCTATGGTAAAGCACAGAAGATAGAGCAATTTGAACACTAATTTATCAAACTAGAAACTGATTTGATCTGGAGATGCTTCATATTCTGCAGTTCTCTAAGTTTAAATTTTCTCTGTAAAATCACAGTCTTGTTAACATATTCCCTGGACATTCTTCAGTTATCAGAAGAGTGCTTGGAATAAGAAACATTATTCAAATATTCTCTCTTTTTGTAACATAAAGATTCAAACCAACCTAAAGCACATTGACAGAAAAAGGTTACAGTTTAAAAAGTTCACCAAGCCTGAATATTCCAAATTTTTTAGCTTAGTTCAAAAAATATATATCCCTTGCGATGTAGTCTGAGCTCTAATTTCCACTAGCATTAACCAAAACCCCTACATGACATGTCTTAGAAGCAGATTCCTATTGATAAAAAGAGCAAATATTATTCAGCAAATACAACCCCCCCCGCGGAATCGGGCTTGAACCTCCGTTGAGATTAGCAAATCAAAGCCTGAAAGCCTGCATTAACAGGAGAATGTGTCAAATTTGCCCATGTCTTGAATCCAGCATAAATACAAGTGATCCATCAGCTGCAGGATAGATCATGTCCCTGAGAGGAAGTCCTGCTTGTTCGTTCACACGGCTCCCTCTACCAGGACTTAGAAATTGATTTACAGGAACAGAGCTTAAGAAGTTTGCAAGCATTAAAAAAAAAAATTAAAAAAAAAAAAATCCTGCATTGTTTGACAACGCAAATTCTGCCACCTACCGACGACGAAAATGAACCTGCAGTTTACGAACAGGCTGAGAAAGGCCTGGCTCACACAGCTGCTGGCGGGCGGGCACTCTCTTAATTCCACCGCCACGGTGGTTCAGCCAGGCACTCTTTTTATGCTCACAGCATAAAAAGGATCAGTTTGTGCAGCGCAGCAGTGCATGAGAAGGATGACCAAACCAGCACGTACAAATACAGTTCACTCATCAGCACACACTGGTACTTCGGCTGCCTCTGGATTTTGTCTTCAGAGAGCTCAGTTAGTACATTCAGCTAATGGCTGCACAGAAGCACGAGGAAGAGGGAAAGGTAGCAGACATTGATGTTCTTTCACAGTTCTTTGGCTTATTGGAGAGCAATCAGCACTCTCCATCTTTAAAGTGTGTCAGCCACATGGTGATTCAATGTTAGATGGCTCTGAACTGAGCCATACATAAAAAGGACATCATCTGAATCAGTGAAAATCATCATCCAGTGAAAATGTATGCACTCATCTCTGCACAAGATCTTCTCACCTTATTATCATTGTCCTGTGTCTTGTGCACAGGTTCTAGGAGGAGACAAAGCATTTAGGGTAAAGGTTACTGTGCTTGTTACAAAAGGAAACAGCAAATGGTGTGGTGTTTAGAAATGTGACTTCAGAGCAAAATCATATGGCTTAAAACATTACCTTCTACATATCTGCCCTGTAAGCATTCCTAAATTAGATAGGTATAAACTCATTGCCGCCTGCCACATTTCTCAGTGCTTATCTACAGCAAAATTGCTCTTCAAGCTTTTGCAAAGGGGGTGGCAAATGCATAGAAAACTACAGTTGAAATAACAAAAGAGGCAAAAAGCCATGCTGCTTAAAGGATGTGTTACTAATTAATAAAGTCTGCAAATAATCATTAAAATCTTAGCAAGGGCAGACTGCAACAGAAGCCAGGCTTGCCATCTCCACCTTCCTTATTCTAATGACTTCAAAACCCTTTGTCCCTGACACAGACAATCAACTTGACAATTTGACAACTTGACTGTGCATCAGTACCACAGTTAAAACATTTATAGTCCCTCATACGTTGTAAGAGTTACTAGGCCACAACTCAGGACTGGGTACAACTTTCCTGCTCCAGAGGAGGCACACTAGAACATACAGACACAGACATGGTAACAATAAAAAACAACCACATCCCTAATGAAATAGTGCTGATGATTGATACTTCATGCCTATCTAGAAACTCACAGAATAAATGCTGCAAGAGGTGATCAGTGAGATATAGGAAAGGAAAACATAAGAACAGCAGGAGCCAGTATCTTCTCCTCTTAGAGTGAGGGTAGCTCATCTGCTTCATCTTTACCAATGTGTTACACACACTGTTTGACACCTGCTTAATGACTTCCATGAGGACTTACAGATCAAACCCTCCTCACAACAAAATGGATCTGCACTATAAACCAGACATGGTTCCTCCTGCAAGCTCACTAGCTGAGATGGAGATTATCTATTTCTCCAAGAAATTTCATAGGAAAATACACTATCCCAAATCCACTACCACAGAATACTTGCTCTAAAGAAGGATGAAATGCAGTCAGCTCTCCTAATTCTTTCATAAGTTATGCTACACCCCTGATAAAGGTAGATCCACTCATTAGAGAGGTGGAAGAAGTCCCCTCTTGCCTGTACCCTGCCACCTGTGCTAAGCAGCAGAATATGTCCTTTCAGAGGTTTTGTGGAATTGCTGTCTTTGATGAAAGAAAACTTTACAGTAGGAAGACATTTAGTTCAGGAAAGTCTCTGAGGTTGACCTGTTTGGCAAATGTGATGGGATAATACCTGAAAAAAGAGGACAGGTCTCTCAATCCTACCTGAAGGTATTTGAGACTATTATTTTACCATCACTTTTACTGCAATTGAGTTCTCTTGTTGTTTTAATAAATATTTTGACTAAGCAGTTCCTCATTGAAAAATGTAAGTTCCTTGAAACAGAAACTTCTTAGCTATACAGAAATCTTTCCCTAAGTCTGTCAGAAATTAATTTTGGTATCTGAAGGACAGTGTCTGATCTGGTCATTAATCCAAGCAGAACCAACTGTTCAAGGAGTGAGGCATTCATTTGAGAAACAAGAGAGGAGCAGAGCACTACTTTCAAGACTATTTGCATTATCTCACTAATTAGATTATTAACTAAGAAAGCAGGGGAGGTTATCTTTTTAGACCAAAAAAAACATGATTTTTTTTCCTACTGCAGAACAAACAGGTACTGAAATCTGTCTTTGTGGCATGACACTGTTTATCACTGTTTATCACTGTTGAGGTTTTGTTATGCAAAGTATGATGTCTAATGTGAATTGTCTGAGAACCTGTGTTTTCTCTACTCCTCACCTTTAACTGTTTTCCTTCATTTGCTGTTTCTCTTTTGCAAACACAGACTGGTCATACCCTCCAGCTGTCTCAAATGCACAGCACATTAGGAAGCAGTGAGGGAGGTGGGCTTGTAGCCAAGAGCCTTATTATGGCTCCTGTGAGTGAGGACTTCACCAACAAAGAGCTGAGATGAAGAATGGCAACTCTTAGGATCAGGGACAGAAACAGGGATCAGGCTGGACAGAGCATCTCCCAAGCGAATTGAGGGGCAGGCCCTCACCTCTGGCCTTCTCTATAATAGTTCTTACTAGGGAAATAGCTGACCTTGGGCTCAGACAGCTACACTTAGTCAACTAAACTTCTGGAATGTGGATGTGTGCTGGACCCTACCTACTGAGGATCTGGCACAAGAAGGCAGAGGTTTCCTCATCTACCTCTAAAACACGAGGCTTTCTGGTAATGAGATATTGCAAGCACCTATGTCTATAGACTTGGTGGATAGATGACACGTTTTAGGTGTCTCTAAAATGTACAATGTTCCCACAGTACTGCTAAAAACCAGTTTTCCACATTTAAATTTTTTCCATCTTTCAGCTTGAAAACTGTCTCATGAAACCTTTGAATTTCAAAGTAACACACTTCTCACTCTTCCACAATCCAGAAATACCTACAGAAGTGTCCATACCAGACACTGCATACTGCCTCAGAATTTTTCCAGTACCATGAAAATTGATAAAACTGCACTTTTGTACCCAGGGTCTGTCAGGGACTCTGTGATCTATGTCTAGCTAGCTGCCTTGGTCAGGTTTCTGGAACCTAGTCAGTGAGATAACAGAGACAGTGACAGAACAAATAACAAAAACCTCTTTAGTCAGTTACGAGCACTTTTTCCACATTACTCCACCTCCTGAGCCTGTTGCTGTGTCCCTTCATCCCAATGTCTCACTTCTGTGTCATTAATCATATGCTCATTAGTCCTGCAGCAGAAGTTAAACTCTTCTGCTTGTTTGCCACAGCTGTGAAGATGCCACATCAAAAGAGCTATTTCACAGTGTCACCTGCTCACGAGTGATGTATTTTCAAGTGAAACAACGTGTTTGGCTTGTCAGACTAACACCTACAAGCATACTGTTTATGCTTGTATTTTGAAAGTATTCTCCCACTTAGGAACTTACACCAACTGTCAACAAAAACATTAATAACAGGAAAAACTGGTGTAGGTGACCAGAGGCTGGACTTAGAGTGCTATCAGGTAGAAGCAAACAGCAACAAGAACATTCCGGAATACTGTTGAATAAATATTTTTGGGAAAGGCAGGGAAATACAATTCCTGCTGACAAAGCCTACATGTTACAAAACAACTTACTTAGTGGATATTTTCACAGTATTTAGGAGGATATTTTGTCAAATGAAAGAGATGTAGCCAAAACAAAACAAAACAAAATAAGCATAAAAAAAAAAAATTGGCTGATTGTGTTCCTGTAAAGTACTTTGTGAGTTTGAATTAACAATCAGAAGCAACTGATTGTTGTTGTTGTACCTCTGTAAATTCTCCAGGTGAGCCACAGCTTCTAGATAATCAAAGACCTGCTAATCAAAGATAAAGTGCTGACAAGAAAAAATGCTCGAAGGAGTTATTAGAACTTAGTCTTCTCAAGAATACTGTCAGCCAATGTTTTTTCTTTGGTGTTTATACTACAGTTTATACTACAGTGGTTTATACTATATACAGATGGGCAAGGATTTTTTTCCCCTATTCAATTTTTTTGTGGCCTTGGACCCCAGAGCTAGTAGTACGAGACTGGATCAACTAACACATGCGCGGTTCAAAGGACATGGGCAGCCTGACAGCTGATACTGCTCAGCAGATGGAACCTACGTTCACTGAAGAACATACACCATTCACAGTACCATCCTGGTCTCCAGAACCAACAAGGATGGAAACCCTCCAACTAGGCCCACAAGGTCACACAAGCTCTACCACTTGCAAGTATTGTCTTAAATAAGCAATGTGCTTTTTTTTCCCAAAAGAAACTCAATATTAACAGGAGCTGATGAATGTGTAGAACTTCTGAGTCCCCATATTTTCTTTAAGCCAGAAAAATCAACGTAACACCAGATTTTTCAAACATTCTTTTCATCACTTACAGGCTTTCACTAAGCAAAGTACTTGTTATGAATTTAAAGATAAGCATGTCTATATACGGAGGAAACTTGCAGGCTGATATTGTCAATTTCAAATAGATCTCAATCAGTGTCTGTTCACCTACACTGAGTGTATGAATGAGTGTTTGTGTCCATGGTAAAGCACTCTTTGATTTTAAGCCTACACCTGAGTTGAAGGCCACTTCTGAGCCCACTGCAAATATTCAGCACAACAAATAGTCCAGACCTGTGCCAATCTATCAATCATTAGCTGGCAATCGCTATAACTAAGCTAAAAGATTCAGCTTCTGGAGAGGGATTTCTACTTCTCTCTCATACAAAATACTATGCAAAAGGCCAGAGCATTACAACACTTTTACTATAGCCATATCTCCTTTCTTCTCTTATTCTGAGAAAGAGGTGAATCTTCCTTGATTCCTTGTGTAACATTAAAGAGTGTAGAATAGAACAGTATCTCCTTCTATAGCCCCTCTTCACATCTTCCCTAAGAAAACAAATGGCAGGTCCCCTTAGGATAGTTTTTTTTAGGCAATGACTCTTCTCCAAGAGATTTACAGCAGCAGCCTTGTAAGAGATTTGTTGCAGGCAGTCCTCCATCTGTAGTCTTACATCCTCACTATGGGAGCCATAACTCTCCTGGAGTGAAATGACAGGAGATTGTAATAGCTCATCATGTATTATGATGGTACAGTCTCTAAGGAAGGATTGAACCAGGCTTTGTATGTCTCCTTTGGGTAACACAAAACTTTCTCAAAAGGCTGAAATAAATTCTACAGTTTTGATTGCTATCATGCCATCATTGCACACCCCATCCCCACCTCCAAGCACACACAACAGCACCATCCTAGGTATTTTACAGAACATTTTTTGAAAAGTGGATTTTTTGGGGGCTTGGATACTGGAAATGGAACATTTCAGCTGCAAATTGCTAGCAGGATTCTGGCTCAGGCTGGTAACGATGTAAATGTGTGACAGGTGTTTTGCTTGCATGAAATGTCTATTCAAACCATTCTTCACGCACAGGTGATCTGACATTAGAATGAAGTCCAACAGGTATTAAATAGGGCAACCCTCCCATGCTTTAATATACAAAGAATATCCATCTTACTTTCATTATGGCATGAATGTACTACCATACATTCCACCAAAGCAGTACCTAAACTAAATGTTTAGAAAAGCCATTTTCCTAACACACTGAAATTATAATCTTCTAATGAGTCCTGAATATTTTTGATAGCCTCCTACAGATAGGATCTCCACTGTACACCTCTATCCTCTCACATCTCTGAAAGTATAATGGACCAAACTTTTGTTTCAGGACTGGAGAAAGAAAATTTCACCTTCCTGATTCATTCAAAAAGCCCTGTGCTCTTTCTCTTTCCTTGGAGTCTCCAGTCTAAATTGAAACAGACCTAATATGATTCATTTATGGGGCTCCAGCACAAAGTAGAATCACAACAGGTTTTCTGACTTTCTCAGAGAGTTTACTGAATTGACCTGTTCTTCTGTGGTCAGACATGCAGCAAGAAGAAAATCCTAGCCTTAACTGGTGAGAGCTCAGACTTACTGAGCACTGTGCATCTTTTCTTAGTCAGCAATCAAAAAGTCTGCAAGAATCCTACTATTCTAATTCCAAAGAAGGATGCCTTGAATGTTTTTACTTTGACTGACAAAAATTCACAACCGACAGGATTTTCAGTAGACAAGCTGGAGTTTGTAACATACAGCTTCAGTTCTCTGCTTTGTTACTGGTGTCCTATGTGATTTGACACAAACATCTATGTTGTAGTTCCACAGCACTTAAAAATGTGCAATGGCATGGTTTAACTTTTCAGAAAAATGATCAGTTTCACATGGGTTCTGAGATATATAGGACCACAGGGGTCTGAATAAGTCAGTGGATTTTATCCCCTACTCTCAGAGACAGGCTGACAGCCTATCTGCCATGTGTTTGCTACAATTCTTTCTCATGATGTGCTTCCATTAGTATTCTGCTGAAATCAGTAGAATCACCCCTAATCCTGCATCGATACATGCGTATGAGAACTAAGTCCATTCGCTGGGCACATTATGGAGTGAATATGTGTGGTCCTGTATTTAAATAAATTTAAGAAAACATAAAACTGAAACAACCAAAAGAGCCAAAATCAAATAAAAAAACACCTCAGGAATATGGAGGTTAAGTACACAGCATGGGATTTTTAAAAATTCAGAGTGCTTTCCAAGCACACATGGATGCAAATGTATTGGTAGGTGGAAGAAGTCAGCAGAATGATAATAAGCAGAGTTTGTCAATCAGAAGGAAGAGGCAAACACAGACTGCAACAACACCTTGCTGCTGCAATATTCAATTTTTAGTCTGCACAACGTATTGCTTCCCATTTCATTAATGGCAAGACCAAGTTTTGACTACCTCCTGGATGAGCACTCAGTTCAGAACTGAGCCTGTTCAAAAATTCCCTTCCAAAATTCACACTTAAAAACATATCAAAAAGGACGGAATTTTATCTAATACTACTTTAAAGGTATTTGTCTCACTAATATGGAACAAAAGACATAGATTATATTGTACTTTGTAAAATTCTTATTTTTTTTAATATGATGGAGTAAGATCAAGATCCTGCACCTGGTGAGAAATGAAAAGATAAGTATTACCATGCAATTAATGCTTTCTTCTCAGAATGGAAGCTGTTTGGACATAACCTACAATTTTCTCAAGTACTAAAGGCATTTCTGTCATTCTAGGGCCTTGTCTCTCTTAGTATCAGATGACACTTAAAAAACTCTTACCTGTCATTTTGAGTCTAGCAATGAAATGAAAATACAGATAAAGCTCTTGGCCAGGGCAGAAGGTCAGACTCAAATCTGTTATGGAAAAATGGGTAGATTCTTATTAATAGTAAATTTGGGCAGTCAGATTTTCTCTTTAGTAGCCATGTCTTAGAGCCTATTACATTCAGATTCAGAAAAGTATCCAAAAAGCACAATTCAAAAAATGCACTTAGACATATGCTTAAAGTCCAACTTCTGTGCCACTGAACTAAGATTCAGCAAGTCTCATTTCAGTTCCTTCATGAAATAATAATCTAAATTAATATAAAAGCTCATATAAATATGAATAAGCAAAAATGTTTTAACTTTTCCTCTCCTTTGTGTGACTGATGAGACAAAGTACGGTAAAACTAGTGAGAGCCAGGTAACTACTGCTGCTGCTATTACTGCATCTCTACCAAAAACATAACTATCTCCTTAGTCCAGAGGCAGAAATTATGATGATTATTTCTAACACTTGTATCTGTTCAAATAATTTCTACAGTTGTCACATATCTGCACTAAAACCCAGTTACCTATGCTACAGCTGGTATATCTTTACAAGCTTTTTCATAAAGGCTCCTCTAGCTAGTGAAGGACTGACAGTTTTTAATCACTATAAAATTACTATTGCCTCTCTGCAGCTGCACAATGCTTTTCATTATTGGCTAGAATGTTGTTTTTTTTTAAAGAGTCCACAAATTCGGAGGGCAGACACTGTGTTTTAATGCATTACTCTCTTCTGATAATCATACTGAACATGTTTAATCTACATGCAAAAAAGTAGGAGGCGGAATTCAATTTCCATGACAACATTTTGAGGTCCTAAATGAAACTATTGAAGCAAAAGTCCTAAATAAAGAGACTATTTTAAAATTTTGAATTTGGTCTGTTTAAGAGACTGACTAAATAACATCTATGGCACAGACCTAATGTTTTTGATACCCAAGCAAACAGAAAAGAGAAACACTGGGACAAAAGTGGAAAAGACTGACTCTGTCAGTCAAAAACAGAGGAAAAGACATTCTGATGGCTCCAAGTCACACAAGAATTAGCTACAAAATTCTTGTTATCAATTACTGTGTCAATCACAAAAAAATAATTCCTTCTAGAGAGTGTTCTGCAAAACAGTTCTTTGATGGCCACATCTTTGAACACCACAGAAATATTTGGATAGAATGAGGTGGAACAATGAAAATAATAGCAATATTCTTGTAAATGGTAAAGCACTATTTTAACCAGATACTATAAAATCTGAAAATTGTGATGTTACATATGAGCCAGCAACCTTGGAGGTACTTAAAGGATATGCAGATGTGGCACAAAGTAACATTTTAGCAGTGGGCTTTGCTGTTGGGTGTGCTGGGTTATGGTTGGACTCAATGATCTTAGAGGTCTTTTCCAGCCAAAATGATTCCATGATTCTACTTGCCATTAAACTGACAAGAGCTAAAAAAACCCAGTGTGATTCACAACTCACCCACATGTGAGTTTCTGTGGTTTTTTGGAAGCCTAACAAAACTCCTTCTCTAGTCAGAAGGTCTCCTTCGCCTCATTCTGCCTGTCATAGGATCATTTTATATTTAAGTCCTTGCAATGCTACTTCTAATCATGGATATTCTACTATATTGATAGATTAGTAGATAACTCTGCTACTGAGTTAAGATTCAGCAAAAAAAAAAAAATTATACAAGTATTGCTTCATATATTTAGGTTGTGTTTAAACACAACTGTTGGGCCAGTAAACATACCTTAAAAGAGACTGAGGTCAGGCAGTTGAGTGTCAACTCAAGGACAGGATGGGGGATCTGGGAAACTACAGGTCATGTCAGCGTGACCTCAATGCCCAGGAAAGCTGTGGAACAGATCATCTTGAGTGTGAACACAGAGAATGTGCAGGACAATCAGGGGATCAGGCCCAGCCAGCATGAGGTTAGGAAAGCCAGATCCTCACTGAACAATATGATCTCCTTCTATGACAAAGTGATCCACTTAGTGCCTAAGGGAAAGGCTGTGGGTGTTGTCTATCTGGACCTGAGCAAAGCCTTTGACTCTGTCTCCCATAGTATTCTCCTAGGGAACCTGGCTGCCCATGGCTTGGATGTGTGTGTTGGTTGCTGGATGAAAAGCTGTCTGGATGGCTGAGCAACTGGTGGTGTTCCCCCTGGGCTAAGTAGTAGCCTGTGTAATATATTTATGAATGACCTGGACAAGGAGATCAAGTGCCCCTTTAGTCAGTGTGCAGACGACATCAAATTGAGTGGGAATGTTGACACACTGAGGGTAGGGAAGTTCTGCAGAAGGATCTGGATGTGCTGGATTGGCGGGCCAAGGCCAGTGGTAAGAGGTTCAACAAGGCCAAGTGCCAGGTCCTGCTCTTGGATCACAATAATCCCAGGCAGTGCTACAGGCTGGGGGAAAGGTGGCTGAAAGCTGCGTGATGGAAGAGGGCCCAGGGATGCTGAACATGAGCCTGACATGATTGAGCAGCATGCCCAAGGCCAATGGCATCTTGGCCTGTATCAGCAATAATGTGAGCAGCAGGACCATGGATCATCCCCTTGTACTTGGCACTGGTGAGGCCACACCTCAAGCTCTCTGTCCAGCTCCAGGCCTTGCAGAAGGACATTTAGGTGCTGGACTGTGCCCAGAGAAGGGCCATGGAGCTGGTGAAGAGGCTGTAGCACAAGTCTTACGAGGCGTGGCTGAGGGAGGTGGGGTTGTTCAGCCTGGAGAAAAAGAGGCTCAGGGTGACCTTATCACTCCCTACAACCGCCTGAAAGGTGCTTGCACCCTGGTGGGGATGGGCCCCTTCTCCCGGGTAACAAGATTTGCCCTCAGACTGCACCAAGGGAGGTTTATATTGGATACTACAAAACATTCTTCCACCACAAGGCTGGTCAGGCATTGGAACAGGCTGCCCAGGCAAGTGGTTGAGCCACCATCCCTGGAAGCGTTAAAACAAGTGTAGAAGTGGTGCTTAATTCTACTACAAATTCTTGGCTGCAAATGCGTACGTACTACAGGGTCATACGAGAGGCTCTTTTCTTCCACTCAGCGAGAGGGCTCTCAGACTCTTGGGAAGCCCCACTGCGCAGAGCTTGGTTTCCACAGGCAGCTGCCCCTGCCCAGGCACGCACCTTGCCGTGGGGCGAGTGATGAAGGAGGAGACGCTCTGGAGGAGACGCGCCCCGGCCGCCATCACCTCACCGGAAGCGGCGGCGCGCCGGGGGCGGGGCGGGGCGGGGCCGGCCGGGCAGGTACCCCCCGCGCCGCAGTGCACTGGCCCCGCCCTCCCCAGGCCCCGCCTCAGGCCCCGCCCCCGGCAGGTCCCGCCCCTTCCCCGGTCGGCCGCTGCGGGGGGAGGAGGATGAGGGGGCGCCGCGGCGGCGCTTGTGGTGCAGCCAGGCTCGTCTGACCGGGCCCCGCGGTGCCCGCCGCTTCGCCGGCGCTCCCTCCGTGCGCCCCGCTCCGCACCGCCGCCCGGGGCGGGGGAGTCGCGGAGAGTGGATGCCTAGCGGGCACCTCCGGGGCAGAGACCCGCGGACGCCATGGGCTGCTGCAGCTCAGCCGCGCAGGTGAGTGGCCCGTGTCCCCCTCCCTTTCCCGACCCGCCGCCCTCCGCTGCAGGGCCCTGTCACACTCGTCCGCGGCCCCGCTGCCCGCCCCGCGGCTGTGCTCCCTCCGGCCCCGGGTCTGCTCCTGTCGCTGTCCTGTGGCTGCGCAGCCGCTTGTCGCCTCCACAGCCGCGCTCTCTGGCGGCCGTGCATCCCCTTGTGCCCCTTGCAGCACAGCTTCCCTCAGGCTAAGCACCGCTTTGCTGCCTCCCACCACGGAGCCCCGCTTTCCTGTGGCAGTGCATCCCCCCCGCTACACCTGTAGCGCCGTTCTCCCGTGGCTGCGCACTCTCCTGCGTCCCGGTCTGTAATGGCTGGGAACCCGTTTCTTTTCCCTCCCCGTTTCACGCTCCTCCAACAGCTCTGCTCTCCCGTGACTGTGACCGCCTTGCTTTCCCCTCCCGTAGCCTTGCTGTTTCGTGGCTGGGTACAACCCTCTTACATCCACTCGCCCCAAGCCTTCATGCACGTGAAACCTTTTTGCTCCCTCTGTAGCTGTGCTTTTCCCGCTCGTGGCTGTGCACCCCCGTGTTTACCCTCCACCCCTCCACAGCCTTGCTCCTTACCATGCTGCGCACTTCCACCCTCTGTGTACTGTTCTGTGTGCTGCTTCTCCTGTGGGTCATCTTCACCTTGCCCCTTCTTCTCCAGCCCTCCTTTGGCTTTGCAATCCGTGGCATACCGTGCTTCACTTCACTACTATGGCTGCAGCTGCAGACCTCCAGTTCTCACCTGCCATCCTCGTAGTGCCTTGCACCACTGTCCTGTGGTCCCTACTCCACCTCCCCCCTGCCATGCCTCAGTACATCTCCCTAGATAGCTCTGCATGCCTTGCCCTTCCCTGCAGTATGTTCTTTGGGGTCCCTACTGCCCCACCCGACAGAGAGTAGCTGTTCCGTGGGCGGAAAGTCATAATGTCCAGGGCATCCCTCAAGTCCACTGCCTCTGGAAAGGGAGACAGTCCTAATCCCAGCCTTCTTCCTCACTCTGTGGCTAAGGGCTCAGGTGCCTCCCTACATCCATTTCTCTGCGTGTGATTGGTCCCGTGCACAGCTCTTGTTTCCGAGGTCGGTTTTTCTTTCTTACCCCTCCCCCTTCGCTCTGCTTTGCCCTTACTGACTCCTTTTTTTCCCCCAGAGTGGTGTTGCCAGGCAAGGCACAATCGGGAGCTCCACCCAACGCTCCAGTTTGCGGCTCTGCTTCCCATTTTAACTTTACCTTTGAGCAACACGGCCAAAGCTATGCTGTTTTGTTGCGTGGCTCTTATTTGAAGGCTGTAGTACAAACGATCACGACCGATGCCTTGGCTGTGCTTTGCTCGCTTGTAAATGTTAGTTTCCTTTGGCTGTATCACTTGCAGTGGCTGAATCCAGCTTCCAGCAGACTGCTTATGTGGGAAAGTCCGTCTCTGCTGTCCCAGATGACTCATCACAGAGATGAGTTTTTGTAGCTCATCCGTTCAGGCAGACTTTTTCTTTTATATAAGAGCTCTGTCCTTCCAATGCAGAGCACTGCGGAGAGCTGTCCAGTTGCAATAGGAAACATCCTTTCTGTATAGCAACTGTGCTGCAAAGAGGAAGGCGATCAGCTTTATGGTGCATGAACAAATGTTTTGAATTAAGAGAGTGAGATATATGCTAAATGTTAGGGGCGGATTTTTAAATTGTTCAGTCACTGCAGTAGACTGCCAGAGGATATTGTGAAGTCTGTATTGTTTGAGGTTTGCAAAAAAACCCCAACATGTTAGATAAACATCTGTCAGGAGTGGCTTAAGGAAAGCTGATACAGACTTGGAGCACTGAGAGTGAAGCTGATGTTTTGAAGTAATGTTTTGAAGTCTTTTCCAACCTTATTTTCTATGATTTCTATCCAAATTGCTTTTCTTAAGTGTTTTGTAGGCCCTTTCTGGCTCTTCTGTATGAATTTGAATTGCAGTTCACTGTTCTTTTCTTAAAGGAGAATGCAGGCTTATTTGTGGGTAATGTTAGAGGATGAATTGATTTGCATATTTGGCCTGTTCATGGGTTTCGGCTGACTGAGTTTGGGTTTTAGTGCAATTTGTGTTTTGCTGCCAGATTGTGTGATGTTAATAGTATTCTACTAAACTTTCATTTGCCTTCATTATGCGTGGCAAGATACAGTACAACAATTGAGCTTTGTACCCCATATACATATGACTGAAGTATAAAGAATGGCAATTTATTTGATTTCCTAACTGTAAGCAATGGTGTGTCTCCTCAGGAAATCCAAATCAAAGGCTAGTTGCTGAATATTTTATCAGAGTATATGAATTACAAAAACCTTGCTATATACCATACAGCACTACATTAGGTCCTAATGTCTGTCCTATCAACCGTTTTATCATTAAAAATAAAAGTTGTGTTCCTCATCTGCCATGGTCTTTGCACTTCCCCCTCTTACATTTCCCCTGAGCAGGGGTCCATCAGACTTTCCTTCATGTTTCCTTACCTACTTTTTGCTTCTCCCTTTGTAGCTTCATATTTGTCTTTGACATAATTTCTCCTCTTACCATAAACACCGTCAATCCTTATGACTTTGTTTTTCAAGTAGATTTCTCATTAAGTTTATTTTTTAGCTCTCTAGCCTATTTGATCTTCATCTGCTAATCCCCGTTTCTGTTTCTGACAGAAATTATTACTTCTGTTTTGATTCTGCCAACCATCTTATCTGATTACTGCATCTCCCAGTCCCTTTCTCATGACTGCCACCTTCTCCTCTCATTTCTGATAATTCATCTACCTGTGACAGATTGTTGAACGGGATAGATTTCTTTGTAGTTTTATTCATAGCTTTATTTCATACTCAATAATCCATTTCCCCCCCCAGGTATGTTTCCCAGTTCCTTTACTTTGCAGGCTGTCTAAAGGCCTCTATCTTAGGCCTTTTCCTATGCCTCTTCCACAGCAGAATCTAAAGGTTTCCAGAGAAAAACTGATTAGAATTGACATGTTTACCTTTATTCAGCACTATTGATTGCTATGTACAGAGATGTATTCTCGTGTTTGTTTTCTGCTTTTTCTGCCTTTTTAACTATCCAAAGCCCAATTAATTCAGTTTTTCTTCTGTTTTAATTTCAAATTTCAGCAGGTTTTTACCTCCTGCTGCCATCTTATTCCCTTCCTAATTTTATTCTGAGTTGCTGTTCTCATCCTTAAATATAACAGCACTCTTAGTCTGTTTCTCTTCTTTTCCAGATTCCTGAACAGAGGAATGTATGTTTGTTGTCACAACATTCTTTCCTCTTTCTTCATACTAAATTAATTCCAGTCTGGATTCTGTGTTGTGCTGAAATTGTCTTCAAGTAATATCTCTACAGGCTTCTTGTGCCCAAATTGCAAGGATTCCAAGTCTTTCTTACCCTCCTTGGTCTCTGTTGCTTTCAATAGCATATGTAATCCTCTACCACATGGTGTTTTAATCTCCCTGGGATGTCTATAGTGCCACAGAATTTTCTGAGTTAGAAGGAACCCACAAGAATCACTGAATCCAACTCTTAAATGAGTGGTCCATAAAGGGATGGTACTGTTGTTTTGCAATTATTCACTGCCTTCTATTCTCTGATTATTGTTTATTTGCCACTACTTCTGTCTGTGGTTATAGTTCCAGCCTTTTCCCCCCCATTTGTTAACTTCCTATTTTACCAAATATATCAGCTTTATCTGTTAAGAGTCATTTTAGGTTAAACTCAATACAACCATACCAGACTTTCTTCCAGATGAGCTAATTCCTTCTTTTGCTCCACTACTGCTTTGCCTGCTGAGGAGATTAGAACTGGAGTACTTCTTTTCCAGTTTCTTTCTTACTTGCATTTTGGTTTTCCATGTTTGCACAAAGTTCTTTCACTTCTCCTAGTGTAGCATCTTTTGTGATCTCCACTATTTCTTTATCATCACAACTAGAATTCTTGTTTACAACATGAATTTGTTCCTTTTCAGTGTTACCTGTTGTTTCTCCTTAGTGTTACGAGGGTGTCACCATCTTGTTTTCTTTAGAGGCTTGTGCAATTCTGTACTTACTTTGGATCGCTAAGCTATAATTTTTTGTGCTTGTTGTCTCTTTACTATCACCATCTTGAACCTTGAGCTTGTAGAGAAAAGCTTGTGCAAGTTGGCTACATCTTAGCAGTTGTCTTAAAGCAGTCTTGTTTACTTATTGTTACCTATCATGAACAGATCTTCCTAACATTTCTTTGAATTGTAGGTTAGCCAAAGTGTGCTATCCTATATGAGATACCTGTAAAGGATGGGACAAATACTGAGGTGGGATTTCTATCTCATGTCTGGTATTGCTGTTATTTGTCAGTACCTTCATGTTGTTTCAGCCCACTGTCTTATCTCGGCCATATCTTTATCATAAAATGGGTGTTTGCACAAGAAGGGTGCTCCTGTCTGGATGCATCTCTTTTGTCATGAATCTTCTGTGCAACAAAGTTTAAGTTTCTTCTTACTTTTGATGGAGGTAACTCTAGTTTGAGTTTGTGGGGTTTTTTGGTATGTTTGTGCAGTTTTGGAGATGATCTTCTCCGCCTAAATGTAGGGATCTTGTGAGCAAATCTTGTGAGCATTTCTTTCAAATCTTTACTTTTACTGAGGAAGAAAAATGGAGTTGAGTGCTGCTATTCTCTTCTCTTGCTTTTCACTCTTCTTTTCCAGTAGTATTTTCTTCTATGTCACAGCATCAATCCATTTTAAAACTGGATTTTCGGAAATAACTGTTGGAATTCATCACTCTTATGTTGCCACAACTGTTAGGCTGTGCTGTAAATCTGTTTGAACTAATCTGTACAGATTTTTGTTTGTTTTTAAGCAAGAAAACTTATTTTACAGTATCACTCAAATTGCTCCACTGATCTAGTTTATAGCACAGTTTTGTTAAGTTTGCATTGTAATATCTGAGGGGGCAGAAATTCATAGATAGTGAAAGGGAATGAGGTGTGGGGAGAGACAGACCTTAAACTGCTTTCTCGTGGAACAGTTGTAACATAATCTGTTCTCCCTTCCTGCTGTTCTACAATGCAAGTAGCTGATAGTAGTTAAAAGGTGTTTGCTTTGGCAACATGTTGTAGGAAACAAGGCAATTTATTGAAGTCTTAGTGTTTGTGTTGCAATTGGGAAATACCGTGTGTGCTTAAAATAAACTTACAGCTTTTTACATTAGTGACTTAATCTATGATATGTGTGAGAGAAGCTTGAAATATTGCTGGAAACTGGAGGCATGACTAGGAAAAACAAAGCACATGTTATTCTTGGTGGTTTTAGTGGTCACCTTGGTTTTTGAAAGACTGTAAGAACTTCCCATTATAAGAGGAGATGAAGACAGATCATCCCTTAACTTTCCCTTGAGTATCTGCTATCAAAACAACATTGAATAAATCTGGAGTTCCTAATTTTTTGAAAAAATGAGTAGTTCTGACGGAATGTCTCTTCCGACCATTATGGGCAATACAGATTACTAATTGTACATCAGCCATAAGTCTTCAGTTGTCAGAAGTTCTCATAGTCAAATGAGTTTAGGGGGCATTAAAACATGCCTGTTTCATTTTGGGCATGGGTACCATCATGGAAGAAGACTGGACAAATAATGCTGTTGATGAAGGGAAATAGAATGAGTTTTGAGTTCTCCTTCCAGGAGATAGGAAGCTTGATTTCCCTCTCAGTATATTGACAGGAGATGAGGCTTCTGTTCTGGCCTCTGGTAAGCAGATCCTGTCTGAAGGATGAAATGTACAAGAGGATCCAAGAACATGCTACTGATAAGGCATCTCATGGAATTGCTTCTGTATTTCTGGTCTGTAAGCTCTGTTAGTTCTTGTGAAGCATGAAATGTCCTTTTATAAATGCTGTCACAAGCAACTGCACAACCTGTGCAAATAATTCCTTTTGATCTTAACATAGAAATATTTCAACTACATAGATACTTGTGAGTACTCTATAAAATTCATTGAGTTTTTCCTACTGAGAACTAGCTGATCTGAGGTTCAGACTTCCCTTCAGTTCTATCACTACTTAAAATTTGTAGGTAGCAAGTTGTTTCCTTTACTTTTTCAGGTAATTCAAACAAAATCAACATTTTAAGAGCTTCAGGAGGTGATAGTTGGTACTAGGAACAAGCACTGGACATAACATCCTTACAGAATTTTTTTTTTTTTTTATGAAGCGAGAACAGTTTTGGAGAAGACTAATTATCTTGTATTGTTAATAGTGAATGCTAAGTCCAAAGCTTATGTTAAATCTATTTGGCATTGAGACTGCTGTCAGCCATCAGAGTTTTAGGTTAATAATTGTGAGGATGTGTTAAGTATCACCCAACTGATGGCTTTTCTTTACTATTATGAAGAAATGAGAGTGTTTTTTAAGTAGTGAAGTGGTCAACTGTCTCTATGCTGCTTACTCTGAAGGCAAGCTTTGGCAGCAACTGTGCATGCCTTTTCTGTATTTGGGCTGACTATAATCTTTGTTCCTATGAATTTACCTTAGTTATTTCTTTTTTGAAAAGTAGAACATGCAAACCAGAAACTATGGCTTTGATATTTTGTATTTGTATCTTTCCCCCTTTGGAGCAGGTTTTGGAAAATCGTGTAAATTTTATGCTTACCTTCTAAAAAATGGTTATGCAATGTTGTCAAGCTGCTTCTACCTGTTGACTAAACTGATTGCTAATTTTTACCTTTGTTTTATGAAACTGTACTGAAACCTTGGTTGTAATTTTTAGAGAAATAGTTTGTGTTGGTGAATGTCTAATAGTGTTCTTTCAGGTCATTCAACTGCTTTGACATTTCCCAGACTTATGCAGTAAATAAATGTCATTGCATTCATTGGCTTGCTTTTGCTAGGCTCCTCTTATTGTTTTTTTTTTTGTTTTGTTTTCGTTTTTTTTTTGTTTGGTTGGGGTTTTTTTGTTTTTTTTTTTTTTTTTTTTTTTTTCTTTTTTTTGTGGAGTTTTTTGTTTGTTTTGTTTTCTTTTCTTTTAAATCTTCTAGGTAAGCAACTTCCTAATGTGGAGTAGAAGTGTATAATTGTATGACAATGGCCTCTAGAGCATCTGTATGTATATTTAAGAAGAGAGAAGTGTCAACTTGATTTTGAAGTTCAGCTGTACAGCCCAAAAATTTAGGGTTTTTTTCTGCTTTAATATGATTTCAACACCCAGTATGTGATGCACTATAAGAATATAAGATGATTGCTGGTATATTGGAAAGCTGGTTCCATACTGCATTTTTACACGCTAGTTTCTAACAGCTGTTATTTTTATCAATACTGTTGCTAGACTATGATGGAAAGCATGATGAGCAGAACATGGTGACTTGTACCCAATAACATATATAGTCCTTGCTCTTAATTAGTGTAGTTAAGTAGCTGTCTACAGCAGAAATGATCACTGGCCTATTTTGGTTTTGTTTTGAATTGAAATCACTCTTACTGCTCTCCAGATACATTATTTGACTGAGGAAGAAACCTCTGAATGTTGTATACAGATCTGCAGAAACAAAACAGGAAACCAGTTTAAGTATTTCATTCAAGGTCACGATAACCATGTCCTGTGAATGCTTTGTCAGAGTTCCCACAGTTTGCAGTGAAAAACTGCAAAATTATTGCCTAGTTATAAGGAAGTATGCTTATGTAATAAGCTAAGGGCTTGATATAGTATTTCCTTTTCCTTTCTCCTCCCACTTTTTCTTACATAAATCAGATAGAGCTTTCTTATTATTAGTTCCTGTTAATCTAACATACTTTGTGTCCTCAAGCACTGCCCTCTTATTGTAATCCTGAGTGTTTTTCTTTCTTGTTATGCCAGAATTTTGAACCTGGAAGTGGGGAGTTTGTATTTAAGCAGCTGTGATTTTCAACTGGCAAACACGTTTGAAGATAGGATGCATTTTGAAGGGATGCTATGAATGTCCCTTTAGGTGGCAACACTGTTAGTTCCCACCGCAGTGCTGTGCAGGCCTTGAGCGCCTAATGAGCTGTGATGCCTTTGGTCTTGCATTTGCATGAAGACAGTACAAAGAACAGGGGCAGCATTTTCTGTGGAATGTCTTCCACATCTCATGTGGAGACCAGTAACTCGGAAGTTCTGCCTTGGGATTCCAGGTGGGTTTTTTGGATGTGTCTCAACGTCCTGCAATTGAGGACATTAAAGCTAACATTTGAAAGTAAAGTGTGTTTTTAATTGTATGTTTTACTAGTGCTGAGTTAGAAAATATTTTATAATTTGGGATTTGCAGTCTGTAGAAGTAATAAAATTTGAAATTCTGTGAAACAGGTTGATGAACAAGTAGAAAAATCAAATATAGTGCAGTAACTTGGTATGTGCAAAATGTCTTCAGATATGAAGAAATGTTTTTATTTTTTTTGTTTTGTGGTTTTTGTGGGGGGGTTATAGGTTTTGGGGCAGATGGGGTTTGTTTTGGTTTTGTTGCTTTGGGTTTTTATTGTTATTGTTTTGGTTTTGTTTGCATGACTGATTTTTTATTAATGATTAAGAACCATGGAAGTACCAATATTGCGTTGAAGTGCATATTTTAGGGCCCTGAAAAATATTACTGTGATATTTGTAAAGTATCCTTATTTATCGCTCATTTGAAATAAATACTTAATAACGTGTAATGAAGAAAAGAAACAATAACTAAATACTTTGAGATGTTAAAGCAGGGCTTTTGTCTGCAGATGGCCTATCTCTAAACTTCAAAACTGCAGCAGGTGTGCTGATCATGTCAGCTTTATTTAATCAGCTGTGTTATGTTTCAAGATAAATATTTAAGTTGTTGATTGAGGTGGAGGTATGTAATCAAGGAGTTTTGAATGTTTAATATGAGTTGACTTATATCTTATATTAAGATGAATGGAGGATGATCTACAACACAACATATGCTACATTCAAGGGTGAAGTCTCCATGTATGAGTTTTCAGGGTAAAAATCCTTATGTTACACCATTAGTAACACTGTAAGTGATACCTTATGTGATACCTTATGTGATACCTTATGTGACTTGTGACTATGTGTAAATTTGTTTACCTTATGTTAAAAACTTATAAATACTATTGGTGCAGTCAGAGAACATTAGTGAAATAGAGGATGTGGACATATTGAATTGGTGGTTTTATTAATATCTGAAGTGAAGCAAAGCATAAATTCATTACCTTTTGGTGGATAAAGCAGTATTACACCTAGCAGTATTTCTGACTTTGGTACTTATGATGGGCAGGTGCATCTTTTCAGTGGACAGGGCACTGGAAAATGAAAGTAGTGGAATGTGAAGTCATTAGGAAAATAAGGATGTGGGTGCCTATATGTTAAATACTGGTATATGGCTCTAGGTCTGAAGTGTGACTAGTGTCTGCTCTGCGGTAAATTGAAAAATACACTTCTGTAATGAGATTGAAGCAGAAATTACACAAAAATGGGTATTGGACTCCACAGTGAGTTGTATGTCCTATTATGCAGTCCCTTTTGGAATTGCCCCAAGGTGTTTTGACTTCTTTGTAGAGATGACTGGGACATGCTGCAGTAGTTTTACAGTGACAAGCTCTTTTGTCCCTTTCAGTGGTAGACATTGCTTGGGTTTTCTAAGTCTTAGGCAACTCAAGCTTCTGCCTCCCATGAGAATGCAACCATTAGCAAAGCAAAAGCAAAGAGCATTAACTCTTTGAGATTGGAGCAATACTACTATTCCCCAGAGGTAGACTAGGCCAAGTCTACCCTAACAATTATTTTAGTGTGTTTATGGAGGTATTTTAATTTGATACAATACAGTTCATTCATACAGTTCTTCCAGGGAACTGGTATAATTTAGTAGAGTGAAAGTTTGCACTTGCTGGTGCGTGTTCCTGCTCTAGTAGTACCAATAATATGCTGTATAATAAACAATTCATATTGTGAACCTGAGAGATTATCTGAACTCAGACTAGAGCGCTGTAAGCTGCTGTTTGTGCTTTGTCTGACAACTATGCACAGGAAGTCTGTAGGTCATGGTGAACATTTTAACTAAGTCAGCTGTGTACAGTGTTCTTAGACTCCTTGGTGGAGTAAGCGAAGAGTTTTCATGTAATATGGTAGGTAAAGTCATGAACTGAAAATAGGTTTCATTGTTCAAGACTTTGCTCTGCACACTTAAACAGTGGATTTGCCACATGAAAGTTTTATAGAGAGAACTAGTTTATTTTTGTTCTCAGAAGTGTACTTGTGTGGGGAATAGATTGTCATGCTTGAGGTCAGGACTCGTGGTCTCTCTCTTAAAGCTCTAGGATCGAGGTCTATTCAGAGATGGAAGAAGTTTCATTAGGATAATATGGAACTGCTGTTAGTTCCTTTAAACAGCTGCATGGTGTAGGAAAGTACCATGTCTTGGACAGAAAAATGGTATATCCTTAAGAAACCTTAAGAATTACTCTCTTGCATTGGAAACAGTTTGGTAAAGTAGTAAATTATGGCTGATCTTATTTGTAGGTGGAATGCTTCACAGTAAAGGTCTACGTGTGATTAGTACTTTTCTTCAGCTTGTAAAGATGTAAAATGGGTAAAATACCATCTCCTTAAATTGCCATTAGGAATAACTTAGAAATGTTTCAAGAACTGTCTTTTTCTCCTGTGTGGGTATGTTTCAATAGCATTTGAAGGTGCAGGGTTAAACTTGGCTTACAGGACAGCTTCTGAACTGGATGACTTCTTGGTCATCAGCTTTTTAACCTGACTTGTCCATTTCCCAAGGAGCCATGCCCTTACATGTCATTTGGTGGTATGCACAGTATCACAAATGGACCCTCCAATTTTGAAGGGTTGAACTTGCATCATAGGTGTAAAATTTGTATATTCTATACAAATTTATATATATATATATACACAAATTATTACAGTGCTGTCGGAATAAACAAAATGCTATTTATATGATCAGTTGAATCTCTGGTACTTTATCAGAACCAGTTTGCCTTCTAGGAAAGGTGGATGTTGCAGCAGTTTCCACAAAAGATGCCAATCAGGATGAGAATCCTTTTTTTGCCTCTAAAGGCTGTTTATTAATGCTGTGTGCACACTCTGGCTATTTGTCTTCTATGAAGATAGTTAGCTACACAGTAATTTCTGAATTCTAATTTAAATAAACAAAGAGCAGTTATGTCTATTTACTCTTCTGTATTGAATTACAGTTGTATGTATTCTGAGTCAGGATGTTACATCAAGGTGATGAAACAGAGAATTTAAAGATGTAGTTAGATGAATACGGTTCCTGGGATAGGGTTTTGTAACAAATTATCTTAACATCAGTGTACTTAACTATCTGAATGAAGTTGTAACTTTGTTCTTACAATCTTTGTGTTCATATGCAAGTTGGAATAATCCTGTACTCTCCAACTGCTAACAAGTCAAAGTGGAGACTCTAGGCTCTGACCTGCAACTCCTTTTCGTCCAGTAACTCATGCCAGTTATTCCACTGGGTTGTCCTACCTGCCTCACTAGCACCCGAGTTTTCTTCTTCTTGAAACATGTCATCTGACCACCACAAGAGTTTTTCTTTCTGCTTCCTGTACCATCCTGATGTTGCAACATCATCAGTTGATGGCAGATTCCATCCTTATCCTGATCTTATTCACATCTTTGCTACTTACCCGCAGCTTGATTATCTGTATATGTAGTGCTGCAGATGTTCTTTAATAGGCTTCTTGCTTCATCACTCCCAAATTTTACATTGCATGAGACATGTTGTGTTCAAAATAAATTCTCTGTAGCTCCCTGCATCTGTAGTCTCCTGTTGAAATGCTGTTTTTTCATCTTTCTATGCTCTTATATGGGTTTCCCTCTGGTTATGGCACATAAGTACTCGGATGGCAGCACCTACAGTTAACAGTGAAAGTGGTTTTGGCTATGCTTATGTACAGGAATTCTGGCAATTCCTATACAGAAGTATATTGCAGTATTCTGCAATATATTTATACACCTATTCTTTGGTGTTGCAAAGGTATATTTTGGAAGTGGCAGTAAGAAAGAAATCTGGAAGAGGGATTTGTCTTTTTGTTTTGGAGTGATTGGGTGCAATGAGTACCAAGAAAATAACCTATTTTTATTTTGTATTTGCATGCAAATACTTTTAGTCTTGAGAATGTGTTACTCTGAATTCAACTAGGAAAAACCAGTAGTTGATATCCTGACATTCTTCCCACTTCCTCTTCTGCAAGAGAAGTCTTAATTGTAGACATCCAGTCTTCTAGGTGTGTAGTACTAAAACAATTGTAAAACTGCAGCACCCGAGGGTTCTGATTTGGTTTTGAGTTTGCTATGTCTTGTGCAAAATGTACAGATGTAAACTTCTGAACACACTCATTTGAGTTCTTGAGTAAATGGCTCATAAAATCACCACAGATAGGCTGTTATGAGGAGAAAATGTTCCCAACCTGCGAGTTTGTCTTGGAGAGAAACACTGGTTTGCCAGCCTTCCACTTCTGACTGAGTGCTCCAGATTCTCTGTGCTCTCTCATGACAGTACATACTTTGTTAATGGCAAGAATATCCTTAGAGAGCATAGTGTAAATTATGAAAGCTCTGTTTTAAGGGAAAACTTGAAATTAATCAAATAGTTTCCATTTTTTTTCTCTAGCTTTCTTGCATAAGCAAATAGTGCAAGCTCCTAATCTATCTGGAAGAAAAGCTAAAATGAGTAGAAGTACTGATTTAGAACTTCAGGCAAAGCATGTCTGCTAAAATGTTATGGTGTTTCAGTCACAATGGAGACCAAGCACAGTTTACAGATTGCAGAACAAACAACATTTTTTAGACCTTATGGACCATGGATTAACAATTTATGTTGCCGAAACATGGAAATCACAGTCTGAGTAAATGCCTGAGGGTGTAGAATAGGTGGAGCAATCACTGGAGAGACAGTGACAGCATCATCACAGACAAAGATAAAGGACAATGAATCTATGGAAGAGGATTCATTGGGAATCCAGAATACGAGGAAGCATCTGAGAAGAAAGTAATAGACAGATAATAGTAGCTAGCTTGGGTTTTAATGAGGTGTGAGGACAATAAAGATTGGACAGGCTACAGAAGAGGGTGTTGTTTCAAACATATCTAATTTCATACCTTGTTACCATGATAGGTGGTTAAATTGTAAGTTAGTAAGTATCTAGTACCTGTTGAGTTTCCTCCAAGGATACTTTTTGTTTAGAATACCTTCCTAGTGGTTGGTAGGTTGGTTTTGGTGGGGTTTTTTGTTGTTTTTTTGGGGGGTGTTTAAATTTTGTTTCATTTTTTTTTTCATTCTTTTTACTTTAGCAGAATGAGAACCATAGATAATCAGTTTATCTGTGTAACTTTCTGACTACGTTCTACGTTATGGCATTTCAAGTTTCTTTTTGACATATAAATTGCGGTCCTCTTAGTAAGTAAAATGGATTACTTATGGTAACTGTTACTTATGGTAACTGTGACTAGTCAGACAACTGAAATCCTTGCCAGAGCTATTCTAGAGGCTTTAAAAATCCTATTAAAAGATTTTGAATGCAGATGGTAGAGAGAGGATAAAAAACCCCAACAAAACAAAGCACACTCTGCAGTGCATTTTGCTGCTCCCTCTTTTACCAAGGGCAGTTTGCTCTTAAGACAGCAGCTGTAGCTGAAATTTATCTCTGCTGTTTGTAAATAAAAGTAAATTTCTAAAGAATCTAGAGTTCTTGGAGTGAATTTAGGAATAGGAAGCACGAAGTCTTCTGTATTTTATGCAATTATGATTATGCTAATTATAATAACATGAATGTCACAATCTTGTTGTAAATGTTAAGTTCCAAGAGTGTGTTATTTTTAAGTGTGAACTGCCAGGATCAGAAGATTCAGTTTTGTTGAATGTGGGTTGTAGAGTACCTAATGTGACCTTTTAGCACCTCTCACTGCTGATTGAGTAAAATCTGAAGAAGTTTGTTCAGAACCTACAGTAAATTTGCATCTTGAATTAAAACAGTATTTATCACACCTGTGAAACTATATTTATCACACACTTAAGTGGAACTTCCTTAATAAAAGATTGCAAAATTAGCATGGAATTCCCTAATGCAAAGTTGGACTACTTAGAAAACTGCGTTTTTTGAAATGTGATGCCTGCAGGATTTCATTTGTTTATCCAGTTTTTAGATCTCTGATGGTAGTATTTTAAAAGGTTGCCTTGTGCTTGTGAATTAAAAAAAGCCGAAGTCATGAATACCAAAAATATCACCTTGCTAATATCATGTAAGTTACATGCCGTTGCTTTTTTTAAAATTAAAAATATGCAAAATACATACTGGAGATAAAAGATGTTGACATTTCATCCAGCCATTCTGTTTTAATTCAGTACTGACATTTGCTGCCTTGTCATCAAAATCTTGAAGGTTCTTTAGAGTCTTAAGAGGAAAAAATGAATTCAGAATTTGAATAGGTTATCCCCTTTGCTCTGTCTCTGGAGAGAACAGTTATGTATGTAGTCTCCTTATATCAATCTCCTTTTCTTCCTCAAGGATTAAAACAGTGTCTGCCATTTTTGGGTCTCAGTCAATATATCTGAAGAGTCAGTATTTGGGAGCCTGTTGAAAAAACTTGTGTAACTGTACTTTTAAAAGTTGCTGTAATCAGTATTTTTGTTATAACAAATTCTAATTTGGTGGTTAGTTTTGTGTTACAGCTAGTGCTTATTCTTTTCCTGAAACCTTTTTGCCTAAATGACTATTTATAAGACTTCAGTTACCTTAGCAGTGTATACATACTTGAGATTTTTTACCTCATGAGCAGCAAACTATCTGAATTGCTTACAACTACCTCCATCATTCAGTATTCCAACCTTTAGTTATACAGCTTTCCTTTCTGGCACGATAGCAATACAGATGAAGGATTTCTTCACTGTAGTGTTAAGCTCAGCTGCCTTATGGCAGGTAGAAAGCTATTCCTTAAACAGCAATTTATTGCCTCCTTTCTAGATGCATAGTTCTTGTTCAGCCTGCCAATAGTGTTTGAAAACTTAGGGGTTTTGAAAAGTTTAATCCTTTATCCTTCCTGGAAATCACATTACTGAAAAGTAGCTGTGAAAGACTGCAATATGAGATATTGTCAATTCCATCCC
Source organism: Phylloscopus whistleri (assembly GCA_017589585.1). Taxonomy (NCBI): domain Eukaryota; kingdom Metazoa; phylum Chordata; class Aves; order Passeriformes; family Phylloscopidae; genus Phylloscopus; species Phylloscopus whistleri. Next base: position 871,467 of record JADMLD010001058.1, on the reverse strand, counting down.
ATTAATTTCTGTTTCCTGTTAATAAAAAGACAAGTGAAAATAGTCTGTTTTGTGGACAGGCATTTGTAAACTTCTGGATAATTAACTATTTTCTGGGTAAATAACTGTTTGGTGGTCTACCACCTGTGGAGCCACTTCTTTTGGAATTGTACATGAACCTTACTCTTTAAGTCTTTCGACCAAGCTTCTTAAACAATCTTGGCATTTAAGGATGGTTCCTGCTGTAGGTAAATTACCTGTAGAATAATTTTCTGCCTTTTTGTATTATGAGCAGACAATGGAAGTGTTTTTAACCTCCTCTCTCTCTTTTCACACAAGAGTTCCAAGCGAGAGTGGAAGCCTCTGGAAGACCACAGCTGCACAGATGTACCATGGCTGCTCTTATTTGTCCTCTTCTGCATAGGAATGGTGAGTAAAACTCAGAGGATTTTGTAAATGTTATATTGTTGAAGAGTTTGCATTCATAAGAAAGGAATTTTAAAAGCTGTCAGTAACCTAATCACTGACAAAGATCAGGATGTATTTGCGTGGGAACCATCAGCTGTAGAACAGAAATGAGTAGTATGTACATATCAAAGGCCTTTGGTAGGGACCCGTAATTTATTGTTGGTGCCAGTTCTTGCTCCAGCTTTTCTTCCCCTGAAACTGCAGTCTCAATGGTAAGTGATTTTTCAGCATGGCAAATTATCACTTGACTCATGTTCCTTGTGGGCTCTGCATATCCCAGAAATGATAGCTGGGAGTCTGGTAAACAATTCTGTGAATCACAGTAAACTTTTTTGTGAGACACAAAGATTCTGACTATCAAAGAATTAACAGAGGTTTTGCTTATTAGTTAATTTATTTATTTTTATTGTATACTTCGTAGAAGCAGCTATTGTTAACAACGATATTACTAATGATAAAATCTTTCAAAGTTTTAACAGTTCTGTCCTCTGTGATGAAATCATCACCTTTTTCAAGTCAACCTCACTACACTGTACACTTTATTAGACCAAACCTCCAAAAGCTGCAGATTAATGAAAAGTAAAAGTACATTTCTTTCTGTCTTGTTTTGTTTCATGGACCTATGTTTTGTACTCTTCTTAAATAGAGAACATCCATTGCTGTCTTGTATTGCTGTGTTGCAAGCAGGTGTCCTTAGGGGGTTTGGGACTTATGTGCTCTCAGCTTTCTTTTCTGCTCTCCCTTGGTCTCTGGTTTTTGGAATAATTTCACTGAAAAATTTCTTCTACTTTCCCCAGGATGTTTTTCAATGGTTGGCCTTCAAATATAAAAATTATAATGATTATTTAAAATCATATGAATTATGGTGTCACTGTAATGTGAATATCCTAAAATTGCATAAAGCACAGCACTTCCCAAAATAAGCAGCTTTCTTTTGCATTTGTGGTTTTTTTTTTTTTTTCTGGTTTTGTTATGTTCCCTGATTATTCGATTATACTTACCTGTTCCCCCAGTTATAAATTAATTTTCTGTGCATGAGTGTCCCAAATTTTCCTGTCTAAGCAATGCAATATACAAAGAAATCATCCACCTGGGTCACATAGTTACCATTCTAGGAGACTTCACTTGCAGTGTGAACCACCCACGTTTTCACTGTTCCATGCCAACGTCATTACCTGTTGTCATCATTTCATCTGATCCTGCCACTGCCATCTGTTGCTCCATGAACTTGTCTCGGCTGTTTATTCCACTTCTCAAATCTTAGCCTGTCTCACATGTAAAATCAGTTCCTTGATGGTAGTGGAGTGAGCTGATGGTTCATTTCTCCGTCTTAGTGATTTGCTAATGGAGCTTTTGGGCCAGTCTCGTTTGCACAATCATTGCCTTAATCTTGGTTTTGCTTGTGAAATATCTCTGGAAGTTCACAGCAAAACCTGCCTGCTTAGGGTATTTTCCACATTACTTGGTCTGAACCACTTTGCATCTGTTTCTTTTCTGCATTTAAAACCAGCATCTGAAACTATAGTGGCCTTGACCTGGTCACTAGCTTTAAGAGGATTTCCTTAAAAGAAACTTGTGTAAGATAGGTCTCTTCATTCTAGCTCATCTTTGAAAGTACTGAATTTAAAGGAGAGAAAAAAAGTCAGTAAGGAAGAAAATCTGGATTGTGTGGAATTGTTTAAGATGCATAGCAATCCTTGACAACTCCATCTCTGCTTGTAGCTCTCCTTCACTGCCTGCCCTTGCCCACTTGCTGACTTCTCCCTTCTGCTTCATGCCCACTTGTGCTGACAATATGACTTTCAAATCACATACAGGAGTCTTAACTGTGCTTGCATAATATCCAGTGTTAGATGTCTGAATCCTCTTTTAGCTTGCATTCAGTTTTACTATTGCACAACAGTTCTCTGTGATAGTTCTTGTCTTTCCTTTTCCAGTCTGAAAGAATTTCTAGACAACCTCTGCTTAGAAATAAATTAATAAAACTGACTTTTCCCAGCTGTCAAACAGACTATTGCTTAACTGTGGAGATTTTTTATTCTTCCAGGGTTTTATCTGTGGCTTTTCAATAGCTACTGGAGCAGCTGCAAGACTGCTTTCGGGATATGACAGTTATGGAAATATTTGTGGACAGAAAAATGTCAAGGTGGAGGGAATAGTCAACAGTGGTCTGGACCTCACACACAAGAAGTAAGTATGTGATACAATTTTTGCATTCTGTAAACCAGGAAAAGCAAAACCTTTCTTTCTTTGAGAGTGGTTTTAAATAATGGGAAAAGGGATATGCTAACTCATTCCTACTTTTCCTTTGACACTTTTCTCACTTAGAGGACAGCAATCTTTTGTAGCAACCAGCAACATTAAACTGTATGTTGGCAGATATGCAAATGAATACAGCTAAGACATTGAGGAATTATTTTTTCTCAGTATCCATTTCATGTATATTGTACTAGACTGCTTAAAAGTCTTGTTTGTGAGAGTTTTAGGTGCAACAAGTATTCTCAGATTTGGGAGCAGGCTTTAATATCAATGTTTGCTTTTAATGTTTAATGTTTGCTTGTATGCTTGGTTTCTGCCACTAGATGTAAGGGGAAATGAGGTATATCTGGCACATTAGAATACGACTTTAAAATTTAAACTGTAGGCAGAAAGTATGTATGTGACTTGTGGAGAAAATGCACAAAACTTTAGAGGTGCGCTCAGCTTTGCATAAGCTGTTAAAACTCCTGTTAAAACTTGTACTCAAAGTTCAGGTACTTCCTATCTGTTGTGCAGGAAGGCATCACACTGCAGTAATGGTACTGGAGCAGTAGCAAGAATTCTGCACTGACAGATTGAGTACCTGTGAATATCTTTTGAGGTCTGTCTTGTCAGTCAGGCAAGTTCAGAGTCCTTACAACTTGGGTGACTTAAGAAAGTAAACTCTTTTGCTTAGTAGAGTGATACTAACTGACACAAAAAAGTGGTTTTTTCACCATCAATTATTTCAAGGAGCTAACAAGTTACTAATTTCTGAGTATGATAACCTTTTGCTTCACACTTTTAGACTAACAGAAAATTCATGATTTTCATAAATTATTTTGGAAACATGCTTTCCTGAGATCTGCTTATTTTGAGTTACTATTCTTAAAGACTTCTAAGTATCTCATTTAAGATTTGATGTAGATAGATAATTGGTGATTACCAGAAAGATTTGAGATAAATAAAATGTCTGGAACTTTTTACAGATATCTTTTGTCAGAGAAATAATTTCTTTATCTAATCCCGTCTTTCAAGAAGGTTGAAAGGCTTAAAGCTTATGCAGCATAATTTTCCTATTTTTTTACATAAGCATTTTAGCACTTTCTAAACCTATGTGTATATAGTACAAAATTGTGATTCTACTGTTATGAGAAAAAAAGCAAAATTTAAAACCGTAATTTTAAGTTTACCTTTAGAAAGAAGTGGTGTCCAAGTTCATGTGAAAGTAGAGAAACTCAGACGTCTTATTGAAATGTAGTAATTAATATTGTGATAGTCTTCTACATGTGACATAAGTCAGACCATCATGTGGGGAAACATCTACCACTAAGTAAATTCCTCTTGTAAATGCAAGCTCAAAAGACAGCAGATAAAAAGCGAGACTGTTTTTAACACAGCTAATTGACAGACCCTGTTTGTCAAGAAGTTTAATGAGGATCAAAAGTATTATGCTTTTCTAACAAAGATGTCATGGCTTGAGGCATGATCTAAGCAAATTAATGGATACACGCGTAGGAGTTATAGTCATCTCTGTTTGGTTAAGAGAAAACCCTCTGCTAAGGCAGATTATTCTTTAACTGTTCACATGAGGTGCCTAGTACAGTCCAGGGTATCCAGTTTTGGAAGAGATTCGTTCTTATATAAGTGAGTGATCCCTCCTTCTTTCACACCCCATAGTTTCTTCTGAAAAATTGCCAAGCAAATTTAAAAAGCTATTTGCTTTGCATCTGTCTCTAGCAGATGGAGTTCCTACAGTGTCTGAGGTGGAGTTCATGGGAGTATTTAATGCTATTTTTATAGGCGCACTTTGCAGACAGACTGTAAAAATAAACTCTTCTTCCTGCCTGTACATTCAGTTTGTGTAGAGAAAGACTTTTAAGCTCTACAAATGGGGCTTTGGAAACATGAAGTTATTCTCATTTCATTTTGCTTGCAGGGTAATTCCATTTTCATTTCCTAGTCCAAGGGCTGAAAAGCTAAATCATCTGTAAAAATAACATTTTCTTCCTTGTATATGACAGCAATCCATAGGCCCTGTGATGTGGAAGTGAAATTGGTGTGGTCTGTGTGGATATAGAAATCTGGGTGGAAAAGGTGAAGAGCAGAGTTCTCACAGGGATATGATTTGCTCTGTGTACATCAGATATGCTGAAACCAGTGAGATGAAATATTGGGACAGAGGATTTTACAGCCTGATCTCATGAACAGAGAGTGGATCAGGCATCCTTTTATTTTTACAAAGTCACCACAACACACTTTAATAATCTGTTTTCTAGAGTCAGACATAGGCTTATACTCTAGATTTGGCAGTGAATTCTAATTAAACCTATCTGCTTCAAGTAAGCTCCTTGCTTTACAAGTTCTAGTAGTTATAAGGGGTTAAAAATGACCTTTTATTTGCAAATAAATGATAATCACAGCCAAATATAAGTCTCTGAAATGCTAATTCAGTCTGGTTTTTGATCACCAATAAGTCAATTCAGTTTGTGCTATCTACTGAACTACTAGGAAATGTGCATATGATGCTATGGAGAATACTTAGGGTGGCATTCTGCCCGAGCACACGCCTTTGACCCAAGGAAATGCTTGAAGTTTAGGTAATGGGAGAACCCAGGGATGATTTGCAGCATGTACACAGAGAATTTGGTTAAGTGAAACTGTATATGCCCTACTGTTGAAGAAATTTTTGACATTAGACTCTCATTTCCATTAGATGGCACAGATCAATTATGATATCTGGTAGCTCAATCTATGTGTCTTGAAAAGAGAGAACCTGAACAAAGAAATACCTGGGGAGTTATTTCCCTTGCAGTCTAAATTCCCTATCTCTTATGTGATAGCCTGGACCAACAGCACCATTAGTGCCTGGAGTGTTCTTGCTTTTCATTGGTTTCCTGTTTTGTTACCAAGTGGTTGCCATGTGGTCATCTTCATGCCCTCTTAGGCTGGTTTTTGTGGGGGTTTATTTTGATTCTGTACTCCATATTGCAACATGGTCATTACAGCTCCTGTAACATGCTGTATGGGCTGTACACTCTGGCTGTTAGTTTTTAGGTCATATTTAAGACGCTAGCTCTGTCTAGGTGTAGTAATGTAGAGATTACTGGCTCTTGGTTTCACCTTGTTGCTCTACAGCATTCTGAAAGAATGGGGGAATCAATCTCCTCTCCCAGGTAACAAGTGACAGGATGAAAGGAAATGGTCTCACACACTGGAAGGGGAGGTTTAGATTGGACATTATAACAATTTTTTTTTCCCAAAAAGGTTATCAAGCCCAGGGAACTGGTGGAGTCACCATTCCTGGAGGTATTTAAGAGATGTGTCGATTTGGTGCTTAGGCGCATGGTTTAGTGGTGGACTTGGTAGTGCATTTACAGTTAGAGTAAATGACGTGAAAGGTGTTTTTCAACAAAAATTATTCTGTCATTCTAAATCTGCCTTATTTTAGTTTAAAGCCATTCCCCCTTTTCCTTTCACTATTCACCTGTGTGAAAAGTCACTTTGTCTTTTACAGAAACCCCTATAAGTACTGGAAAGCTGCCAAAAGGTCTTTTCACAGCGTTCTCTTCTCCAGGATGAACAGCCCCAGCTCTCTTAGGGCATCCTCGTATGCTTCAACCATCTCATCATTTTCATGGGTCTCCTCTGCAGTAGTTGTAATGGGTTCATGTCTTTCCTGTACTGGGCATTGCAAGCTGGGTGCAGTATATCAGTTGGGGGATCCCCCTGAGGGCAGAGTAAAACTTGCCTTGCTATTCATGCTTCTTTTTATGAAGCCTCAGATACCGTTGGCTTTTTGGGCTGCAGGTGTGTCCATTGCTGGGTCATGTCCAATTTCTAAGGCACTGGTGCCTCCAAGTCCTTCTTTACAGGGCTGATACTTTATAAAGATTCATAAATGTGCATATGTTGTAACTCTACTATATTGATTTTCAAATAGCAAACATATTTTCATTTGCAGTGTCAAAGCATCTCTAACAATATGATTACTTTGTTTACGTCAGTCTTTGTATTGCTGGTATAAGTTATTTCCTTATTAGAAAATTAGTCTATTGCTGATTATAAATAACTGAAATTGCAACACAAAGCGTGTAATGACATTCTTCTAGAGAGAAACAAAACCTGTCTTGTGACACAGCATGAAATTTTCTGCTGTAAAATCACTTATTTTCTACACGTAAGCTTTATAAACAACAGAAAATTAACTTTTCTTCTGTAATGCTGGTTCCTAGAATTTTGGTTCTTGCTTTAGCTGCAATGAAGTAAAAATAAGCTTACTTATCTTACTTGTGTCTTCCAAGGCCACAGATTGAAGCCGGAGATTTGATAGCCTGGAGTTTTCTGTGCAACTCCCTTACTGCTGTCAGAACTGTCTCTGTACCATACAATGCAGTGCTGTGTAAGGCTGTGCCCACACTTCTGTCAAAACTGCATATGATGCTGTAATTGCATTGTATTTCTAAACTTCCAGGTTTGAGTTAGAATTGTAGTGTTTATTTTATAAAATATTCAGGTAATTGAAATGATGGCTTGACCCTTGAATTGAAATCACTGTAGAAGTGGGATGAGTTCTAGCTTGCTAATGGTGACATTCCTGATTTGGTTTCCTTACAGAAATTCAGAGGACTGTTCAGTCCTACAGCTCCCACCACCCAGGGTCTCTGTGTAGGCTGAGGGATGTTGATGTCCAGTAACATATGGGACACCGACATAGCTGGTTACACAGACTGGCAGTGACAAGATCCTGCCTTCAGTACTGGTACTCACAAGCACAGCCACCCATGTCACCTCCTCCTCACGGGCTGACAGTGGCAGAAGGTCACTAGCGTAAGCATAAGTGTGATGCATTCCAGGTTCACAAGCTCACATACATTTGCGGATTCTTCAAGTACCAGCACAGCACCTTATCCACCTTGTGGGTTCCCCCTACTCAGCAGCTGATCCAGTTTGGTGTGAAGTGTCAAACACGCACTCATTTCACAAGCACCCCAGACCTACAGTTTCCTCCAAATAACACCACAGACCCTCTACCCACCCAACACTTCACACCTAGAGCCCCTACTCACCATCTGATATGGCTTGGAGTTTGTTAGTGAGTTATACCAGGAGTTGGACTCAGTGATCCTTGTGGGTCCCTTCCAACTTAGGATTTTCTATGATTCTAAAATTTGCATAGATCTGTTTTGGAGAAGGTGCTCAGCCCCATCAACAGCCAGCATCACAAGGGCTGTGACCACCTATGCTGAGTTTATCACTTCTGTAGCTGCTTTTTTTGTGGGTACACATTGTTCCCACCCTAGCAGCTCATTGCCAAGTCCCCTCCCTGCCACTGGCACTGAGACCTCACTCACTTCAGTGGCTGACACCACAGTCCTGTGGCACTCAAACTCTTGGTCTGATTCCAGTTGCTGGCACCGGATCCCTGTCAGTCCCCCCAGTAGCTGGCATGTAATCCCTGAAGCATTTGCAGCATCCATGCACATGAGATGGAAACTAGAATTATGCAGAGAGAGTTACAAGCTTTAGTAACAGGACAAGGTAGACTGCAGTGATCAGGTGCTGAGGTCAGATAATGTACTGTACCAACATCAGCTTGCATGTGACTGTTCCCTTTTACACCCCTGTCTGCTACCCTGTCCCATGCACATCGCCTTAGATGCTGGCAGGGTCCCACTGACCCCTCCTATGTTCTGCACTTATGAGTTTACATCCCTATCAGTCGCAAAGTTCCTGTCTGCAGTTTCTTGATAGCCCATTAATTACTGTCATTGACTGGGTTTGTTTCTGATTATTGCTTTTATTAACATTAAGTGGACAAGTTTTATGTCTGAGTGTCTCCCTCCTTTTCCTTATCTCAATTTGACAAGGTCCTTAACCAGATAGTCATACTGAAAAATCACCATTTTCATAATCCACGTATCCTTACCAATTAGTGAGACCTACCAGGTTTGTTCCCATCCTGGCCTCTCTTGCCATATCAGTCAGGTTTGACTCTAGGTTCTGCTTTGTAGCTGCTTTAACCAAATACCCTCAAAGAAGTAGATGCTCTCCTGCCAAGTACACTTATTGTATGGGATAACAACTGGAGGGACTTCAATTAAAACAGCTATTCCGTGTCTTGGTACCAACTCAGGAGTATTTTCTTTGAAATAAGGGAAAACCGTGGCTTATTGCTTGCACACAGTTATTTTTGCTTTGTCTGCATGACAGAATTTTCATTACACTTGTTTCTTAGACTCCAGTAGTCTGTCTGTGACGACCCAAGATGTGTAGTGTCTAATAAGTAGAAAAGAAATAAGGGTGGATGATTTCACTGAGATATTGACAAAGAAAGGAATGTTTTAAGAATGCAAGTAATCTATTACCATGTTACAGGTGATTTAGATGACATGAGTTTTGATGGACTTTTAAGGAAGGCTGTATTACATAGTAATCATATCCAGTATACTGACACTGGGTAATAGAACAGTAGACAGCAATTAGCATATAGACTGAAGGTGTTCAGGGAGGCCCTAAATGCTTTTTATGAATGAAAGGAATTTTTACTCATTACAGAATGAATTCCCATCATGAGGACTGCAAAAATGAAAATGGCATTTTATATGGTAGATTTTCTGGTGTTTTCATATGATCATGTTGGGTAATATGGAGAGAATATTTCAATGCATAGTACATCACCAGAATTGTAGGGATTTAAGAATTGTTCAACTTTCAAAGGGAAAAGCACCTCTATTGTACTATCAGTGGAAATTCTGTAGGGCTAGTATTGTCATAAAGCATATATAGCCAGGAGATGTTAGTTAAAAATATATAATTTGTACTTCATTCATTGGATTCTTAAATCACATTAATTGTGAAAAGTTAGCAAGTAGAATCTCTTTAAAATACTGCACTTAGATACTTGTACTTGAAGTATCTTGTTAGATACTTGTACTTGAAGTATCTGAAGGAATTTTATTTCTAAAGTAAATACTAAAGTAATCTGTTCATCAATCTATACTAAAAAACTATGTGTATGGTACTATGTGTATGCATTAATACAGTCATGGACCTTTTCTTTTTGCAGAGTAAGAGTGTCTTTATTTGGTTTCTTGGGTCTTTTTGGAAAAAATTTGAATTCTCTAAGTCAAGTTTAAGGTTGGAGTAAAGGTTTGTGAATGTTTGGACTCATATCTGTGAAGAGACATGGTAGGACCACTGCTGTTTTTGTGAGTAGCACCATTAGAATGGACTTGAATCAGGTAGAGTTAAACATCCTTTCTGTGTGATCCAGAGGTATATAAATACCCATACAGTTGTTGTGCATATGTTGAGTACATAAATTCTTTTGATCCACACAGTTACAATACTATCAAATTTCCTATGTTTCTGGACAGACTGAATCACTCAGTCTTGACTAGTTTGAAATTTTGTTCAGTGTAGTTGTTAATTAAAATAGAAGTAATTCACCTTTTTTTTTTTTTTTCTTTTTTCCTTCCATAGGTATGTATTCTTCTTGGATCCATGCAACATTGATCTAGTTCATCAGAAGATTAAATCTATTGCCTTGTGTGTATCAGCTTGCCCAAGGAAAGAACTGAAAACTCTGGCTGATATACAGAAATTTGCAGAAACTAATGGTATGAAAACAATAGGTTTGTTTTTGTTCATATTTTTGTAGGATCTGAAAAAAACCTCATGCATTACCTGAGCTAAAAATGAAATATGTATTAAGAAATATGAATAGAAATAATGTGCTCTTTTCATTAGGCTAAAACATTACTGTATCTTTTAGTATTATAGTATTGCACTGTGTCTTGGGCAGTTTGGAAAGCTTGTTTTTAAAATAGGAGTACAAAATATAACAAGCATTTGAGGGAATGTCTGACTATATGATACGTTTTCAGCTCCTAAGGAAATATTCTGACATAGTTGCTTAACAGTAGTGCTGTTGAAAAGTTTGTGTGTACAGGGGGCTAGTGAGAGCCATGCTGCTGTTTAATGGCACTTGTGGCACTGAGTATGGCTGTGTGTGTGAAAATATTCCCTCTTTTATTCAGTGCTACAGTGCAGTTCTTTTTTGGTTTTGTTTTTTCTTATGCTTTAAAAAAAAAAAAAGAAATGTAAAGGAAATTAATTGCATTTACAAAGGAAATATTATACTTTGTCTTCCTTAAGAGTAGTACTTTTTCTCTGTAGTAGTAATAGGATATTACTACTTAGTTCCTATTTTAGCAGTCAGCGGAATAAAATGCATGAGAAGTAACCAACCTTTGGACATATAAAATAAAGATATTAAATTAATTTGAGGAAATTTCAGCATTTTTTAGTTATTCAAGTGAGAACATTTTCCTAATGTGTGGGCACAGTCCTAAAGTTATCTTTTTAAATGATGCAGTAATAGCTCTTTGCAAGGTACTTGACTAAAAATTTCTCAGTCTGGATGACCCAGTCCAAAGCAGAGGAACTGATTACTTTTCATAACAGAAACTAAAATGTTTACTTCTGTACTAGCACGGGTTATGTGAGTACTCTTGTTTGAAAGCAGAGCAAGTTGAAGTGGCACTGGGGCACTGTTAGTGCCCTTGGTCTCCTCTCACTGCGTGGCTGCAACCCTGTGTGTCTGATACCGGAATCAGGAAGCTGAACCACTGTGACGCATCACAGCTTTCATGGAGCTGCACAAACAGCTTCCTCATGTGATCTGTGCACCACTGTCAATTATAAGTGAAAATTGTCAATATCTACAGTTGCATTCTTTACTCCTTCTCTGAGCATGCTGTGTTTTTCTTAACTAATGCAGGCCAGTTCTTTGTTACTATGAAGTGAAGGTCATTTGTGGTGGAATTTAAGTACCTCTTGAAGCAATGGAATTCAGCCATGTCTTTCTTTTTCACCAACATTGTTTCTATAAGTCAAATTTCTTATTAATTGTGCCTGACTATGTTCAGTATAACTACCTTTTAAAGTACAGCAAAAATTATTCTTCCCAAAACATGCTATGTGCTATGTCGTGTCTTCATGATTCTTTGTTCCAATTCCATTTTTCTTAGAACTTTAGATTGAAAAACCTAAAGGTATATATATTTTTTAATTAATATGACAGGCAATTTTTTCAGTTTCCAGATGCTTGGTCAGAAGTATGAAACTTGGTGCTGCAGCAGAACAAAATCACTAATGAGTTCAATTCCTAATTTTCATTATATATTTGGCTTATCAAAGACAGGTATTACACTAAACTGAGCTTTCCTTTTATAGATGATGTCTGTGCACGACTGAAATCACACCATTCAGAGAAATATTGTCATCGTTATGATTATATTTCTGTTTAAATTTTCACCAACCTATGCAAGTTCCAAAAATGGTGTTTTGCAGCAAATGAACAGCTTAATTGTTGATTGTCTTAACAGTTGCATATATATAGTAAAACTTCAAGTGTGATTCAGCCTTTTAGCACAGCAAGAACAGTGAATTAGTACCAAAACTATAATGCTCAGTAAGCAGAATAATTCTTCTGAGATCCACTTTGTAACTATGGTAGAGGATTTAAATTAATTAATATTAGGATTAGGTTTGGCATTCTGTTTTAAGTGACCATTGACTCCACTATAAAAATAGTAATAGTAATAATTAAATCTGAGGACCTTGAACGTGACTGCAACGAGCTTAATTTAAATTTCTGTGTTTGTGATGATATATGGTTAGTAAATAGAATTCAGCTGTCCAGTTCTGAAGGAGGGCAAATTGTTTGGTTTTGTGATAATTGGCACTGAATTTTCTCAGGCTTACAACTTCTAACATTCGAAAAGAAAACCATCTCACATTTTAAATTTATAGGTAAAGAATGCAGTCAATTCTTAATTTTGCTCTTTTGAGCCTTTCTGAAAGCTTTAACCCTTCCCACATCCTGAAAATAGCAATTGTCTGGAGATAGACTGTGTAGGTTGTTGCATGTGCTTTTGTAGAGTTGGCCATTTTCACCTGTCTCATATGCAATCCCTGAAATCACCTTACTTGTCCATGCACCTTGAAATTCTTAAAGGAAGTACTGCTTAAGAACCATTTCTCAACCCAAAGAAATCACCTGTTGTGCCTCAGTTGCCCATGAAGAGATGGTGTGGTAAGTTCAAATAAATGTGTTTTTTAATCTAAACATCTTTATCAAGAGCTGTGACATGTAAAACATACTAAAACATCATTGTATTGACTAGTGATTTTATCAATACCACAGGAATTTGCAGCTAGCTTAGCATTTGTGGTATTTTTACTAAAGTGAGGCATGCGCTTGATTGCTTCAACACAAAAAAACGCAACTGCCAGTCCCAAAGATTCAGAACACTTATGGCAGAGCTCATGTTTGTTGTGCAGTTCTGCAAGCGAGATTATAAATAAGCATTTAGGGCAGAGAAAATGCTTGCTTGAGGCAAGAAGACCATTTCATGATAAAGCAGCATTTTAGCTTTCTGAATCAGTAATGATGCCCTTGCTTTTCTGCAGTAATTTAGGAAAAGGAGCTGATTTTGTAAATAACACAGCACCGTTTCAGGGAAGTAATTTCACTCCCACCCCTACCTCACTTACCTTTCACAGTCAGGTCCTGCATTTGCAGTACCTTCCCATCAAGGAAGAGAAGAATCCCATCCCTTGCAAAGCCAAACTGATTTTAAGAAAGCAAGAAAGCATGTACCTTTAATCTCTTCACAGTAATTGACACCCAGAAAACTGGAACCAGCTTTTACAAGAGGAGGAAAAAGAGAAGGAGAAAGCTGGACACTTGACCACTCAGATTCTTTGACCTGTACAGAGGTGCAAGCTGTAAAATACAGAAATATTCTGGAGCAACTCCTGGAAGTGACTCATGTGCAGTGTTACCTGATAAATATTGCAATGCTGATCTCAAACAGCCGTGCTTGTACTTGAGTTTGTAGAGCTATCAGTTGGACACAACTGAGATTGTTATATGTTGTGAACTCACTGCTGTTGCTCTCACCAATATTTTGTCACCCAGTAGAACACCTCAGGCACAGAGTACTTGTGATTCAATGTTTTTGTTGGTCTTGGCCCTTAAAAAGTTATGTATTTTGGGTAGTGTGACTGAAAGCTGTTTTTCCCAGAAACCAAATTGATGCTTCAAAACTTAATGTCTGTGAAATACTGCAGTGATGTTTTCAAGGACTTGCTAAAGCATATTGAAATATCCTTGAAGATATAATTAATCTATGACTGTGCCAAATGAATAATGAAATGTCATTATTAAAGAGAACACTAGACAGGTGGCTATAATTTCTGTTGTGTTTAATTTAGTGATAACTATAGTGTCTACTTAGTGTGGGAACTACTATTCCTATTCATTGTTTAAGTAACTGGATGCATATTCAGGAATCTAAAATGAAATTTTTGTTTTGCACTATCTTGACAGGCATCTCTGTGGTCAGAATTCTGCAGCTAGACCAGGCTAGTTTTGGTCTGGGTGGACATAGAGCCGGAGGGAATGCTTCATTAACTTTGCTATAGAGACTGATCTGAAAGAGATCAATAAAGGAAATCAGTCTGCTAAGTCAGAGTACGTGATATCTCTGAACTATTGGAAGGAACCAAAGGGGAAACAAAAAAGATTTTTCTTTTTCATGTGTAATAAAGTACGTCTTCGTAGTTCCCATTGGCACTCGCTTTAGAAATAGCTGCTGGGTGGGTCACTGTGAGCTTCTGACATTTTTTATCAGCTCTTGCCCCCCCTGCCTTTGTTTTCAGTGAAATTATGCTGTTCAAAACTTAATCTTTTGCTCATGATTTTCTTGAAGTATGATGTATGTGTTAGTTACAGATACCTTATGCATAAAGCAATTCTGCACTCACAGGTCTTTAGAAACCTGGGTATGTTAATTTTGAGTGTAATTTTTCTAATTGACTAGAGTAAAAGTACATTATGAGCAGTTTTGAGATACAGAGTCATCTACTAGTGCTCTCTCCTGTTACCAGAACTGTCCATCAGGTTTGTGTTGTATTGGAAATGCATTCCCTAGTTAGAATGAAATTGTTTCCTCAACAGAAAGTGACAGCATGTGGAGTCCTGCAATAATGCTGTGTTGTGTTATTGATTACATTAATAAACCTTTTGGAAAGGGGGAGAAATAGTGAGGTTGTAAATCTTGTTGTGACTACTAAATTATTAAGCATTATATGGAAAAAACCCTGCTATCAATTGCAGTGGAATAAAATGTCAAATCAAAAGGAATGCCCCCAGAATTAAGTGATGGGAACCTATTATTATGCATATAGTGTTTTAATTTGAAGTGTTTATAGATACTTGGGGAAGAGATTGTGGAACTGCTGAGGATCACAAAAGGATTAAGTTGGAGGCACAGCATTGTCTGAAAGTGTAATGTTTATGAATTGTGAAGAGGGACTGCATTTTGTGTAAACTCCTGCTATGTTGCCAGTCATAAAAGCTGTGTTCTGGTCCTTTCTTTACAGATTGTTGTTTGTTTTTTTTTTTTAACTTGTTCCCAAACACACATGTATATTCTCAGTGTGTATTCACATACTGTATATATATATATATACATACTGAGAATGGAAACCAGGATTAACATAGTAAAAGGACTAGTGATTTCTTCTGTCTGTAAAAGAGAAAACTATCAGGAAGAATAGGTCATTAAAATCAGGAATATCTTAGAGAAGGTTGAAAAATTATTATTTCTTTATCTTATGACCTGAGTAATATGAAACTAGAGATCAAAAATTAAATCAATAAGCATCAAGGAGATTTTTCTGCGCACAAGTTACGGTTAATTTATTAACCGTAACTTGTGTGCAGAAAAAACTTACTGCCATAAGGATATTTTTAAAACAAAAAAGATAAACTCTTAGAATAATTCTCTTAGAATAGAAAATCCAAACTCTATTTGGATGTTTGGTTAGCACTGAAGAATATCCTTAAGTTCTAAGTTGTGCAGAGCTAAAGACAGTAGGAGAAACATCTGCCACTTGACTAGATGGATTCTTAATTTGATTCCAGAGAATCTCTCTGTAGTATTAATAAGAATAGGAAAAAAGTGAAGAGTATTGTCTTGGTTTTTTTTAATTACAACTCAAAATACATATATATATATGTATGTACACATAAATTCTGAATCTAGGATTTTCTTTTTTCCATACTCTTTGTTGTATCAGCATATTGTATAATCTATCACAGCAGTTCTCTTTGTCTTTCTTAAATTCTAGAGCGTTTTGAGGATTTAACTAGTGGGGTTTTGTAATGGATCTTTCTTGGAATACTCTTGCAGGCATTGGAGAATGTTTACTTTCACTTCAGTCCCATATTTATTTATAAAAGCACCTGTAATTTCTCCTGCCCTTTGATGCTCATTGTTTTAAAGAAGTGGTGTTATACCTATCTGAAACAACTAGAAGTAAAGATACATATAAACCTTACGTTTCATTCTTTAAAACACACACTGGGCTTCTGGAAGGCAGCAGAGGGTAGAAATAGAGAATGAAGCTTTTCTTTTCTGAAAACATTTCTGTCATATTAATCTAAGAAGTTCTGACTGTGAAGTCCTATGCCTGTTTTGCTCATCTCAAGGTATCAATTTTGCTAGGGCCCAGAAATCAGATTTCAGTGTCAAGGGTCAGTTCTGCCCTTATTAGGTCTTCTGGCTCTATTCCTGCTCAGTTTGCAAAAGGCGTAGCTGCAATGTTTAGCTATGTTTGTGCAATCCTCTGGTGCTTCCACTTTATCTGATACTTCAGAATATATTAAAATCTCTGGGTAAGAGATGGAATTCTTGTTTTCTCAGTAATTTCCAGCTCTGATGCTAATATATGCATGACTAAATGCTACTTCATTCCTAAATGAAGCATCAAATGTGTCTGCTCTTGGAATGTTTTTGTTGTTCTAAAATAGGTAAATAGGAAATTCATACAATTCTAAACTTTTGTGCTTAGTGCTTGTCTTGTGAGTTGAATTACTTCCTTTATTTGTAGATGGGTTATAATTACTCTTGGCAGGCCTAGCAGTCAAAGAATAAAGAAAGTCTGGTCAATATGATGTAGTTTGTTTCATGGTGATCTGAACCTTTTTCCGTCTGACAGGAATCCGCAAAGAGAGGATCATATTATTACTTGCTGTGCTTTTTCTGGGGTCGTGCAGCATTGTTCTCTTTACTGACAGAACTCAGCAAAGAAGAGTAACTACCACCTTCTGTGGAAGTAGTATTTGGCATCCTACCAGTCCTGTGGTTTTTGGCTCTGGAATTTGCAGATAAATGAGAGTGTTTTAAGCTGCCACTTTTCTGTGTTGTATTGCTAGTCCATAATATGCTAAGGTAATATCTGATTATTGGAGGTGTACCAAGTTGTCTCATTGCATGAAGCTTTGAATGGGTAGTGTGGTTCAGATTAACAGTTTAGACCTGATAGAATTTGACAGATAGATTTCAGACAAGTTCTGGGGTGAGAAATGTAGAAAAGTGTTAAGAATTTTATGCTTGTGAGAGTCTGGTAGCCTTGTCCTTCCTGAACTCCACCTCTCTCTATATCAATATCATGCTCTAGCCTTTATTGTATGGGTTGGTTGGTCAAGTGTAATCATCTCTGAGTCATGTATTCACAATGTTAACTAAGTTTTAATTGGTGAGCTTAGTCATAAAATACCCAGAACTCAAGAGGAAGTAGGACTGGGATTGGGCTAAAAGTCCAGAGGTGAGGAGTTGTGATTTTAACAGTGTCATTGCTGCACATTTCTGTGTCTGTGAGTTTTATTCCTGTGTCAAAGAACGTAATGAATTAATAGGATGTTACTTGTAAAGGAGAGTGAAATAAGATAGTAAGTTTCCAAACTATAAGCTCTACTTCATCACATGGCTTTTTAGAAGTCAGTTATCAATCTCTATAGAGTATGCTGAAGTGGGGAGACCCACAAGGGACCACAAAGTCCACCTTCTGGCCCTGCACAGGATACCCCAAGAATCACACCATGTACATCACAGTGATGTTCAAACACTGCTTGAACTCTGTCAGGCTGGTGCTGTGACCACTTCCATGCAGAGCCTGTTCCAATGTCCAACCATCCTCTGGGGGAAGAACCTTTTCACAATACCTAACCTAAACCTCCCCTGATACAACTTCAGGCCATTCCCTCAGGTCTCGTCACTGGTCACTGCAGAGAAGAGATCAGTGCCCATCCCTCTTTTTTCCCTCACAGGGAAGTTGCACACTGTGATTAAGTTTCCCCTCAGTCTCCTCCAGGCTGAACCGACCAAGTGACCTCAGCCACTTCTCATACAGCTTCCCCTCAAGTCCCTTCATCATCTTAGGCCTCCTTTGGCCACTCTTCAACAGCTTTGTATCTCTTTTACGTTGTATAACCCAAAACTGCCCCCAGCACTGGAGGTGAGGCTACCCCAGTGCAGAGCAGAGTGGGACAATCCCCTCCCTTGCCTGGCTGGCCATGCTGTGCCTGATGCACCCCAGGACAGGGTTGGTCCTCCTGGCTGCCAGGGCACTGCTGACTCATGTTCAACTTGCCCTTGACAGTGACCCCCCAGTGGTCCCCTTTCTGCAGCACTGTTCTCCAGGGTCTTATTCCCCAGTCTGTCCATACATCCAGGGTTTCCCTGACCCAGGTGCAGAATCCAGTACTGGTCTTTCTTAAACTTCATACAGTTGCTAATTACCCTTCCTCTCTGCAAGGCCGTTGTGAATGGCTCCTCCCAATTTTGTATCACCAACAAACTTACTTTGGGCCTTTGAGTTTTATGTCCAAGTTGCTTTTTATGGTGTTGAAGAGCATAGGGCTAAGGATGAAGCCTTGTGGAACACCACTAGTGACAGATCACCCATCTGAATGTCACTCCATTCACTGTAGCCCTTTGTGCCTGACCTGTGAGCCAGCTGCTCACCCACCACATGATGTCTTTATCCAACCAGCTGCTGGACATTTTCTGGAGAAGGGTCCTGTGACAGACAATATTGAAAGCTTTACTGAAATCCAAGAAGATCACATCAACTGGCTTCCCTTGATCAGCCAGGTGGGTTATCCTGTCCTAGAAGGTAGTCATGTTGGACATACAGGACTTGCCTCTCATGAAGCTGTGCTGGTTATGATGATGGCTGTGATGTCATTCAGGTGTTCATTCAGGTGTTTTTCAGAACTCTCAGAATCATCTCCATAATTTTACCAGGCACTGAAGTGAGACTGACAGGCCTGTAGTTTCCAGGGTCATCCTTCTTGCCCTTCTTGAACATTGAAACCTTAGCCAGTTTCCAGTCAGCTGAAAACTCAGATACCCAAGACTCTTCAAAAATAATTGAGAGAAGCCTCGCAATGACATCAGCCAGCTTGTTGAGTATTCTTGGACAAATCCCATCATGAAGCCACATAGATACATGAAGATCCAGCTGGAGCAGCAGATCCCACAGAAATTCAGGGTCATCTGGGAGTTTATCATTCTCCCAGCCATGGTCCTCCAGCTCTGGGCCCTGGGACCTTCTAAGCCCATCACCAGTGTGAAAGACATAGGCAAAGAAATCATTAAACATGTCAGGTGTCATGCCATGTTAGTGCACAATACATGCACAATGTCAGAGTCAGAATGGAAGTTCATATAAATTACTTTATCAAAAGTTTGTACAGCTCTCAGGCTGTGCTTTGCCACGTGTGTATGAAAAGGTGTATGTTGAGCTGCTTGGAGCTCTTTGTAACTTAAAAGAACACACTCCTAAACTCCTAAGGAGATTGTGCTGATCCTGGTACTGAAGGTATCACTGTTGCCTCTGCATAGTTTTGTAATTTTCTGCTTAAATCTTTGACTCTGAATGAGTCCATGTTCTTAGGTCTGAGGGTCCTTGTTTTGGTTGCTGTTAATAAGTATTGATAGATGCCTAGACACTACTGAGCTCCCAGAATGGAATCCAAAATCCCTGGTATGCTTTCTACTACTATAAGTCAGGGAATATAAGTGTCATTGGTATCCTCTGTGGACTACTCCTCTTACCGGATGACTTAGGGAATCTTACCATTTCTCAAGCTGTCAACTCTTGATAGTAATGCTGCTTTAGGAGGGGTTTGTTGTTTACAGAAAAAAAAAAAAAAATACAGGAAGGAAAGCTGTACTGGAGCTCTGGTCTCTAGAAGTATTCTTACCTAACCACTTCTGGTTAGTTTGGACCTTCCTGTTTCTGTACTGCTGTGGAAAGCAGGGAATTATGTCTTCTGTGCACTGTGTCTTCTGAACACACAAAACCTTCAATAACTTGTCTTCTCATTTAGAAAGAATCTTTGAAGTAAAAGTCCTGGTTTTCTACAGCATCTTTATATATAAACTTGGGCTAAATATAGCTATTTTCTATGAGTGCCAGAGATAATGGCTGTTTAGCTCCTTACTAATCTAAGTCTCAGCAAAACTAAGAAAGGAGACTTAGAAAAGAAGTTCCTACAGCTAGGTTGGAAGTTTGTCTTCTGAGGTACTTTGCTCCAGTTATGGTTCCAGTATATTCTAATGGCTGGAGCAATTATATTCATTGAAAAGAAACCATGGAACAGAAACCGTGGTATGTCTCCATGATACTGCTTTATGTGTGAAACCACCAAATACAGATTTGTGGGACCAAGGTGTGCACACAGGTCAGGTACACTACTGTGTGCTCCTCAACAGCCCCAACACTGATGCTCTGCATAGTTTAGAAGTTTTTTTTTTTTTATGTTACAACATGTTGGGATCTGAAGTCCAATCCTTGTAGGACAGTTTGATGTCATTTTCTTAAGGGTTTCTCCAGAAATATGTGAATTGCTGTAGGAAGCAAAGGGTCTATTTTTTCAGTGATTTTTTAGTCTGTTCTCTGTATCCTACTCATAGTGGTTTTGAAACATTGATGAGTGATAATAATTCATGAATAAAAGTAGTGTCTTTGGTAAACTAATTATCTCAGGAAGGTAGATGACTCAAATGTTTCCTTCAAGTTCTTCAGGCCTTACCAACTTGAACATCAACAAAAAGATTGGTTGTGCTAGTCTCTACTGAGTTAGCTGACAGTGCAGTTCATTCTTCTCTCTCACCTTAGAAAATGAAAACTTCTATTAAGTGATACACACAGACTCTTTTGCTAAGAAATCAGTTTTAAGTTTAATGTAATGTGACATTGTTCAAGCACACATTTGAGTTCTAAAGCTCTTCTACACAGTATTGGAGAAGTCAGAGGGGTTTCAAAATATAAATAAATATTTATGGGAATAGTTTGAGTTTCTGCCTAATTATTTGGGACAAAATGACAAGTAATCTCATGGGTGTTACTTCAGCTATGGGACTGCTTGTCTCTTTAAATACAGGGTAGTTAATATCCTTTGTTTGACAAGCTCCATGAAAATAATTTTCTGCTTGGCTGTGACTAAAGAAGTGTGCTGTGAGGTAGGTATCTGAAGGGGAAAGATCCAGAGTAGCCCAAAAAAGTTCCCAAAAGAAGACATGGTAGTGGCAGCCTGAGTTGTCAGGCATGACAGGAAGGAATATACTGTTGACTTCCAGAGGGATCTGTCAAGGTGTCTCCAGTTTGCTCTACAGCCGGGAGCGTATTGGGTTACCCTACAGGTCCTACTTGAGTGGCTTTGACCTGTATGCACATCAAGGTCTGGCATTTGACTTTGCTTCATTTACATTTGTGATCCAAACAGGTCTTCAGATGCACATTTGTACAGAGTTTCTTTTCCTCTCCCTAGTAAATCCTACCCTTTTTCTCTCCTGCCTTAACTGCTAGAAGTCAGAAGGGAACATGGGCATACAGAGACCAGCCCTGTCCCTTAGGCTTTTTTAGATGTGGAGGCCTTTGCATAAGATACTTAAACAGTAGTTCAACCTGGTCATTCGGCAGAATGGCCAAGCTGGCCCCAAACACTGTGTATCATGAATCTATATACACTTGCCATATACACATAACACATATCCCACTTCTTCCTATAGAGCTCCTTATTCTCACTATAGAATCATAACCAAGGAGTGATTTAGGCTGGAAAACGCCCTTAAGATCATCAAGTCCACCACTAAACTATTCACCTAAGCTCCACGTCTCAACATCTTCTAAGTACCTCCAGGGATGAGGGCTCAACTACTTCCCTGGGCAGCCTGTTCCAGTGCTTGACCTTTTGGTGAAAAAATTACTCTTCATACCCAATCTAAACTTTCCCGGGCACAGCTTGATGCTGTTTCCTCTTGCCCTGTGTCTTGTTACTTGGAAAAAGAGGCCAACCTCCCCCTGACTACTCCTGAAAACCTCCACCAGCCTCCTTTTGGGCAATTGTAGAGAGTGATAAGGTCACCCTCGAACCTCCTTTTCTCCAGGCTAAACAACCCCAGCTCCCTCAGCCACACACATAAGACTTGTGTTCCAGACCCTTCACCAGCTCCATTGCCCTTCTCTGGACATGCTCCAGCACTCAGTGTCTTTCTTGCAGTGAGGCATCCAGAACTGGACAGAGAACTTGAGGTGTGGCCTCACCAGTGCTGGGTACAGGGACACAATCCCTGCCCTGGTCCTGCTGGCCACACTATTGCTGATACAGGTCAGGATGCTAGTGGCCACTTTGGCACAGCTGGCTCATGTTCAGCTGGCTGCCAGCCATCTTTATAACTTGTCTTTTCACTTATATTCAAAGCAAAATAAACATAAATATCTGCAATCTTCTTTTTCCTTCTGTTTTTAAGATAAACCTGTAACACTGTCTACTGCTGGCCCTTCAACAGATGGAGTTGTTAGTAAATGAACGTGATCCAGAAGTTTTCATATCCACAAGAACAGATTAAAAATTTTTGCAGCAGTATAGGGCCTTTTGTCCAAAAACGACAAAATATTTTAGGAACTTCATCTACAACTAAGATCTAAGGAATGTTGTTTTGTCTGATACCTGTTTATCTCGTGCCATGTTTTCCACATAAGCAAGCAGAGGATTGATATTAACCATATAATTGAAAATGCATTTCTGATGTTTCTCCTCGTACCTTCTCTTTGTAGAAAATCTAACTTTCTTCAATAGTGCATTTAGTGGTTTGGACTTCCAAAGAACTATTTTGTGGAAGTGGTTCTTAAATAGTGTTCCAGAGACTGCATTAGATAGAGAGTGGCTGAGGCACCTAAGTAGGCTCTTTGATCTTTCAGTCTGTGAATAGAAGAGGTCCCTTCATAGAGGTAGAAATGTAGCAATGATAGATAAAATTTCTGCAAATAATATTCTACGAATAACAGTTCTGTTTGGTGTAATGCAGGCCAAGATAAAGCTATTTGTCAAAATTCTTGGTTTATTTTGGGTAATAGTGTATATGTTTTATCCAGATCCAGTTTGCAGAACTCTCTTCTATTCTTGAAGAGGAGACTTTAATAATGGAAAGAATTGAATATTTATATTGATGATCAAGATTAAGATAAGTCCTTATTAGGAGAAGTCCTTAGGGCATTGCATAGGGAAAAGGACACTAAAAGCTATGTATTAAAAGCCCTTGCACTTAGAAGTAAACAATCTATTAGGAGACAAGATTGGAAGGAAATTCATCTTTGGATAGGCGACTCATATCACTGGAGGCTTCTTTATCTCTGCAATTTCTGACATACCAGGGCTCCAATCTGATTTAGAAGTTGCTGATTTCCTACAAGCTTTTGGTCAGATGTTCAGTGTCTTCATTATAGATAAATTGAAAGAAGTTTCTCCTAGGTAAGGCACTTCCATTAGGCAAATGTCAGGTACAAAGGAAAACTTAATTTATGTTCTAATTTTGGTATAGGCAACTTGATCTTTACTGTGATGTACCGATTTGTTTATGGAGAGAGTTCAGCTTTTTTAGAAGGCTTGACTATGTAATGCAGAGTTTCTGTTGTTTCTCAGCCAACTTTCTAATTTTATCAGTTTGAGTTCTTTGTTCCTCTCCCTGAAATCTACAGACCAGTTGTATTTTGAATACACACACAAAAAAACCCCTGCAAATCCAAGAATATTTTCTTTCTGTCATGAGTGTTGTGTTATGCAATGTTCATGCATTAAAAATTATCAAGAAAAACATGGTGGAATAGCAGGGGATGGGGACTTCACAGTATTTTGTGTTCTTCTCTTTTACACTGCATTGTGAATTAGTCTTTTCCACTCAAATACCCAAAGAAAAAGCTAGATGGAGAGTGTCATTATATTCTAATGACAACTGTGTTGGACTTGATTCACCATGTTACAGGAGGAACTGTAGCAAAGTTTTGTGGTAATGACATGAGGAGGTGCAGAATCATCACCTGTATCAAGTTTTAAAGCTGTTTGCAAAGAATATGAATGTTTGATTTTTTTTCCATACCAATATTTTTTTTTTTTTTTACTTTTCAACAGGATCCACTCTGTGTAGCTATGAACTACAGCCATCAGAATATACTACAGACCCAAGGGCTGCCAAGTTATGTCCTAAATATCCTGTTCCAGAGAGGTAATATGATCAAGTTGTCTGATTTGGGGTTGAGGGAGCAGAAATTTGTTTTGATGATGACAATTCTTTAGAAAATACCAACACATGTTCACTCTTACGAGGTAGATATTTTAGTGTATTATTGCATAATTTTCAAAAATTCTGTTTTTTTAAAAGGTAGTGAAAATAACAGTCAAAGAAAAATCCAGATTATCGATGTATGTATTACTGAAAGTATTGGGCTGATGTCTTCAAATTCTCTTGTCTCATGTGACTGACACTGTTCTAAATATCAGCTGTTTTACTGCCTTTCACCCTATCTATAGCCAGCTGCCTATCAGCAATGCAGATCTGGGACAATCATGGAACATTTTTAATCTTTGGGAGGAAAAAATATATAGGGATGCACAGCTCTCTGCAGCATTCACTTCTTATACCTTACTTCAGCCAGTCAGGTAGATGCAAATTGCTTCATTTTTTACTCTGTCAGTCTGCAAATGACTAATACAAGGATAGTCGAGTACCAAAAACAGGGCTGTATTTTATTAACAGATATTTAAGCTGTATTTTGAGGTTTACTGTTTTAAGTGTTACATTAGACTGCTGTTTGTGAAATAGGATTGGAAAGTTTGTAGCTTCATAGAGTCTTCTGCTAGAAGAAGCTATGCCTGGACCTGTGGAAATGAGCGTTGCTGAGAAAAGTGATCTCTTAGCTGTTCTGCACAGCCTTCAGTCAGTAGCCTTCTCTCACAGCCTTCTCTCACTAACTTGAGAAGAAAACCATGTTGTGTTTCCTCAAAATTTAGCTTCTCAAATATACTCAGTAGTGGGTGGTAACTGCAGAGTCTTTTCCTATGCATAGCTTTCTGTTACCTTTTTTGTGAATGTTATATTTGTGTCAGTTCTACAAACTCTGATTTTAAGTCTTTCTCGTATACATGGTAGCCTCTCCACTGAATATTTTTTTATATTATAGTGACAATTAGTGGCAGCTGGAATATTAGCTTTTTTTTTACTTTATCCCATATAGATTAATATTCCATGCAGCTAGCCAGCTGTTACAGCAGTAATACAAAACAAATGAAAACTTCAGTGCCAGCTTGCATACTGAAAAGGCTTGTTAGTCCTAGTTTTTGCCAGAACTATATTGACTTCTCATTGTGTGTTCCCATGTCATTCAGCCTCAATGAATATGGCTTAGTAAGAAAAGAGAAGGATAGAGCAATGTGTCAGAGCTCTAATGATGCTATGTAAATTCCTCATAAAAACTACTTTGTGTTATTTTAAATAAGCTATTGTGTAGATGGAGTATTTCCCCTTTTTGATATGGTATTATTAAAATGTATGATACATTTGAGCATTTTTGAGATTGAAAAATCTGAACCTAATGCCTTAAGGCAAACAAGTCCAACATTGTGTCTGTAAACCACTGGTTTTCAGGTTTTTATAGTTAAATTATTTGAGTAAGTGTAATTTGAAGGAGAAATGGAATCCTGTTGAGACAACCAAATGAAAACCCTACATCTTGTAGACTGAGGCATTCAGGAAGAACCTACTTAATAGTCAAATTTGATCTGTGTCATGGTTTAACCCCATCCAGCAACGCAGACCCCCACAGCCACTTGCTCACTTCCCCACTGGAAGGGTAAAAGGTAGAAAGCTTATGGGTTGATATAAAGGTGATTTAATAGGGGAAGGAAAGCTGCACACAGAAGCAGAGCAAAACCGGGAATTTATCACTTCCCGTGGGCAGGCAGGTGTTCAGCCATATCCAGGAGAGCAGGGCCCTGTTACACACTACAGTTATTTGAGAAGACAAACACCATAACTTCAAATGTGCCTTTCTTCCTCTTCTTTCCCCCTTTTTATATCCTGTGCATGATGCCATGTGGTCTGGAATATCCCTTTGCTCAGTTGGGGTCACCTGTCCTGGCTCCTCCCAACCTCCATGCACTCCCAATGTCCTTGCCAGCATGGCCATGTGAAAAGCAAAAGAGGCCTTGGGTCTGTGTAAGCCCTGCTCAGCAATAACAAAAACATCTCTATATTATAAGCCCTATGTTCAGCACAAATCCAAAACAAGCTCCATAGCAGCCACTGTGAAGAAAATTAATCCTACTCCAGCTGAAACCAGTGTAATCTGTCAAGGGTTTTTGAGCCCTCTGATTCCCGTTAGTTCCATGGGATGGAGGTAGCATATGGTGTGAAGATTGTCCCTTGAGGTTTTCTGTTTGATGACCAGGATTCTTCACAACCTTCAGCTGAGGACGTCTATTGACTCCTACCATCCATCTTCAAGATTATGTCCAACTTTGACAGAGCAGTAGTCTAGCAGTGCAGTTGGCAATATCTGTTTCTTCTACACCCAGCCTATATCAGCCTCTGCATGTTTAGAGGACCCAGAAGGAAAACATGTCCAGTCCCCTGCAGCATTTATCTATAAACCAGCTGTGCTGAGCTGTGCCAAGGGACTGCCCTGTAGAGGTTATAAAGAGCAGCTAGCAGTGGCATTCCAATTGGACTCCCCCTCCCCTCACACAGGTTGCTGTACTACTCCTGTACATACACAGGGGTAGAAGTGAGAGGAAAAAACTCTTTGAAATCTAATGCTTGAGTAATCAGATAGGTCTCCTAACTTCATTTCAATAATGCTTTAAAAGTACAGCTTCTGAGACCATCATCTGCTGGTTTGAACTTTATTCGTTCTTGTTTATGATTAAGCATCACACTGCTATTAGAAATTTGTAATTCCTTTTCAGTAAGTAATATACCAAGATATAATCAAGAGTTCATATAAAATAGCCCAGGTCATGGAGAATAGATCTATTATTGTGTTTTTTATTAGGACACTTCGCCTCACCTACTCATTCAGTCAGAACCACTGGAGCAGAAGTAGATCTCAGAAGGGGATTCTCAGGAGTCCCATTTACTCAAGAAAGCTTGTAGGAACCACTAACCTATATTTTTTTTATTAATTAAAACAAACTTAGCAATTAATTACTGCACATGAAAATAGATAACTTAAAATAGGTAGTGAAATTGCTTTAGGTTAAAGGAGATTAGATCACTAATATAAACTGATGCAAAAAACATGTTTTTTTCCATTGGGATGTATTTCAGAAGAATATTTTAATCCCATTAGTGCCCTTTTCAGAGTGTATATTTTTTGTATTTGGATACAGGAATAACATTCTTTTGCCTACTCCCACCTCAAAATTTCAGCTTTCTTACTGGTGGTGACAACTTACAAATGCTGTAGGCCTGCTGTAAAGTTGTAGCAGTTAACAGTTAAATAAACTTCTCAAATTCCAGTCTTTTCAGTAATATGGCATATAATGAGTGGCAGTATTCCAAAATAGGTTATGTTTTAAGAGGCTAAGAGGCTACATGGGCCACCTTTTAAGTAGGGCAGCCATCATTATGGATTTAATCTGTTTTTTTAACAACTGTGACTAATGCACAATTACTTTGCTGTGCTTAACTGCTGTATTCATTACTACCCAAAAGTAGACCATCAACATGAGCATCTCCAAATGCATTTACCTACTCAGCACAGTAATCTTAGAACCATAAAATTTGCAATCATCACTTTAAACAAAAACCTAAGATCTACTAATTACCTAGAAATGGCAGGTGATCGTAATTTCTCGCAATTTCTTTAGAGAATAGTTGCACATTAATGGTTTTCATCATGTCATCCTTTTTCCTCAGAAATGGGTGGGAAATATGTGCCTAAGGCAGCTGGTTTATTCATTATGTGTTTAAAATGGTGGTTAGAGTTTTTAGAAAGACATGGCCTTAAAAATAGTTACTGAGGACAGAAAATGGTTGATTTATAGGTCATTGCTGAAATGGGGAAACTGCAGAAGATTATGTTCATTGCTGCTATAGTCCACTGAAATCTTTCAAGTAAGGAAGATTGGGCAGGTGAAACAACAGAAAAGACATTTTTTTCATTGGATCCAATTACAGGAAGGAACATGTAATTCATGTTTGAAATGTAATTGGGAATTGATCAAATAATGTAATAGGCCACTTTGAGATCTGACATAGTTTATGAGCAAGACAGACTGCTACTAAATTGGAGACATTTGGAAAACAAAATGACCCACTTTTAAAGGAAAGTTTTTGCACTCTTCTATCTTTCTCTGACAGACTCAATAGCAGGTTTTTCAGAACATTCTGCAAAGTTTAGCACATAGTCTCAATAGTTTTTTGTGAGGGTGTTTCAAAACGGTTCAAAGCAATACAGGCATCCTGGCATGTTTTGCTTAATTTTAACAAAGTCAATGAATTATACTATGATTATAATATTCAATACAAGAACAAGCTTAGTATGGGGAAAGATCAGGAATAAATACATTGTTTTTGCTTGGCAGCAGTTGTGAATGCTGATGTCCTTTGGCACAAAATATATACTCTCAAGAAGAGTAATGTTATTCTGCAATTTCTTTTGCTGCAAATGTGGACCAGTGTTCCATTCTAACATGAGTGAAAGGCATTGTTTCAGCTGCTGGTTCACCACCTGACACTTGAAAGAAAGTCATTTAAGTGGAAATAGGAACATATACTTTCTGTGCCTTGTCATTTAAGGGTGGGAGGGTAATAATATCCTATTGGAATGTACACTCGAGCCTCACAAGGGAATTTGTAAAAACTGCATCACTTTCCATTATGATCATCCTCATTTCAGCAGCACTTGTGCATTCAACACATGGTTTCTGGTTATGATGTTATAAGGGTGGAATGATTGCATCTATTCACCTTTCATTTGTGTGTTGATGTGGCATTTATATTAAGTAGGAGTAATTTTTTTTTCTGATTTTTTTTTCTTGTGTCACCAGTGCACCTATTCCATTCTTCCATCGCTGTGCTCCTGTGAACATTTCCTGCTATGCCAAGTTTGCAGAGGCCCTGATCACCTTTGTCAGTGACAGTAGTGTCTTACACAGGCTGATTAGTGGAGTTATGACCAGCAAAGAGATTATAATGGGACTTTGCTTGTTATCACTAGGTAATTGTTTTTTCTCATTACTAGCTATTTCTTAGTGTACTCCATGAGGAGATTGTTAACACACTCTAACCACAACATAAGCAAAACACATGTATAATAGCAGCAATCCATTAGAAAATTATTCAGAATGTTTTTTTTTAAATTTTATTTGAGAGCTGGGTAACTTATTCACAGGTAATATACATATGCATTCCTGGTTTTCTCTTACACTATTACAAGACATAGGATGCATGGCTGTTAATTAGCCAACATTAATTTTGATATAGTTAAGAGAGCATCCACTTTTTCTTAATTTTTATTATCGTATTCCCCTTTCCCACTTGTAGCAGCCACCTTCTACCAACTCAAGTCCAAATAAACCCTTTCCAAATAAAAAGGATGTGTTGAGAAATGCGTAATAGCACACTCCTATTGGATATAGGGGTTTTCATTTCTTTAATTTAACATACTTGTACAAAGATACGAGAACTTTAAGAGTGAAAACAAGAAAATTAGGTGGCCATTTGTTGCATTGTATGTTACCTTCTTCTTCCTCTTCCTTCAAAATTAAAAGCTTCAGGTCTTTGAAAATCTCAGCCTTTTCTGAAGAGCTGGAAGTTCCCAACAGTAGAGAGGTGCTGAATTGTTTCTATAGCTGTGAGATGCCTTTAGCCTATAGAGTGACACTTTGCACTAGACTGAAGAGCTGTTTTAACAAAGTCATGTCGTTTGAGGTGGAATGTTGCCCACTGACATAAATAGCTTTATGTGAGTCTGTTTTACTCATACAAAGTATAAAATCTGAAATCCTAAAATGGGAGGATCAAGATATTAGTTATGCATATGAGCAGTGTATTGTTTAGAAAGAAACACTGCAAAGCTCTATCAGATGTAGGGGTCTTTTGTTTTCAGTTTGCTTTTGTGGTTAAAAAAGGGCGGGGGGAAGGAAGAGAAGAAGAAAGCAAAAATAAGGATTAACCCCCCCTAAACACACACAAAAGACCACTGTGTATGTTTTCAACTGTAACTGGAAAGCTGTTATTTTTACATTTTGATAGCTTAAGTAATTTGGTAATAACGGTAGAAAACTCTTCCGAATCTGAAAGCTAGTGGCTGTTTCACAGTGCTACTGTTCAATTAGAGTCAGAAGGTAGTACAGAATTTACATACAGTTAATTTAAAAAATAGTTTTCGTCATTTCATAGTTAAACAGAAATTATTTATTTTAAAACAGTGGGTTAGACTGTGATTCAAAAAGGCAGGTTCCAGTGGCTTACATGCAACTGCTGAACACAAATGTGTATGTGTTAAAATATGAGTGTGTACCTGCACACACCATTTACTTAGCCTTAGCTGGCTGTATAGCTTTTTACTTATGACTGGCACAACATTTTGGAGTACACAGATATCATATTAACTGCACTTTTTTGACGTGTGTATTTGAGTGCAGACTCTGCTCTGGTCCTTAGGAGGTGTGCTCATGTTACCAAACTCAAAATACTGTCATGTCTTGCTGTCTGTTTGGTCATTGTCTAAGTGCATCTCTGTCTGTATGCAAGCATTATGTCTTGTGTTTAATGTATCATGTAAATGTATTTATGCTTGCTTTCTTTTAATCAACATTACCAAAGCAGAAGTTGTAGAGGTGCCTAATTTTCTTAACTACCTATTCAGTGAGTTTGTAAGCCTCAAAAAAGAAATCTGTCTGTAAAAATTCTGTTGGAAGGCAGTTATTTTAGTGCAGTGGGAAAATTAGGAAGGCTATATCTACTTGAAGTAATTAGTCTGCTTATTTTATTTGTCTTCTCTTGCAGTGTTGTCCATGATTTTGATGGTTATAATAAGGTACATTTCAAGAGTACTTGTCTGGATTTTAACCATTCTTGTCATTCTTGGATCACTTGGTAAGTCTTGTTTGTCTCCCAGTTTGAGTGCCCAGTTCTATGGGCATGTCCTCAACCCAACTACATTCCACACAGATCTTGGATCATGCATTTCTCTTCAGCCTTTTTGTTGAGTCCCTTTCAAAATGCACATGAAAAATGCCACCTTAGTAATTGCAGATCTCTCTCAGAGAGTACATTGGTCTTTGAATATTTGCACACCCTGCTTGGCAGGCAATCTTCATGTCAGCGTAGCTCACTAGAGCCCACAGGTGTCACTGCAGGAGATTCCTCACAGCACTTGTAGCACAACCTTAAATGTTGCCTACTTCTTAACCCGTCTTCCAAACACATCAGCAAGGCAGCTAAGCCTGGGCGTGTTTGATGGCACTCCCTCGCCGCAGCTGGTGCCTGAAGAAATCAAAGGGCAACTATTGCTTATGCAGCTGAATATATTTACGACTCTGACATGTTTATCAGCCCTTGAGTTCTTTGAGTAGCTCTTTAAGACCTGATCTTGAAGATAGAAAGTAAATGTCCTTGTCTAGCAATTCTAATAAAATCTTTTTATTTCCATATGACTCGGGAAGGCCTGCATGACCTAGATCATGTGTGAAGTGCAACCAGTCATGCTATCTTGGAAATGACCAAAGGTTGTCTCTTCCAAAATGATGTAGCTTGTGTGAAAATAGCCTTATTTTATCACATTAGCTTTTAAATTCATGAAACTAAAGTTTTCTACACTTACTGCTGAGTAGCTAAGCCAAAATGTCTGGGCAGATGACTGTAGGGAAGGAAAAAACCAGAATAATCATATTAGGAAACACTAGTGATTTAATTCTTGCAATTCATGACTGCAATGGATGGGGAAAAAACAGCATACCATCTATCTATATTTTTTCAGGATCACTTTGATTTTCTGATTAATGGCCTTACAATCATTACTAGGGAAAAGGAAAAATACAGAAATAGAATATTTTTCATTTATATTCTCTTTAGAAGCTGAGCAACCATGTTGAGTGAAAGAGTTGAATGACTTATCTTACTGGCATGTGTTACTATGTTCTAAAAAGTTTCATCTATTCCATGGCTTGAATAAAAACCTGTATTTTATGACACATACTGCTTATTCTGTTTTGATTGTTTGTTGTCTTGGTTTGGAAGGACAGGTATCCGCCGGGGAAAGCTGGAGTTTCCCTTGGACTGAGAATGTAATCCCCTGGAATTGGACTGGAGAATGTAAAATT
Organism: Phylloscopus whistleri; assembly: GCA_017589585.1. Lineage (NCBI taxonomy): Eukaryota > Metazoa > Chordata > Aves > Passeriformes > Phylloscopidae > Phylloscopus > Phylloscopus whistleri. The sequence continues at coordinate 839,249 of JADMLD010001058.1, read as the reverse complement.
ATTATAATTTTGCAGTTAAGGGCTTTCAGACAGAGATATGGGAATAGGAATAACAGTTCTTTACTAGGAATCTTAACAATACAAATGTAGTAGTAAAAAAACCCAAGAAATCAAAACAAGCAAGCAAGCGAACAATCCTAGAAACCCTGACAGAGTCAGAAATACCACCTGACACCCTGTTGGTCAGGGTGTTGGAAGCAGTCCACAATAAGTCCTTCTGGAGTGGCAGATGTGGTTCTGTTGGAGCAGAGATGATCCTGAGAGAAAAGGGCTATGTGATGGTGAGAAGGGTCCAGTCTTCCTCCAGGAATCCAGTGGAACCAGATACCTTGTGTTCCTATGTGTCAGTTTTTATCTAGGTAGGAATGGTTGGCTCCCCCCACTGGGAGGAGCATCTCCCAATGGGATGATGGAATGTGTCCTGTCATTGGTGAGCCTTAATGGCCCATCAGCAGAAAATATCCCCCCTGGAAGGAAGACAGGTGGTGAAAGAGATAAGAAACACTGCCCCACCTGGTTTTAACAGCTGGCCCATTATCAGAAGGCATCCGCTCCCCTCCCCCCAGAGTTACAAGATATAAAGAAAAACATCTTCCCAACTGCTTTCAACAGATGAAATAGAATACACATTTTTGGTTCCATAACCCAAGACATTTGTTTAGGAGATGTCAAAAGAGATTCTCCATTTTAGACCTGAACAGAGTATGTTCAGCAAAAACATGTGATCACAGAATCACAGTATGGGTAAGGTCCATGGAGACTCATCTGGTGCAACTTCCCTACTAAGCTTATGCATTTGATTCAGAAATACCAGCAGAACAGAGAAGGACACTTAGGAGAGAAAAGAAATATATCAGAGAGGGGAGGTTCTCTCCCTGAGGGGCTGGAGACCTGTGTTCAAGAAAAGTTCTACCTTGGAAAGGCAGCTAGAATAGGAGAATGTTTTTCTGGCCATAAGGGTAGGATTAACATATCAGGGGTGAGAAGATAGTACCTCACATTGTATTTGCCTCCTGTGCCTTTTACTAATGTTTTTTCCAGTGTCCAAGACATTGTCTGAAGCAAGTGTATCTACGTATCATTAAAGTGCTGTTTCCAGCATCTAGCTGATGCTTCTTGTTTTGATTACTGTTCCCAAGAATAGTAGACTCCTTGTTTTGTTGTTCTTGTTATTTCACATCCTAATCCAAAGATTTAGGAATCTCTGTTCGTCCTCCTAAATTCTTACTCCCTGCATTATTATACACACATATACATTCATACAAATAGCCTACCAGAGAACTATTTATTCTTCCTTTTGTTCTTTTATTACCTGTCTAGTGGGAGCTGTGCTATTTATTGCTAGGGTTCCTCATGAAGTAGTCCTTCAATGGAGTTTACCCTGAAACACAGTCAAGGTTCTGCAAGCCCTTCAAGTGGTCATAGTATGATGAGACTGTGAAAAGAGGAGTATGGCCACTTGAGAAGAGGGCAATAGAGGAGAACTAGATACTTCTCCCTCCTCTCAAGTTCCTTTTGGGTTGAGCATCAGTGCTCTTGAGTTTTCAGTACCGGACTAGACTTAAAAGGAAAGAACTGTTTTATTTCTCTGGGATTAGGCAGTATGTATCACACAAAAGATGGATCATTCATTTATCCTTATTGTTTTCTCACTAAAACATAGGTGGTACAGGAGTCCTGTGGTGGCTCTATGCTAAACAACGAATATCTGCTCTTGAGACCCAAGTAGCCAAAGACAATCTTCAGGCTCTCTTGATATATGCCATTGCAGCTACAGTCTTCACGGTATGCCTTGCTAATGATTGTATTATTTTCTTGTTCTTGTCTTCCTATTGGTCCCTATTTTTTTATTCAGGTGAAAGCATTGTATTGCACATGTTGGAACAGTTTATTTCTGCCACAATCTCCATTGAAGTGATTTTCTTTCATTATGTTATTTTTTTAACTTTCAGGAATTGTTCTCTAACACCTGATTATGAATCAGGGGAGACTTTCTAGGAACTGTTCTTTAATATCTGGTTTTGAGTCAGGAGAGACTTTCTAACCCTGCAGCTACTTTCATCTACTGTAAAATGTTCACAGTGACTTCTAAGAATAGGTATGATATTGGACTGCCAATCCAAACAGATTTTTCTTAGGTTTTCAGTTCAGAGATACTTAGTAATTTCAGTGTATTTAAAAGTCCTTAGCCTACTTCTGAAAGAAGTTGTTCACAAATCATTGTGAACTGAAATACTAACACCAACTGAACCAATTTAACTTCTGTGGGCCTTGCTGTTCATTTCAGAGTCACTGAATTTACTACCAAAAACTGACAATGTTTGACTAACTTCACAGGAATTGTAGACTCCCTCTTCTGTTCTTGTTGCTTTACATCTTAATCCAAAAGTTCCTCTCCATTCCCTGTGCTAGATTCTTACTCCCTATGTCATTATATACATACATACATACATCCTATAAGACGACCATGCCAGGGTCAGATATAAATTTTAAATTACTTTTCTTAAAGGTAATTAAAGGTTAAAACTTCCCGATTTCACTGCTTTGTAAAACATAATTGAGGACAGAAACTGGTCTTAAGATCTTAAGATTGATGACAATTCGAAATACATAATTATGAGAATGGAATTTTCCAGAAGTATAATTTGAAAAATAATTTATCACCAGAAGAAGCTGATAGAAGTTTTACATTTTAATCTTGTGATCTTATAGAAAATGTGTTAATTTAGTGTGTTTTAATATCCTAGCTGTGCAGAAGAGTATCTTGATTCTGTTTCAGTACTCTAAAATGTGATTTGGAAACTTCTCCCTCTAGGTTATCTTGTTCTTGATCATGTTAATTATGCGCAAAAGAGTAGCTCTCACCATTGCCTTGTTCCACGTGGCTGGCAAGGTCTTCATTCACCTGCCACTGTTAGTCTTCCAGCCATTTTGGACATTCTTTGTGCTTATCCTCTTCTGGACATACTGGATCACAGTCCTGCTTTTTCTTGGTACTACAGGTAAGCAGTCACTTACTTTGAATTAATTTCACTTCATTTTTGTATGATTTCCAAGCAGAATAGACTAAAAAACTTCTGGAAATCTTGAAGAAAAAAAGCCCACTTGTGCTTCTATTCCTGTCTGCTTCACTGACTTCAGAACACTTGTTTCAAGAAGGTTATTGTGCATTTGAGTCTTCATTCCCAGCATGGTGCTTTGTGTGTTAGGCTGGCTTTTTGATTTGGTGCAAGTTGGCTTGCTGCAAACCATGAGACTCTGTTAATAAAACTGCTATAGCATGTTTTGAATTACCCTCTAATTTTACGCGCACAAGTTAAGGACAGCATAATCTTGGAGTCACCAAGTATTGTAGATAGTACTCACACAGATGAGTACATAGTAAGGGAAGGGCCATTGCACACAATTACTGTCTCCCACAATGTAAATATTGTGATTTTAGTTTTCAGTTGTTTGTAACTTATGTGTCCAGTATTATTCCAGAATCATTAAGGAGATTTTTCTGCTGTTTGTATACTATATTCTGAGAGCAGCCAATGTACTCCTAATTCCTGCCTGCTCTTCAGTACACAGAAGGTGAAAGCTTTGTCTGTATTCAGAGTCTGACAAGAACTTCTAGAATTAATCAATCCTATAGGTCTAAATCTTAGTTACTTCAGAAAAAAAACCCACAGAAGATGCTTTTTTAAAAGTCTGTTGTTTTGCAGTATGTTGTAGGCAACAGAGATTGTCATTCATTATTAAATGTATTAAAAGTTTGAAATGTGTTGTTTGCTATTCATCCAAAAGTAGCAGTGTTTCAAGTCACAAAGCTATTTCACAGTAATACAAGGTAAGTATTTTTCATATCCTGAGTTCTTAGCAAGGGTTGCAGGCAATAGAATTCATATGTTCCTGTTCTCATTACTGATGGAATTTTTAGTTTTCATTGCATGCTGTGCTATGTGCAGAAAATGGTCACCACTGAAAGTCTCAGCCCTGTGCTTCATTTTCTGAGTCAGACCACTGCACAGGCACTAAATTTGTAGCAGAATGTAGTCTCATATTATAGCTAACTGCTCTATCTTTCTTAAGAGCAATCTTCCTAAATGTGGCATTTAAAACTATGAGTAGAAACTAGAGGGGTTTCTGCTGTATCTGGTTATGAGCTGCTGATACCATGTGCTTCCTTCATGAGTTTTCTTTTTTACCCTCATTTATTTCTAGGTAGTCCTGTCCCAAATGAAGAAGGATTTGTGGAATTTCGGATGGCAGGTCCTTTGAAATACATGTGGTGGTACCACGTAGTGGGACTCGTCTGGATCAGCGAGTTTATTCTAGCCTGTCAGCAGATGACAGTAGCAGGGGCTGTTGTGACATACTATTTTACAAGGTAACTTGAATAGCTCTATCATAAGTAGCCTACACATTGACTTAGCAGAAATAATGAGCAACAGTGTTTCTGGGGAGAGTATTTGTGTCCATTGTGAAATCTGGGGAACAGTTAAATTGCCTTGACTCTTTTTAAATCATGTAAAGTCCTGAACTATCCATTTTGCCATTTGTACACGGTGTTCTTGACATGTAACACTTGAAGTCTTATTTGCCTTGTAACCTGTGCACATTCTACAGACATGGGTGTTTGTTTACAAAGTAGGATGCACCTGGAAGGTCACCTGTTTTGCTAATAATTAATGCTGGTAAGATCTCTAGAGGTTAAAAAATTAATCAAAGCAATTGATTATTATTTTAATTGCAGAACAGTGCCCTTTAAATGATTTACAGTGCTTCACTAATCTTCATTATTTTTCGCAGGATTACTTAAGATCTTACTAGATTTATCATTTATATATAGATTCTGACAAGATCATGTATAAATAAAAACTCATGTAAAATTTTGAAGCTCCATATTTCATTGCTGTATTTGTGAACTAAATTGTGTATCAGCTTTTTGAAGCTTTTGAAGCTTTTTTTTATGCAGATATTTTTCAAGTGCATGATTCAGATCACAAATGTTTGATTGGTTCGTCTTTTTGATTGAGGCTGTTACCTGAACTACATTTGACTCCTTTTCTGCCTTACTCTTTAGAACAATATCAAAAGTAAGGAATCAATTTACTGTGCTGTCAGAAATTTTGTTATTTTATTAATGATGAAGTTCTCCAGTATACAAATGAAATACATCTATGAAGTTATTACAAGGTGTTACAGGGATGTAATCTTGTGAATAATTAAACTAGATTGAGTATGGGATGAGGAAAATGCACAGGAAAGAGAATAACTCTGCATTGAAATAGATTGCTTAGCAATGTGTATGCTTCATCTGTTTGTGTATTTCCTGTCACCTGAGGGTAAATGATTTTTATTTTATCCATACCCTATAATTCCATAACAGCGATTTTATTTTAAGTTAGTAAATACTCGTTTCCCCCTACTATTATCTTCTTTCTGAATTTTAAGGTACAATCATAATTTGAAAAGTGACTTGTAAAAATAGAAAAGGCATTAATTTGCACTTACCCATTATTTTGCATATGAGCAGCTTTCCAAATCAAATGAGATGAGGTTATTCATGGAGAAATGTTTTATATGTGTTCACTGTTCATTCACCTTAGCCAGATGGATTCCTTTCAACTCAGGCAATAACAGGCCTCAAAGTGTTTTGCATTACAGACTTTGCCCTGAAAATGAGGAAGTGTTTGGATTGCCTGGGCATAAGACTCAAGCAATTCATGTGATCATGCCTAACAGGGAGTAAAATTTGTCTCCCCCTAAAAGCTAATTGGAAGAAAATACACGGGGTAAACCTATTTTAATCATTAACATCTCAGAATTACATTATGCAGATATTAGTTTCATGGAATGAAAAATCTACTTTTGTTATCTTTTCTGAATGAAATTCTCATCTCTCCCAAGCTGGGGGATCCTTTATTTTTTTAATGTTTCTTAATATGCTTATTAGCATGCTCTCATTTCTAATATAGAAGAAGAGCCATTCTTTAAATGTTTAATTAGTGCTATTCTTTGAAAGAGATGTGTAAGTGAGTTTCTTGGTAGAAAAGAAAAATGGCTTGAACGTATTTATCTGATAAATTAAAAATATTATAGCTACACTGCGTTAAATGACTTGTTTTAAGGCTCAACCCTTGGTACCTTGAGGATATAATAGCTCAATCAGAAATGCAAAAACTCTGAGCAAAGAGTTTACCTGATCAATTAGTAATATCCTCTCCAAAGTCTACACAAAGACCTCCAAAAGAACAGGAGAGGAGAAGGCAATTTTATCAGTAGTCTGACTAAAAAAGTGTTAGCACAGTTTCTTACTGTTTTGGAAGGTTTTGAAATTGCACACCACCTGATGCAACTTTGTGGGAATTGCCAGTTGTGAATAGTGGTAATGCAGCCAACTGCTAGTAAGACTACCTGTCACCAATGAGTGTTTTCAGTTGCTCAGAGAATCACCGGCCAAGGTATTGGTAAAAGCAGGTTAATATAGAAGCTAAAGTGTGATAGAGTTCATTGACAAGATTCACTCTATTACTTAGTAGATTATTAAAGCACACTTTGAAAAGGAAAAGTAGGACTAAAATCAATTAATGTAAAACTAAACCTAAAATTATTTAGATGGAAGCTGGGGATTGGAAAAAGTTAAAGCTGAGAAAGGAAAAGAATATAAAGGAATGAGGGAGACCATCTCACTGAATCATAAGGTTAGGAGTGGGCCGTCTTGCCACTCTTAGCCCCAGACTTGGCCAACAGTTTAGGCCTTAAGAGTTAACCAGCGCTTAATATCACTTAGTCAGTAGCGTAATTCAACAAATTTAACAAGAGAGTTTATAGAATTTACAATGAGCACAACAGTAATTCAGTAACTTAGATCTGACTTTCTTATCAATATGATGTTCATAGTACATTTGCCATAGCACATTCACACTCACGTGTAGGTACAAGCTATAGACCTGTAAAAATTCCTCTCAAGTTCAGTGAAGTGCTCAGGCTTGAGGAGTGGGGAGTCAGCCCAGGCTCTGTCAGCAGCATTTGACATTGGTCCTCTGAGTATCACAAACCTGAGTGTTCAGTGGCTCAGAGAGGTCCCACTCCGAAGGAGGTGCTGGTCATAGCCCACTGTGGTCCAGGAGTTTAGGGGGTTGCGAGAGAATTGGCTTTAGTCATAGTAATTTTCCATTCTGTCCACAATTCAGGTCTGTAACTTTCTTGGAAAGTTCAATAACAGAATTGTTCTTCCTAGGTTGATATTTGGGCACAAAAAAATAAGTTTACAAGGCTGTTTATTAAAAACAGTAACTTGTTAGACAGGACAAGTTCCTGGGAGCAGACCATGTTTCTGAGAAGTTCAAGGAGCTGAGCCCACATGCTCTTTGTCAAGACAAGGGTCTAACAAGCATTTCTGAGATGATAATGCAGCCCAGGGTGGAAGGGGCAAAGGGGATGCACCGCCAGACTACTTGTATGTGTTACAAATCAATTTAAACATAGAAGAGCAAACAAAACTAAGTCTCTTTGAATAAAACAGATTGAACCCAGAAAGGTTCAAAATATACTCCAACGCTTGATTGAAACCAAAGGAGGTTAGATGTTGGTGCCAAAAAACCTGTTGATACATTTTATTTAATAGTAAAAGAGGCAAAGGGAAAGAAAGAGAAAAGAAAGAAAGATGAAGAAAAAGAGGAGGGAGGGGAGCAGGGAGAGGGACAGGGGTTAGGTAGAAACATACCATCCTTCCAAGAGTCCAAAGATATCTTCTGGCCTTCCTCCATCTGGTCTTCTAGGTGGTGAAGGTCTCCTGCACCCCAAAAAAGTATAGAATCCAATGGACTAATATGCATTTAGGCCAGGTGGGAATGCCTAGAGAGGGCAAGTTTGACACTGTCCCTTGCAACACTGTGGATCTGTTGCATCATGTTGCAGTGCTGCAGTGCAGGATCTGGGGGCTCCTTGTAGGGGGAACTTTGGATGGGCTATGACATCACTCTGCTGTCGTTCATGTGGATGTCCTGTAGATGCGGTTTTCCTGGGTGAAGAGGTGACTGCAGCTGGGTGGGTCTGCACAGAAGGGTATTGCCATTCACTGCCTCTCACCAGAGGCTCTTTCACCACACACCCAAAACCTCTCCTTCCCACCCCCACCCTTTGGTGTGAGGGTCTTTGTGAGCCTAGCCGCTGACAGCCCTGGGGCTGTAGTCTCTACCCTGAAGGTGTGAGGCTTAACCCTCCTGTGAATGTATTCTTTACTCCCAGCCCAGAACTGAGTCACTTCATCATATCTCCATCAACTTGCAGTCCAGGGCCTCAGTCAGAAGGCTCATTCAGGGTGTGGTGGTCTTCCATGCAGCTTTTATTATAAAGTTTTGCTACAAAGGTAAAAGTCTCTCAGAAAAATGCTTGAGCCATAAACTATAACATTTCAGTCTCCAGCTTCCTTATCCCAGTCCTGCATTAGAGACAAATCTGTGAGTTAGACAGATTGTCAGGGTGGAGTGAGCAATATATCCTGAATGCTAGTATAAGGATAATGTATTCCTTTTGCACATTATTTTATTGAGAATTTGTAGCACTTCTAGATGGTAAATACTGATACTGATAAATACATAAGTACTGATCATTCTACTTCATTTTTTTTCTCTTTTCAATAGGGAGAAAAGAAATCTGCCATTTACTCCTATTCTGGCATCTGTTAATCGCCTTGTTTGTTACCACCTAGGAACAGTAGCAAAGGGATCTTTCATTATCACTCTAGTGAAGATACCACGAATGATTCTTATGTATATCCACACACAACTCAAAGGAAAGGTGAGAGAAATAGATTCTATTTTCGTACCAAAACTCAAGGCCTGATATGTTTACGTGTTTATTTAGTCAGTATGGGAGGTTGGAAGTCTTGTTTTGGAATAGATCAGGGGTTAGAAGAAATTCTTCACTATGAGGGTGGTGAGGCAGTAGAACAGGTTACTCAGAGAAGTTGTGGATATCCCATCCCTGGATCATCCCTGGAAGTGTTCTGGGTCATGTTGGATGAAGTTTGAGCAACCTGGTCTGGTGGAAGGTGTCCCTGCCTATGGTGTTGGTAGTTCCAACCCAAACCATCCTATTGTTCTATGAATATTTAGATTTTACAGGACCATGGGACTGATACAGATTGCTTAAGTTAGCAGGCTGAATATCAGTTACTGAAACAAAAGGGAATATTGATCCCGTAACAACTCTTTGTTTTCCCACATTTCCTTTTCTAGGAAAATGCTTGTGCTCGCTGTATGCTTAAAGCCTGCATTTGCTGCCTTTGGTGTCTAGAAAAGTGCCTGACATATTTAAATCAGGTAAGATTTCTATATTTAAGTTTTATGTAAGGGCTGATATTAGTATATATATTCCCAGAGTGCAATCTGATGCTGACACATAATGTATTGGAGTTTGGAACTGAACTTGAATGACAGTACTTCAGTCTTGTCTCCATTACTGAAATTACACTGCAAATCACTGAATTGAGCTTCGGAATATGAACAAGAACTAAAAAATAGCCCATACTCATCTTTGTGAACATAGTTTCTCAACTTTATGACAATATGTTTAGTGGTTGGAGACATTCCCCATTATGTCTACTCAGTCAAACTACATCTGAATTTCAAAATATTTTTGCTATGAAAAGAGAATTAAGCTTCTCTATGTGTAATATTTAAGATTCTCACAGTGTAAAAACTATATAAAACATCAAATTGTGATCATCATCTTCAAAGGGGAAAAAGAGTTGTGAAGTGCAAAACACTAACTGGTCCTTGTAAAAGACCCCTTGTAAAAGTAGGTTTATGGGCCGTAAATATCACATAAATAAAAGTCAGATACATAAATATCTTGTACATAGTATCTCCTCCACTGTTAAGTTTTTTTGCTTGTGGAAATGTAGAAATGCTTGTGCCCCAATGTAATCCTTGAAAATTGTTTTCACTAACGCAGTCTAGTTAAGTATTTAGAAATTATCTTGGTTGACTTGTATGACACTTAGATTCTTTTATATTTCCAGACTTTTTTTTTTGGAACTATTTAATTTCTGTAGCTATGCTACTGTTCACCTCCTCCTGCAGAGAAATTGCAAATTCTGTTTAATGAGGTTTTTTGAACAAACTTGCTAATGCATAAATTATGAGCAAGAGAAGAGAAGAATAGTAATTCTTTACCTCATATAATCTTCTGTCAGCTGGTTCATATCGCTCGATTCAACAACTCTCAAGGGAATTTTTGTTCATTAAAATCATATGATGAATGTGTCTTACTCAGAGGCTGTATCTTCCCCCTCACCTTCCCCACCCTCCATCTGAAATACCTGATCATACTATGAATAAATCTTCAATCTCCTTTTCTCAGAATGCTTATACAGCCACAGCTATCAACAGCACCAATTTCTGCACCTCAGCAAAGGATGCCTTTGTTATCCTAGTGGAAAACGCTTTGCGAGTGGCTGCCATAAACACAGTTGGGGATTTTATGCTGTTTCTAGGAAAGGTATGTCTGCTGCATACAGCTGTTACAGACCTATGTAGAGGCAATTTTTCTTCAGCAATGGCTTGAACCCTAATTCAAAATGCCTTAAAAATCCTGTTTCTTAGTGTGCACTTTATCGCATCTAGCTGCATCATATTAGGAAGGGAACATCCAGGGTAGGGAGCATAAACAGATGATCCACTTAAATTTAGTAAAAGTGACAAGAATAGCTGAAGTTTATGACACTTTTTTATTATTTTTTTAGGGAGTCAAGAGAAAAGTGATTAGAAAATTTAGGTTTTAATTTTCTGGTTAAGACATAAAAGTATAAGGAAAGGAAGCTTTTCTTTTAAATTCTGTTTAGTATGGGCTCTTTAGGTTTATGTTGAAAATTTGACACATTATTAATCACCATTTATGACAAAATCAGACTGGAAGAGTACAGAAACCTACTGTGAGGAACTGCCAGCTTAAGCAATTTAGTTCTACTCCAAGAATTAAAAGGAGACTAGAATAATTTCTGCCATCAGTCAGCCTTTTGGGTTTCCAACTAATGGAAATTCTGATACTGTATGGAAACATAATCCAGTGAATTATTTCTATCCTTTGAAGTGCCTTAATTTACTGAAACAATTAATACCAATCTACTTAAATCACCTGAGCCTAAGTATATGGACACTGGTTGGACTGATCTGTATTCCTTATCAGATTCCTCTACTTCTGTTAAATCAGAGTACAGCAGGCTGAACTTTGAATCCAGTAAGTTAAGTTAATTAAGTGACTAAGATGTGATAAGGAATAAACACATAAGGGCAATATAGGTACCTGGGAGAACCTGAAATTACATAACAAAGTTTTACTGAGGAATCTGAAAAGTGTTAGGAAACACCCCCTGAAAAGATGTCTCAAATTATTAGAAAAATGTTCAGATGACAGAAATGTTCAAATGAACAGTGCATATAAAAATTAGTATCAGCTAAAATAATGCTACATTATTAGCATCTCCTCTACTAGTTCAACATGGTGTTTTCACAAAAGCTGGCCTATTTTATGATTGTGTTTGGTTACAGTTCATAATAATACATTCAGAAATATCCCAAAAGTTAAATGGCAATACCAATTTAGTGGTTTTGGTTGTGCCAAAACTAGACTGGTACCCAGTGGACTATCCGTTAGGGCCTTACACATAGTGTAGTTCTGTAGAGACTGTTACATGAAGTGTCTCATGTGAATTCTGATACACTTTCTCCTGTATGGAGAGGAATAGATATTGAAATAGATATGGAAGTTGTTCACACTAGCAAAATGAAAAAACATACCATTCTCCTAATACCTAACTTCTCCCTTCAACACAAATAAAAAAATTGAACTGCATGTTAGTTGATACATTGTATCTGGTTGTGGGATTTATATAATTGACAGGATAAAGTTCTCTTTTACAGGAATGTTGTATAACACTAGAATGATGACGGCAGAATATAAATGTAATTTTCTCTGAAATCTCTTTGTGCTGAAGGATGTGTAATAATTGACTTTAACCTGCTGAAAAATGAATTAAATGTCATTTATCCTCAGGGACGTGGGGAATCAAGGAGGTAAAAATCTTGTTACCCACCATCTGTAACCTCTAGTTCTAAGCCTGGCAGACCAAGAAGCATATTGCCTTAAAACAAACAAACCAGACAAAATATATCAAAAGGCTTCTGCCATTAGAGTTGTCTACCATTTTCTTCTTCAGGTCCTGATTGTCTGCAGCACAGGTTTGGCTGGCATTATGTTGCTGAATTACCAACGAGATTACACCATCTGGGTGCTGCCACTCATCATTGTCTGCCTCTTTGCATTCCTGGTTGCTCACTGCTTCCTTTCCATTTATGAAATGGTTGTTGATGTCCTTTTCTTATGTTTTGCCATCGATACAAAATACAATGATGGGAGCCCTGGCAGGGAATTCTACATGGATAAAGTTCTCATGGTAAGTTTCCCCTTACTCTCAGAGTCTAAGGATCTGGTTCCATAAAATAGGTATTTTGACAATGGAATGACTCCACTGAGTTCAATATGGGGGTGGGTTGGTTGTTTTTTTTTTTTTACATTGCCCTCTTGTTCATGGCTTGATCAGGAAATGATGTCATCTGATAAGCATCAAATAAGTAATGATGCTTCCTTCCCGTGGTATTGGCTTCTATTGCTAGCTGTTAGGTGAGTAGTGATCTTGTAGAATCATACTCTTGGATATCATGTCTTGTAAATGACACAGGGCAGAATAGAAAGAAGCAAAACAAGGGGAGAAAAGTTGGTTTTTGTACTTTCCCCAAGAAGGACCTCTCTATGGATATGAGAGAGAAAAAAATATCAGAGTATTCTACCTCATGCATAGATAGTGACCACAGTGGAGTTTTCATATAGACATCAACTAGAATTTGACTCTGTCACACATAGAAATACAAGGCTTTATGTTCCATCTTGGAGCCTACATGCTTTGTCCAGGCGTTTTGCAAGGCAAATTAATTTTGTCCATTTTTATTCCATGTTATTCTCTGTTCACTATAACTAGAAAGCAAGGTATAAAAATTCTGCTTAAGTCCCTCACTTTGTTGTTGTGTAGGAAATTTCTTGACAGTGTTTGTAAGTGGCAAGTGTAGAATGTGTCTCTGTAAAATGTACCCTTGTGTGTAGGGTAGAAGAAGATTGTCATGACTTCTTAGCATATTTTTTTTATTATTATTGTGAGAAAACCATGCCAAGAATTCAGTGCTAAGTTTTTTGTAAACTCCTACGGAATCTAGAGCGTATAATAAATAAATCAGCTGCTGATTAGTTGTTTTTTAATAGAGTAAGAGTAAAATGCAGCAAGTTCTCTCAGAAGAAAGCACTGATAAATTGTAAAAGCATTGTGAGTTTCTTTAGTCAGCAGTCAATATAACAAAACCCCAGCAGCTAAAGTTTATTGACATTTTCTGCAGAATTCTGGCCTTTTAGAGAAAAAAAATGCTTAAAATTTTATAGCACATTTTCTAATCTTCATGAAAAGGAGATCGTGATTTGGTGAAAAACAAGAGGTTGAATTGAGGACAGGAAAATCAGCCAAACCTTGCAAAGTGATTATCTCCAAGTCCTTTTGTTTAATGGACTTCTAACATTATACACAGCATAGAAGACAATAAATGAGATTCTGGTTTGTTTTGAGTTTTTGTTGTTGTGGGTGTTTTTTGTACTTGGTTTTGGCTTTTTTTTGTTTTTTGAAAATCAGCCTTTTACCTTCTTTCCGCATAAAGGAGAGCATTGTGTGGTAAATGTGAAAGTTGTAAGAGCACGTAAGGCAAACATCTGTCTGGCTTCCAGAATTAAGTGAGGGAGACCTTTGTGGTTATTCGGCAGGCTTTTCTGATACCTTGTGGTCAAGTCTAAGCAAGAGAAGTGGGAGATGCAAATTGCCTAGATATTTTGAGTTGTTACATCTTGGAAGTTCTGTCTTGAGATTTGATCTTTGGAGTCTGCTCTATGAAAAACTCTATTCTGCTCTCAATTGTCATTTCATTACTGTTTTTCAGGAGTTTGTTGAGAATAGTAGGAAATCTATGAAAGAAGCTGGCCGCGGAGGTGGAGCTGAGGGCAGAGAGCTAAAACCAATGGTAGGTGCAGATGAGGAGGTGGCGATCCTCCAAGAGTTTCACTTTTACTTCTTCTCCCTCTTTGTCTTTACTGACTGCACTTCTTCAGGAGAAGTTTTTGTTCTCTGTATCACTCAAGATGTTCTGCTTTTTCTGTTTGTGAGCTTGCCTATCACCTGGATGGCAGAGTTTTTGTCACAGCTGAGACCATCTTCTGTAAAAGTAAGATGAAAGGAACTGTCTCATATGAAACAAATGCAGTATCATTTCATTAGGATTAGTGGTGCATGCCATGTGGTATATGCAGACAGCCCAGTTGCTGAGTAGTCTAAAAATAAGATGGTTCTGAGATTCGCTGGGCTCTTCTCAGCCTTGAGATGAACAATTTTTGCTCATCTTACATTCACTGCAAAAGCCTGAAATGAAGAACACTACTGCGTGCATCCATTCTTGCAAAGTAAGACCAGGTATTTAAAGCCCTCACCAAATTATCTTACACAGTGCCAAGGAATTGGATACAGTGATTCCTTTCAACCTGCTCAAATGACATTTCTCCCAGTTGTTTGTTTTATTGCCAACTACTTATGTTGCTTGTCTCTTGTGTGCTCTTTCCATCTCACACTGTCAGATGCACAGACAGTGAACAATGCATCATTTATGCTTCTGCAGCCTGTTTTACTTATGGTGTGCCTGTTAGGAAGGTATTGCATGTCTGCCTAGCCTGGAATATGAACACTATGGTACAGATAACAGATAGGAGGCTAAGTTTGGAAGGTGGGGAACAGAGGGCGTATAATGGAGAGCTGGGCTGGGCAAGGTATGATTTGTCATCGTCCATTATGACTTTGTGAAATAGAATATTTTTCCATCATCACTTTCTCAGAGTGTTTGGGGTTTTATTCATTTCCATACCATGGGGATTATTTTTTGACCAAATGGAATCTAAATAAGTGTATGCTAACAGAAGAATTTCTTTTTTAACTATGTATGTGAAGCCATGTTGCATGAGCATTTTTTGACTCAGCTGGAATGGGTTCCTGCTATAGACTGGATAGATGTATAGCTTTGTGTGTTTTGCTATTTCATGATGGCATACCAATTTCTAGATTTGCTTATGCCTAAGTGCTGCTGTGTTTATACATATAAAAAACTAATTCTATGCTCATTTATTGTTTTCTTCTGGGAGTAATTCTAGCCGGTCAAGCAGATACTAACATTGGGATTTTCAGAGTGAGCTAATTGCTATAAATGCAAGTGTGCCATGAAAACGATTGAGAACTGGGTGTGCAAACTCTGTAGTCATATGCACAGAAAATTCAGTTCAAAATTTTATGTTAAACTCTATTTCAAATAATTTGTTTACCTTAAGCGGTTTTCCACTTATGGGGTTGTCAGAGCTGGCACAGACTGCTACTTACACTTTTGTACTTGATGCCTAAAGCTTGGGTGTTAGAAAACTTTATTCACCCCCACCTCTTGTAAAAGTGCAAAGTACTTGCAAACCAAAGGTGGTCTTATTCCTAGAGGAAATTTTTCCTAGGCTCTTAGCCTGGTAATGGCTGAAAGTCCTCATAGGATGGCTGGAAAAGATGCTGAGGCTCAGCACTTGAGGCTGAATTACTCCCAATTCTGCTGCTTGTGTGATTGTCTTGTTTGGAACTGTTTGGGCATTGTGGTTTTCCATTTTTGGGCATTCTGCTCTAGTTGATTTGATTTTGAAATACTAGGATCTTACTTCCTGATGACAATGAGACACAGCAGTTAAATTTCTGATACCTTTCCCCAAAGTATTGATAGAGGACCTCAGTTATATCTAGAATAGGATCATTCATAAGTCTATTATGTAACAGTAGTGCCTATAGTCCCAAAATTGCATGTCAGAAAATTAGATCAATATTATTTTTTCTCTTCTTTTACAAACAGAGTCTTTACTGGTTTGCTTCAGTTTTCTTGAAATGCAGATATTTCTTAGATATGACAATTATTTCTTAAAGTGAAATGCCCTAAGTGCAGTTATATTTAAAGTACATATTAATAGCAGAGATGAGGAAACACTTTAGGAAGTTCTGTTCTTGCACAACAAAAAGCAAGAATACCTTTTCGTGCTTCTTTCTTTATGGCTTCCAGTGACCCCTTTGACTCAGTTTCTCCTTGTCCTTTGGCATCTGTCTAAGACTGTACTGTATGACTTTGTTTTCTAGGCCTCTGGAGCAAGTTCATCTTGAAACTAGCCAGCCATATTGGAACCCATTGACATTCCAAAACAGTATATATATACATATATACATACATACATATATATATATATATATAAATAAACAGCCAAAATCAGAAAAAAGGAACAGGGATTTAAAACTTTTTTTAACAATTATTTTTGTGAAACATGTACTCTTTTCATACGGGTGGCTTTTACAAGCAGCTTTATCATTGTTCCATTTCTTAAATTATTTGTTGTGGTCATGGAAATGTTGATTCTTATCTGCTTGATATTTTAAAATCTGGAGGAAGTATCATTGTAAAGATAATCTGAAATCATGACTGGGTTTAGAGACAGATTTCCCATGACACTGCTAATCTGCTGAGAGTTTTACTTGTTTAATTTCTTTAAAATTTGCATTAAATTCGGGACAGTGACATGTACAGAAAACCTTAAAATCAAGAAAAGTCTCAAATTTATTTTTTCAAGAGGTGGTTTCAGCAAAAATTCATTCAGTTCAATTGTGTTTGTAAGCAGTTATTTTACTTTACAGCCCTGGCAGGGCATAGTTTTGTTTACCAGTATCAGATATCACAATAACCAACTCCTCAGGTATTTAGGTGTGTGGGAGCCCTTGCATCTCCTATTAAACAGAGCCTACAAAATGGGGACAGATAATTTTTATATGCAATTAACTTCCTGCTTACCCTATTTTTACCCCTCATACCCACTGCCCTCTATCCTCCCCTTGAGTTCAGTATCCTCCTTCATACTTCAGCAATGTTCCTTTGATGGGTATGGATTCTCCATACGGGCAAGTGAAATAACAGGTAGTTAAAGCTCAGTCGTAGCCATACTCATGATTAATGCATGACTAGATACAAAGATGCTGAGGATGGGAAGAGAAATGAATTGTACTACTGTACATAAAAAAGTACTGTATGCTTCATTTCGTCTAATGAGAGAGCTCTGGGAGGTAGAAGGGATCATTCCTTGCCTGTTGTTTGGTCCATATTTGTACATACTGTAGTGGGTGGCTAAAGCCAGAAAGGGCAGAGAAACATTCCTTTGGAAGTGTAGCTGCCAGGATACTTATCTGAAGTTATTAAATAATGACAAAAAAACCATGCTTTTTTAGTATTATTAGATACATAAATATCTTTTCAGTCTGGAAGCTCACCAGATATGAATGCTAATATTCAATTATTCAGCATAGTGAAATGGTAAATGCTTAACTGTATTTGCTAAGAATTAATGATCTGTCTATGCTATATATTCCTTTTGTTAACATTTTTTTAAGAAAACTATTTTTGTTATTGTAAAGTTAATATTTCAGAGCAGAATTTTTAAACTTATTGCACTAAATACAAGCTGTCTACAAATAATGATGCCTCAATGGTTCAGTCACTCCATTCCAGAAAATCTTATGAAAGAGTAAGAGCCTTTCTACAGAAGCTTTATGATGGAATAGAGAGGTGTGTCTAGGTAAAGATATGCACAACTCGTGTAATCAAGGTTTAGTAAGTAAGCAGTTAACTGTGCTTCCTTTCAGACTATCAGACTTATAAATTGCTGCTGAAGGTTTAAAAAATTATGTAGTATCATTTAGCTAACTAGTGCTCTTATCTTTTTGGCAATAGTAAAATGTTTCACTTTTGCTTCCAGAAGTCATTTGATAATTTTAATTTGTTTGTTTTTCTGTAAGCCAGTTAAAACAATTTACACTTTTTATATCACAGATTCCAAACTATTTGAAAGGTACAAAAATAAAGACATTTAGAAAGGATAGCTGTTGGGGAGGCAAAGATAATTATGCAGTCCTGGAAGCACTTAGTCATTTAAGTGAACCATATCTGTAACTCTACTAGCATCAGGAGAGCTCTCTAAGTATGGAAATTGTAACATATACATCTGTGTAAGTGCTGACTAGACTGGAGCTTCAGCTTAGGGATTCAAACTGGAGTATAGGTGAGGCCTCTCAGTCCAAGTTAGAGGTCAGACTTGCCCAGAAGAAACACTGGAGCAGCCTTACTTCTGTGGAGAGGAGACATTCCTGCAGTACCAGTGTCTAAGATAGCAGTGGTACTCAATACTGGTGTTTGTGTAGATCAGAAGGGGCTTAGCAACACAAAAAGTGAATCCTAGAAACTGGTTTTCAAGGCTAAAAGACTTATCAAGTACCCAGTTTCTTCCAGAGAATCTAGTTTTCATCTTGTTTGGAGGTTATTGGAAGTGCTTAATCAAAGAAGCCTTGTATTCTGCTCATTTTGATAAAAAATTTCTGCCATGACTGGTTCTACAAGTTTGTGTTCTCCGCTCACTGGAAGTCCTGAGTGGGAACTGTTCTCTGTAATTGCAACTAGGACTGCAGTTCGTAACAAATTTTGTATTTTTGTATGACTTGACTGTGCACCATTTTTATAGCAGTTTATCCTGTCTTAAAAATAAATTTGTTTATTTACATGGTGTTTAAAAGATACAGGCAACACTTTTCTATGGGTAGTTGTAATGTTTAAGTGAGAAATCTATACCATTACGAAGTTCTTAATAAAAACGTGTGCACCATTCTTGAGTGTATATCCAGCATGCAGAGCTTTTCAGTCCTGCCAAAAAGGCATTCCCACACACAGGCTTTTCAGTAGCCCTTTAAAGCTTTCCAATGTCCTTTGAAGTTCATTTGCAATCAAACTACAAGCTGCCCTCTTCCATCTCTGTCTTGGGCGCAGAGATAACCAGAAGACAGAATTCTGAAAAGACAACTTTGCAGGACAAATTTAGACTGCTTTCCTTTCGTAGTGGGGACAGTGGAATGGGAGGACATTTTGGCATGTAAATCCCATACATAAATTTTGGAAGTAGGGGTGCTGGGGTCTGCCAGCTGTGATGGATGAAATACTTTTTTTGACTGTTGGTTATTAAAACCAGTGTATGGTCTGCTTTGTGGGAAGCAGTCTAGACTACTTGAGAGTGATGCTGCACTGAGAATAACAATGCAGGAGGAGCAGACGAGACAGCTAAAACATAGAAATCATCTCCTCGGAAAGTCCGTTGAATTGAGTAGTGCTCAAAGACTGGAGATTTAGGCTGAACATTTTGGATTTAGAAACAATCATTGGGATTACTGCTTCCCAGCATTTGGTTTCTGCATCATAGCCTCTGACCAGCTAGATTTCAAACAGAAAAAAAGCAATACCATTCCTTAAATTGTTAATTTTTTTTTTCCACATTATTTTTTCTGTTTGGCAGTTGAACAGCATCCTGTCATCTTTACTGCTTCTTCCAGCCCTGGAGAATATTTGTTTGTTTTTCTTTTGGGTCTCATTTCATATTGCTCTTTGAGTAAAAGAGTGGCAAGTGGCAGAGTGTCAGCTCCCCTTTGTCTCTTGATCTTACCATGTTCCCTTTTACCTTCTCGAAGGCAATGATCCAGGATATCACCTAGACTGAATGAGAGGGAGAGGAGGTGCTAAGCTGAAGTTCTGAGATAGGCTTGCTTTTTTTTTTTTTTTTTTTTTTTTTTTTTTTTTTTTTTTTTCCGGTATTACTCCATCACTGTGGTTAGAAGTGCAACCAATCACTTCTAGAATTTCACTACTGCTCCACAGCTAGACTTAAAAGATAGGATGGCCAGCTGAGAATTGAATCTTCAGCTTTCCAGTAGCTCCCAGCTGCCAGAACAAGGATGGGCTTCTAAATGTGGCTTTAGATTGGAATAGTAAATGAAAGTCTTTCTGTGTTGGGGAAGTGTGTCCTAGAAGGGAAAACCTACAGTGGAAAATGCAGTTAAATGTTGTGGTGGGTTGACCATGGCTATCACATACACTGCTACTTCGTTGCTTGCTCAGTCCCTGCAGCAGGATGGGAGAGAGCAGTGAAAGGACAAAAATACTGATGTAAGTGCAGTTCATTAAGCAAATAAGGGGACAAAAATGCAAAGGCAATCATTTACCAGGAGACCAATGCCCATCCAATTTCCAAGTAGCAGCTGCTTCAGAACCACACCCACCCTAGTTTGATTGCTGAGTGTTACATTATATGGTGTGAACTATTTCTTCAGTCTGTTCAGGTCACCTGTCCTGGCTGTGTGCCCTCTCATCCTTTTGTCCAACCCCAAATGACTGCTGGAGTTGTAGAGTGGAAAATAGAAAAGGCCTTGACCCTGTGCAAGAACTGCTCAGCAGTTGGTAAAGCTTTGTGTTAGCAACACCCTTTTGGCTGCAGATCTAAAACACAGCACCTTTCAGGTTGCTGAGGAGAAAATTAACTCTATCCAGCCTAACCCAGTACACAGGCCCACTTACCCAATAATTAATCCAAGACTTACTCCCTGCATTTCTGTACAGCATCTTCTCAGGGTGGTTACTTCTTTCTGAAAGGGCTTTTTTTTTGCAGCAGGCAATTAGCCTGCTCCACAGTGCTCCCTTTCATGGAGGGAGCAGGGGATGTTAGCTCTTACTCTTTCAGCACATAATGGGGATATAAAGCAAAAATGAGCCCTTTCTGTATCAGTGTTCTGGCAATTGAGCAGCCAGTGTTGGGAGACAATATACTTAATGTGCCCTCAGGGCATGCACTTTAGTGGTTTGCTCTGAGTGGTTATGATGTATTCTATGAATGTATGTTATAGAGTCAGAATAAAATGCATGTAGCAGACATATACTCATCACCATCTAGTGAGCATTTAGTTCAGAGTGCATATTACATGCTATATTGAATATGGCAGAGTTGTTTTAAGAAACAGTCTTGGATTTATAAGTAGATACCTAACAGCATTTCTGTTTTTTAAATCATGGCTTAGCCTGTGAAGATACCGTTTACTAAATCTAAATATCACTGTCCCATTGTTTCTTGAACAGCTTGTGTCACATTATCAACACAGAAATTCTGTTTCATCTCTGTGAAAAAAAACAACAAAACATCCCTCATGTTTCCCAACACAAACCCCAACAGGCTTATTTGAAACATTTCTTGCACTCAGCTTCTTTGTTGGGATGATGAAAGTTTACTCTAAATATTTCATTTTCAAATGCTCTTCCAACTATTTCATATCTGCTGTTATTTCCATCATGTAACAAGATTATGCAGACTAGTAAATATATATTTCTTGTGTTCTGTAGCAAATACTGTTCTCAAGGTATTGTTTTCTTTTATATTTAAAGAGATGAGAGAAGAGATGACATCTCTTTTGATGTGGGTCCTATATAAAAAGTAAAATTTCTGGTCTGGAATGGAGCTATGATGAGTCTTGCAATCTGATACAATCAAGCCAAAGCTCCTCAGAGACCATGATTATGAAAATATTTCTAAGGAGAATTGGTAGCATGAATTGATCTGAAAATATCTATTTGGAGGCTAAACTGTCTGGCATTCATTTGACAGACATCTGTTAAAATGGAACTAGCAGAAAACCAGCAAACGCCCATTAGATTCTACTCCCCTGTCTCACCGAGGTCAAGTCATCATATTTGAATGTGATGAGCAGAATTTGTTGTTATAAGTGTTTGGTACTTTTCTACAGAAACATGGGACTCCCCTTAGAACCCAAGTTGCAAGAATTCAGAGTAGAAGTACCAGCTGACTTTAAGAGAACTAGTCTAATTTTGGTAAAGACAGCTATGGCTTCTCTAAGTATGTGATTTATAAGTAGATACCTAACAGCATTTCTGTTTTATGCTGGCAGCATAGGTGGCTACCATTCTTCAAGTATACCACCTCTCCTCTCTGGGTTGAGTGGGAATAGGGGCAGCTTATTTCAAAAAGGTTTGGTGAAATTAGGAAGCTGACTAGTTATGAAACCCAGCAGAAGTTCTGCACTGACTGGAGTTTCCACTATAATCATGTTTTGAAACTCTCAATTACCATGTGTCCTCCATGGTAGTATCAGTTGGGTCCCTCCCTGCTGCTCAGACTGAAACGGGAGAATATCTCTCATTTGAAAAACAGCACCACAGACAATTTCATAGTGTCTCCCAGGGGAGTGAGAGAAGAGAAAACAGAAAGGTGGCTTTGTTTCTAATATAGGCCAGAAAGCAGCTGCCAGAAGTTAGGTGGAGCTATGGAGAGCAGATAGAAAATATTCTGCAGGATCTCCACAGTATTTAAGAAAATTCACATTCCAATTCAGACATCTCACAGCAACATCTCCTGTGTTCCACTTTAATTTTACTCTGGAGCTCTTCAGAGCAAAATGAAGGTGGAATACTTTACCTATAGAAAATAATTATTTCTATATAATGAATTGTGTTGCTGATTACAGAAACTACCCTAAGGAAAAAGGAAAATCTTCTGAGCAGATTTTAAAGGCTTGACAGTACTTGCATTGTCATAGTCCATCAAAGCTTCATCTGGAAACAAATTTTTCATCCTCCTTTACTCATACTTCTAACAGGGCAATCAAACCCCTGGACTGGCTTAGTGATTTACATTGAATCAAGATAAACTAACAAGTGCTCCTTTTTCCAGTGGAATGCCACCTCCTTTGAGAATGGGAAAAGTAAATGTGACACTGTTTATTGTTGTCTTGAGAACCTAAACTATTTTATACTGCAAGCTGTGAATGCAGGAAGAGAAAAGAAATTAACAGTGCTGATCTAATCTTAGATTTTCTGTGTAAACTGACATTGTGCCAGGATACTGATGCAAAACTGTATTTTAGTCTAAGAAATGTATAGATTTTTTAATGTACCAAAATAAAGTTTTCCTTTTAAGTAAGAAAGAAAATTCTGTATCTTCCATGTGGTGTGTTTAAACCATGCTCTTATTAGCAATACAATCTCAGGTTCCTGAGAAGCAAGCCAGATTTTTGCTGAAGTTTTATTTTATTCTATGCCTGCTCTTCAGCTGAGTAGCTGCAGTAACACTGGACATACTGTCCTGGTGCCAAGAAAAGCATTCTGATGCTAATGTTTTCTGAGATGGGTGTGTGAATGGGGTTTGGTAGAGCAAAAGCAGGATATTTTTGCTGTCTTCCTTCTCACTGATCCTCAGTGATCCTCTCTCTCACTGATCCTCTCACATCTGCTCCTCAGCTTCTCTCCAGAGTGTTGGAACCTGCCCCTTTAGGCTAACAGTTTCACCCATCACCACATTCCTCAGCCTCTCTGATAAGCTACAGGGTGTGCTGAAGGTCGGTCACATACAGAAGCAGTTGGAAGGTTCTTCACTGTGAAAGGGGAGGTTGTGGTCATGCATGCAGAAGAGTCCTTGCTCATACCCAGGAAGCAGGACTCTCAGGGCTCATAAGGCTGTCTGGAGTGTACTGGCTTATAGGATGCTTTGCCTTACCAGGACAGCTGTGGGGCAATGAACAGTAGGGTGGCATGAAGGAGATCTTGTTATGCATTATGAGCCATGCAAGTTGCATAGCCCAGCACAACACCTCTTGCAGCACCATTTCCTTGTTCTTCAAGGACCTGTTACACACTCCCCACTCTGCACAGCTCTCCTAACTGGTTGGATATCTGAAGATGCATGGTGAGTAGGAGCAGTAACAGAGACACATACAGTCAGAAAGATTTCTTCCCCTCTCCTCTCTATCCCATAGGCACAGCGTATTTCTTTTTGCTGCCATTTGTTTTTACTTTAATACACTAATGCACTAATGAGCCAAGATGAACCATGTCTTCTGCTTCTATTGTTCTTTACTGAAAACCACTTCAGCACTGTATTTGCATAAGATTGTTTACTTTATCTGGAAACTACTGCTACTTCTGAAACACAGACTGATACTGTTGTGGGTAATCAGTCAATACCATCAGGAGGAAAAGGACTGGACAGCCCATCAGGCAGGACCTCTGCACACAGGCAGGGTCCATGCTGTGGACCCAAAGTGTTCTGCTGCGTGTCAGTGTTCTGCAGTTCCACTGAAGGTACGTCCCCTTGGCTCAAAGTGTCTATTTCTTGGTTTATTAACAGTGAAGCTGCATGGCTAGATGGGTTTAGTTGCATGGAGCAAAAGAGGCTCCAGAGATACCCTTCATCAGTAGAGGTGTTAGGGGCAGGAGGCATGAAACATACAGGTAGTATAAAACCTGTCTGGTTTCCACTGTATTTTTCCTGTGTCAGAACTGCAGAACAGGAGCTTTTTAGCTTTCTTTACTCTCTAGCAATGACGGACTGAAGCACTGTCTGCAGAGATCAGTGCTCTGAAACAAGAGTTTTGTGACTTCCAGGCAAAAAAAAACCAAAACCAAAAAAACCAAAACAAACAAAACGAAACAAAACAAAAACCAAACAACAACAAAAAAACCCCCCACAAAACAAAACAAAAAAAAACCACCAAGCACCTAAAGGTGTGCTATGGAAGGCTAGTGAGAGAAACATATGCTGGGAGAACAGAATGGGACATGGGACTTAGAAGGAAAATTTCAGGTTACTGTGGTGGAAGAAAACCCTGTTCTGCTGCTAGCAGGGAGCTGGAGACAGAGGTTCAGGAGCTGCAGAAGCAGTATTTTTCCTTCAACCACACAGCATTTAACACTGCCAAGATATTCTTCATGCAGTGGGCATGTACCTCCGACCATGTAGCCTTGGGACTCCAGCCCCTGGCATTGGCAATTGCAGAACAGCACAGGCAGATGCCTTCTCAGATCCCTGCTCCCTGAAAAGCCCTGCTGTCCCTCTGGAGATGAAAAACCAGTCTCCTTACTAGTAACACAGCACATGTCCTTGGCTGCTGAAGGAGCTTTCCTGCTATGTTTAGAGGATGGGACCCTCTGTATGCAGCATTTAGTATGCAGCAAACAGACTCCTTCTCTGAGCCAGGGAGCCCAGATCCTGTGCTGCTGGAGTCTGGCATGGCTCCTTCCCTCCACCATGGGCCACTGACCCAGTTTTAGTCACTGGTATTTAGATGTTTAATGAAGATTAGCGAGTGCCTAGGGAGCAATTATTTAGAATTTCTAATTACTGTTTAAATTATGAATGTGTGAAATGGATGCAGCTTGCACTCCCGCACACAGAAAACCTAAAAAGACTGTTTTTCTGACACCTACTGCCATAATCGTCATCTAGTGCTTATTCTTGTTTACCTTAGATACACTAAAAATAAAGTGGAAGAAAATGCCACACCAGAACAGATTTTCTGAGACTCTTACCAGAGCAGTCAAAGCTAGAAATAAAGCCTATGAATTGAATTGTCGTAGCTCACTACCACAGCTGACAGTAATCAAGTAGGAGACAAATGGGTGAGCAGGTATTTCATACTGCAGTCCTCTGAAGAAGAAATCACAGACCTGAACCCTGTCCACTAAGGGCGGGAAAAAAAAAGTCTGCCACAGTCCCAGAAATAGTGATGACTTCTGTTTTTAATTACTTTTCTGATAGCTTTTACTTGTATTCTTGTCCTGGTTTAGGGCAAATTTGGGGAAAACCTCCGAAGGGGTTCCTCTGGAAGAGCAAACCCAAACGGCCCCTCCCCCCAGCCGGTCCAGGAAAAGAACTTCCTCGGAGAAAAGTGGAAAAAACTATTTATTTAACAAACAAAATGCCCACAAATGCAAAGAATTAATAATATGAAACAATAAAACCTCTGCCCGCTCCGAAGAGAGATGGCAAACAGAGACAGTCCTTGCCGTGGGTGTAGCTCAGCTCACTCAGTCTCTCCGAAGGTCCAGGCCCGGCGGGCCGCAGGTGCCAGCCCTCGCTGCTCCTCTGGGTTTTTTCAGTCCCGAGCAGATTTAA
Organism: Phylloscopus whistleri; assembly: GCA_017589585.1. Lineage (NCBI taxonomy): Eukaryota > Metazoa > Chordata > Aves > Passeriformes > Phylloscopidae > Phylloscopus > Phylloscopus whistleri. The sequence continues at coordinate 813,284 of JADMLD010001058.1, read as the reverse complement.
ACAGTCCCAAGAAAAAGGAAAAAAAACAGTCCAGGGAGTCTTCTCTGCCTAGCTAGCTAAAACTAACTAAGAGCACAGGAGATCTCTGTCCCACCGCTGTCCGTGCCTCGGACGAACACCGGAGAGCAGCAATGTGGGGGAGTCAGGCAGTTTTCTCAAAACAAACTGCACGCTGTTCTTTCTCCCCCTTCACTCCCAGAACAAGTTTTTAAAGGTACAGAACACAATATACAGCACAAACAGACGATTGGGGATACAAGCAGCATAAAGTCACCCTACCACCCTACCTAGTTTTAAATATTAAGTGCTGAATACAAACATTGGACAAAAAAGATTTGCTAGGCATTGGCAATGCCAGATGGAGCAGGGTATTCTGGCCACTTCTCCTGGTTGCAGGACCTGCCATGTCCCCCCGTCTTTGCTTCCAGGTAGGAGAGGGATTTGGACACTTGCCTGGGGCCAACATACTGCTGCTCCACCAAAAACCTCCTCTGTTGCCTGGAATTTCTCACTTTCTGTCTCTGTACCTCCCTTTCCTCAAAGATGGGGATGCCATAAAGGCTGAGTACATTAACAATCAGTCAGTACTCAGATACTGCAGAGGATGGATGAATGAAATACAGGCAGGTAGGGCTGTGTGTGAAATTGGGATCTAAAAATGCCTCGAGCTGCAAGAGGCAATGAATTGGGTGGAATTTGCATCCTGTGCAAGAGAAATTATATAGACATGAACACCTCACTCACTCCTCTTCTGATAGTTAAAATATCTGAAAACTCAATCCTCCACTAGAAAACCCCTTCCACTCCTTTAGTGGGTGGGTGTTGGTAGTTCACTATGCCTGCCTTCTGCAAGAAGAAAAATCCACTTGTTGGAAGGCGTGCTGGGTGTCTCTAATCTCTCTAAATTGCACTGCCCCTAGTAACAACGACAAACCCAACTTTAGTATCTAATGTTGAATATAGCTGAATGAAGTAAAGGGATTTCAAAGTATGAGTTTGCTGCCTGTTTGGAAAGTTTGGGTAGGAAGTCTGCAGAGGAGTTCTTCCTTCTTAGGGGCACAGAAGCCCTACTGCCTCCAGGCAAGGAGCATCACAGCTTGCTTTTGAAAGCTGTGTTGTTATATCTGTGCATTATGGGACAACACAACAACAAGACAACCTCAGGATGGTCTGGATTGCATTGCAGCAGGAGACCAGCCTGCCAGAAGAGCGTGTGAGGTTCGTGCTGTTTATGATGAAGATGAGGCTTGACAGCTTTATAAAAATGTAATTTGCTCCCCCAAAAAAACAGCATAAGCACTTGCAGGTCTGAATTTCCCAGAAGATGAACAGGATGAAAAGCTATTAAGCTTTTTAAAGAAATAATAAGGAATCAAAGCTTGAATGAAGAATGTAGGAGAACTATACACAAGCCTGAATTTCTGTTCACTTCATTGTATTCATGAGCCAGAACCCCCCACCTTTCCATAATCACCATCTGAACTTACTTTAAGAACAGCACATAACAAGGCAAGTTAAAAGCACATATTGAGATTTTGAGCCATGGAGGAAAACAAACTCTCGTTTGAAAAAAAGCTAAACATTTATATATGTGAGCACAAACGGGGGTTGGGCTCCAGAAGGGCTCCAGTCATGACATGGTGAAGGAAGTGGAGGGAAGGAGGGAATGGACTGATGACCTGCCAAACCATAGCATGACATCATCTGGGCTAAGTCCCAGCAATGGCAAAACCTTGTTTGTTGTCCAGGCTGCTGTGGAACAGCCTTGTATTTGCACCTTATGGCTCTGCCCACCCCCACTGAGGTCCTGCAGATGTTTTCCAGCTAACCTTTCTGGAGGGATCAGGCTAGAAAAGCAGTAAGCAGAGAAAAGGCAGTGGGAAAGCTAATATAGAAAGGGCATAAGTAGTAAATGAGGTGCCAGAACTCAGAGACCCCCCTCAGAAGTGGGCTGCTGGAAAGCTCAGAGAGGATCCAAGTGGGCTGCTGAAAAACTCAGAGGGGATCTGTGAGGATCTCAGAGGAGATCTGTAAGGGATGCTTACTGGAGGGATGGCAGAGGAGTGTTTCTTTACAGGGTATTTGTGCTTGCATTTACCAATTACATCTGCTATAATGAACTGCTACTGGAAAAATTAAAAAAAAAAAAAGTTGTTTTGGCTAGAATTAAGCATTTACACGGAGGTGTTTTGAAAAGTCATATGAAGACAAATGAGCCCTTGCTATCTGAGCATCATTGGATTTGCACCTGAAGGAGCTTTTGGAGAGACCCCCCCTTTAAGTGTCTTACTTTTGCAAGGGGGAAAAACTGTCCAGGTATTAAAAATGTTAAGAAGGTCTGGTAAGAAATTATGCAGTGCTGCATGACAGGACACAGACCACTTTGGTGTGATGGTAGTAAGACATCAGGCACAGGGTACTGAGTATGTCACATATGTCCTGTGGTGTGCTTGTGCAGGTGAAAGCTATTAAAAATTATTAGCATTTTACACTGAAGTAAAATGTACACTCTTAGGAAAAACAAGAGCAGCTGCTCCTAAGTCAAAGGCTTTTGGTATTTGTTTGTTTGTTGGTGTTTTTGTTTGGGCTTGTTTGTTTATTTTGGGGGTTTGGGGTTTTTTTTTGTATCAAAACCCAGAAAAATACAAAATTTTTGTTTTCAGTCTTCCAGATGAGTCCTGCCAACTCATTCAGCCTAAGGGCACAGCTCAGTACAAGGCATAGGCAGCATCATAAGCCTAAATAGCAATAGCTTCATCTGCTATTCTGCTCCTTCCTTTGCAGTCACAATAATGAAATCCAGGGGGAATTAAAAGTATCCTGGCTGCAGAGCCCATCAGCCAACCATTGTAATGTGGCTGTGAAATACAAAGCCACAGACTAGCAAGCACAATTAGCTAGTAAGATCGGTGTTCCATCATAACCCCATTTTAAACAGGCTGCTGCTAGAGTAATTTTGACACCAAAATAGTATCACAGGAAATGCATATTCACTGAAACTCATTGTGCCTTTTATTAAGCAACACTACAAAGAAGCTAGCAACTGATTTTCACTGGGGGCTGTCAGCTGGAGCAATTTCTCTGCTCAGACCCGTGCTGATAAAAAAATTTTCCATGTCCCCTGCCCCCAAGCAGAGCTAGAAGGGAATGGTTACACATGCCAACTGTAAAGGTTTTAGGCTGCCCACAGCTTCCCCCACAGACCTCAGCTGGGAGAAACACCACGGCTGTTCAGCAGCACACTGGCTCTGCCATATCCTCCATAAATAACTCAGCTCAGCTCAACACAGTGTGTGTTGGGGCACTGGGCCTGTTCTTACCCCTGTGCATGAAGATCAGGACACTAAATGGGCCTTGCTTGACTGTTTGAGTGATCTCCTAGAGAATGGAGGTAGCTTGGGCTGCTGGATCTCACCAGTAGCTCAGAACTCATTAGGTAATGTAACTTAATGCCCTTTAATGTCCTGACAATTTACAACTGCTTCCCACAGCATGCATGGATGCACAGCACTCTGGGTTTGGAAGCTCCCCAGCAATGGTGCTCTCTCACGGTCCCAACTAGCGTCTGAGTACAGCCCTCTGAAAGGAAAAGGCAGCATTTTTTCTCCTCTAGTTTTTCCTGTAAGAACAAACTGCTCTTTTATATCTAAACTAGTTTTTTTGACAAACCAGCAAAGGGCAGTTCATCTTCTTAGAGCCCACAACATGAACTCTTTCACCACAAAAATAATCCCACTGCCATGAAGTCTCCACTCTCCAGAAGCACCTCTTGGGCCAGCTCCAGCTCTGGAAAGCCATGTTCTGAGATGAGATGTCGTACTGCAGCTGGGTGGTATGGTTTCCAGTGATCCTTCCTGAGACCTGTCTCTCAGTGTCCCCTCTGCCTTCTGAGCCTGTCCCAAGGGTAGGCTCACAATGAGCCAGGATTGCTGTGAGCTTTGCCAGCCTCTTGCCTAAAGGACTGTTGCCAGCTTGATGACTTTCTGGCAGATGTCAACCTCTTGCACCCCTCCTCCCTCCTCCTCCAAGGCAGGGCTGACTTGTGTCAGCAGTTGTCCCCCCCACAGCCTGTGGTGCATGTACCTTGCATGATTTCTGTACTGGACACAGTCAGCCTATGAGTGCTGCCAGAAGTGTGAACAAATGAGAAGCTCACGTCCTGACTGGCCCAGCCCAGAATCAGGAGATGATGCACAAAGCACTGACATTGACAGTACCTGACCTCCCCCAGCTCCTGTCCTTGCCTCCTCCTGCTGGCTTATCAGACTGCAACCCAAGGTGATGCACCAGAGGTTATTGCTCTCCAGGAGGTAGCAGAAAATTAGCGTTTGGGGCAAAGGTGATCTGCTGCCTCTGAGTTTCAGTTATGGTAAATGTAGGACAGGATTAGAACACCCTTTCATGCTCTCCAGCTTCTTGTGCTTAAGGAGAGTTATGGCTCATCAAGCCCAAAAAGTGCTGTGGGGTTTTTTTTCCTGCTGTGAATCTTCTTTTGCTGTGCAGCCAGAATTCATTGCAAGATCTGAGAATCTAAAGGGTCAGATCCTTCATCCATTACTGCTTCCTAAAGCGGGCAACGTTGCCTTCACAGAAGTGCAGAAATGTGACTTTCAACCCTTTTATAACTGTCTATTTTTTTTTTTTTTCTCTTGAGGATCACATCCCTGAATCACCTTTATTTAACTTACCTCAATCACTGCAGTCCTATTTTTTTACATTCTTTGAAAAGACAGTTGATCTTCATGCCACACACAAAACTCACCCTGTGCTTCTGCTGTTCATATGTTCAGCCACTTCCCTTCTACCTGTTTACCTTATACCCATTCTCCTCACTCACCCAAATATTGCCCAGCTGTACCTCTGTTCAGTTCTCTGCTGTTCTCTGTGGTTTTGCAAAACCAAGTCCTTGGCCCCAGCCTCAAGTTCCATGTATAATCTACACCTCTCCCTGACCCAGACCTTACCGCTATCATACTTCTCTTCCAGGTCTCCTGGAACCTGACATGTCCCAGTCATGGTTGTGCTCTGGCTCTTGCTTCTGCCACCTCTGACAAAGTTCCCCATGTTTCCCCCTCTCTCTCTCTTCTTCTTCAAGCTAGATGTCAAATTTGAGTGTCTCACAGTTTAAACATCCTCAAGGACAGAAAATAGAAGCTGCGTGCATTCCGCAGCTCTCACTTGCCCCAGTATCTTCAGTGAAGGTAGGCAAATGGACAACAGCTTCCAATCTCTGTCCTGCCTTTTACAGGATCAGTCAATGGTCATGTAGTTCTGCTGCTATTTTAAACTTTGGTCCCCTTGCTTTGTCCCTAATGCTAGCAACGAGACACAGATGTGTTGCTACCTTCTTGCATTTGCACCTCTGTCTGTGTAGGTGTAGTGCTTGGTAGACTACACCTACACAGATAGTTTGACTCCAATATAAAATGTTATGGTGGAATTTCAACTGTACTTGGCTCTACCCCTGCTCCCCCCCCACATGCACACTTACTTGCACTACAAGCAGAGTGGAGAGCAGATATGCACAATCAAGTATTTTTAACCATGTCACCCTAAAATGGTTTGAACGGTCCCTGTTCAAAGTCCCAAAGGACTTATGCACGGTGTGTTTTAGTTCATTCTTCAAGAAGCATTTAAGTGGAATTGCTAGTTGAAGGGTGCCTCGTTGGCAAAGGAAACAAATCCATAAATGCAATCTGTCTACCTTTTGCTCAGAGGTAGAATAGATAGATTCAGATCTAAAAAACCTCAAGCTTTGCTTTAGAATGTGTTTTGGGTCCACTTTTAATTGAAACACTATGATTTATTTGATGTGCTCACTTTGAGAAGACATGAGGAAGTTAGGCACTCCATATTTACTCCAGTAACATGGGGAGACTGACATTAGTTTCTGCAGGATTTCACTGCACTTTTCAAATGAAAACCAAGAGCACCCTAAAGTGACAAATGCTTTCAGTACATGACATTTTAAAATTGAAATTTCCTTCAGTTAGTGACATTAGCAGAGCATAGTGCCACGTGTTGTTACCTGCTTATCCTCCAAGAGGCCACAGCTGCCAGCTGGCACACCCCCACGACCCTGGGCACACAGACCAACATACATGCAGGTTCTTCTAATGGCAGGTATGCCCCTGCAGCCATCTCATGGTGTCCTTCTGCATGGACCCTCAGCATCTACAGGTGGGTGAGGGCTCAGGGCCAGAGAGGTGCCTGCAGGAACAGGCACTGAGGGGCAGTGGGGCATGGTGGGGGCAGGAAGTGCAGCAGTGAGTGCTGCTGGTACCCAGGTCTGGGGTACTTGTGGGAATGTGGCAGAAGCCCTAAGACAAGGCAGGTCACAGCACAAACAGCAAAAATTACTGCAAATTTATCACCTCCATCACTCTGCCTTCTCTCTGCTCTTCAAACCTTTTACAAAGTATTTCAAATGTCCCCAACACCTTTAGTAAAATTCTACTTGCCTGAGCAAAACTGCGACTACTTCAAAAGAAGACATGCCCCTAGGAGGGTTCAGTAAAAAATGCTGTTAATTATAAATGCTATGTCAGTGATCAGAAAGCCACACATTTGACCATCTGGCCAGCAAGTGGCAGGCTTTCAAGCCAGGCATGTCCAAATTGCAGTAGCAGTAATCACCTGTTCCTGTGAAGGAGGGTGTACACAGTGCACAGGTGCTTCCTTGAGCGCTGTGACAGTCTGATTTGCATTGCAGGCCTCTGGCAACAGTTACACCTTCTAGAGGAGCACTCTGTGGAGCTTCTTCACTGATCAGGGTGGCTGCCATGGGCATGGAAAGTCTCCAGCTAGTTGCAGCATGGTTCATTCTTCCCCAGAAAGCAGGGAGATGCCATGGAGAAATGGAACAGGACTGGCTGCATCTCCTTCTTTCCTAGAAAGTGCTGACAATGTTCTGCTGTAGTTGTAGCTGGCTGTCCTAGAGAGGAAGGTGTGGGGCAGTCACCAGCTGCTCCTCAGGCTTTCATACCACCCACACCTCCCAAAAGGAGAGCCAGAATTTCTGTTGAATAAGATGAATGTGTCTTTACAAACAGACTGTGTGAATCTACTTGTAGACAGGGCCAGGGACTTTTAGGTAAGGAAGTAACAGGAGAAACTATCAGTTTCAGAAATTGTTACTAATGGACATGGACTGCTGCTCAGACAATGTGCTAAATTTGTGAACTGAGAGAAGAAGAGAACTTAATAGAATATGAATATAATTTCATATACAAAAAGAGATTGCATATTAAGAAGGGGGGCATACAGTAGGTGAATCTGGAAGTCTGTATCTTGCACGTATTTCAGCCACGGGGGAAAGGAAGAGGGTGATGCAGCCAGGAAATTAGGAAAAAAAAAGGAGGCTGCATCCTCCAACAATTTGAGAGACCCCATGGGGAAATGCTCCATGCCTCTCCCTTTGTTCATGAATAAAGTTACAGGACTCCTCTGTCTCCTTTCTGGACATAAACCTCTGGTGAGGTGAATTTTTCTGCTCACTGTCTGGGGCAGAGCCTCCAGCTCTGTTGTGCTCAGTCTATGGTCTCTGCATGCCCAAGAGCGTCCTTCTCTGCCAAGCTTTCAGATGCCAGCACCCCTCTTCAGTGTTAACTAGAGGGTAAAAATGTCAGGTCATGGACTAGGTGTGGCTCCACAGCAATCCTTCTAGGCACTGGATCACAGACAGGTAACCCACCGCTCTCCCCCAGACAGGCAGACTGAAGAAGACACAGTGCCATCAGCTGGGCATTTGCAGCCACCTGCCCAGAGTCTGGGCCACTTCCCTGCCAAAAGGCAGGGGTTTCATAAAACTCGCTTTTTGGTGACTATGAGCCTTTTGTGGCAGACAAGAGTGTGTGCAGAGTGTATGCCTGTCATAGGTGAGAAGGGCAACGCAGTCTGCAGTGCAAAAGTAGGATTAGAAAATGTTGAGTCCATTAAGAGGGCAACAGCTAATTCTTGTTTAGAAGCAGCTGTAGGGAGTTTTTTGTCCTCCATTCTGCACCTTGCCATCCACCAGCACTTACTTGCTACATGAAGGCAGGCGTGGTAGCAGCAGTGCCCCTGGCACAAGCAGCAGTGTGCCATGGGGACAAAAGCCTTTGCCTGCAATTTGATTTGGGAACCTTTTATAATGAAAGGGGAGGCAAGCTGAATGAAGAGAATTCCTTAAGCTTTAACAGCTGGGGAACTACAACTGACTGTACAGCCCAGCAAAGTGCATACAGCCCTGGAAACCTCATTAATTATGCTCACTCTTCCACACTGTAACTGGTCTTTCCACTGGAGTATGCCAGTATATCTCTCCCTGGATCTAAGAGCTCATATTTCCTCCTCCCCACTTACACTCCCCACTAAAAAAAACCTGGCAGCAGCAGAGCCTTTTCCGCAGGTGTGCTTGCTTTTACGCCATGTGAAAAACCTCCCTTTTTCTGCTCTTTCTCTGACTGCTGACTCTGATCCTCCCCAGTTTATCTCCTCACTCTGCCTGTCTTCTTTCTGGTTCCTGTCTGGCTGCAGGGCTTCTCAAAATCTGGTTTTAAAATAGGAAGTGACTTTTGGGCTGTGGCTCTGGGCCAAGACTTCATAGGCAGCGGCTGAGAAAATGTACTTAATCAGTGCTTTTTGACATGGTCGAAGCTTATTCCAATAGACACTTTGGCATGAGAGGAGCAACTTAAGAAAATGACAAAATGATATTGTTCGAAGAACTCAGCCTTCTTCTTCATAGAGGGACAGCTCCTGAGCAATGTACTTTTTTACCACATAATGAATCTTCTATTTCTTTCCAGCAACTCTCATGAATTCCCTTGACTCTATTTTATTTGAGTGACGTGTAGGGATCTATCATACCTATATCAATATATCCTGTGTTCTGAAAAATTCCCTCTGTCAGAGATAGAGAAGGAGCAGGAGGTCCATAAGTGGAGCAGAGAATTAAATCCACAGTAGTTAGTTGAAATTAAAGGCCAAATTCTAATCATCTGGGTCCTTTTGAAACTTACCTCACCCAATAGAAACAGCCAGTATCAGGGAAACAAAACTCACAGCGTCCTAAAGATGGAACAAGCCTGGTGATGCATTTTAGTACCAGCACCGTGGTCAAAGCTACTGTAACACCATAAAGTTGCACTCCAGCCCGGTGGCTGTATCTGTGTAAAACGCCACCGTTATAAAATTACTGCGGTGCACTGCGGTGTCAGATTTTTTTTTTTTTTTTTTTTTTTTTTTTTTTTATGTTTATACTTTCTTTTTAGAACTTGGATTAGTGAGCTCTGTGATTAAGCAAACACATATACACAATACTTAGACATAGAATGCCTGGGGTTGGAAGGGACCTGAAAGAAGCCATGGCAGGACAGCACAGGTGACTGCAGGTGTTGTGATCCCACACGGCACCCAGGGTGTGGGCACAGGCTCCCCGCTGCGGCACACCCCGAACTCCAACCAGCGGCCCCAGGGCAGCGCCCTCGCATCCCGCCCCTTCCGCTTCGGCTGCGGGCTCCGACTGCGCATTCCCGGCGGGCATCCCGCAGGAGGGACAGCTGGTGCTGGCGGCGGGAGCCTGCAGGGCCGAGTAGCCCTTCTGTCGCAGAATGTGGGATGTACCAGGATTGCCTTAAATCAGGATGTGCTTTGGTGTAAGAGCTTTGTATACTTTCAAGGCTAATCAGCAAGAAAGGAGACCTAATCAGTGTAACTGGGAGCGGCTAGCATCGCCTAGTTCAGGACATCCGGGAACTAAGGAGATTTCAGGATGTAGTACATCAGGATGTTGCGTGTCTGTTGTGTACGTTGGTAGCTTGGCAATACCCTCAAGGTCTATGTATCCTATAGCTGAACTATGTGCATTATAATACTTAAAATCACGCCTGTAGAGCAAAAAAAGCCCTGACCAGGTGAAGACTTACCCCTTGAGCGTGCGTAGAAGTTACCTGGTGTATGTAATATATGGAAATTTCCTAATTAATCGTGATAGCGGGGCTGTACTTCGGAAGTCACTGACTCCGAACTTGTGCGTGTCAATAATGTAGCGGAAAGCCCGGCAGGGCGCGCCGCTCTCTGGAATATCTCAAAGGGCTTCCTTTGAGGGCTTCCTTTGAGGGCTTGCGCAGCTCTAGAATAAACAACAAATACCTCTCTTGAGTGTGTAATTACTGGCTTGTGGAGAGGTATCCGATTTTGTGGAGAGCGCTCCCGCCGCTGGGGAGTGAGAAGGGGAAGTACATTCTCAGATTTTAGAAGCAAGCATAGGAAAAACCGCAAAAAAACCCTCACACCTTCCCATCTGCTCCAGATCAAGATTGCTGTGTTTCTCCAGCTTGCTGTGAAGAGCACAGTTATTGAAAGCTCCTGGCATTTTCTTTTTTTCCTGTTAGAATGGTAAAAAGATAGAGATATGTATTCATAACAACTGGCTTGTTTTCCTTCTGCTCTAAGTAGCTGACTATGTTCAACTGCAATCTTGTGAATTTTGGCTGCTATCCTGCCTGACCCCCTCACACCTCCCTCCAGCACAGCATGCATCTAAGGATGTTTTTCGAGGGCTCGATTCAGATTGGTGGATTCCACTGTCTTGCATCCATGACTTAAACCAGTAATTTATCAATGCCAGCCACAGGATTAGTCTAGTCCTTGGCTTTATAGGCAAATTATGGAAAACCCACCCACAGGGGACAAGTGGTGAGAGGATAGCCCATGCTGGATGGCCTAACCAGTGCAAGGTTTTCCCCTCCAAATTTACTGCTGAAAATTTCCCCCCAAAGAAAAAATCTGGGGTGCTTGTAATCATCTCCTCCAAAAGGCCCCTGATTCCAATATCACACCATAGCCTTCTGCTTAGAAAAGAGATGTTCTGCTGGCCCTGTCAATGCCACTACTGGTTACAGTGTTCTTGGGACCCCAGGGACATGATCAATATCTTATTTTAACCCATGAGTTTTACTAGGCTTTTTTCCCCTGATTCTCCTTGCTCTCCCACCAGGGTGGTGGGAGGGTGGAGTGAGTGAGCAGCTGTGTGGTGCTCAGCTGCTGGCTGTGGTTAAATCAGGATGCCTTGTTATTTTGTGTTCTCAGTATGGAGGACCATCCTTATAAACATGCAGATGAAACAACTGTTGGCAGAGCAAAATTGCAAAGAGAACTCTTTCTGGGTTTAACGTTCCCCTTCTGCTAGACAGGACCAAGGGGACACTTCTCTGGGCCCTACAAATGCAAAATGTCCTTGTGCCCATCTCCCCAATCGAGTGGGGCTGTAGAAGGGAAAAAAACCTAGCTTTAAAACCAAACAGGCAAAGGAGAGTGGGCTGAAATGTCTGGATGAATTTGGCTCTCCCAGTGAGGTAGACAAGAAGCATTGTGAATGGCAAATGTTGGCTGTCACCTCACAAAATTTTGAAGGGCAGACCATTATGGCTGACTTACAGAGCAGCTGTCACTCTCTTGCAGTGAGACTTTAAACTAACAAATAATCCAGTTCTAAAATAAAAGAGAAATGTTTGAAATCATGGCCCTAAATGATTCTAAAATCCAGAGGCAAGAACAAGTGATGGGACAGCCCATCCTACACAGAAATGGATCCTGGGATTCCCAGGGTAATGCGAAGGTTGTCATTGACTACCCAGTTAATCAAGAGAAGCCAGTTGAGGTAATCTTTTTGGATTTCAGTAAAGCTTTCGATACTGTCTCTCTCAGGGGACCCTTCTGGAGAAAATGTCCAGCCCAAAGCTCGATTAACACATCACATGATGGGTGAGCAGCTGGCTCACAGGTCAGGCACAAAGGGCTGCAGTGAATGGGGTGACATCAGATCAGTGAACTGTGTACTTGTGGGGTTCCACAGAGCTGTATCCACAGCCCTGTGCTCTTCAACATCGTCATTAATAACCTGGACATTTGAAGAGATACTGAGTAAGTTTGTTAGTGATATTAAAATGGAAGGAGCCATTGACTCCCTGGAAGGCAGAGAGGTCCTGCAGGGAGACCTTGACAAATCAGAGGTCTGGGTGATCACCAACTGTGTGAAGTTTAACAAGGGGAAGTGCCAGATTTTGCACCTGGGATGGGGCAACCCTGGGTGTATTTATAGACTGGGAAATGAGCTGCTGGGGAGCAGTGCCATGGAAAGGGACCAGGGAGTCCTTGTCAAAGGGAAGTTGAACATGAGCCAGCAGTGCCCTGGCAGCCAGGAGGGCCAACCCTATCCTGGGGTGCATCAGGCACAGCAGCACCAGCCAGGCAAGGGAGGGGATTGTCCCACTCTGCTCTGCACTGGGGCAGCCTCACCTCCAGTGCTGGGGGCAGTTTTGGGTTATACAATGTAAAAGAGATACAAAGCTCTTGAAGAGTGGCCAAAGGAGACCAATGAAGATGATGAGGGGTCCAGAGGGAAAGCCCGTCAAGAGCAGCTGAGGTTACTTGCTTATATCAGCCAAGAGAAGAGGACACAGCAAAATGGAATTTCCTCATGAGGAGAAGAGGAGGAGCAGGTGCTGATCTCTTCTCTCTGGTGCCCAGTGACAGGACCCAAGGAATGGCCTGAAGTTGTGTCAGGGGAGGTTTAAGTTGAATACCTGGAAAAGGTTCTTCACCCAGAGGGTGGCTGGGCACTGGAACGGGCTCCCCAGGGAAGTGGTCACGGCACCAGCCTGACGGAGTTCAGTAAGTGTTTGGACAAGGTTCTTAGGTACAGAGTGTGATTCTTGAGGTGTCTTATGTAGGGCCAGGAGCTGGACTCAATCATTGTGGTCCCCTTTCAACTCAGGATATCCTAGGATCCTTTTAGAACTTTAAGAGCCGTAAGTGTCCTGTATATCTAATCTAACTTTGCCTTCTGTCAGTTTGAAGCCATTCCCCCTTGTTCTGTCCCTACATGCCCATGTAAAAATCTCCTCCCCACCTTTCTTGTAGGTACCCTTTAGGTACTGGAAAGCTGCTCTAAGGTTTCCCTGGAGCCTTCTCCATGCTGAAGAACCTCAGTTCTCTCAATTTTTCTTCATAGGACAGATATTTCATCACTCTCATCAGTTTTTTGGCAGTTCTCTGGACTTGTGGAAGAGGTCTGTGTCGGTTAATATGATGCTTACTGTTGGCACTGGGTTTGTGGGGTTTTTCTTGTTCAGATGATGGAGAGATACCTGGTAACTGCAGCAACAGCCTGGTTAGCCAATGTAGCTTCTATTGAGGATGGATTCAGACCCCTGGTTCTCTGAGAGGTCAGTTGAAGGACCAGGGACTGGTGCTCTAAAATATGGAATTTTGACGTTAGGTGGGAAAGAAATTTTCAAGCCAGAAATGTGTCTAATTCAAAGTAGTTGCAAAGTAGGGCTTCCCATTAGAGTGCATGTTCAGAGGTGATGTAGTTGCTAGTGGAAGTTATCAGTGACAAGACTTTTCACTGCCTTTAAAAAAATCTGAACAAGCCTATCTCCTTCCAGTGACCCAAGGGCAGCCCATTTTCCAGGAGCTGATGGCATTGCTGTTTCTTAATTTCTGTCTCACTTCCAATTACTTGTTTTCTGGCAGTCCAGTGGCATCTCTCCTGATGAACAGTGCAGCTGACCAGACATCCATTCTAATGGAGTAACATAACAAAAGCCTCAGACAAGGTATAACTGTGTATTTTGGAGATGGAGAACTTAATGGTATCAATCTACAGCTCTGCATATTTGATTAATGCAAAAAATAAAGACTTCTGTAGTTTAAGTATTTTTAATGGATGTATGTAAATATATCAATACCTTTTTCATAAAAAGGAATTCATCAAGATATGTTCCTTTTAAAATTTTTGTTATTTTTGGTTGTAGAGTTTTACATTCAACTTCCCATTGCATTGTGCAGGGAAGTAAGACAGGTACAAGTGATGGCACAAGGACTGTAGCTGTTGCAGTGGATCTGTAAGTGTCAGTTCTGGTTAACATACAACCTGGCCCTGCAGCCTCATATGGTTATTTCTTAGCCTTTGCCTAGATTGTGATCCTAAACCTTTCTTTTGGGAGTATCTTGCCCAACTCACTTTTTTTTAACTGAAATTTGAATCTTTTCAAAACACACTAAAAAAATCACAACATAAAAAACTATCCATGGGAAGAGTAAAATGACATGTCATCTTATGATTGGCTCGTCACAAACACCGTGCACTGCTCACATAATAAAGAACTACATAAATAAATGTAGTTTATATATAAATACATATAGCAGGTAAAGTGTGTAAGCAGGTGTAGCAAGCAACATCAATCCTTGCAATAAAAACCTGGGAAACATATGCACACAGTAGAGCTCTACAATTCATAAGTTGAATCCATACACTCCCTGTCATCTGTCCTGCATAGCCTGCTAGGGAAGACAAGACTAAACCTTGAAAATGCAAGGATCAATTAAATAAAAATAGCTGCCCACCCTACTAACGGACTGCAGTCCCTTAACAAAACACAGGATTGTTGAATTCTACGCTGCCTTTCTTTTCGCCTGCCCGACGAGCACAGATGGCAGTGCAGGGCCTTGGGGCCCAGCCGCCCCGCCCGCCCGGGCTCACCGTGGGGACGCGCTCGGCACAGGCGAGGCTGCCCTCTGCTGTACCCCAGCACGATATCCAGGCTGCGGCGGGGCTGCGAGACAGGGATGCCAACATCCGAGCGCTGCCCGCACAGCCCTCGCTCCGCAGGAGGGCTGACCTTCGTCACTCGGCTCCGTCACTGGGGCCACAGCACGCCAGGCTCCCTAAAGCACTACACGGGGAAGCGGCGTCCAGCCGTGCTGACTGACCCACCCTCGCACCCGGGTAGCACAGATCCATCCGTACATCGAAATCCTTTAAAGACACACAGCTGGCTGAGGCCGGTTGTGCCCACACTTGTCTGTGCAGACTGCAGGGCTGTTTTCTTCTCCTTCTCCTGACTCATTTCAGCTGCTTTCTGTAAAAAAATCCCTCATATGTCTCCCAGGAAAAGCAATTCATGTAGTTTTAAGAGGAATGGTGGAAGAAGGTAGCTCTTTTTTGAATGTTGTCAAGTGGAGACTTCAGGGCAGCCTTTGTTGGCCCTTCCTATTGATTAATTCATATTTTCACTGCTTTGCTTAATTTGAATGGGGCTTGTTGTGATTTTCTTCTAATGTATTTTCAGAAATGTAGCCCTGGCCTGCCAACACGGGCAGGAGTTACGAGTGTTTGTTTACTGTTCTTGTAGCACACAGCTGGTTACATTGTGATGCTTTTTGCTCTGCGTGTGTTGCTGTGCGAGCAGAGCCTGCCCGCTGGGGGCTTCGACAAACACTCCCGGTGCAGATAGCTTGGCATGGAAGGTGCGAGCCGCAGGCCGTGCCCTGGGTGGCAGGAAGCCAGCCGGGAATGGGGGAGGACTCTACGAAGGGCACGGGCCCTGTGGAGTGGGGGTGAGGGGGAAATCATCCCGAGACTCTGCAGGAACCAGTGCACACAGACAGACTTCAGACTAAACACCAGCGGTGGAATGCGCGCTACAGCTCGAACCTTCCTCGTGTCGCTGTAGCACGATTGAAAACACTCCAAAGAAAACGAGAAGTCTGGGAATGAGCTGTGGAAAACCTGCGGCCGAGCCGGCGAGGGGAACTGGTCTGACCGGGGGAGTGAGGGGTGTGCAGGGAGCCAAGCGGGACACCCCTCGGGTCACTGGAGCCCCTCCCTGCGAAGAGGCTGCTGTCCCAGCTGCGACAGTCTTCGTTTCACCTGGGATCTTCGAAGCAGGGAGGAGCCAAAATGTGCGTGTTGAAATTTCCTGAGTAGAGCCAGTATCAGGCCTAAGGGTGGATCCGAGCCCCTCCGTTGGGGCAGCATTTGTTCAGATTCGGTGGCATTCCTGCGGAGCAGTGTCTGTCTGTGTGGGTGGGTCAAGTCCCTCGGAAGACGCACGTAGAAAGGGGGAAGTGTTTTTTGCCCGGTGCCTCAGCGTTGTGCCAGGAGCCGCAGCCCCGCGGTGCGGGAGGATCGGCCGCTCTCACCTGGGGCTTGGCGGAGCGATGCCACCAGGGGAACCGCCGAGCGCACCCATTCCCTTTCCTGCGGCAATCTGTGCTGCGCGATTCCCGTCTCCCAGGGCTTGTCTCGGCGTCCAAAAGGCAGCGCCGGGCGGGGGCTAATTGAAAGGGACCTCACTACCATACATTCTCTCAGTACTAATTAATGAATACTTGCACATGTGTAAATTCCTTTTAAAGGAGGTAAAATTGATTTTTTAAAAAAAAAATCAAAATAAAACTTTTTAAAAAGCCACCAAGAAAAAAAATTTAAAAAAAGAAAAAAAAAGCCTTCTCAGGGTGGTAGGGTGGTTGGTGGAAAGCCGTCTTAAGAAAAAAAATCATCCTAATCAAAAGAGACAAACAAAAATAAGAAATTCCCATGGAAAAGTAGATATAAGGTATAATTGGTCTTGAAGGTTTCCAGCAGACCACAGGTAAGCTCTTTCTAATATGACTTGCAATCGTGGTTAAAGTGGTTTGTGAAAAACAGACAGACTGAGAGTCATTCTTAGCCTCTGACTTGACTCTAGAAGAAATGCAGAGGTCCAGCAACAATGACACAAAGAACTGGCATTCCCTATGGTTCCAAGTATTTTTCACTTGATTTTGGATGACTTAATTTTTTGTTTGCAGAAAGACATTAGGAAGAGGTTTCTAAGACTATTCAGGGAATTATTTAATTTTTGCATTACTTCTGTTCTGTTGTGTTGAGGAGTTCTTGTATTTTGGGGGGGTCTTTTGGTTTGTTGTTGTTGTTTCGTCCTCCCCTCCAATTTGCACTTCTGCATAGAAAAGCCTGACTTTATGAAAGTAACATCAAGGAATAATTTAAATGGAAAATCTCAGGAACCTGTATTCATAATACATTTTAAATAATTAATAGTTTTTAACTAAGCTTTTAATATTTTTATTGCAAGTTTTTAGGTAGTTACCAAGAAAAAATCATGCTCACTATTCAATTTGAAACAGTCTTGCTTTGTAATGGTGGAATACTATTGCCACCTGGCAGCTACTCAGTGTTTTTGTGAAATGGCTGGGTCCTCCAAGTGTGCTTTGTAGCACAAGTGTTGCCAAATGAGAGTATGAACTGGGAAACTTAATAGCAGACTGAGCTCAGGAGCCAAAACCTAAATGACCTGGGAACTGGAAAAATAGGAGTAGTAGTGTGAAGGGGAAATCAGGCATGTTACAGATGAAGAGAGAAAAAACTGCTAAACTATGCCGTTTCAGCATGAGAATAAAATAGTGTTTGCTATGTTGAAAACACTGTAAAAGTGGTAACAGTGCCTGAGAACATTTTGTTTTGAACTTTTCCCTTAAGGTGAGCCACATTTTAAATGAAATTATTTTATATCCACTTCTGCTCCCAGACACTGACTATTGTGTACAGACCAACTTGCTCATGAACTGGCACTTGAAAAACTACAGTGGAGCAATTGCTTGCACAGCATTATTTTATATTTATCACTGTTATGAATTATTTTTGTCTAGGCTACCAGAATCTTAAGTTGGCTGAATATTTTACTCCTTTAACTCATAATACTGATTCTGCTTTTAAACTGCATAAATTATTTGATTAATAATGTCCTAGGCATTAATAAAATACAAAACACACAGCCAGAAATGTAACCAAAATACTGCACAGGCACTGCATATAGACTACTGTTCAATGTTTGATAATTATATGTTGTAATATTTGCTTACAATATTTTATGTAATGCTTAGTATCAGATTTTTTGTGGAAAATAAACATTCAATGTGGAAGTACAGTTGTAGCATTTAGTGATCATTATTTCCCACAACTTACACCAGAATTAACATGGATGAACTGTTTGCAAAAATTCACCAATTCTGGCACAAAATTTCTTCCTTTCCTTACCAGTTGCTATATTGCTGGGATAGAGTTTTCATGAAAACTGGACTGAAATGACTGTAAGTTCCAGCTTTTTCTGGAATTGAACACCTAGGCCCTGTTAAAAGGTGCTATAAAGCCTTGCAGGAAGAAGCAGATCAGAGAACATTAGCACACCTGCTGGATGTACTTTCTTTCACTGCATGATTATCTGATTGCATTTAAGAATTGAACAACTCCGCACTTATGTGAGGGGAAACTGGTCTGCTCTATATTCTACTGTGTTTTCCCCTGAATTTGCATGATCTTTTGCCCAGATGGATAAAATAGATATTGTATTAACCTAGTTCTTTCCCCATTTGGAGCCCATTGTGCAGAGGTGTTTTGTTAGCTACATGCCTAGGACGAGACTTACTATCTCTTGATTTTCAGTCTGTGCTGTCACTATTAGTGCTAATACTGCCACTACTGTCATAATGCATCGAAACACCATAAATAATAATAACAATAATAATAACAACAACAACAATAATAATTAATAATAATTATAATAATAATGACTACTACTACCTTTACCTAGGGTACATTGACATCTCCCATGGGATACAAGGTTTCTGAATTTGGAGTGAGGTTTTAAAAGAGCAATATTTGTTACATAATTCGTATAAATTTACTAATTTCCAGAATCATTGATTCCAACTCCCTGTTCCTTGCAGGCCTTTCTAAACCATATGAATAAGACCATAATGCAGATGCTTTTCTAATTATTTGTTGCCAATTAATTAAGCTAAGACAACCTAATCTACTGAAAGAAATTACTTTGATAGTACTGAGGAACAACAAAAGCACTTTGAAATCTTGTTTCAGAAGGTGTGTGGATGCTACATATAATTATGGACCGTGCGGGTAAGGAGTTTCAGAGCACTGTCAGTAAGCTCCGTCGTTTCAGTCACCACAAGGTGGTAGCATTTCTGAACGTTACTCATACTGGCTGCCTTCTCTAGGACTTCCGTGCACAGATTTCTATAAAACAGCAGTAGCCTGATTTTTAATCACAGCATGGTTGAGGTTGGAAGGCTCTGGATGTCTTCTGATCCAATCCCTCAACCCTAGCATAAACACCTAGAGCCAGCTACCCAGATGGGTTTTGATTATCTCCAAAGAGAGAGACTCAACACCACTCTGAGCAACCTGCACAAGTGTTTGGTCACCCTCAGATTAAAAACAAACAAACAAACCAACCAAAACAAACCAAAAGAAAACAAACCAAACCAAAGCAAAACACCAAAAACAACCCCCCCCCAAAAAAAACCACAAAAAAACCCCCACCATTTTTCTCATGTTGTTATTGTAAATGTTAACATACTGATGTTCAGAGGAACCTCCTGTGTCTCAGTATGTGCCCATTGCCTCTCGTTCTGTCACTGGTCACCACTGATAATATCACAGCTCCACCTTCTGTACACATGGCATTCAGGTATTTGTACAAGTGAGGTGATTCCCCTTGAGCTTTCTCTTTTCCAGACTAAGCAGCCCCAGCTTATTCAGCTTTTCCTCATAGGAAATAAAGATCCATAAAGATCTTCACGCTGTCCTGAACTCTCCCCAGTACCCAAAATACTCTCCATGTGCTCACAACTAGACCCAGCATTACAAGTGTGGCATTAACAGTGCTGAGGAAAGGAGAACCTCCCTTGGCCTACTGGCAGGACTCCCCCTAATGCAGTCCAGGACATAATTATTTTCTAATAATAAGGATAATATTAGAGAGCTCCAGGAAGCCCAGAGAAAAGTCTGGTCACTCATCTGGCTTTATTCTCACTATGAAGATGTATTACAATATACTGTCTGCTCATTACTATTGCCATTCTTCCTCACCCTTTTCCTCCATATTCAATTCTTTTCCAACATATAGTCTTCAGGAAAAGTTAAAATAAAGAAGACCACAAGACAACAATTCTTCTTCTGACTTCACAATTAAAAGTCAGTAGTTTGTTCCTCTGCATATATGAAGAACAAATTATGTACCACTTCACCTAAAAGTGTTTATCCTTAATGTTTTCAAAATGCCTTAAAAAGGCATTACATCTCTTTTGTTTACAGTTCAGTTCAAAATTGTATTTTAATTTCTGGTCTAAGAAACAAAAGATATGCTAATAAATTCTTTTCCATCGATGATGGAGCTACCCAGTATGTTTTTTAAGGCACCAGTACTTTTTTTGCTACCAGTACAAATGTCTTGATAAACTAGGGAAGCAGTAAGATGCAAAGCCTGTAAGGAACATAATGCAATAAGGAATTGTACCTACACAAGAGGAAAATAATGAATCAACACCTTTGTGAACAGAAAGCTGCATTGGGTAGAGTGATCAAATCCAAGGACATGACTTCCAAAGTCAGCACATACAAACCAAGGCTGTTTATTCTCCATCAGGCTGCATAAAGCAAGCTCCCACTGAGGTTCCCCTGGGTATGAAGCACAATGGCCAAGATGATTTGACCTATACAAAACCTGGTTCTTTCTGCAAGTCTAAGAGCTTTCAGAATAGTGTAGAGCACAGAGGGGAATTCAGCTATGTTGCATTCCTCCATGAAGATACAACCAAAAATGCTGACAGGTAATTTAATTACCTCTAGCAGCAATAGCGCATACCACTGTCTTGGGTTGCAATATGTAACCAAAGTGTGTATTCTACTTGCCATCTGTTGAAACCAGTTGGTGAGGTGTTTTCTTTTTCTCTTGTATAATCCATTCGTAACTCCGGGGCGAGGGGGTGCGTGCGGCTTCTGTTAATGGGCCAGCTGTTAAAACCAGGTGGGGCAGTGTTCCTTATCTCTTCCACAACCTGTCCTCGCTCTGGGGGATATCTTCTGCTAATGGGCCATTAAGGCTCACCACATGACTGAAAACATTGCATCATCCCATCATCCCATTGGACATGCTCCACTCAGTGGGAGGAACCATGCATTCCTACCTGGATAAAAGCTGAGATTCAGAACACCAGGCAGCTGCTGGATTCCAGAGGAGGACTGGAGCCATCTTGCCACCTCTGGACCCTTCTACAGGATCATCTCTACTCCAAGAGAACCACATCTGTCACTCCAGCAGGACTTAGTTGGACTACTACCAACACCTTGACCAACAGGGTGTCAGGTCATGTTTTGACCTGACAGTGTTTTCCTTTCTTTGTTCGTTTGAGGGGTTTTTTGTACTACTACATTTCTAATATTCATAGTAAAGAACTGTTATTCCTATTCCCTTATCTTTGCCTGAAAGCCCCTTAATTTCAAAATTATAATAATTCAGAGGGAGGGAGTTTACATTCTCCATTTCAAGGAAAGCTCCGGCTTTTCCCAGGCAGACACCTATCTTTCCAAATCAAGACAACCACCCACCTAATGAAGCATGGCATCTGGCTCTGGAAGTGCCAGTCTCTTCCTACTAAGGATAAAGTTTTCAAACCTGAATGCTTTGAGTTGCACCTTCATCAGATGTACAGACAACCGTTAAGTAAAAGTCCCCACAAATGACTTCATTTGCACATGGGTCTCTCTTCCCCTGGGCCTACAGAGGCAGAGAGTGAACACACACTTTTGGGAGCAGCAGAGCCTGCTTCAGCATAGAAGTATCTCTGGGTGAGGAGCTCTCAATGCCCAAACAGTGAACCAAATTATACGTCCAAGCTTAGGAGAGCTGGGCATTGTGAAACACTTTCATACACCAATAGGAACTCTTAGACTGCTGAGGAGGCTGTGAAATACATGTTGTTCAAAGTTTCTCAGATGTGCCCTAAGCTTCTAGCCACTGTACAGCTTGTTATGGAGTTACTTGAGAACATTTTACTGTACTTCAAAGAGGCAGTCATCCAGCCATGATCAGCATTCACAGGCACTGCAGAGTGATTGTTTTCATAAGTTGCTCTCACAAGCTGTATGTGTTGTTGAAATAAATACCAGGTATATACTTTATTTACTTTTGAATTTGTTTTAAAGTGAATACATACCCAGTGACTTCTTTTGGCCTCTCTCCACCCTATGTTTTGTATTTTTGTTCAAAAACAGGAGGAATTTTATCTCAGGACTAAAAGTAATCTCCTCTGTATGCATCAATAAGGTCTAGGTGACCTGCCAAAATTCAAGATATGTAAGGTTATTGTTGGAAGAATAGAAATAGATTGCAGTCGGGTATTTTTCCATACACTTTCATCTGCTTCACAGTTCAAAGCCTTCAGTCACCTCCCAGTGTTAATCTTTCTTTCATGTTTTTTCTTTCTCCTTCAGTGCTTTCTGTAATGGTATCAGCCTTTGGCATTTTGTCTGGTTTTTTTGCATTGTTTCTTTCTTGTATCAGCAAACACCCACTTCAAAACAGTTTCAGTAACACCTCTTCATTTGTTATTTCAAATTTGATGACTTTGTTTGTGTCTTGGAGCAAGATATACATTCAATTTTGAAAATTATATAACTTAAGAAACTTATTTTCATAATGGAATTCTGTCAGGGACTGTAAAAAAGCCTTAAACAGATTACAATAGTTGAAACTTAGTGTTTAAACCAGAGTCAAATCACCATTACAAAAATAATGCAAATATTATAATAAGAATTTTTAGTACTGAAAAGCTTTTAAATATATAATTCATAACCCATATCACAGATGGGTGTGAAACAACAGTACCCTGTCAAATAAGAAGACCCTTAAAGAAATTGAGGGACTGAATATTTCATATGCAGACAACAATATTTCTAGCAATAGGAAAAAAAGACAAAAATAAAAGACAAAAATATCCTTCATGCATTAACTATTTCAACAATAAATAGGGAGGGCACTAATTTCTCTGTTCAAAGCCTAGAAGCCTTTTAAGTGCAAGGATACCAGGACTTTAATCTGCTAATAACGCTGAGCCTTTTTTTGAGATCTGAAAAAGGAGGGTGATACTTACATGCTTTCACCATGCCAGGAGCACAAAATATCACCTCTGGAAGGAAGTCCAGAAGTAATTTTTAAAATATCTGAATATATGAACTACAGCAGTATTTACGTAAGTGTCTATACACACCACAGGCGATTTAGTCTATCACCTTAATGTTGCCTTGTGTTAATCTTACACATCAGAAGGACAGAAAGAGATTGCCAAACAGTCAGCTTCCATTCAGACTGTGGCTAAGACAGTCCTTGCCATTTTTCTCAAGAATCTTCTAAAATTTATCATTCTATGATTTAGACCTTGTTCTTGCCATGGGTCACTTTTACCTACCTATATAACACTGGTCAGGTTCACTGGTCTGTCCTGCTCAGCAGCTGAATACATTTCCTACCATCAGTGTTCCTGCCCAAGTTGGTGTCATGCACAGAAAAGTCCTGCAGCCTCCAGAGAATCCTTGTATTTGGGCTGATGTACAGCACTACAAATTCATTATTCTACTTTTCCCTGTACATGATTTAACTTGCACATGAACCATCACTGCATATGAATAAATCTGTTCTTTTCTGAGTTGAAAAGCAAGTTAAATATTCAAAATGT
The DNA here is from genome assembly GCA_017589585.1 of Phylloscopus whistleri. Lineage (NCBI taxonomy): Eukaryota > Metazoa > Chordata > Aves > Passeriformes > Phylloscopidae > Phylloscopus > Phylloscopus whistleri. The sequence continues at coordinate 789,920 of JADMLD010001058.1, read as the reverse complement.
TCTCTGGGAGATAAATTCAAAGAGAGGATATTACCTAAGGGAGGGAAGGCGTTAAAAGAAAAAACAGCCCTCCCACTTATTCCTCTAGAAGATACTGAAGTAGAAGTTTCCTAGTATCCAGCCACAAATACCAGGAGTCTTGACAGCTAAGCAGCACCTGAAAACCTTGCATACCCAGAAACCTGAGAAGTTTTTAACCTGTGGGGATATTAGGCAGTGCAGGAGCTCCAAGCCTCAAGCAGGTAAACAAACTGTCAGAAAACAGGCTAATGTTAAAAAAGTTCAAGAACAACTAGGGGGTTGCATAGCATTCTAATCCCCATTCTATGTGCTGATCTTAAAACACTCTAACAGTTTTATGTGGCGCTGCTAATTTTATCTGGCATTGCCAGTGTTCCCTCAGGCCTAAAAACAATTGTTATTCTGTTTTCTTTGCTTGGACTAGATTAACTATAAAATTTTTACACATGTCAAAAAAGTTTCAGTTCTTCCAAAGCTTTCTACAAAGTCAGGTTTTAATTAAAAAAAAACAACAGTTACAGAAATCAAATGAGAATTCTGTTACTTTTGGCATATTATACAAAATGTACTATTTTAAGGCAAAAGCAAAACAAATACAGGTGGTTTCAAAAGCTTTAAAGGAAAATTTTTTCTTGGAAGCAACAAAATATACTTACAATGAGAAGAAAAATAACTAAAACATTTCTTTGTATCTTGTTAAAAGAAAAATTATATACTTTTTTGAAGAGTACCAATAACACATATTTTACCATCTGCATTGTGATTAGATTTTGACAATCACAGGAAGCTGCTGGGAATACATTAATGTCCTTCACATACAGCAGATAGGAGTAGCAGTGAGCAAATTGCAGTCCAAGTATTCTGACCTGTTGGTACTTAAATATACTGTAATAGTACAAATAAAAGATTCAGAAGTTTTAAAATGAGAGATCTTTCCTTAATTGAAGATAGGCTAATCACAAACAGACGTAAAGAAAAAAATTTCAAATTAAAGTGTTTGGTATTCCTTTACTTTATTAAAGCCTCTATTCAAGAATCATATTTATACTATCCTTAGAGGTCCTACAGATATATCAGAATTTTGAAACTCCTCAAGTCAAAGAGAAAGGTTAGTGTGACTTTTAAACTGATCCATGTTCCTTGGTATGGAGACTTAGCACTTCAAAAATTAAAAAATATGGGAATATTTTAAATATGGGAGTGTGTTTTATGCTGGATAAGGCTTTCTTTAGTGTTTGTTTTAACAACTTTTTTGTTGTTTCTCCTTGAGTTTCAATTTTGCTTGGAGTATTTACTTGAATTTCATCAAATTCAATGTAATTTACCAAAGGCTTCTTTCAAAAGACTTGAAAGAATATATTTAAATTAAACCGTGTTGGCATTCTGTATTGTAAATAACTACATACACAGCTTTAAACTAGATCACCCTAGAACGTGGAGTAATGAGTAAATCAAAGTGTTTATAAAGTCATTTGTATCCTTCTAAATACCAGTAATCTGATAGCAACGTGGCTCCTATTACTATTTTGCTATAGAGGTATATTGTCATATTCCTTTATCCTCCACAGAGGAATTAAAAAATTTCCACAAAACATTTTCTGAAAGCAACACTGTCATCAAGTTTAGAAAGTCTTCCAAAACAGCTATTTTTTTTTTTCATTTTTTTTTCTTGACCATTATAAAAATAACAGTTGCCATATGAAGTTTTGGGCCCATTTTGTAACAGATACTGATTTTGTCTTTATATTTTCTGCATCTTAGAGCTCACACATTTCTGCATACAGTGACAGTTGTAGCTCTTGAAATAAAAGTGCTGAAGAAACGTAGATTATGTTCTAAAACAATCTCCACTAGACTGCTTCTTCCTTTAAGGCACATAATATCCTACAGTTCTGACTTTACATTATAAACAGAATTGCAAGGATTAGCAGTACAAAACTTCCTACATTGACAAAAATACTATTATTTACTTGTAAAAACCAGAATATATAAAATACTTGCTCTGTGTAGAAGTTTATTTTTTGTATAATTTTTACTTCCTGTTAGTTGAACAGCTACATTGCCTCATAGATATGAACAATACATATGTATTTTATGTAGATTACAGTAAAGAGAATCCTTATAAAAAAACTTCAGTGCTTTTACCTCTGGACATAAAGAAAAAGAAAGCCAAAACCATAGCATGGATCTACTTATCTGAATAAGAAAATCAGGCAAACTAGAAAATGATAATGATGAAAACCACCAATATCAGTATCAATAAACTAGGAGTCTCGCCACATTGACCCAAAAATTTAAAATATATGGCATTGACAAGACACAATAAAAATGAACAGAGTTAGATAATCTTAACACAAGTACCACTTCCATTTCAAAACCCCCTACTCATTTTATAGTTTGCCTTGAAGCTTGAGATATTTTTCATACAGAAGTGCAACAACAGTGTGGCAAAGAGGTTCAGGGCTTTCAGAGACAGAGATACTTACACAGCCATACAGTGGGATTTGTGAGAAACATGGTAGGGATGATTATATGTGGCTTATTCTGCTTCTGAGTGCTAGAGACAGTAAATTAACGTTTGGAGTCTTCCTGTTGGGAGGAGGAAGGGAAAATAATTTTATTTTGCAATAAGTCTAAATTATCTTCTGCCAGACCTTTCAAATGTCTCTTCTACATCCGCAGCAGTATTTAGCAATTTCAACTGACAATACCTTAAAAAGACGGTCCATGTAGAAAAACTGTTTAAAAATTACTCAACTGTTCATTGTGGAACCCTGATTAGCATGTTAAATGGCTAATCCTTTACCTAGATTATATTTAGAGATACCTCACACATTAATTTTTCTGGTTTTGAAACTTCAAGGAGATGATTCTGGAATTTTTACTAAAATTCACTATGGAAACCTTCTTCAAATTCTTCAAAATACTTCACTAACCACTAGTTTATGAATACGGTATTTGAAAAGCACACAAATGAAATAGTTTTGTTATTAAATAAACACAAACAAATACGGAGTAACCAAATCGTGAGTACACTCAAAGCTCCTTTAGAAAAGGATTTTTAGCAACTTCCAGAAACAACCTTTTTCACATTCCAAAGCAAGAGCCCAAAATGAATAATAAGGCACTAAAGCCCTTCTGAAAAATTGATGCAAACAAATACTTTATTTCTGAAGTACATGGGCATAGTAAAGACTTCTGAACTTTAATTTCAGGCAAACAAGTATTCAGTAGGAAAGCTGGAATAACTCTCAGGTCGCATGGTGTAACTATGGCATGTTGTGTCTGTCCTTACCACCACTGCCCTTCCTTGAGTTTCTCACAAAGCAAAGAGTCTGTACCTAATGTTCAGAAAGCAATGTAGTGCTGAGGCACAGGGCACAGGAAAGGGGACAGGATGTGCAGCACATCATTGGCCTCTCTGTCCTTCCTCCTGCACCTTTCCCCTTTGTCTTCGTTCCTTCTTGCCCCCATTGTCAGAAGATGTTGGAAGAAAGGGAAAAAGGGAAAAAGGGACAAAAGGGACAAAAGGGACAAAAGGGAAAAAGGGACAAAAGGGACAAAAGGGACAAAGGGAAGGGAAGGGAAGGGAAGGGAAGGGAAGGGAAGGGAAGGGAAGGGAAGGGAAGGGAAGGGAAGAGGGAAGAGGGAAGAGGGAAGAGGGAAGAGGGAAGAGGGAAGAGGGAAGAGGGAAGAAGAGGGAGGGGAGGGAAGGGGAGGGGAGGGGAGGGGAGGGGAGGGGAGGGGAGGGGAGGGGAGGGGAGGGGAGGGGAGAGGAGAGGAGAGGAGAGGAGAGGAGAGGAGAGGAGAGGAGAGGAGAGGAGAGGAGAGGAGAGGAGAGGAGAGGAGAGGAGAGGAGAGAGAGAGAAGAGAAGAGAAGAGAAGAGAAGAGAAGAGAAGAGAAGAGAAGAGAAGAGAAGAGAAGAGAAGAGAAGAGAAGAGAAGAGAAGAGAAGAGAAGAGAAGAGAAGAGAAGAGAAGAGAAGAGAAGAGAAGAGAAGAGAAGAGAAGAGAAGAGAAGAGAAGAGAAGAGAAGAGAAGAGACGAGAAGAGAAAGGAAGTTAACTCCCCTCCAGCTCTTGCTGTTTTAACAGGTGAGAGGTCTTCACTGAGCTACTTACAGAAAAGAGTGCATGACTGAAGAGACTTATTGCCACACCTGAGCCTGTGCTGTCTAGGCAGAATACTGTAGTCACTGCCATCACAAAAGTGAAACCCTTCTGCAGTTTGTGTTTTTTCTTGCTCCAGCTAGGCAATTGTCTGCCTAGCTCATCAGGCAAAAACTTTCCTGCCTTGGCATAATATTGCAATTGCAAAAGCAACTTGTGTGTCAGGTGATTTCCCGAGGCTGTTAGTTTTCAGTTATCATGGTTTGCAGACAAATGAAAATGTAGGAAGACATATTAACAACAAATTATTCCACTGAGACCATTTTGGCTGGTCATTTTTGCACATCGTTCCATGATCAGCTGACCTCGAGAAATCTTCCAGAATTCCTTTTGCTTTCAGTGGAAAGTAGAGCTCACTACCTTGTTAATGCCATTTTCAATGCTCTTGACACAGTGGTACCTGAGCAAACAGTAATCTAGTGGAGAGAAGACAAAATGGAATTATCTTGACATTTATTAGTATCTCACTGACCACTAACACTCATGATTGCAGGTGGTCTGTTAACACCATTGAGACGAGACGATAAAGCTGCAAATAGCCAATAGGCCAATTGTTATTAGGTTGTTAAGGGACCAGTGTACAACATAGGCTACTAATGTAGATTTCAGCAAGTCATTTATATAAAAAAATGGCCCCTGCACACAGACATATCCTTAAAAAATTCTTTTTCAACACAATTTCTTTTTCTTGGCACAAAATCATTTTGCAACAAGATCATTGATATAAGAAGTTATTCAACTCCATCCAGATGAAGTTTTTGGCAAGAAAGTCTCTTCCAGAAATAAAAGCATTGTTATTTACTCACATAATGCTGACTTTAAAAGTGCCTATACTTGCCTTGTGGTTACCATGCTCTTTTTTCTTTATTACCAGACTAGTATTTGAAGATACCTACATACTTACCTCTTCATTTTTTAAGATAACCACTTAATAACACAGACACACCCCAGGCAGTTAGAAACTAAGAAATGGCCAATTTGTCTGAAGTATTCATGGCTTAAATCTTACAAACACCCTAAAATGACACATACAAAAGGTATTTTCTTTGCATGCAGTAGAGATTGTATCACTAAATGTAAAGTTAATGATATTAAAGCATTGAGTCACCTTATTTGTTCGTCATTAACTTTTTTCCTACATTTGTTTCCCATTAGGTTCATAAGGTTTATCAGTCAAGGTGATTGAATATGACATATTTCATCTGCAGTTCATATGACAAATTACCTGAATGAACATAAAAGAGGTTTTTTTCAGAAACACTTCTTAGAAAACTACTAAAGATATGAGGCTCCACCAGCTTCTTAGAACCTGCAAGAATCAACAGGTAGTAACATAAATTTGCTCTAATGACCCTGATCAGCAATCACTTGGGATGTTCTCCTCTCCACCTGAAAGCTCCAAAGGATCTAAGTTCAGGTATGGGCAGCCACACTTACCTGAACTAAGCTGTCCTGCCCCATGGATGGACATTGTCATATCATTGTCTCTAGTCCTACCTCTGGCCACATCTCCTACCCTGGACCTGATCCATTACCATGCCATCCTTGTCTGAGACTGCTGGCAGCTCCTACATTGAAGTACCCAAGACCCCGGTGTGTTTAGGTGCAGCCAGACTGCCCTCTGGTCAGGGAGGGTGTTTTTGCCTGTGTTAGGGGCATCCTCAGCATCTGTTTTATTCCTCAGGCTGTTGAGTAGCTCTGCTGTTGCTGCTTGGTGACACTGATTATGTATAATGGAGCCACAGGAATAGGAAAAGGGGGTTTTCTCTCTGTCATCTCTCAAAGTAAGCTGCCTTGTGAAGGGGGAAAGAGGAATGCCAGCAAAAAAGGAAAGCATAAAGAGCACGCCAAATGTCGCTTCAAGCAGGCAAAATTCATACATGCCTGAAATGGTTATTAGCTATGTTATTAGCACAACAACACACCAACTCAATCTAGCAAGCTTAATACAAGCTCGCTTTGATTTACACTCACATTGAAGAGGATCTACGTAGAAGATGCTTGAGGAATGAGTCTCTTGCACCACAAAATGACTGTGGTTTCAGGATTCAGTAGTGCTGAAACATGCACAGAGAAGTACAAGTACCTGTAACTCTTAAGTACTTTACATTCTTTTTTCCCTCTCCTGTTGTAAGTTGCTTCTTGAGCATTCAAGAGAGTCATTTTCCCTCCTAATTTCCATACCACAGAAGAGGAATGTGTGAGAAGAAAGCTAAGAAAATTAGTGCAAGTTTTTGCTACTGAATTTAAAGAAGTCAGTATTTTAGCATATAGCCCAGTTATACCAGATGGCAAAGTATTTCTGAAAATGTTGTTCCATATAGAAGACCTAAGTTCTTAAAACATAGAGACAGTATCAGAAATGGTAGTACAAGTACAGGGAAGTACTTCTAGTAAGAGGTCACAGGAATAAACTGCTATACCAGCTAACATTGATAATACTATTGTCATGGTCATCAGATGAAATTTCAAATGCAATCAAAGCAGAAAACAATGAAAGCACTAATAAGGGGCAGATGTTCTCTGGCATACTGTTTAACTGTGTTGCAAACATGAAAGCTCAGAAAGCGGAGGCAAGTTGAAAACTATCTTATGCCTGAAGGCACAGAAAGCAAACACCCTGTTCTAATCCTTTGAAAAATGAGTACAGCAGCCCTTTCACCTAGAAATTCAGCATGGTAATGAAAACATCTAATACTTCCAAACTGGTACTTACTGAAAACACTCTGATCTGAAAGATGCTTATTTAAATAAATTTCTTTTAAATTAAAATTTCTCTCCCTAGCACATACCCACAAAGCAGAAGCAAATGATGGATGTGGTAGGTGTCTAGCTCGTACATGATTTCTTAGAGACAGTTACATATTGTTGAAGTTTTGCTCATGATTTTCATGCCTCATCTGCTCCGTGCTGTTTTGACACAGGCCAATAGGCCAGAAAATTTCCCTGACAATCGCTGGAAAATTTCTTCTAGACCCTTATGTCATCCTATTCCAAGCCAGCTAAGATTGTGTAAAAGAATGCTTTTGTTACTTGACATGAAAAGAAAAATAAATTGGGATACTATGCTCTGCAATGGTAGTCTAGAACAATTTTAAGAATAACCAAAAAATTAGGGTGTAGAACTTTCAAAAAATGCTGACGTATTTTCAAATCAACCATAACATGAGTCAAGTTAAACTAGTGGTCAACAAAGCAACTATTTAAAGAACATGAAAATGATGGCATTTCACACTGTGGATAAATCTGTTTCCTTCTCTGTTTCAGTTCATATCTGCCTGGGGTTTCCTGATGATTTCAAATTTTCTTGTTTACCTTATACCTGAGACGGCACCAGAATATCCTTTATAAACAATTTATACTCAGATTCTATTTTACATTTGGCTCTTATTTCATCTTTCTGTATGAAAGATAACCTATTCTTTAGAGCCATGTAAAATATGCATCCTTTTGACAGGTCAGTGCCATATTTTATACCTGGTAAGCAAGGCAGGAGCTGTGAAATGAGTAAAATCAAAACCACTGGTTTGAGGCTATCAGACTAGAATGTGAAATACTTCTATATAATTATTTCATCTCAAATGTATAAATTGGTAGCTTGCTCAATTCACATCACTTCTGGATGACAGTGGGGCTGAACCCCAGCTTTGTCTTTCCAGGACCAAAATACTAACTGTTGTGAACTCATTCCATCAGCAGTCCACAAAGCTGTTCTAAGAGTGAGAAAATTTGAATATTTCAGTGTGCTTCTTTGGAAGTTTGTGGCTAAATTTTACTAGGGTGCTAGTGCATATGGCTCCTAGTACATTTTCATGAATACAGGCAAAACTACAAATTTACCTGTAGGGCCTATTCAAAGCTAAATAAAATAAAAAATAACATGGAGGGGATGTTTAAATGATAAAATAAAATTTCATCTACCAGAGATATTTCTCTACATCTTTGAAAGGTTGCCACAAGTCTGTAGTGTTGACATGATGTAGTGAATGACTTTGAGACAAGGCACTTTATGTAATGTAAGTATTTCAAATTAATGTCCTCACATAACTACAGAATAAACAATCTTTCCAAAATAGTATAAAAATTAACTTTCATTTCCTATGGATTTGAATCCTAATTGCTTTCCTATGGTGAAAACCTTCCATAATGTCTGGTCTGTGCCATGACAACAACTTTAGACTATCTACTCAGCTCTCTGTAATAACTGTAGTATGACTACACACACCATTCATTCCCCAGATTCCCATGGAACATTATTAGACAGGAGTTAGTTTTTTGTGGCTGTTACAGCATTATTACTTGCTTACTGGCCATAATGTCTTACACTCAGACATCAAATTCTGGTTTGCTTATTACTTGTTTAATTTTAGATTTAAAATTTTAGACTTCTCCAGACATATGTTTCACAGTTATCCTGGGGAAATAATAGACACAGTTACTTGGACATTACTGTTTAACAGGAGTGGAATTGAAGAGTGAGATATAAAGATCTGGAAACTGCATTTTCAAGGTATCTTTATTTTTTATTTAATCTTCTGGATTATAATTTAAAATAGAATATATATTTTAAAATAGAACATACATATTTAAATATATTTATTTTGAAATATAAAAAAGTAAGAATTCAGTAATGGTGGAAAATCTGCTAGACAATATTCAGAATATGATTCAGAATATTTTCTTCCTCTTCCATATTACATTCTGACACTCTGAAAAGCCAGGAATCTGTCTTTAAGTCATAGACATATTGTAGGAATTTCTATTTAATCTCTTTCTGCTGTAAATTTCAAAAGTGCTATTTCAGATTTAAAAAATCACTACTTTAAAATTACTTTAATAAGAAATTAGAAAATAGCTGACACTTCAGAATTTATGCTATTATTTCCCCAGAGGGGACCCAAAAACTCCATACATCAAAAAAATCCTATTTAAAATAGCTTCCCCAGCTCCCAAATTGATATTTACATCATTAAAATAGCGCAAGCAAATTCCCATGGGTATATTAGCCAGATTCAGAGTTAAGAAAATGTGCGTACAGCACCATATTGTGTTTTATGGACATTAAAAGGCACAATGTGTCAAAATGGTAACATCAAAACTACAGGGTTTTTATGCTACAGAAGCATTTTTGTAATCAGTGCAAATTTTCTTGCAATATTGAGATTTTGGTACAGGGAAATGCTTTATGTAACCACATTAAAAAAAGTCTTCTCACATATGAGTTCCAGTAGTAGAAAATTAAACTCCTTTATATTTCACTATTGGGTCATAGCATACTCTCAGGCATCAAAATGTTTTCTGTTGAAGCAAAATTGAGCAGAATAATTACAGCATACTAAATAATTCAGGGCTCTGTGGTTTGTCTGTGGTACAAGCTTATACGTCCTACATAATGTCCAAAGTAAATTGGATTCCAGTTCATGACATTTAAAAAGAACCTGATAAGCAGGCAATTTCTCTCTATACTCTTGGGGTTTTATTTACTTTAAAACAAATATCACTACATTTAAAATACAAGAACTTTCTAGAGTTTTTTTTGAGTTAATCTTTGAGATAGTTTTAATTAAGGTTTCTTCACAATATGGATGTACCACTTGGAAGTACGTGCTGTGTTAGTAATTTTATTCTCATAATACTCATAATAGTCTCAACATTTTTTCCCAGAAAACTACTTTTTCCAACGACTTATTCAATGCATATGGCAACTCATGTTCTCTTAACCGTTCATATGTTACACTCAACAACCCACGCATGCAGACCCATGTATGCAGATAATTGCATCTTCATGGCTGATATTAACTAGTTAACAAGAAAAAAATTAATTTGAGCATTCAGATTCTACGCTGTTTACTTTAAAAAAAATTACAAATGTACATGTATTTCCATTGGATTAAGAACCAAAACTATAGAGAGCAAAAATATTGAAGGTGAATTTAACTAATTCCTAACCCACCTCTCAACTTTAGATGTTAGACCAGCTGCCATTTCACTTAGCATGGAATAGAAACTGCAGATCCTCATGTCTTAATCTATAGTTGCTTGTGTAACCATCAAACCAAGGGACTAAGAGGGCCTCAAAGCATAAGGTTAGGCATGTGACTTGACTAAATAACCCAGTTTGAGGATGTGGCAAGAGATTAATCCGATGTCCCAAAGGAATCCTGACACAGACAGAGTTTGAATCCTATTCCAGCATGGCTTCCCCTGAGTTATGTGATTTTTACATTGCCTATTGATATTTCTTGGCTCATCTTATCCATTTTTATAACAGACCAGAAAATGACTGGAAAATAACTCATGCATTAAAGAATTGTCCTGTCTCCCTTCAGGAGGATATATGAAGTAAATTATTGCTCATGTTTACAAGAAACTTGGATATTGAGTAGAGAGGATCAATATAGTTTCTGTGTAGAATTAACAGGAAAAGGGAAAATTCATAGACCACAAACCTACAATTTTGCTTTGAAACTGAGTATTTCAGAATACCAGAGTATATATGTCCAGGTTTTACTCATCATTTCAGTTCTTGGGGATTAGCAGCACTGATAACATCTAAGCTAGAGGATTCTTCCTCTCTGTTCTCGTGACATGTGGCGACATACTAACCATTAGTCACTTTCGTAAACTCAGTGTTGCCTGGCTGATTTTTAGCTCACAGCACAGAATATTTAAAATACGTCTCTCTTATCCACATCCCATTCTGTATTTATCTTACTTTTGTGCTCTATCAATTCCCTATTTCTTTTCCTCTCACTCTCATCCATATGCCCAGAGCTTTTCATTGCCCTGACCTGCCATGCCTCCTGCTTTTTTTCTGCCTTCTTCAAAGCAATCTTTGCAAACAAGAGTATTTGTCAACCTCTATCTTCCTTCAAATCAACACATAAGTATGCATCCTCCTTATGAGTCACGGCCTTTCCCTTTATACATTATTTATGCACATTTCTGTAGCAGTTAACCACAGCCAGACTCCAGTCAGTCAAATAACTACAGTGAGTTTTTGTATGTTAAGAACAGGTTAATGCAGCATTTAATCTACCTATTAGTTACTTTTAAGAAATTTTAAATACTAGCCCTTTAAGTTATCTCCACCTAAGAAAAGTAAGCTAGAACTCACAAAATGTCTTTCTTGAAGCAGTAGATCTCATCAGTTGAAAAACCTAAATACTTCTTTCTTTCTGTAAATGTACAACTAGCTAGGACAGACACACACATCCACAGAACTTTCCAAGTAAGTAACACTACACTATCAATAAAAACCTGTCAGCCTACTGACAGTATGGCCTTTAAAGAAGCATGAAATCTACTCATAATCTTGTTTTGCACTATTTAATTTGTTTGAATTTGTTTCCAGTGCATGTCCAGTCAGCGTTCATATACCAGACCTATATATATATCTGTCCCAGAATGTCTATACATTCTTAAGCTAATCAGGCCTCGATCTTAGTGGTAAAACAGAAAAAAACAGCACTAAACAGAGTTGGGAATACAACCCAACTCTCCAAGCCTCTGCTCTGCTCCACTCCTTTGGGGCCAAGCCTGAGGGCGGGGCCGAGCTCCTGGGACCAGCGGGTCCCGACTCCCGGGGCGGGACGGGACCGGCCGGCGGGAGCCACCTGCCCCCAGCGCCTCCCACCGCCCTCCCCGGGGCCGCGCCCGGAGCTCGCTCAGCCACCGCCCCGGCCCGGGGCGAGGCTTCCTGCGCTCGGCCGCCGCCGCCTTCCCCGGGAGCCAACCCCGGGCTGCGGCCGCCGGGCGGGGGTGAGCGGGAGATCGCGCCTTATGCAACTGGCTCAGGGAGCGGCCGCCGCCGCCTCGCCGGCAGCAGCAGCAGCAGCAGCCCGGCGCTGTCCGTGAGTCCCGGGGCCGAGGGGGGAGAAGGTGTCCGGCCTCAGCCGTGCGCGGGCAGCGCGGGCACTCCCGCCCGCTCCCGCCGGGCCGTCCCGCAGGTGCGGCGAGCCTGAGGCGGGCGGCCGTGCCGGGGCTGAGGCGGACGGCGTCGGAGCTCCCTGTCTCCCTTGCTCCTGAGCGGTGCTGGCCGGGACGTCCCGCTGTGGAGGAGGAGAGGGCGGGAAGAGCCTTAGCCCGTGCTGGCCTTCGCCTCCGCGCCTTGCCCGGCCGTGTGCCCGGCGGCCCGGCTGCGGGGAGATGCGTGGCTGGGACGAGCTTTACCCGCTCCCAGTGCCGCCCTCTTGGGTACCGGGGGCTGCTGTCGGGATTCTTTCTTTGCACTTCATCCAGAAACTCCTCTTCCCCTACTTCTGGGCCGACCTGAGATACCTGCTCAAAGTTATGACCTATGGGCTGAGAATGGAGATGTACCGGCGGCAAAGGAGGGTTGTCACCGTCCTGGACAAGTTTGTGAAGCTGGCGGAGAAGCAGCCTCACAAGCCATTCCTCATCTATGAAGGAACCGTTCACACCTACAGGGATGTGGACCGGAGAAGTAACAGGATAGCACAGGTCTTCCTGCAGCACGAGGCTCTGAAGAAGGGAGACACGGTGGCCTTGCTGATGGGGAATGAGCCAGACTTCATCCACGTGTGGTTCGGACTGGCCAAGTTGGGCTGTGTGGTGGCATTCCTCAACTTCAATGTCCGCTTCAGATCCCTCCTGCACTGTGTCAGTAGCTGTGAGCCCAAGATACTGGTTGTGGGAGCAGGTAGGGTATACTCCTCATTCCTACATCCGAAGCTTTTAATGTCAAGTCTCCCACATATCTGGCCCTCCAGATCGTTTATTGGAAATGTGATTTACAGATGTTCAGCGAATGAAAGAAACACAGGGCTGGAGGGGACTTCAAGATGTTATAAAGCATCAGCCTCTTAGGCAGAATCAATTATATCCATGCTTTGTGAACATCCATTTAACCTTTTCTTAAAAAATGTTTACTGCAGGGGAGTTTTCAACATCTAAGTACAGCCTGTTCCAAGTATTTAATTGCTTCACTAGAAGCTTAAAGTGTGTCTCTGAAAGCATTAAAATTACCTACTAAGAATAATTTTCCATTACTTCTGAAACAGTCAAATTTAATCCTATTTAAGTCATGTAGTTTTTCCTCTCGTACTATCTCCCCATATTTCTACTGATCAAATGCACTGCACAACTGGAAGGTCTAAGCTTGGACTGTACATCCTCTGCTGTTCAACTATTTGCAGAGGTATGACAGTTTTCCCAGAATAAAGTTTTGGGAGTAGAGTATGTGGGAGGTTGATTCATAATAACAAACTTCTTGTTGGTGTTGGATTGTAGAAGAAATTGCTGTGTTTGAATAGGGATGGTAGGGTGCAATGTGGTGCAACTTTCTGGAGTATTACATTTTTATTAAATGCTTCAAAAGAATTTAAAATCTTGTTGTAGGCATCCTGGACATTGTATGTTCAAATTTGGCTTAATTAGATAGATGAATAAACTGAAAACACATCCAAAACATAAACTTGCCATAGCATTTATGATCAAGTGAAAATGAGCCTGCAAAGCTCAAAGACCCCACAGAAGCTTGACACTTGCTTGGAAGAAAATATATAAAAATATTGCATATTAGTGTTGTCCCACCTCTCTGCAGTATTGTTTCAAGTCTCCTTTGTCTTTTCCTGTTGCACACCTTCTTACTTTACTCCTGTTACACAAGTTGTGGGTTTTTATACCCATGATACCTAAATAATAGAATTTTCTTCCATCTGTTCTCTGCAGCTATGATGTTGTGTTTTCAAAAATGTATTTAAGATTTTTCCTGTGAACATTTTAAAATTATAAATCTTGTTATTCTGATTCTGTGTGGTTTGTTGGTTTAAGGTGTTTGGTAATTAAAACAAGCCAATGAAACAAAAGCCAATTTAAATATAACACAAATACATGATAACTAGGCTTCCGAACTGACAACTTTTCATTTTACCTTCTTAATTTTAAAAACTTGTTTAGCTCCTTCTTATGAACTTGTACTTTTGAGTGTATGGATTGAGGGAGGGAATTAATGTTCAGGAACTTCCTGCTTGTTAACTGTGGTGAGGGAAAAACTTTGGATCAAAACTTGTATCTGAGAGAAGTTTTTATTCAAATTAGAGGTAACTAATGGATGAAGAAAGCATTTGCAGAGCAGGGCCAGGAATTGTGTTTCTCCACTCTTAATTAGCTACCAGCAGCTGATAGTAAGAGCAACTGCATTGAACTAGGTTTTTCTGGGAGTCTGCCTCTGCTCACAAGGGAAGAGCTGTGTGCAGACAGCTGCTACAACAGAAATACCAACAAATTAGTCTCTAAGCTGGTATTTTGGGGTTCTTACTTCATTAATGGCTTTTAGTCTCTGCTGTAAGTCTGTCAGTCCCATGAGCCTTCTCAGCATTTTTCTTCAGGAGTTAGAGGCTCTTTTTTTATTTTTATCTGTGAAAGAAGTTAAAGTTGCTAGGTCCTCAGCTATTAACCACATCATACAGGAGCCTCTCCAAAGGAGTCCAGATTTAGTAGCTGAAAGTTTATACACAGACTGTGGCTGTGAGGCCTAACTTATACCACTCTTGAGAGAAACATATTGTACCTAATTACTACAGACAATAATTTCCCCCTAATGTTTATAAAAATTGCAGAGCAATGTTTAACATTAGGGTTTCACAGTCAGTAACATAATTCTTAGAGATCTATTAAACATCTTTTCTTCCAGTATAAGTGTGAGTATCAAGGGATTCTTCTTCATCAATAGACATGAGTTGTTCATTTTCCTCTTGTGGCACCATTTTCACAGAAGCGTGGATAGCTTGAACATGGTATTTTTTTTTCAAAGTATTTACACTTTGTGGTCTAGTATCTATCATTGCCATAGACAGGCATTTTCTATCATCTGGCAATTAGGACTGGTTTTTTTAGAATCAGAGAATAGTATGTAATGGCAGTATTTCTGGTTTGTGAAATTCTTTTTAAAAATATGTAGGTTTTTCCCCCTCCACAAAGAAATGCAGGTTAACTCAGCAATTCTATTTCTTACAATAGTTACAAACGATATCTTGAGTGTTTTGGATGACCTTTGGTCTTTATTCATAGGCTGCAGCACAGCAGAAATTATCCCCTTAAAAATTTGACTGCCTGTTCTCAGCAAGACCAAATTTGCTCTTGAAATTCTTGTCTGTTAATAGCACATTAGAACATGAACCTGTATACAGGTTCTACTTTTATATCTTACAGTATATCTAGTTAATATTAAGATTTCATTTATCCTGAAGGGAACCTTCTACCTTCATCTTCTATATGAAATAATCCCCAGTGATGATTGTTTATGGCTAAATCTTCCCTGCTCAGAATGGTGATGTAGCCTCCCTTTGTGTGAGATGATTGCGTCTTGAAGTTTTTTTGTACCTCATTTTCAAAAATGCATTTATTTTTTACAAATGTGATACCTCCATACAATTGGGCTTGATACTATTTATTGTTGCATTTTCTTCTATACCTTGTTCCATTTTTCATAGTGCCTCTTATAAGATCACTCTCATGTGCCCTTTTTTACTCCTCGCTTTTGTTGTCTGCCTGAATATTTTTCAGGCGTTGTGGTTGGTAACCCCATCCAGTTAGTATTATCTTGTCTCTGCTTCAGCACTCGGAATCAGACTTTCTTCTGATCTGACAATTCTCTCATAGTTGGATTGCTTTTTCTGACTTTGGTTCAGAGTGTTTCAGTAGTATTTGAATTTTGTGGGTTTGATTTTGCCTTAATGTATTCTATGAACTCAGCAACTGAATGTTTTGTTCTTAAGTCCCACATGTTATAAAAACTTCAAAGTTTCTTCCTCTTCTTGGTTTCTTATATAAAATGGCTATTTCTAAAAGTCTGATTCTTTTTCCTATGACATCGATGCTCTTTTAATTAATGTAGTGCAAGCAAGTAAATTTGTTTGTCTTCTCATCCAGGCTCTGGTTAAAGGGCAAATACAGATTCTATTATTTGCCAATATTTAGTCTTTCTGTTCCTTTCCAGTAATTTCATTTGCCTCTGTGTGTGAGAGATAGTTTTTTACTTTAACTACTCTCATTTGTCTGCTATGTTCACAGAGTATTTAGCTCTTGCTTTAATTTGTTACTTAACCTCGCACTTCCATTCCCAGAAACATTTTCTCCTACCACTCCCATTTTGGGGAATGTTTCTTGAAAGAGATTCAAAAGCTACAGTTTCAAACTGCATTTTTAATAAAACAGTAGTTAACTAACTTGTAAGTCAATGAGAAACTTGTAAAAGAGAGAGAAAGAAAGAAACCGTATGCTCTTCTCTTTCAAAAGGTGTTCATTCGTACTACATTTGTTACCAGACTGTGCCACCCTTAGCTGTTTGAAAGCTGCCAGTTAAACAGAGGAGGTAAGGCACTGCTTAAAATGAAGACATCTTTTAAGGCCTATGTCCTTTTTGGGGAGTATTTCTATTGATTGAAGTCCTGCTTGAAGAAGGGATTACATTGCATCTGTTGTGTCATTGTATCTATAGCAGTACAACAGCAGTACTACTAAACAACACATACAGTTTAGTGACCCACCAGAAATGCAAAAATGGAATTTATTTGCCAGGGCATCTCTATTCTGTTCCTGCTGGGAAGAGTTCAGCGCAGACTGCCATCATGACTTCTGATACAAGGATTCAGCTGTTAAAGGATTGCTTTCTAAACTCCATGAGATTGATTTACATCAGTCCTGATAACAAAGGCTATTAAGGGAGAGTACATGCTGCAGGGACACGTGTGGGCAGCCTGCTCTACGTGGCTCTGCTTGAGCAGGGAGATCGGACTGAGGTGACCTCCAGAGGCCCCTTCTATTCACAGCCACCTTGTGATTTTGCAGTTCTGTACAGAGGTATGTCTCCCAGCTGTATTGCATTTTTATGGCCGGGATTCTTTACTTTTGAGGCCCTAGCAGTGCTTGCTGCTGCTGCTAAGTGTATTCTGAGCTAGACAGAAGCATGTCTACATCCCAGAGAAAGAGAATAAGCAAAGTATTTCTTGGTATTTTAATTTTGGTAAATTAAAGTAATTTGATGTTACATACAAGTAGAAGTCTCATCTGTCATGTTAGTCACGGAGTGAATGAGGAATGGATCCTATCGAAACAACCATTTCTTATCCATTTGGAATTAAAAGCTATCTAGACCTAAACATTTGGTACAAAGGGACTGTAGAAAACCTGTGGAGGACATCTGCTCTGTTAGACACCATATTTCTTGGATCACTTGCTTTTATTCTAGTCTGTGTCTTGTCCCAGATGGTCTTTGAGTGGAAAAAAGAGCCAACTGTGATTTATATAAACCACTGTAAGGTGGTAAGGTGGTTTATATTTTATTACATTTACCGCCTTCAGTGGCGCTTCAAGATACCAGCACTGATCCGGCACTGAGCCACAGCCGACTTTTCTACTATTATTACTTTGTGAGAAGCCATGCTAAGTCACTTGGGGGATCAAGGACAAGTAACAATTATTTTCTGAGGCCAGACAGGTGTGGGGAAGAGTTTGGACTTGATATAACTTCCTGAGCATATCAGCCAGGGTACACATCAAAGTTATGTAAGAACCATTTAATGGAGTTTTCTTTCTGAGTAACTTTCTGTTCAGTACAAACTGATCTCATAATCTAATGTATTCCTTTCATCAGCGTGGGATTGTGTCCTTGCCAACAGCCTGCATGATCTCTCTGCTAGAAAATAACATAAAAACCTTTGTGCAACTAGAAACCCAGGACAGTGGTTCTAAATGTATTTTCCTTGCTTTCTCAAAAGATGTAACTGAGTTATGTATTCATGTGAATATAAAATAACAGTTTCACAAACTTTTGTTGAATAATGCTTTAAAAGTAGGAGTAGAAGAAAAGTGAACAAAAGTGGAAAAACCTATCCATCTTGATCAGTTCCAGATATTTTTTCCCATTAGGAGCCAAATAATTAGCAAATGGCAAACATTTGTATACAAGCAATGTAGACAACACAGATTGAACTTGCCAAATTTTGTATGAGGATTCATTTCTCCCAAAACAAGTAACCCAAAATTTGAATATACTTTCATTGGATAAAAGTAAGTAAGTGCTTGAGTGAAACATCAAGTTTAAATAGCTGAGCTGCTTTCGTGTAATTGCTTTTCCATATGAAGTGCACATACAAGGTACCTCTAGGAAAATACAAATTATAGCTCTTCCAAGACGGCCGTGCTTTCCTGACAGGTGGAAAAGATGATATGTAAATATTAGACAGCCCTACACAATATCTGGCATAGAAGTTTTCTGTTTGGGGAACAAAATGTTAGTTGACTATTATTAGAATTATTATTTGGAAATACGCTAGTACAATGGAGAGTCATCTCCAAACACCCCATCTCATGTGTGATCTAGAAGTAACTTTTAGCTTCTGGCACTTTAAATACAGCTATTTTAACTTACCTTTTTTTATTCAGGAAATAATGCATTGCTTCTGCTGTTCTCTGCTATCTACTGAGAAGTCTCTTTCATGAGAACTTTTAATTACAGGCTGTTCACATATTGTTCCAAGTCCTAGATTCCTGAGCATAAAAGAAAAATTATGCTGTTGAAATCATTGAATTGTTCAATAGTAGCAAAAAAACTCCAGAGCCATTGGTTTTAAGAGTGACTGTTTAGAGAAAAAATGAAGAGTGTGTATGTTTAATATGATGATTAATCTTAACTCTTCTGGGTAAATATGTTTCAGTCTACTGAAAGGGAACTGTGTCCTCGTGTCATTCTTGATCTTACATGAGTGTGTCTGCAGGGTTGAAATTAGTAGTTGCCATCTTTCTTCCTTTGGTTCACAAAAAGGGGAAAAAAGAGAAAGAAGAGGCAAGTCTTCTTTTTGACAGACTTGCATTGTAGGTGGAGCCAGTGGATTAGTAAAGAATGGCAGAGGATTCTATACTCTCTTACTACCTTTGAAAACAGAAATAGAACTCCAGCACCTCTGTTTCTTTTGCTAGGTTCTCAGACTAACTTGCACCTACACAAGCTATCCTTAGTATATTTCAGAGACATATATGCGTAATAGGAAGACAAAAATCAGTATAAGAAGGTAATATGTACATAGTTATTCCATCACACTTCTTAGAAATAATACAGTTATATTTTTCTATTTATTGCTCAAAAAATATACCATAATTATATAATACGGCAGCAAGACAGAATTAATATGCCAATGAACCTTGACATTCATGGCATCAGGTTTCCTGCAGTTAATACTACTGTTCTTAACATTATTTATTATTCCATTTTTTTCACTCTGTTGCTATCTATAATGGGACTGTACTCCAGTGATTCAAACAGGATGTTATCCATCTTTCAGATTTTTAAAATTATTTGTGTGATTCCTTCCGGAAGTCACTCTGCAGTACTAGGAAGTTAGAACACAAAATTTTTAATGTTACACTATGTCAGATCTATTCGCTAAATGTTCATAAAATATGTAAAACCTGTACTCTGTAGGCTTTAGGTTTGTAAAACCTGTTTATTTGGTGATAGTAGACTGTATATCTGTAATAGCAATATGGATTTGTATGTTATTAATTAAAATAACTATAGCAGTCTGTCATTAGGAAAGCAGCTTTCTGAAAGATTAAAAATCTTCAGTTATTTTGGCACACAGTTTATGCATATGGGATCCTTATTTAATATTTGTGAAGTGAGTTTGGGGTTGACATCATGATTTCAAATGCTGGCTCTGGCACTGCCTCATTGTGAGGTTCTGGATGAATCATGTCAACTTTGTTTATTCATTTATAAAAACTGAAATAATAAAATAAATTTATACCCATAGGAATATTTGCAAGATTAATTACTTAGACTGAGATGTATCAAAGCACTTAGGTAAATGAATTCTATTGAAAGCAGTATTGTTCCCGTTCTTGATATGTTTCCTGGATTAGTACTTTAATGACTGTGCAGTCTTCTGAGAAAGTGACATTGTAAAAATGCTTTAAAATATAAATACCAAATGGGTTATTTAAGGATTGGCCTCTCTATATGTTTTCTTTTTTATTTACTCTGGGAACTTCTCTCACCATTTCTTTCCTGATAAGCCAACAGAATAAACCTTAATAAAATGGCTGTTTCTTTTTAAATTAGTCACACCTGTGCTTTTGGGAAAAAAAAAATGGTTCTCAATGGGAGATTGCTGTTGAGGGCATTGAGGAAACCTGTACTGTAATTACCAGTTATGTATATATCTGTCTTGCATGGATTTCTTCAAGATTTATTTGAAGTTGAAACTTAACCACACTTCATTCTGCCTTAACAATGACTAAGGGTTACCAAAAATCATGTGGGCATTAGGAACTAGTAATCAAGGCTCACAAGTTTGCCTTGTTGAGAGAGCTAGTTGACCATTCAACTATGTGGGATCAGAAGTATTTTTAGCACATTATATCTTGTTTTCAGCAGGTTTTCATTCTAGTTCATTGTTATTTTATTGAATCCAAATTCATGGAGGTGACTTGCATGCCTCCTTCTATTATGAAAAGTAAAACTTTAGGAGGAAAAATACTTTATTCTCTAGTTTTGTGAAGATGTAATGGAAGTGACATTATTTCATGTTAATTTTTAAGATTTGCTTGGGACGTTGGAAGAAATTCTTCCTAAACTTCAAAAAGATGTTAGTGTTTGGATAATGGCCAAGGACTCCATGTTGCCAAGTGTGCATACCCTTTTAGACAAAATAGAAGCTGCATCTGAAGACCCTGTTCCAGTTAATCGATGCTCTGCCAACAGCCTCAAGTCATCTGTTTTATACATATTTACTTCGGGAACAACAGGTACAGATCTGCTTAAGAGAATGTTTTCCTTCAGCTTTCATCTAGAACCTTGATTTTTCTGAAACTCTAATATCAAATCTGTATCTATCTCGATGTCAAAATGCCATGTTTCTTTTCCATAAGCATTACTATAGAAAAACATCCATATTTCTTGTAAGTGTTTCTATTCAGTGGTTTATGGGTTTCTCTTCTTTATTTTTTCCAGGCAAAGTGTACAAATACTATGAGAGGCCTCTTATTTACCTCTTACTACTTCACAGCTAAGGTGTTTATAAAACATTGGTTTTTTGCTTGGTTTGCAATCATAATATATAGTATTTTGTGACCACATAACACTGCCTAGCTAAAATCATTAAGATTTTACCTAGAACTTTAAAAGAGAATCTTGAAACATGCTAATAGACATTTGTTTTTCATTCATTAAGTCATGTTTTATGCAGGTCACTGTAAAGACAGAAAATAGGATTAAGTTACTAGCCTTTTAGTTTAGAAACAGATGTCTGAATTGTGCTTCAGCAGCTAAGAAGCTAAGACTTAAAAAAACCTGATCACTGACATGAAAGGCAGCATTGTTTTTAAGATTAGTGGGCTGGCATTCTCGTTCAGTCAAACACAACAGTTTTAGCCACACGAAGATTGAAAATGCATGTGTGGTTTGAGGCTTTGTTCCTTCATACAAATAATATTTCAACTTAATTGCTCCAGGTTCTCAACAAAAATTAGGAAATAACATCAGTCTCCAATAAAAAAGTTAGGAAGTTATAAATATTGTCAAGAGATGAGGTTTTATTTGTAATACTATTAATAGAAATATGGTTAAGCTTGCTTGTTAAGAGTTAGGAGTTAAAATTAGCTAAAAAATTTCCCAGAATTATCCAGGTGGGATGATTTTGTTCTTACAATTCGAATATATGTATGAAGTCTCAAGTTTCAGTTATGTAGAATTTAAAATATTTTTGAAACTTTGTAATTAAATTCAATTGATTTACATTGATTTTCTGTATGTACTACGTAGCTAAAACCATGAAGTTTGTTTAGTCTGAAGAGTATGGAATAACTAATTCTGAGTAACTGAGCATTTTCACGTTTTGGTACACCAATGACTGATAATCTTAGTTAAAGGAAAGGAGTATTTTGCACAATATGTGGCAGTCTCTTTGTAGCAGAAGTAAAAACTCAAGACTGTAGAAAACTTCTTGCTATTGGCAAGTAATTTACTGGCAACCTAGGCATATTCCCTTTTATTTTAGTGTAGAAAAGTGGAGTAGCCTTGAGGTGTAGCTAGACGGCACAGATTATACTTCCAGCTCTAGCTAAGTCTTCAAATGACCAGCAGTTTTGCTAGAATAAGTGCAAAAACTTTATGAACCATTACATTTTTTGAAGAATTGAACAGTTCTCACTGTTCATCATCAGCCTGACTCAGGTTGAAATCTGTATGTGTGTTTGAGAACACATATATTATGCAAGATCACATTCCCAACTCCGAGTAATAGGTACCAGAGTAGTAGCCCAAGAAGCCCTTGCCTGTGAGTCTGCATGTTGCTGAAAAGAAATGCTGTGCTGAACTTGAAGAAACTAACATTCAGAAGAACCTAACTGGTGTCTTTTCACTGAATTTTTTTTTGTTAATTCGTCATAAAAAGATTGTCTAAAACAAATAGAAATATCACACACCCACTGTGTGATCTATTCCATATAGATCCTATAGCTTTCTTATTTACCTTACAGTCACTATGACTCTTGCCTTAAAAAGATTTGGTGATGCCTCTTTATGTTAAAAGAAGCCCATATCTAGAGTAAATTTTTTGCCCCTTCTTGCTCTATATAATTTGCTAGCAGGCAAACCAATGAGTTTCTTCATGCTTCCACTTACTTGAATGGATGTAACATCAAACTAAATAGCAAAGAGATGAGGTTACAAACTGGCTAATCTTTACATGTACAGAAACATGCAATATTTTATTAAACAGCCAATTGTCTATTTATGGCCATCTAAAAAGATGATTGACAATTTGGTTAGAGAAGAAAGAATTGATTCTTTTATGATTTTAGAGACTTTATAATGGATTCTCTTTAAGAAATACTTTAATGCATTATTTTGATTTTATTACAGGTCTTCCAAAGGCAGCAGTCATTAGTAATTTACAGGTTCTTAAAGGAGCTGCTGGACTATGGGCTTTTGGTGCTACTTCAGAAGACATCATTTATATTACTCTGCCTCTTTATCACAGTGCAGCTTCTCTTCTTGGCATTGGTGGTTGCATTGAACTGGGTAAGGCTTATTTGCTTTTGTTGATAGTTGAATTAATTATTATAAAAATGTATAAAACAGGCTTAGGTTCACTATCCCTAGGGAAACTAATGCTTTGCTCAAATTCAATGAGTAGTCTTTTTTGGATAGGTGTGTATTTTTGGGAGAGGGGATTTTTTGTACTAACAAAGGATCTCTACAAGCTCTCTTTGTGGAGAAGAATTATTGTAATTTGCATCACAAATGTTTTAACATTTGTATTTAGGTAAAAAGGAAGTTAAGGACAGATGCAGTATTTTGACTTTTTATCCATTTAATTTGTATACTGGCAATAAATCACATGTATTACTGAGACAATGTAGGTGTCCTCAGGGACTCTTTATAAAAGACTTATTTGGAACTCCACTGCAAATATTTCCTGTTTCCTTATGCATCAAGTAGAAGTCAGAGCAAGGGAAAGATCATTGCATTATGGGTTAATTCTATCTGAATCTGCATTGATGAATACTTGCTTGAGAAATAAGGCTTCAGTGATACCCCAATGATTTATTAATCAGCCTGAAGCTCCTGGATATTTTCAGTTAAACACAAGAGTTCAGGCAAAACTCTTAAAATATGTTACAACATCAACAGTGCTGTAAGAAGAGAAGCTGACTTCTTGTTTTATATCTCTGATCTATTGCATTATTGTCTCCGCCAGGAGGCTGATTTCCTCTCCCTTTTTTGTCTACCAGGTTTGAACGCATGTCTTCAAATAAAACAGCTTAAATACCGCATAGTTCTCTGAGCGAGGCCGTCTTGGTGCCTCAGATGTTCTGTTTTATAACTAAGCCACCACAAAGAGCAATTGCTTAATTTCCTTTTCCTTGCTGCTTCCGTAAAGGTGCAACCTGCGTGTTAAAAAAGAAGTTCTCAGCTAGTCAGTTTTGGAATGACTGCAGAAGGTACAATGTGACTGTCATCCAGTACATTGGAGAACTTTGCCGTTACCTTTGCAATCAGCCAGTGGTAAGTGGAATCAAAGTGGTGCCTATTTGTCTGTCAGTACATTTATTGTTCTTCATGTGGGTATGCTAAAAGGGAAATTAAACATTTGGCCATGTACTTCTGCCCTTTCTTTTATGTAAGGTTCTGCAAATATTTGGTGATATGTAGATGCTTAATAAAAATAATGGCTTGAATCATGAAGATACACTAAAAGTATTATAAGGAACATTTTTGAGACTAAAAACTGATTCAGTATCATTTAGTGAAAAAGTACTATTTTGCAGAATTTCACAAGATAAGTTCAAAACACCAGGATTACTTTTCAATGCCTTTTCTGAATTTTCAGGACTTTGTTTCTTGGCATCTGTGTCACAGGTCTCACGTTTTATATGCTTTGTTTTAGCACTGTTGTGTTTTGCGGAATGTGCATATTCTGAGACCACCTAAATTGTACTTTTAAACTTGGAAGGGGCTTGGTCTACATTAGCAGCTTTTTGTTCAAGGTGAAACATTTGCCTTTTTCCAATAATAAAACTATTCTAGACAAAAAATATTTAGGAAAACAGCAAGAATTTTGTGAAAATGTACAGAAGTTGGATGAAATGCAACTGTTACCTCTTTGAAAAGCCTCTCTTTGCCACTATCATGATTTCATTTTGTTATTAAAAAAAAAAAATCAGTGGTTTATTTCCTTTTCAGTGGATTTTACTAAAACGATTCATCTCTTAGGAAAAGGTACCAGTAACTCAAAGTATTTAATCTGAAAATTATTAACATCATCCTTAAGCAATATTCTAAAATAAGAGAATGCAAATCAGTCTTATTTTCCAACAGAATAATAATTCGCATTAGTGTCTCGAGTCGCTGACCAAAGAATGGAAAAGGTCATTGGATTACTTTTCCCTTAGGAAAATTTTCAAAAGTATGTTTAAGCAATGTTGTTGTGGGTCTTGGATCCTACTGCACTATCCACATGTGTGTCAGTAAAGTAGAAGGTCTTGAATTAAAGGGAGCGTGGATGATGGCCCAGTGAAGACCACTGGCACTGATGAGAAAACAGAATAGTATACCTTCTCTGAGTTTGTTTGTTTGTTTGGTGTTTTTTGGTTATGTTTTGGGATTTTGTTTGTTTATAATTTTTATTTCTTTAAGGGCTTTTAACTTTATAGTAAAATAAACGAATAACTGGATAACAAAAAATCGAGTTATAGATCATAAGAAAAATCAAGGCATCAGGGAGGTGTAGTTTTTATAAATTGTGATTTTTTTTCTTCAGGCTAACTTGATTTCCACAAAGTCATTTCCCTTCTCTCCAAAGCTTCACAACTTTAGCCATGTTTGCAGTCTGAGATATTAATTGTTCCCCTTTTCTGTTCTCTTACTGTACAGGGAGAGCATGTCTTCTTTTCCCACCCCTTTTTATCTGAAAGTACAAATTATAGATTAATATATCTAATTTTTGAAACAAAGTTTTCCATTTTTAAGTCCTTTCCAAGCCATCATGAAGTTAAAACAATTTTAAATTGTGCAAATAAAGTTGTTTATACCAACCTTATTTATTTATATACTGCATACAATGGTTATACAATCATGAACAATTCATTAACTGTGTAACTGTCCTGTTTGTTAATTTATTTGCATGCTTTCTAGGAGCTGGCATATCTAAATTTTCCTTCTTCTGTGAGGCTACCCATTTTTTTTTGTTTTGTTTTTTGCTTGCTTGCTAAGCCTTCTCAAGAAAAATTAAAATTATAAAACAAATCAGTTTGACAGCTTGGTACTTGAAGAAAAATATTAAGTATCTGCCATGTTAAAACCAGAAGAGAAACATGTTCACACAAGTAAGTGGAAGGTTTTAAAATGTCTTTTACTCTTAGTTTTATTCTTTTTACTTTTTTTTTAATTTACTCTTAGTTTTCAGGTAAGTAAAATAATTTCCTAAGTTGGATTCTCTATTTAAGTTTCATTAATGTAGAAGTACTATATATGCTAGCTGCATGAGAAAGATACAGCAAGTTTTAAAGTTCTGTCAGGATATTATGTGGGCAGTGTTTGGGAGATTAGAGTGCTACAAAGCCCTTCTAATCAACCCAGATTAAATCCATAGCAATTAGCTTATTTTCTTAATTTGTTTCTTTAACACTAATCTTGAAATAAATGGTATATTGCTTACAGTTGGAGTCTACACTGTGGCCTCATATTTCATAAAATCTGAATTGAACATTGGACAAGTCTCTGTGGTAGCATATAGGCTCTTGGCTGAGCTTTCCTTATTGGTTTTGTCTTGTTTGACTGTTCTGCCTCCCACTCACATCTGCAACAGCTCTTGAAGACTCTTGCAACAGATTTTTTTCTGAGGTTATTCTGCATACAGTTTGGTTTAGTAATCTGTTGTCTGGAAAGAACATTTGTTAGAAAAGGAAGTTGTATTTTTTCCTTAGGTACAAATGCAAAAAGATCTGGCATTATGTGACATTCATAGATTTTTTTGGGGTTTCCAAGTGAGTAATCCTCATGCCTGCCCTCTTCCAAACACTTTTTCTGCAGCATTTTGATTGTAGTGAAAAATACAATGATCAGCATGGCTAATGGCCATTAGCCACAAAATGGATCCATCTCTAAGATACTAGCATGACTACTCCATTGAAGAAGAATTTTCAGAAATTTGATAAACTGGTCTTGCTGGCTGACATTGCTCAAAGTCTCTTAACAGTGATCTGAAAAACTATAAGAGTATAACATAGCAGAGCTCCCTCTTAGCAAAAGCCTTGGAAATACTTCTCTACTAATCTGTGGATTTATTTTCCTTAGAGGTTTACAACTGATTTAAATTTTTAACATCTGAACTGTAAACTATACCTTCCAAAGGCGGTTGCAGATTTATTTCAAATTTGACTAATGAGTTGACTAATGAGCTATTTAATAATGCATTGCATCCTGAAGCTTTTGGAAAGATGGGAATGGTAATGCAGCATCTCTTTCCTGCTTTTCTGTAAAGAAGACCCAAATCCTGTTACAAACAGAGGGTAGAAATCAGTGTCCTCAATCATTATGTCCTGTTTTCTACTTTTGTAAGCTGTGATGCAGTATGGCAGTATTTGCATGATTTATGATACCTTGCATGAAATAGGTAAGCTCTCGATTAAAACCAGAGTTCATTTCTGCTTCTATTCAAAGTCTCTGTCACAAATAATTGTATCATTGGTTACAATTTCCCATTTAGTATGTGTCCTGGTCTTATGTCCACTTGGTACTGAGACAGTGTTATCCTCTGGCACAGGTAACATTTCTTATTTCCTTGGGGCTACCTAAGTGTATAAGACCTAGCTTATCAGCTTTCAGACTTTGTTTTATTAAGCTGAGGCAAGGCAGTCTCTCTACTAGATACAGTTTGGCCAATGATTCTTTGGATGGGATTAAGCTCTCTGAAGTGACTTCAGAGAAGGTGCTTAGGGATTTATTGTGTTAAAACTCTTCTGTGTTAGAACAATAGTAGTTTAGAAAGAGAAAATAAGGAATTTGGTGCTACTGGGATAAGGGAACAGAATGTTTATTTCCCTGCAGTTGACTCAAGTGTGGAAAGGGATGCAAGGATGGGGTTTATGTAGTTGGATAGTACAATCTCTCACCGAGAAGCAGTTTTCCTTAAAGGAAGGGAATTTGATGGTCACATAAGCAAGGAAAAATTAGTCAGCAGGCACTTTTCTACAATGCAGGTTTTATTTGTAATCACATTTTATTTCCCATAAAGTTTACCTCAATTTATGTTCAGTACTGGAAATTGTTCTTTTTGATATCCTTAAAATGTGGAGTGGAAATTTATCAAGATCCTTGCAAGTTTTTGGCCTAAATATTTTATTGAGTACCCTAAACCAATAATGTGACACAGTTACAAACAACTGCATCTGTACCTTCCATGGGAAGGCTCCTAAAAATCTCTACATGTGATTAAAATTTAATTTACACGGGGGAATTTTGCAATTTATTTATTATTCTAGTGACATATCCTTTAAAAAATCTGAAACCATTTGCACATCTCATAAGAAGACATAATTCTTAATCCAAGATGTTGCTGTTTTACTGCAGTATCAACAGTGCCTAAAATAAAATTGAGCACTGTTTATACATACTGTTAGAGAAAATACAACTTTTAGATTAAGAACATATCCAGCACGTCTGAATTACGGGTATATGTTTTGCTCAAAAAAAATCTAGTTGCTGTTTATAATTGGGCATTACTAAATAATGAATGTAGATGTGCATCTTGAAAAATGTTTTATATCTACAACAGTAGGATATCTCTCATAGTCTAATAAACTATGTGATGCCCCTTTTTCAGGGCTAATGTATCAATAGAGGAACTGATGAATGTTGTTACATATATACCTTGAATGCAAATCCTGTGTCATCTGTCTTATCAGATTTTATATTTAACAGATGTTTGCATTCTCAGGCTCTGAGATTGCTTTCAGTTTCATCAAGGCCATGATACAGGGAACAATTCATGCCTTCTTTCCTTGAATTATCTTTACTTCTCTCCGTTTGGATTTTCCTTAGGCAGAAATAATAAAAGAAGGGCAATGAACTTGTTCTCTTGTGTTTGTTTAAAGTGGCTGCTCAGCACATTTTTATGTAGCTGCAATCACGAATCCTTCCTGCACCAGTTAGTCAACCATTGATAGCACTCTAAGAGGCATTTACCAACAGCTTAATCACGTAGATAGTCCAAGTAGTTCATTGGGAACACTTGAGGAGAAAAGACTGCCGGATGAAAAATCCCAGGTATGTGGTGTTTAATGTAGCAAGGCAGATCTTGACTTGTCAATTAATTAATACACAAAAGAAACAAGCACGCAAGACAGAGACTGATTTATGATGTGTGCAGATGTTTAGTACACAATTCAAAAATCTTGGCAGAATGAATGGAAAAAAATTCCAGGTGTACGGTAAGAACTGATCTTGCTTATTAATGCATTGATGTCAATGAAAAAGGCGTTGAAAAAGTGCTTCACCTTTACTGTTAGAAATAAGTGGATGTAGACTAAACCCCTATTTTATTTAAGAATCACTCTGAATCAAGAAAACAAAATCACAGTGCAGCAAAATAAATAGACATTTTTAGAAACCTTGGAAAGATGTTACAACATTCTGCTGTTCAAAAATCTCTTGTCCTAACTATCTATGGAGGGCTATTAGTAAATTCAGAAACACAAATCATAACTGAATTATCAGATGACACAGAATATGAACTTACTTGAATTTATTTGTGGTAGTGACCAGGGGAAGGCACTGAGTTCTTTGTAAATGAGATTTGTGAGAAAATACAGCTTCTAGTGTAGAAGGTGTTAATTTGGTGCAGTGTTTTTGCAGTAGGCTAAGAATACACATGCACACAATTGCTGTATACCAGCTGTTGCAGGGCAGCTGGCTGACATGCCACAGCTTGATAGGTGTCAAGAATGGCACAGGGATAACAGAGCTTTTCTGCTGGAAGAGAGATGTACTAGGTGACTCTTTGGAATTCCTTCTGCTCCTTTAATTTTGTTTATTGTACCAAAGGTAAGCTAGTTGATGAAATGCCATCTGGAAACAGCAGAAAATCAAAGCCTATTTGGTCTAGTCAGTTTAAAGCCTAAGCTTCTGCACATTTATTTTATTTCTTTTTTTCATTAGAACACCCTAAGTGTTCATCACTCAAACATATTTTTGTAATTTTGTTAAATTATCAACTCTTTTCCTTCCCTTCTCTTACTTAGCATTTTATGTACTGCATAACTATTCAGCCACCATGGCCGTGGATACCAACATGCCTCTCCTTTGGCATGTTGGACTTTGGCAGTGATCTGGACAGTAATATATGTGATGATGTTTGATGTTAAAAAGAGATGAAAGATTTAGAATGGCTAACTCTGTTTTATTTATTGTGGATCTCTTTACATTAAAAGTTAGTTACACATAAAGCTGACATGAACTAATGTCATGGATTAGTTATAAAAAAGACAAAAATAGATAAAATAGTGCTATATTAATTTACTGACATGTAAAACTAACGTGAGTTCAACTCGCTGCTTGAAGTTTCCCTAATTTTAATAATTTTCTTTCTAGTTATTAAACCTGCTGGGAGATGAAATTACATATAATTTTCATTCTTACAGTTGAAAGATTGCTAAATGCATGACAGTTTTAATGTCTTCACCAGAAAGCCCTGCAGTACTCTTCGGGGAGTCGTGTATCGACAGACAGGTACAACTGTGGTGGGGTAACTGTGGTGGGGCTGACTAAATCACAAATGAGGCATTTGCAGCAATGTAATCTAACAAGTGGATCTACCTTAGTTGTGAAGAAGTGAACTACTGCCCTACCTTTTAAGAAATCTGCTTTCTGTGATCAGTTCTTGATAACATCATACACCTTATTTGTATTTTTGCTAAAAGCCTGAGTGCTGTGAGAGCATCCTTTCCTAAATACATTGTATTGTTGATGTTGATGGTAGGTGTTAACATTGCAAGCAAAGTGAGATGATGACCTGTCAGGACTACACTGCATCTTTTCTACTAGAGAAACCACTTTCTGCTGTATTAATGTAAACCAACTAAAGTAACATGAGGAACTGAGATTACTTACCTCTTAAATCATATGGTATTTGTTCTTTTAGGAAATAAACCCAAACACCATAATCCACGTAGACCACTGTCTTCTAGTTCATCCTAGAAGATGAACTAGACTAGAAAAAAACCTATCTTTTCAGAAAATAGGTATCAATGCTTTTATTTTTCTGAAAGCAAAAATAGTAGAAGCAGTCTTTTTATTAGCTTGGTCTCTAGAGGTTTTGAGTGTTCTGATGAAAGACTCAATTACTGTATGTATATGTATGCATATGTTTGTCTCTTCTGTTCATTGTGGAACAAAGAATTTCCTTGAAAGTATCTCTTGAGCTATTTTTTGTATCTTAGCAGAGGCAGTATATTTGAATAATTCAGTGGCATCAACAAGAGATAACTGCTGTTCAGCTGGACACATTCATTTCAGTTTAGTATTGAAATTGCAAGGAAAATAACCCACTTTGAAAAGTTTTATGTTGAGCTGACAGGAATATTCTAAAGATGACGAACAATTTTCTGGGAAAAAAAAAAAAGCATTAAAAGCTTTTCTGATTAAGTTCAAAGTAACACTGAAACATTTTAGCTTAAAAATATTATTGTTGTTCATTGCCAATATAATGAATTTTAATGTGTAAGATAGCAGATGTTAATATTTCAAGTGTGTAAAAACCTACACTGATGCATTATGATATTGTGTCTGAAGCTGGAAAAACAAACCACTGTAAAAATGACACCTGTGGGCAATTTTTAGATACTTTATTCCAGGCTGTGTCCATGTCAGATTTGTAGTGCTATGTAAGGTTGCACTTGTTAATACTGATTTAGCATTAATTCAGTGATGTGTGTGCTTAGGTGTTCAGAAATTACTTTCACATCTAAAGATAGAAGGGAAAAAGCAAGAATTGGGTTCTTGTAAAAATAGAGTTGTTAGTGACCAGGGGAGGCTGGTGAATGGTATAGTTTTGAGGCAAAATTGTGGGATAATGCCTCAGATAGTAATCTGCCGACACCTATGTGTATCTAGTGAAATAGGTGCTGTCCCTGCTGAATCATTTCAGCAAGAGAACTGACTTTGCAGAAGGAAGACTCTAACGATGAATAAATACATTTTTATCTTTCTGTGAGTTACTGGTCTTGAAGAATCAAGAAAAAAAACGTAGTACTCTTTGTGATTTAGAGGAGCTTAAAATTCCATGTGCTTGCAACTTTTCATTACAGACGGAAGAATTCACTTCCTCATGAAAAATTTAATTTGTCCAAGACATAAGCCTCAGAGGAACACTGCTGTCTATGTACTCAGTTGATGCTTTACTGTTTATAATAACCAAATTCTTCAAAAGATTCCTGATGACACTCAGCTGATCAGATCTCTTCACAAAAATAATTTACGGTGATTTTATGTGAGACAAAAGGTGTTCAAATGGATTTTTACTATAAAGCCATAACTGATTCATATATTTGGTGGGGGGGAGGGGAGGGGCATAATAGAAAAGTAGAAGATAGAGACTCTCTGTTTTCTGTACTATATGTATCTGAATGTGTACATATATATGTATGAAAAGGATGTGAATATGTGCAGATGTGTGCATTTGTATAGAGAGGTGTTTGCCTACATGTATAGGAGTGTAGGTAGATAGAGGTGTATAGAGACAGTTGCAGTGGCAGTGCTATGCAATTCTGAGGGTATGTGGTAACAAACTGTGCCTTTATTTATTTTGAGCTCTCTCACTTCTAGAGCATTCTGTAATGCAACTTGAAATGATTGAAAAGGGAGTCATATTTTAAACCAGGTGGGATGAAAAGAAAATAAAAACAGACAAATCCAAACAGTATATGTTTTGCCTTCTGGTACTTCAGTTTAAATATGACTGTATTTTAAAGGTGGTCCATGCAATCTCAATGTTTGGGAATGTGTAAATAGAATTAGAACATCTTACTAAACTGGATACATACTATTGTGTTCGTTATGGTAAACACGGGACCTGGCAACAGTAAAGGCTCAAGATCACTAAGAAATAATGTATTCCAGTAACATTGGACAAAATCTTGTGAGTCTTAATATTGAAAGAAGTATGGAAGATGGTTCATATGCT
The DNA here is from genome assembly GCA_017589585.1 of Phylloscopus whistleri. Lineage (NCBI taxonomy): Eukaryota > Metazoa > Chordata > Aves > Passeriformes > Phylloscopidae > Phylloscopus > Phylloscopus whistleri. Next base: position 757,025 of record JADMLD010001058.1, on the reverse strand, counting down.
GTATGTGGGAAGGAAAATATTTTACAAATGTGTGAAATCTGATTGTTTCCTCATTATCAGTCTGAAGACAGAAGGAAGTAACAGTTCATCTCTTCTGATTTTAATCCCGTGGCAGAAATAATTCCTGTCTTTCTCTGTTCTTCCCAATTTTTTAATTCCTCTGACGAGAAATTGACTGAGACAATACAACTTCTAAAATATGGAAGTGTTTATAGAAATCATTGAAGTAATTTTTCAGGAAATAATTTGTTTGTTCAAGAAGATAATAGGTTTTAGATTGCAGCTTACTACTTTGCAGCTGTCCACCAGCTATGTCAGTTTTCTTTAACTTCTTGAGTATTATTTTTTCTTCTTTTTGTTTATTTACTGGATTTATTATGAAGAAGGAATGTTTTTCCTGCAATATACACAAGAATCAAAAGCAGTTATAGGTATACTATATTTTAATTTTTTTTTCTTTTTTTAACAGAAAGAAGGAGAAAAAAATCACAAAGTTCGACTAGCAGTTGGAAATGGAGTAAGAAATGATGTATGGAGGGAATTTTTAGACAGATTTGGTGCTATTAAGATCTGTGAGTTTTATGGTGCTACTGAAGGAAACATTTGTTTCATGAACCACACAGGAAAAGTTGGATCTGTTGGACGCACCAATTTCTTCTATAAGGTGACTATTTATTTATATCCTACTTAATAGTAGTGCTGAAAAATTGTTTCTTAGTTTGAGTGCAGTTGTAAGTCCAAGACAAATTTTCTAACTCAGTTACTGCAAGTTAATTGACCCTCTGTAAAATCTTGGCACCCAACCCAGTTGTACTCTCAGCAGTAACACTGAGATTTTTCATAGAGTTCACAGGAGTCAAAAAGGCTTTGGCCCTCTTCTGACAGTTTTGAGTAATCTGACAGTTGCCAAGTATAGTTTCAGGTCTCTAGTACATTAGTGGGAAAAAGAAAAGTTGAATTTATTTTAATAACTAAGAACTCCTCATCGCTGAATTAAGGCTACAAATTTCTATTCTGATTTGCTGTTCCACAATTTATAGTTAGAGATGTGTTTATATAGTATGCTTATATTGCATATTGCTATGTAAATACTTGGCATAAATGGGAATTAATAAAAATAATTACATAGTCACATATAGACAGATACAAAATTTAATAGATATTTTACACCTAGGTGCAAATAAACATAACTCAAACTACATTTAGCCTGTATCAGTATTCAGAAATGTCAAAGATAACATAATACATATATAATCGCTGTTGAATTATTGTGATAGAGAATACTTGACAAGATTATTAATTTAAAATGCTATACACATTTATCTAAAGTCTACTGTAGGTGTTTGCTGTATTCTAGGTTACTGAAACTTGGAAAAAAAAATTCTGTATTTCATAAGCTTTGAAAATGGCAGTCATATATCTTGGGGAGGAGGATTACATGTTTTTTATATCACACATTATGACTTTCCACCATCCTTCTAAGTAAAGGAAGAATTTATTTCTGATTGGAATTCACAGATAGACTTTTTCTTTTTGATCCTGTAAGGACAATCATTTAAATGATTTGAAAGTCCCAAACAAAGTAACATGTGTCCCAAGCTTTAGCTTATAACATGAAAGACATCCAGCATTTTTGCAAGGAGACTACATATTTATCATTATGTTGTTGTTTATGCCAGTTTTTGCTCTCCTTGAAATAAATAGTCCCTCATTCATTGCCTAGAATTTTAAATTGAGTGATACCTATCTATATACAAGTCCTGTTGACTTAAATGACATTTGTGCTCCTTAGGAGAACTGATAGGAAAACGTCCCGACAAAATTTTTTAGGGAGTGGTGTAAAACCGTTGTTTGGAAATACAACAGAGCTATCTTCTGATGCCACGTAAATAGGTTTCTAGGCAGCATATGTTCCAGGGTCCGCAACTTCAATACTCTATCACCACAGTAAAATCACTACACAGACTGCTTTACACATTGGGGCCAGAGGAATTCTTCACTTCTCATACAGGAACTCAGACTGCAGTGAGGATTATGGAACCACTCAGAAAACACCACAAGAGCTAGTGTGTTACTCAGAAACCACTGAGATCTCAGGAATTTAAGCAGATTACTCCACTGATGCTCTGTCCTACATGCGTGATGCTCTGTAGGAGGCAGTGACCATCCAATGCTGTTGGATATCTCCAGAAGTGCCCAGAACTGCTACAGGACGTCAGAGATCTGGAATTTAGGGAGTAGTAGATGAACCAGGAACATTACAGCTGATGTTAATTTTTGTTTCAGCCTTTTCTAAGCCAGATGCCTTATAATCTTACAAGATTTTGTATGTGTTCCAAACTTGAGTAAACTAGTTTTCAGTATTGCAAAACCTTTGGCAGAATTTTGTCATAAGTCATTAACCTTTTGGAAATACCACATAAAGTCTACAGCAGATAAAGATTAAACTTGAAACTACCTCCATGTTTATTTAATCATCTGTATTTTTAATCAAGTGGTGTGGGGATTTTGCATGCAACACTAAATACATATTTTAATGCCATAGAAAAGTTCATTTTTACTTATTTCAAGCATTTTTTCTGGATTTTTTTTAAATTTGCAGCTTGCAAATTACTAAACAATGCCTTCTGAAGTGTAGCTGTTTTTTGTTTTACTTCAGTCTAAACTACATCCACTAGACAACTAGAGATATCTAAAGGAGAGCAGCAGTATTTCTGATTTGTTGACTTGTGAAAGACCTGAGGTTGGAAAGAAAACCTGTCTCCTGCTGCAAAGCAGACAATGGCACAGACAAGGCCCAGCCACCCAATTCCTAGTATTTGTTGTTTCTTCAAAGACATACTACAACAGCTTTTGAAACATTTCTTGACATGCAGGACATCCCTTTAACGTGCTTTCTAGGGATTTTCTAAACACCTATTTCTTAAACTGGGAATAGAAAGAAAGAGAACTGAGAAAGTGGGGAAAAGAGGTTTGTGTGTTCATATATAAAGGAGAAGGAAGAAATTTGCTTTCTTCCTACAGCATAATTGCACAGCTGGCAGCAAAGTAAATGCAGTACAAAGCCTATAGATACAGGTATTGAGAGTATAGAGGGGAAAATAGCAGTAAGTGTCCAAGTATAACATTTTTATCCCGGAGTGGGGGAAGGAAAAAAAAAATAGGAGTGCATTATTTTGTAGGTAGTGGCAATGGCACACTTTGTAAAGGTGAAATACAGATAAAAATTAAAGCTTTTAGAGGCAGTCTGAGCTGTCAGAATGAGCAAAGTAACTTTTCTGTCAGTAACTGCTAAGGGCTGGGGGTAAATGCTTGTGATAAATATTAAGGTTCTACAGAACACATTTATTTTCACAAAAATATTGGAAGACGTAATAGGAAGAAACATATGAATGTTACAGCAGTTGGCAGAGTCACTGTATTTAAGATGTTAACTAAAAGCAGTGCTCTTGTTTGCACTTGTTTCTTTTCACACTGTGTTTTTTACATGAGGGATTGGTTCATGTGCTTGAAAGCCTCCCTGTAGAATATGAATAAATCTTTCAATAAAGATGTTTATATAGAGTAAATTAACAGAAAAGCAGAAGCCTCTGAATAGCTTTTCAGCTGGTAAAACTTAAAATGTTTTACAAAAAATACAATGTTCTGATTAACACTGATTAACACAGTAATATAATAAATTACTGTTTAATCTTTACATCTGACATACATATGTCTCTAGCTAATGTTAATCAATTATATTATATATGACATACATTATGTGTGTGTTTATATAAATGTGATATGAAAAAAAAATCTTGAAGACCCTCAATTGTGTCTATCAAATATATATAGAAATCTCTTTCTTATACTGAAATAAATTCTGAGTGATGGCAGACAACAAGGGAGCTTGGGATTAATGACATCCGAGAAAGCTTATAAGAAGGGCTAAAAATAACCTATGGCATGTTCACCTGGAAAGCATTATGTTAAAAAAAAACAAACAACAAAAACAACCCAACTTTATTTGCAAATGTAATTTTTCATTATTTTAAGCAAAGATATTCAAACTATCACAGGAATCCAAATCTCTTATGCAAAACTGTATTGATAAAAATCAGCTTTGAGCTGAGAAACATTTAGATCTCATAATAAATAATTTCAATATATTAAATGGCTTTTACACAACCATTAAGAATTATTATTCATGCAGTCATAGAACTTGTGGCAGAAGACACATTTTTTAGTTTTAAAATGAACAAAGTTAGTTTTAAGCAAATTTTACGATTCCAGAAAACTTGTTTCAAAGGAAGAGTACTGATGTATAGATCCAAGCACTGGAAGCAATGGAAGCTCCTAAGTTAATTGGCCAGTGAAAATTAATGTTGTTTCTTCTCCTTTGACTAATTTTGAGCTAAAATAATCTAAAGTACTGCAAATGTTTTCTAAGGTACTGTATTCTTACATGTCATGATTCAGTTAATATCAAACATAGCTTAAAAGATTTGTTTCCTGGTTTTGTTTACTTTGGCTAACAAAGTTGTGTGGAGGACCTATGCATCTGATCTTTACAGCATAAATAAGGCATTTCAAGTATATTTTTAAAACTGTCTCTAAGATGTGGTGACACTATGCTCCAAATTTTTATTTTCTTACATTTCAGTTTTTAAAGATGCTTGAAACTAAATCTAGTACATGTGATGCTTTGTTTTAGAAACCGATAATCTCCAAGAGAATTCAAAACTACTTAATATCTAAAACTAATAATAAAAAGCTTGTGATGTCTATTTTCTGATAAAGGTTCTTTGAGCATTCACTTAAAGTTGAAACTTCAGGCATGTCACAACTACTTCTGAAACAAAATTTAAACTCATATATTTCCAATCAATTAAAAAAAAAAAAAAAGGTGAGAGAAGCTGTTACTAGATAACAGCATACTAGGCAGCATAGTAGTAGACAAATGTTGCTCATTAAGGCACTTTCAGCTGGCTAAAGCTGTTTTTTGTTTGCTACATTTATGTGGTGCTTTAGAGAGTAAGATGTAGATTAAAATGATGAATGCTGCATGCAGTACTCTGTGAAAATCATATGCTAATACTTCCACAGCTCACATCCTCGTCCCATTAGGATAATGAGGTGAACCAAATGTTAGTTTGTGCCCAGACTAAATACTTTGCTCTGGAGCTTTCATTTTAATATGAAAAGCAAGCTTCTTAGAATCACAGAATGATTTAGCTCGGAAAAGACTTTTGTGCAGGCACAGCTGTTTGCAGAGGCTCTGTATAGTTTCGTTATGCATATTTAATACAAGGTCTGGTATTTTCTTTTAATTATGTATTTTCATGATTATTATTGTATGATTATTATTTCAAAAACCTAATTGGAATACACCTTATTAATACTCTGAAGTTGTAGGTAAAAAAAATATGTAGATAACATAGTATAATTATATACAATGATGGTCTCAACAGTTTTTAGATGATCTCAGATACTGAATTTCAGTTTCTTGGGGTTTATAACAACCTAAAATAATTCTTCATTCTTTTAGAGCTCAAAAACTGTATCTTGTCAAAATACTACTCTGTATGATGCCATTCTAATCAGACACAAAAAGAAAATAACATTTAATTTTATACCATTTTGTATTATTTTTATTATTCATTTTATTCGGTCATATGAAACTTATTAAAGTAATATCAATGTAAAAAGAAAATGGAAAAGATTAGCATTTAAATGTAGACAGAAAAAAAAAAGACCCACTCCCACTGGGTTCCTCAAGAGTAATCAATTATTTTCTAATTGAGGCAAACATTTTGGCTCTCAAATTCTTGAATTTGGTAAATAGTTTAATCTGTGGTTAATAAAAATAATTACCCTTCACTTAATTAAAATAGTGTCCCATTCTTGAATCATTATTTTGCAGGCTTTTTCCTTTGACCAACTGTTAAAAATATCTTTGTGTTTCATACTTAGGGTAGAAGAAAAACACAGTGCTGAACATTGAAGGGACACAATGAATCAGTTTTGTCCATATGAGACTGAAATTCTGGGATTCATGTTTATTCAGATTTCTCTGAGAAAAAATTATATTATGTATTTACAACAACATTTCAAATTAGGATAAAGATGCAATTGTTCATCCAAGTCAGTGGCAGAAAAGGAAAGAGGTTTTTGTTTTAACATCCTGCCCTTTACTTCAGTCACTTTCATATAATTCTCCTTAAGTTATATTGCATTTCTTTATTATGAAGAGTGCAGGTGTATATTCATGTTTTATAAAATTGTTCCCCTATTGCCAAGAATTCAGGAGAAGATAATTACCTTGTTTTCACTAGTTTTTAAAAATTGCTGGTAGGATTTCTTTTTGAGAAGGCAACATGGAATCCCAAGCCAGGCAAATTGTCTCTTTAGAATAATAAAGAGACAATTTGGACCACTGCAAACACAGTTGTCCAAATAGTGTAAGGCGGTGTCTCTAAAGGTGCAGTTTGGATTCATATCACAGCAGAAAAATGAAGCAAAATAATAGTCAAATACTGTATATTCAAGGGAAAAAAAAAAAAAAGCGAAAAAAAGTTTTGCAGTTTCTAGTTTTGATAGGAGTATCTTGTCCTCTCCTTCAGTTTGCTTGGAGCCATGGGAGGATGTACCTTTCTGGTGGTGCTCACTTCCCACCACCATACAGTAGCCTGAGAAAGCAAGAGGGAAGAACTGAAGCTAGTTAAGCAACAGTAAAGCCCAACAGAAATTAGATTTTTCCTTTGTGAGGCCTTTAGCTTGCCAGCTGTTTTCAGTGCCAGAAGACCTCAAGAACACGTCATATCAGCCCTCACCATTAAATGTCACTAGAGACGGTGCTTGTATTACTCTGACTCACATTGCTCTTTCACTGATGATGTGGGTCCCATAACTTACTGGTAAGAAAATTAACAAAAGGACAGTTCTATGTCTTCATTTACAAAATAGATTTGATGTTGCTTACCTCCAGGAAATGGCATAAATTTACATAGAGTATTTTCAGTTTTAAATGAAACTGCATTCTCCTTTCAGATGAGCAAGACTGGAGCACAGGTTTCCTTATGTATATTTGCTGCCACCAGATGTCACTGTGTAGATGACTAACTGATGACTTCTTCCCTTTTTTAGCTTTTTTTTCCATTTGATTTAATCAAGTATGATTTCCAAAAAGATGAACCAATTAGAAATAAACATGGTTGGTGTGAAAAAGTTAAGAAAGGTAAGTATGTATTTTAATGGGATATTACAGCCTATTGATTTTAATAAAAATACTTCAAAGAGTTGTTTTAAGAAGCCTTGCTCTTGTGTTATTGTAGTTTAGTAAATTAACTGTTACTCTTTGCTCTGAAAAAAAGCAATATGATTTTTGATCTCAGATAAAACAGCATTAAACATACCAGTGCTGATATCAGAAGCATGCAGGAGATCCTTGGATATATATATTCACAGAAGAATAGTGTTCAAAAGGGATGCTATGGTATTATCGTTGAATTTATACATAGTGACATCTGTGTTTTTTTAAAGGAGGTTAACATAAGGAAACAGTTGCCTAAGAGATCTACAGGAAGGACTGGTGGATTAGAGCAAATGCTTTTGGATGAGAGATTAAGTGTTTCTGACTAAGTGATGTGATTCAGCTTAATAATTAAAAACAAAAACAGAACCAAAAATTGCTTGATTATAGCTGTCCTAAAAATATTTATCAAAAATCATGATTACACAATTTTTCAAAATGTTATCAGATACTGGAGCATACACTGAACTGTGGGAAGGTAACAGCTGAAACTGAAGCAAGAAAAACTCAAAGGTCAGGCAGACAGCTTTAATAGGGAGATGAAACAGATTTTTCAAAAGAGTTATGAGATTCTCTATCAGTAATCAAACATGGGCGCTTTGAAAATGATATGTCCCCAAAAGCTGAAATTTTATAGAAATTTATCTATAGGGGTGCCAGACTGACCTCTGAAGGGAACACTTGCTCTAATTAGACACTTGGTCTAATTTTTTTCCAACTACACCACTCAGTCTAATGAAAAGTATTATCTCTGTCTATAATCTTTGTCTTATCCATGTCTTATTTCTTCAGAGCATTATGGCTGCAGTGATACAACCAGTGAAGTAAATACTTTTACAAAATGCTTCTGGTTTGTGGGAAAAAAAAAGACACAGCTTTTTTTTAAGGAGGCAGTCTTAAAATAAAAATTGTACCTACTTTTGGAAGCATTTTGATATATTTTCATATTTATTATTCTTGTCTCTGTTACAAAGTAAAGGAACTCTTAAGCTATATTGTTCAGAACTTGCTCCCAGAAAGGTTATTTTATACAATTATTCCATGTTCTCCAAATGAACACCCTGGTACTCTACATGCATAAGAGGATAATCCTTTCCCCTAATCTCCCTACTTTTTGAGGGAAAAAAAATTGTATTAAACTTTTATATTTTACACCAAGAAGTAAATTAATGATGCTATATCACTTTAATGAATATTAAGAAGTTACAGAATCACAGAATATTCTGAGTTGGAAGGGACCCACAAGGATCAAGTCAAACTCTTTAAGTGAATGGTCCCCACAGGGATTAAACCCACAAGCTCAGGGTTATTAACACTGGGCTCCAACCAACTGAGGTAATTTCAGTGTTCTCAGAACTTCTGAAAAGAGATTAAATAGGGATATAGTGCCTGAGCTGAGCACCTACTTTTGATTGACACTAGTTTTGTATTAGAAAGCTGACACTCATGGAAATTTTGTAACGTGGGGAGTCAATATTAACTTGAATTGTGCACTTTCAGAGGGTAACAAAATACTAGTGAGCTTACAATTGGTAGATGATCATTTTGGGAGAAAACTGGTGTGTCACCAGGAAGAAATACAAGTGACTGTGAATTTGCATGGACAATATTGTAAGTAATATTAATGTCACATACGGAAATGTCCAATGATATTTTAGGTTTATATTCTTTCAACTTCTCTGTATAGGTGAGGCTGGTCTTCTGATTTCCAAAGTCAATGCGAAGAACCCCTTCTTTGGTTATGCTGGCAATAAAAGACACACAGAAAAGAAATTACTCTGTGAGGTATTTAAGAAGGGAGATCTTTATTTTAATACTGGAGATCTAATGGTTCAAGACCATGACAATTTTCTGTATTTTTGGGACAGGATTGGAGATACCTTCAGGTACGGTTATTGTTTCTTCTCATATTTCTTCATTAAAGATATATAGAATAGAATAATGTGGTTATATTTGGTTTCAGCTGGAACTGTTCAAATTATTGCTACTGTGATTGTAGTTTATAACAATTCTGAAGTGGATGATACAGGCTTAATTTTGTCACAAGTGTTCCATGAGTAATAATCCTGTGGAGTTGAATGGTTCATTTTCAGAATAGTTTGTAGGAATTCCAGCTCTTTGAACATGCCTTTCAATAAGCATAGAACAAGTGATGAATTTGCTATGAACAAAGAAGTCAGCTACTGATGTGGAGAAAAATGTATCAAATAGCAGAGATTGGTCACATTTGATACATTTATATACATGTAAAAACCTTGGAAACAATTGATCTTCAATAGCCCCTACAGTGTTATAATACAGTTTAATTGCAACACTGTCTTCTGGTGATCAAATTCCAATGTGACAAGTGTGAAAGTATGCGAGGAGGTAGTGTTAGTCTGAAATGAATGGAGTTTCTACTAAAGCTATTTTAAAAGGGCATGTGTCATTGGATTAAATTATTTTTTCACACATTTTAGATGGAAAGGGGAGAACGTTGCCACTACAGAAGTTTCTGATGTCATTGTAATGTTGGACTTCATACAAGAAGCAAATGTGTATGGTGTGTCTGTGCCAGGTAAAAGCTTGAGAAGCATTTTGCTTCTCCCAGGTTCATTGTTAATCCTCATAACTCTTTCTATTTTGTGTTTTAAACGTGAATCATGTTTGATTGAGTCATCTGTTTAATACCCAGCTAAAATGTAGATGCGGATAATGAAAATACCACCCGATTGTGAATGCCAGTGAATCATGCATTTTTACCTGTATGCAACCAGCAGTATTTTTGAAAGTCTACCATGCATGCATTTGTGATAGCTACATAACCTAAATTAAAATATAAAGATATAGTAAATTCACATATATATAAAATCCAGACACGTGTCAAAATAAAATGTCAACAAGGTAATTCTAACATAACTCTAAAGGAAAATAAGTGAAGATATTTTTCTGTCTTATTTCACTTAGCCTCATAAAATAACTGTAAACAGTTAAGTTACAAAACCAAGAAGAAAATGAAAAAGAATACAAAGAGAAAAATAAATTTGTAAGGAAGAATATACATTAATTTCTTTTTAATAGGGTTTTTTGTTACTTTTCATGAGATCATATGGGCTTGATTCTCATTCATGCTAAATCTTTTTTTTAAATATATGCTTGGTCTCACTGGGATAAAAAATAAGTTTCTGTATAGGAGATTGTTCAGTGCTCTGCTTTGCATTGGTGGTTAAAACAGTGTTGATAACTTAATATTGCTTGGCTGCTGACCAGAGCCTGCACAATACCAAGGCTTTCTCCACGCATGAGAATGCTGGGGACAGCAAGAACTTGGAAGCAGGTGTAAACAGTAGAGTGGTCTGAAACTGACCCAAGTAACATTCCATATCATGTGATAGCCATGCTGAGTTATTAAACCTAAAGGAAAAGAAGCGGATGAGAGGGTTGTGCTTGTCTCCCCCCAAAAATGCTGGATGCTCTGAGTTACACCCTGCCCTGCTGCAAGTAGCTATACATCTACCTGATGATGGGAAATATTGAATGATGTCCTGGTTTTGCTTTGCTTGTACATGTATCTTTTGCCTTCCCTATGAAACTGCCATTACCTTGCCACTTGAGCCTTGCTTTCCTTCACTTCCCATCCCATGGCAGAAGGGATTGAGCACAAAGCTGGCTGGATATTTGGTTGTTGGCAAGGATAAACCCACCACAAAAAGATAAAGGAGTTTAAAATGACAAAAAGTGTCACTTACCTATATTTAAAGCCATAAAGCTTCATAGAAGACTGTCTGAAAATCAGATTCAAAAGTATGAGAGATGCTGATTTCCTATAGAACACTTACCTGTTTACCTACTCAGTTTCTGTGACTGTCTTGATAATTGCACTTAAACAAATCAAATTCCTTACAGATTTTGTAGAATTAGCAAAAAATTAAACTGAAACAAAGATAAGGTTGGCAGAACATCTCTCCTGTTACTATTAGAGGATGGTTAAAGTTTAGTTACTTTTGATAACTGAAGTTCATTGCTTTTACCTTTTATCCATTTTATTATTTCCCAAAGACCCACAGTGCTCTCCTTTTTTGGACAAAACAGTAAGAACTTTTAATTGCTCTCTCTGTTAATTCAGATCCACGGTTTTGAGAAAAGATACTGTGAAGAGAAAGAGACTAAAACAGAAATGAAAACATAATTGGCTACTCCAGGAAAGATGCTCTTCGCTCTTGTTTTCAAGAGAGGAATGTTGTTGATGTTTATCCACATTTATCGATTGTATCGAGCATAGGACTCCATTTAGTCTTACCCGCCACACTCATTTACAGCATTATTTCCTAATTGATCACTTGAGTGATCTCCAAGCACACATAACACCACATGAAATATGAATGAGATCTTGCAGCTTTACTGAAACTCAGAATATGATATATGACTGTTGGTTTGTTAATGCACTACAGTATATTTTGTAAGTTTTATCATTACAATGTCAACTTTATTCATGTTACAAAATTCTCAGCTCACTTCCTTTCATGCAGATCATGAAGGAAAAGCAGGAATGGCTTCTCTTATTTTAAAGCACAATGCATCATTAGACTTGGAGCAAATGTATAAGCAAGTAGTGACCTATCTACCAAGTTATGCTTGTCCCCTTTTCTTAAGAGTCCAGGTAAGCTGCATTATTGCACTGTGTATACAAACACATACATCATTTAAACACAAGATAGCTAAGTGAATAACAAAAAGTGCTTGTTCATGTATCACTAGATTAGTTTCAGACCTGGTGCTATTTGCTGTCTTCATTAATGGAATCCTGGAAAAGAGATTACACAAAAAGTCAATGAATTTGCAGATTATGTTTAAATGAGAGAAATTGTACAAATGAGCAAGAAGAGAGATCATAGAAAAGGATTTGGGGAGATTAGAAGCATAAGCATGATGAAAGAAAAAGATTCAAATTTAAAACCATGAACTATTGAATCTGGAGAAAAGAATCTAAAATCCATTTTATTCAGTGAAAAAGAGAGAGAAATAGAGCTAAAGCAGGCAACAGTGGCTGCGCACAAAAAAAGGAATGTTATTTTCTGTTTAACAATGAGAAATATTAAAGCGTTTGAAAAGATACTAGGTACATCGAAAAGGTGAATAAAAAATGTGTGTTATTGTCACCACAGTAATCACCAAAATCATCCTTATTTGTGCACTACTTTGTTCTAGTAACTGTTCAGTTTGGGGGAAAAATAGTCCCTCCAGCAGCGTGTAGAAGTGTAAATATAATACAGTGGGCTACACAGAGCTAGGAAAAAATGTGAGAGTATCAAAAGCACAATATTGATAATCACAATAAATGAAGTCTGATGAGAACTTTCATTTCTGGCAAGAGTTCTGCAAACATCATAATAAAAACAAACAGAAAAGTGTTTCTGAAGATGTTTATGAAGGAGTCCCCTAAGTTTGAGGAGCAGATGAAAAAATAGTCATTGTTTAAAGAGAGAAGTTAAGTTATAGAAATTGGTATCTTAGACCACCCAGAGATTGAATACTGGTTCAGAATAAAGAGGGGAAACAAAAAATCTGTGAGAGACCTTGAAAGTGAAATATATGTGTGTATGTATCTATCAGTCTATCTCATAAGTCCAGGTAGATATCTTGCAGCAGCATTCTGATGTGAGCAAGCAAGATGAGACTTGAGAATGTTGAAGTAGTCAGTTTATGAAATTACGAGGACCTAGTCTAGATTCACAGCTGTACAAAAAGCCCTTTACACTGGACAGAAGGAATTTGAATCTTGGGTATTGCATGGATATCAAGTATCTGGAATTTGAATTTAAATTAAAATGTAAATGCCTTCATTACAGATACATTGCTGTTGGTACAGCTGTCATTAATCAAGAAAGAAGGTAGTAGGTGGAACTTCAAGGAAAAAAAATTAAAAATACATTACACTTGATCTGACATAGCATACTTTAGAAGATGTCAGAACATTTCTTAGACCAACCAGAGCAGGTAGATAAAATCTGTAGGTATGACTGGAGTAGATAAAAGGGATCTTTGACGTTTTTGTTGAATGTAGTACTTAATTTTTTGTGTTCACAGATTGCTTGCATATAGAAAAAAATATAAAGGCAGAAGAGGAGATGATGGAGAGAGGTCATAAAGTTGGGCTGAGTAGAGGTAGTTAGAATAGAGAAGACAGTCTTATTACGGATGCCTCGCACCACTTTTCCAAGGGATGCCGTAGCACTGGGGCAGTCTGAAAAGAAAATGTACGGTCAAGATCCATCTTCCTTTGGACCTGGCTTTGGAATATGAGTACGGCTGACTTAGTATGTGATTCTTTCAATCCCTTTTGGGAGGTGACAATAGTCATAGATATAGTAAATTTCCTGAGTTTTATCATTAAGGAGTTCTTGGTAATAATAGGTGTTACTCTCAGAAGCTTCATGGTGTGTAGTTTCCCTTTATAATGTGCACAGTGAAGAAGATCAACTGTCTTGGGTATGCTGGGGCTACATACACCACATGTGACACTGAAGAGACACTGCACAGGGATGCAGAAAGAAATGGGCTTTTGTCAGCCATGTGTCTGGTGTGGGTCTGTACCAGCACACAAGCTCAAATTTTTCAGCGCAGTGAGAAGAAACTGATTTACATCAAGTAAGACTTTGAAAAACAAATGTGAATGTGAGCAAAAGAGAAGTAGCTTCCTTTCGAATAATGTATCTTTCTCTCTACTGCAGGAAAAAATGGAAATGACAGGAACATTCAAACAACAAAAATTTCGACTTGTGGATGAAGGTTTTAATCCATCTACAATTACCGATCCTCTTTATTTTTTAGATAATTCTAAGAAAGCATATGTCTTGTTAACCAAAGAATTACATGAGATGATCTCATCTGGGAAAATGAAGCTTTAATTAATCAACCATATAACAGGCTATTAAGAGACAGTCTATAGAAGCTATTGAAAACAATGCAATAAATGACCAGTATTTATGCATAGTTATCCAGGATAATGGGTTTTTATATTTGATATTTGCATTCAGATATGTCTTATATCTTTACTCACTTGATCATTATTTTTCACTAATCACTTTTTACCTCTTCAGACAAATTTCGAAGCAAATAACCTGTAAAACATAACTGAAATCTATTTTTTATTAACTTTGGAATATAAATGCTGAATCTGATACTTTTTCTTAGTACTAAATGACATAAATGATACATAGTGTGACACATGGTAAAAAAAGAATCAACATATAAAGATATTGTGTCACATGTTGTGTCTAAAGGGGGAATATATGCCAGTAACATCTTTTTTTTCTGTTGTTTACATGCTTCTAAATATGTATTGTAAGCAGTAAAGGCTTGACACTGGTTGGAAGAGAAAAACTTTTTTGCAGAGGACTTTTCTGATAGAATATAAGATAAAAGAAACTGAAGCAGAAGAAAGTCCTCCAAACAAACCCAAATATTAACATCATGGCTGAGATTTTTTTTTTTCTGCCATAATCTGTGCTCTTTCATTTATTAAACTGGCTGTTTGGAGTGTCAAATTCTGAAGACAAAGCAAACTTTCTTGAAATGTGTAGCAATAGGCAGAGAAAATCTGCATGCTTAATGGGGAAAATCATTTATATAGCATAAAAAGAATTATTGCAGCACTTTATGTCATGCATATTGAGTAACGAATAGCTTCCATACTCCTAGTAACAACTGCTAGAGGTAATTTTTTAATGAGTATAGAATATAGCTGAATTTATAAACCACTAGATTTTATGTTCTAATCATTGCTTTTTCTAAGTTTTAAATAAAGTATAAGATTATTTAAACCAAACACCGTTCTGTCTCAGTTTGTCTGATTGCAAAGTCTGTTTTTGAGCCTCTTGATACTTGATTTGCACAGTGCCCTCTTCAAAGGCAGCATGATGCCCACTTTGATCAGCCAGAAGCAGTATCAGAGAATACAGAAAGGGTGACTCTCTCCAATGCTGGGCATCGTAAGTCTTTGTTCCATCATAAAACTGGTGTGAAACTAGGTTCTCATGAACATAGGATATAACACACTTTAAAAATAATTTTCTTGTGTCTTTCTACCTTTTTCATCTAACAAGACATTAGAACCTGTGTCGATTTTTTCAATCTTTGATTATTGCTTTAACTGATTTTCTATAAAAACCCAAACCAAGGATGCAGTGAAAATTTTGTAAGGATCATAACTTACTTATGTTTTTGAACACAATATTCCTTATGGGGCTGCCAGTATAAATAAGGAAGTTTACAATTTTGCAATATACAAACCAGTGAGAGCTAACAAACACACCAACACCATGCCTTATGGTAGATGTTAATGTAAAGTATGTAATCGGGAACGAAGAGAACTGTTCCATAAAGATGGAAGGGGGGTCACTTGATCTACCATTTCCTGAGCAGTCCCACTTTTTCTGTTTCTTTAGGAAGGGCCCAAATGGCTGGCTGTAGCTGAAAGTTGGGGCATGGTATGTTTGGAACTTACTGAGACAGATGGAAGTGCCATTATCTAGTCAAGAACTGCAAATTTAAGAATGAGGTATTTATCATAAAGTTAAACCCAACTTTGCATGTTAGGCTGAAATTTTGAGCAAGGGATTGGTTGTTGAAATCCAAACTACTTTAACTTTTACATAGCTTTATGCTCAATATAGTTCAGGACCCCTTTTATTGCAACAGTAAAAATTACATCCCTTCTATGGAGAATAATTATTTTCTGATTTTTTTTTCAATATGGCACCCTGACATCATGTTTAATCTTGTAGTAGAACACTAAAGAATTTAGTGAGACCAATTGCTTAGCTTTGGTAACATTTTAGCAGTTCTAAAATTAATTTAGCTTTATAATACTTGATCCTATATACAACTAATGAAAAGGTTCTACCACTTAAATGCAACAAATGCAAGAAATGAGAGACAAAATTCATGAAAAAAGAAAACACTTCTTCATTGAAAGAAAAAGAGAGAGAAAGAAAACCCAAAAGGTTTTGTAAAGTAACAAAGTAACTTTTTGTAAAGTATCTAAGATGAAGCAAGTGGTTTCTGGGAACAGTGGCTGGGTAAGAGAAAGCACCAGAGGAAGAAGAAGAATGTCTGTGTGCCACCTTTTATGCTCTGTCAGGATCAGCCAACTGGTGTTTCCAAACTCTTGGGTACATTTTTAGCAGCAGTGGGACTCTTCTAACACAGCTGTCTTGGGAGCCTACAAGCTTTGTTTACCAGCTGTAAGCACTGGTGAAATACAGAGCTCCAGCTTCTCCTGTGTTTTCCATAGTGTAACCAAGATAGCCTGGGCAATCTGCCTATTTTCAAAGGCAAGTAAAAGAGTTCTGTTCCATGCACTACCCTAAGAAATAGGATGTCCATGACATCAGGAAAATAGTACATAGGCTCTGTATTTCCTAAGGGGAAAACAGTCTATTACTCTCAATCCAGTAGTTTTCCTTCTTTTAGCCAGTAGGTTGGGTGCCAGCAGATGCACTGAAGCATGTCCCAGCAGAATGTCACATTCCTCCTGGATACCTGAGTTCTCGAACCAGCACTGCAGTTAGGCTGAATAATGATGGTGCTCATGTCAGACACCACGAAGGGTCTTCCTTCCAGAATGAGAAAATATTGGGACTAACCTGTTCATTTCCTAGCTTTACACAGGTCAACTTTTGGACTGGCTGAGGTATGAGGGTTTGAGTGTTGCTGCAAAATGATGTCCCAGTATTTGTCTGGGAAACTTAATTTCATGTAATAGGTGGTAAAAAAGCAGATGAGGGATAGCTGGGATGTGGATGGAGAGTTGCACTACTAACCTCATATGTTGAAAATAGAAGAGAGAGAAAGATCAGAATAAATGAAGGTAATTATTTTTGAGATTTAATGTATAGATTTTTTTTCCTCTGCATTTAAGGAAGGTCAAAGGATTATTAATAAAAAAGAGCCTGGAGTTACTATTTAGAAAACATAAAATTCTGTAAGGGTGAACACATATCCTCTGTCTTGTCTTGGTGAATCTGATACAGTTAGTGCAGTTCCAGTCTGTATTAATTTTCATAAATCTTTCTCAGAATCTCCAGAAAACAATAAAAGAACACAGATCATGGCCTGAATTTTATTCTCCTCACCCAAGGCAGATAAATAGAGCTGTAAAAGAGAATTCTCATAAGAGCCACCACGAAGAATGTATTTTAATTGACATACAAATTTTCTGCAGATGACATACAGAAAACACCTTCTGTTGACTTTGCAGGTTTTTTGGAGTGGTGTTTTGTTTTGTTTTGTTTGTTGTTGTTGTTGTTTGGTTTTTTGTTTTGTGGGGGGTTTTTGTTTTTTTGTTTGTTTGTTTTGTTTGGGTTGGGGTTTTTTTAGGGAAAAAAAGAGGTAAAGGCAGGAGGGGCACTTTTTTTCTTTTTAAATGTAAAAACACTGGATGGCTGTGGGAGAAAAGACAAAGTCACTCTTCTTAAAAAAAAAAACAAACAAGTTCATTTTCAGTAGCTTTTCCCCAGCTAACAATGCAACCAGTAATTTGATGTGCATTATCACAGCAGAAATAATGACACACAACAGTATATATGAAACTTATTTAGTCAAGACTAATTTCCAGCAAATAATGTCTTTCTGTTTAATATCTGTTATTGCAAAAATTAGATGCAAAGACAACCAAAGAAAAGTTGCATGTGAATAGCAGCAATTTTAGAAATAATTTTAGTATGATGTGTATTATTAGCAGTATTGTCAACAACTGACAGCATAATGTGGCAATTAATTTGGCCATAAAGGTAACATCAGAAGATCATCTGATTGTGTCCTGATACTCAGCAATTAATACTTTACACATTATACCGTTAATTAGATAGATAGATTATATGATTTATGCCGTGATAATTTTAAATAAACTGAGTCATTAGAGTGAAATGCAATTCCTATGCCACTAACAAATCCACAAATCTTTTTACCAAAGTAGACTTAATTAAGCTTGTCCAAAGACTGCAATAAGCACAGCCCAAATCAAATGGTGAGGAATTGCTTTTGCAATACAACAAGGCAGTCCTTGTTGCTGCCTTGCAGTAGGAGGTACACAGACCTATTCCCATTTAGAGCTGTTCTGGCACCATGAGGTTTGCATACTTCCTGTTATTCCATAGTCCTGGATGACAAGTGGGAGTCTTTGCATTATGTCAGCTGGACCACACACACACATTCATAAATAAAACAGAAAACCTCTTGTTATTGTGTCCCCTTTTCTTCATGTAACTGATACTGCTTTGCTGACAAAAATAATGTTTCTTACAAGTATTTATGGATAGTGTTACCCATATAGGATTGTCCAAGACTGGTAAGATGCTTTTTGTGGTGGTTCTGGATTTAGAACTCAACTAAACATCTCCTTTCATTTAAAAACCAACAAATCAACTAACCAAACAAACAAAACCCCAAACCCCAAAATCCACATAATAGTACATAGACTAAAGAGTATTCAATTTTACTTGAAATATATCTTGCAAGAAGGGAGTCAATGCCTTGATGGGAATTCTAATATGAAAAGAGTCCTGCTTATTCAGTGCAAACTGCTAAATAGAGATAAACAGAATTGTCAGTCTCTTACAGTGCTTATGCTATGGAAGAGCATATATTTGGTTTTAAAATACTTTGTAAACATGTGGATTTGATCCAAAACCACACAACTTATTTCAGTATATAGTTATTTGCCTTGTGGCAGCCCCCCAGGCTGCCACAAAGGAGATCACTCTCCCTTGGAGGGTGTGCAGCGCATGAGCTGTGTTCGAGGTGGCAGGCCTTGCCCTCTGGGAGGTCTTTGACTTGTGGCGAGGTAACAGAAACACCCCCATGAGGCTTTGCTGCAGTATGCAGATTGTTCCTCCCTGATTTGTTGTTCGCACAGTTCCTAGTCTCTCTACTCTCCTATTGCTGTATTGTGGATCCGTTCGTTGATTGTTTTCCTAATCCATGTCCTGATTGGTCCACGTTCTTGTCCCCACCCTCAGATAAGTGTATAAAAGTCTGCTACCCTGAGCTTCTGGGTTCTTCGGACCCCAGGAACTCCTGAATAAAGAAGACCCTAGGAAAAGAAGAACCTCTCTTGAATGGTGCTTCACCTGACCTTCCCCTGGACCAAGGCTGCCTTTCACAAGGAGCTGAATCACTCTCCCCAAACCCCAGAGTGCCTGTGCCCCTGGTGCAAAGAGTGCCTTGATAAAGGTGCTTCTGCCAGGCGATAAAGCCTGGTTTTGCCAGGCTTTCATGCATCATTGTTAACTATATGTTAACTATATGTAGCAATGGGTGCCCCTATGGGATGGCAGATGACAGAAAAACTAACTGTTGGCTTTGGGAGTAATGACAACAAGAGTGTTACCTGTAATTCAAGAAAAAACATGGTATAGTGATTACCACAATTTCCATACATTTTTCTATTTAGTCTGCCTTTCTTGTTTATTCTTTTCTCTTTGCTAATAACAAAACATACTTGCATTCCTAATTTTTTTTAAATTGGTAATAGTAAGTGAGGAAGTCACCGAAACTAGTCATGTCACATGAGAGTTCTGTTGAATCAACAATGAGTACTGACTTTCTCAGCACAGTTTTATACTGTGTATGTGAAATGTTACTTGAGGGGATTTAAAACAACATTGGACTTGTTATGTTCTCGGTGTCTTTGAAAGCATAGAAATTAAACGTACAAGCTTTACCAAACAGCAAACTTTGAAAATCTGGAAAATTACTTAAATTTTTCTCCAAAATCAGGATATAATCACAGTAATTTTAAAATCTAGCCAGCTATGAGGTCATTAAACACTTGCCTAGCTATCCAATCATTTCCAAACTCTTTTTTTCCACAGTAATTTCTAGTAGGCAGCTTACAGTACTTTTCTAAATACATCTGTCTTCTACTAAATGCTAATAATTTTCTACACATGGTGGGAGATGGGGTGGCTAATAATTTTCTCCACCTGTATAGTAATATACTTGATCAATAGTACTCCTTTTATTTATCTTTTTTTTTCTTTTTTTTTTAAACCAGACATGCTTTTTTCATAGCTTTTGCAGTTTAGGCAGAAACACCTGTACTATACCAGTCCTAGGTCATAAGAAACTGTGACAGATTAATTTGTGCCAGACTCTACTCTACACAAGAATTCAATTTTTTGGTATGGAAAAGCATGAAGATGGATCTCTGGGGTGGCATGCCTGAGCAGCAGCTCACTCTGGCAGCTTCTTGTCCTGAAGGTATGTGAGAATAGAATGCTACCTCAGATCTTGCTCTAGTTACATTTCAGTGACAAGACTTCTCAAAAACTTAAGAAAATTCATAAGCAGAAAAATGGACATTGTCTTCTGATATTCAACTTTTTTATCACAGAAAACTACCAGCTATCAGCTTTAGTGGGTTCATAAAGAGCTAATGATGTCATTCATTCAAATGTCAAAATTAAAAGGCATTTATTTATTTGTCAGCTTCTAAAACCAGCATGTAGTTTGCCTTTCACTTCATTAACATTACAATGAAAATCAATACTTCTAAAGTACAATTCTGTTGTAGTATTAAATGAATTCCATGTGTGTGGCTCCACACATGGAATTCATTTAATACGACAAATTAAATATCTCCATCAGCTGCATTTCATGGTGCAAACTTTGAAAAATTTTCCTGAGTTTTTAAAAATAAAGATTTTAAAGAAAATCCAAACTGGCAGTTAAACCCTGTATATCCCAAATGAGACACTGCAATTTAGGGAGCTGGAGTGGCTTAAATCAATCAGATAGAGTGAGATACAGGGAGAAAAGGTTTCAAACACCTTACAGTCTTCTGGTAGAGACTTGTAATTTTCCCTGGCTATGTAAATTTTGATAACAATATGGGATTAAGTCCTGAGATTTTTTTTACTTTTAAAAAGCAAGAAATAAAGCACTAGCTATGAAAATATGGACTGTACTTCAGATTTGTGAGTAGATCTTTATTTTTGTAATAATCTAAATGAAAATCTTGCATACAAAGAGACTAAGAGACTGTAATTTTAGAAAAGTTTGGATTAAAATTCCAAAGGTATGGCACATTTTGAAGTCCTAATTCTCAGAGCTCTTCCACTTGTAACCTTCTACCTTTACCGTATTTTTTATTGTTTTAAGCATACATACATATATATATATATATATATATATATATATATATATATACACACACATGTATAAGTCTGCAGAAGAACAACCTCTGGGAAGATGTTATAGTAGCCTTCCAGTACCTGAATGAGGCTACAAGTGTAGAGAGGGACTTTCTACAAGGGCCTGGAGTGATAGGACAGGGGAGAATGGCTTTAAACTGAAGGAGCATAGATTTAAATTGGGTATTAGGAAGAATTTTTTTATTGTGAGGGTTGTGAGGCACTGGAACAGGTTGCCCAGAGAAACTGGGGCTGCCCTATGCCTGGAAGTGTTCATGGCCAGCTTGGATGGGGCTCTGAGCAACTGGGTCTAGTGGGAGGTGTCCCTGCCAATGGCAGGGGCTTAAACTAGATGGTCTTTAAGGTTCCTTCTGATGCAAACCATTCTGTGATTCTGTGAACTAAACAAGAGAGATCTAAGTTCCTACTTCATTTGCAGCTATCATGCTTCAGGAGCAGAGTTGCTCATTTCACAGCTGAGTAGCTGAAGGAAATGGAGTTGCTGCAGGCATTCTTTCAGTGCCTAGCTCAAGAGCTCAAATGCTGAGTGAAATTCACAGGACACCATGACAGAGCCTTAAAAAAATGTGAGGGAAGAGTTATATGCCTGCAAATAAGATCCACAGAAGTCAGCTCAAAGAGCAAGAAATGCCTAGATTGACTAGTAGAGAACAGTGAGAAGATTATGTCTTAAATCCATCACCTGTCAGCACGTAGGCATCTAATTCTCTTTTCCTGGGAGCAAAGAGATAATTGAGCTCTCACCTAGAATTTTTTTTGCAAATGCAAAAAAAATTCTACAGATTGCCATGAAAATGTAGCCATATATGTTCAGCTCAGTTTCTATCCAAGCATTTAACTAGAATAATACATTAAAGAGAGAAAATTATTTCTTGATAACATGTGAAAACCCTGGAATCAGTTGTATATCTCTGCAGTAACAAAGCCATATTCTGTCACAATTTAAGGAGAACCTCTTTTGGAGTATATAAAAATATAGCTTTATTTCTATTTTGCTAGTCACAAAAATCCAATTTTCATGAAGAGAAGCTTACATCTACCCAAATGCCTGTAATCTGCCATTAGCAAAGAGGTTTTGTTAGGAAATTTGCAGATCAAAACAATACGAAGTATGATTCACCATTGTCTCAGTCTGGTTTTGGCAGATCTCTGATACAACAAGTAGTCCCTATGCCATTTTTCAGGTATATTCTGGACTAGCTTGAGGTAGTAAGTTTTCTCCAGAGGTATACAGACTATTTTTAAAGACCCTCCTGTTTTGTTATATTAAAACTACATTTCTTTAGAGAAATCTTCTAGTTTGTATTTTTCTTGAACCTCTCTATGTGATGTTCAGTACAAGTTTGCTCCTAAACATCTTTTGACCTAGTTAAGATAATCTCTGCCTTGCTTTAGTACATAAAAAATAGTGTCAGAAAAGGACTTTCTACAAAACAGTTTCGAGGACTGATTGAGGACAGTCGGAATTACCAATAGCTTTTTATTTACACAGCCACTGGATGACAAAGTACCCTCATGTTAGCTGCACTGTAGATGTTTTGTTGGCAATTTCCACAGTTATATTCAGGCATATTCAGAATTTAAGTGGAAATCATTCTTTCTGCAATAAATCTCAGTATCTTGCTTTCTGTCACCACCATCCTGTCTCTCTTTAAAAAAATTCTAAGTATAGGAGGCAGCAGTACATTAAAACTTATTTCAGTGAAATCAACTGAAGCAATACACTAGATAGCCTTGTTGCATTCAATAAAAGGCCTGTTGCATTCAATAATATATTAAAACAAAAATGGAAGACTCATTTTGATGATAATCTGTTGTAAAAATAGTTCTACATACATGTTTCTTAGTTTGCAGGAGAACTAGGTATTTGCTGTGACATTAAGATCGGAGCCACTATTACAGTCTATTACAGTCACACTAATAATTACACTATTACAGTCACACTACAGTTATTTGACTGTATGTCATTTCTAAAGCTGCAGGTTTTAGAAACCTTACTACAAGTTTTTTGAACAAATAGGATTTGTGTTATAACTGCTAATTCACATATCTGGCAGGTGGTGGTCATTTTAGAGGTTGTCACTGCAAATTCTCACATTACACCAAGCAATACAGACAACTCAAAGCCATAACCTTGTACTTGGCACTAGAGTTCTGCTTTCTTTTTCTTTTCTGAACCACCCACATAGTTGTTTCATTTTGACATAAACCCCCAAAGATTATTAAGAAAAATAGAAAGGATTTCATTTATTGAAACTCTAAGTAACACTAAGGATGCTGTTCAGTGGAACCCACTGAAACACACACAGGAAATAATATTATCCCTGCATATTACATTGCATCATTCTTTGTCAATATGACCCTGTCCAAATTAATGATTTTTTTAGTCTTAACTTTCATCAAATACTCATTTCACAATCCACCATTGAACAAATATTCACAGAAACTCTATTCCCAGTGGTAGAAATCCCTGCAAAGACAAAGAGCTTTAAGAAAAACAAAACACTTTTTTTTATTCTTGTTTCAGCATTTATTTGGGTGCTGCAGCAATAAAGCCTGACTCCAGAAACAGTGTTGCAACTACTAAAGGTCTCATACGCATTTATGTATGTGTTTGCAAAATAGGTCAACTGTCAGGCAGCTTCGCTTGTATGAATATGATCTATTAATTGTGCAGGTGGTGGCAGACCTGGAATGACAATGAGGCTATTCATCCTGATCTCTCAGAAGTACAATAGTTGCTAGCTAAAAATATCTGTGCTCTGGACCTCTTCTTTCTCCTTTGTTCTGTTATTCCATTTTTTAAAAAAAAGTTACTTTTAAGGATACAGGAGGTAAAGAATAATTTTTTGTTAATGCAAAATCCCTCACGGATTAAGGAGTCCTGGAATTAAACCTATGAATCTCCTGAGAAATGAAAACCACATACTGCTAATGCAGAAGTTTGTTAGGCAGATGTTCCCAAGGACAGTAATCAAGTTAGAAAGCTTTTCAAAGAGCTCTTGAGTTAGTAAATTACATCCTCAAAATATTTAGAACTGGGAAACTGAGGACTGAAGTGACTAATTTAAAAATAGATAAAATGGAGATAAATGCTGACAGTAAAATAACAGAGAGAAAAATATTTCTTTTCTCCTTAAAAACCTCTGACAGTTTCTTCTGTCTTACAATTGGCTGATATACCTCATATCAGTGGAACTACACTTTCCAATGTAGGTCAAAGCCTGCCAAAGAGAAAAGCATGTCAGGAGAAAATGCAAAGGCACAATGTGATAGAAGCACCTTATTGATTTGGGAAGCTATTCATTCACTCCGAGAAGGGAGCAGAGGCCAAGAATTCTGTTGTATATAAATTCACATTACAAAGTTTAGCTGTAAGTAATTGTGCTGAATTTGGCTGAGGAATAATTTATTGTCCTGTCAGGTATGGGGCTGTGTTTTTGATTTGTGCTGAGCACAAGGTTGATAATATTGAAATGTTTTTGTATTGTTGAGCGGAGCTTATGTCTTGGTTTGGAAAGACAGGTATCCGCCAGGGAAAGCTGAAGCCTCCCCTAGAATAGAAAATGTAAACCCCTCACCCCCGCCAAATTAGAATTTTGCAATTAAGGGCTTTCAGGCAGAGATTTGGGAATAGGAATAACAGTTCTTTACTAGGAATATTAACAATACAAATGTAGTGGAAAACAAAACCACACAACCCAACAAGCAAACAAATAAACAAGCAATTCTGGAAAACCCTGACAGAGTCAGAGCTACAACCTGACACCCTGTTGGTCAGGGTGTTGGAAGCAGTCCAAAAGTGAGTCCTCCTGGAGTGGCAGATGTGGTTCTGTTGAAGTAGAGATGATCCTGTAGATAGGGTCCAGTGATGGTGAGAGGGGGTCCAGTGATGGTGAGAAGGGTCCAGTGATGGTGAGAAGGGCGAAGGGGTCCTCCGGTAATCGGGCGAAGCCAGAGAGCTTCATGTTCCTGAGTCCCAGTTTTATCCAGGTAGGAATGGTTGGCTCCCCCCACTGGGTGAAGCATCTCACAATAGAATGATGGAATGTGGGTGTACTACCTTGGGGAGGGTAGGGGTGTCTTAATGGTCCATTAGCAGAAAATATTCCCGGGCAGTAAAAGAGATAAGGAACAATGCCCTACCCGGTTTCAACAGTTGGCCCATTATCACACGGCACACGCCCCCCTCCTTCCAGAGTAAACAAGAGATAAAGAAGAACAATTCCTCAACTGCTTTTCAGCAGATGAAAATAGAATACACAATCTAGGTTCCACAACCCAAGACAGCTTACACAGAGCCAAAGCTTTTTTGCTTTCCATACTGCCATGATGACAAGGAATTTGGGCATGCATGGGAGGTTAGGAGGAGACACAGCCAGGACAGGTGACCCAAACTGACCAAAAGGGTATTTCCTATCATATCCCATGTATATACACCATACCACATTCATGCTCAGTATATAAAGTATATAAATCACTTGTAATGGGGCTGTGCTCTCTTGGAAACAGCTGGACACCTGTCTGTCCATGGAAAGCACTGAATGAATTTCTTGGTTTGCTTTTCTTGTTTGTATTCCTTTTGCTTTCCCAATTTAATTCGCTTTACCTCAACCCACTGGCTTTATCTCAACACACAGGTTTTCTAGGTTTTATACTTACAAATCTTTCCCCAGTCCTGCTGGTATGGGAGTGAGCAAGCAGCTGTGTGGGGCCAGGTTGCTGGATGGGGTGAAACCACAACAGTAATCTACTTGTATTTTAAAAGGCTGATTTGTTCACCCAATGATGTATGTGCCAAATTTAGTTTCATACTTCATGCTACACAATTACAGACCTCATGTCAAAACTTCGTGTGCACCAACAGGCTCTTCAAGCTGCTTCTCCAGGGGTCTGGCATCCAGCTGTGGGAGAAGAGAGGCAAGCTGCCTAAGGTCCTTCCTGCCTTTGATAGTGAGCTGCTTC
The DNA here is from genome assembly GCA_017589585.1 of Phylloscopus whistleri. Lineage (NCBI taxonomy): Eukaryota > Metazoa > Chordata > Aves > Passeriformes > Phylloscopidae > Phylloscopus > Phylloscopus whistleri. The sequence continues at coordinate 730,574 of JADMLD010001058.1, read as the reverse complement.
TATCCTCAGACTTTTGAGTGACCTTTGACAGATGTTATAGGGATCACTGAGCCCAGACAAGTACCTTGGTGATGCTAAGCATGAAACTAGGCAAGGGAGGCAAGAGATCAGCATGGCTTAGTAGGGAACTGCTGATCAAAATAAAGGGAAAGAAGCAAATGCATAGGCAATAGAAACAAGCACAGGCAACCTGGGAAATGTACAGGCATGAAGTTTGGTTGTGTAGGATTGGGTAAGGAAGGTGAGGAAGACCAAGACAAAGCTGGAACTGAACCTAGCGAGGAATGCAAAGAATAACTGGAGGGGCTTCTACAGGTATGTTAATCAGAAAAGGAAGGTCAGACAAACTTCACATCCCCTGATGAACAAAACTGGTAACAATGGATGAGGGGAAGAATGAGGTACTCAACAATTTTTTTGCATCCATTTTCAATGGCAACCTCTGTTTTCACATCTCTGGAGTGGATGGACAGCAGGATGGGGACTGGGGGAACAAAGTCCTTCCCACAGTAAGTAAAGATCTGGTTCATGACCACCTGAGGAACCTGAATATACATAAGTCTGTGGGACTCAATGAGGTGTACCCCAGAGTCCTGAGGGAATATGCTGATGTAGTTGTCAAACCACTCTCCATGGTATTTGTAAAGTCCTGGCAGTCAGGGGAAGTCCCAGCTGACTGGCAAAGGGGAAACATTCTACCCATCTTCTAAAAGGGTAGAAAGGAGAACCCTGGCAGCCAGGGTGCTCCCAGCCTCACCATGTGCCTGGGGATATCTTGGTACAGATTCTCCTACATGCTGTGCTAAGGCACATGGAGAACAGGGAGGTGATTCAAGAGAGCCAGCCCAGCTTCACCAAGGGCAAATCCTGCCTGACCAACCCAGTGGCCTTGAATGATGGAGTGACCATGTTAGTGGACAAGGGGAGGAGATGTCATTTATCTGAACTTCTGTAAAGCCTTTGACATGGTCTCCCACTACTTCCCTATCTCTAACTTGCAGAAAGATGAATTTGACTGGTGGACTGTTCCATGGACGATCACATCCAGAAGGTGGTGGTCAACAGCAAAGAGTCCTGACAGACACTGCTGACAAGTTCCTCAGGGGTCTGTTCAGAGACAAGTATTATTTAATATCTTCATTAATGACACAGACAAAGGAATCGAGTGCACCCTAAGCAAACTGGCAGATGACACCAAGCTGAGTGATGCAGCTGAGACACCTGAATGATGGAATATCATCCAGAGGGACCTGGAGAAGACAGAATTCCCATTGTCCATGTGCATCTCATGATTTTTAACAAGACCAAGTACAAAGTGCTGCACCTGGTTACAAACAGCAACCCCTGGCATCAGCACAGGCTGGGGATGAACAGACCAAAAGCAGCCCTGGGGAGAAGGACCCGGGGTGCTGGTGGGTGAGAGGCTGGACATGACCCAGCCATGGGCACTCCCAGCACAGAAAGCCAAACATGTCCTGGGCTGCATCCAAAGCAGAGAGGGCAGCAGGGGAGGGAGGGGATTCTGCCCCTCTGCTCTGCTCTGGTGAGATCCCAGCTGGAACCCTGCATCCAGCCCTGGGGTCCCAGCACAGGGAACTGTTGGAGTGAGTCCAGAGGAGGGACACCAAGGCGAGTGGAGGGATGGATTATTTCTCTTATGAGGAAAGGCTGAGAGAACGGTGATTGCTCAGCCTGGAGAAGAGAAGGCTTCAGGGTGACCTAATTGTGACCTTCCAAGACATAAAGGGGCTGTACAAGAATTCTGGAGAGGAAATTTTTACACAGGCATTAACAGAACATGGACTTTAAACTGAAAGAGAGTAGGTTTAGATTAGGTATTGGGAAGAAATTCTTTGCTGTGAGGGTTGTGAGGCACTGGAACACGTTGCCTAGGAAGACGCAGGTGTTCCACCCCGGCAGTGTTCAAGGGCAGGTCGGATGGGGATTTGAGCAACCTGATCTGGTGAAAGGAGTCCCTGTCCAAAGCAGAGGGCATGGGGCTACATGACCTTTAAGGTCCATTCCAATGCAAGGCATTCTATGATTCTGTGATTTTATGATTCTAACCCTGACATGCTGTCCTGACTTTCCTGGCTTGAGCTAGGATCTGCCTCATTGCTAAAAACTGGGCTGTTCTTAAACTGTTCTGCTTTTCCATTCTGTCTGCTACTAGACTGTGTCCTTGATGACACATGTAGGTCATGTGACACATGATGATCAAAGCTTTGACTCAAACTGGCTTGCTCCCATCCCCAGCGCCGTATTTTCCTGGTGGAACAGACTACGTGTATAGAGCAAGCCCTTCACACAGAGTCAGCTATTTCTAGAATCCCAAAACAGTTCAGAAGGTTTTGCAGACCATAAAAAGAGGTATATTACGAAAAATGCCATTAGTAACTATTCCTGGAGGCTTCTTTTAATTTAAATACTGTCATTGGCTGAATTTAATGGCTTCAAGGAGCTAAGTAAAACCAGAGAGGAAAAGGACAATTATTTCAAACATGGTTTTGCCCTCAGAGTGTGACAACAGGGATGACTTCAACTCAACTTTGATGGCTGAAGAAGAGCTCAAATGTTCTGATTATTAAAACGTATCAAACTACTTCCTTTCTCTAATCAGTAAACTACTGCTTTAATTATTACAAAAAGGTCATGCAGTTCACAATTAGAAGCAAAGTAGGTGTTAAATTAATAAAATAGTGACAGTTTGAGAAAATTATTAGCATTCCTGATTTCACGTACAACAACTACAAAGACAGTGTAATTCAATAAATTGAACTACACTCTTTTGTGGAATGAACTACACTCATCATACAAGTGTCCTTGAGCACAGCGTATACCTTCCAGTGTGGGAAAGGCTACATATATATAAAACAACATGAGGTTTCTGCTGTTAGATATTAGTTATATGAACACATATGTACACACTTATTGCAACCATTGTTCAAAAAAACAAAACCATGACAGCTGGGTACAGAAACCAGATGCCAAAGCATGAAGACAACAGCAGAGGTGGCAACAAAACTGGAAAGGAAGCTGACCTGGCAGCCACTCATTCATACAGAAACACCTAATTTGCAGGAGAAAATCTGCAAAGTTTGACAAACTGTTTCCTTGGAGAACCTAGACTTGTTTCATAGTTTCCTAGACCTTTGCCCGATCAACTAGAAAAACTGGAAAGGTCCATAACTGCTAGATGAAAAGATGCTGCCTCATGGGTAGTACACAAATTCTTCCAAGTATGAATGAAAAATATTTGTTTGAAATTGTGGAAACTCTACAAATGCCCCAAATGCTACATTTCCAGGTTATAAAGAAAATAATAATTAAAAAAATTACAACAACAACAAAAACAAAGTGACATCTGAGTATTTAAAAGGATTACAGGTTTAGAAGAGTTGTGCTGAACTAGACAGAAACAACACAACCCGAAGAAAGACTTGCACAGAAAATTCTTTCAAAAGTGGCTCGTGACTAAAAGCTTATTTGATTTAAACATTTAATCAAAGAAAATATAAAAATATAAAAACAAACTGTGGATCAACCAACAGGCACAGTACAGACAACACTCAAAACACTCTTCGCTGTGGAAACTGTTGTCCCATGTTACCAAACATCATTGAGTCAAAGAAAAAATTACGCAGAAACTAGATAACCCCGAAAACCTAATGTATATAAAGTGTGAACAAGTGACTGCAAGAGATGCAGATTATATCATAAAGGAAATGCTGTAAGTTTTCAGGCTTCTCAACTTTTAGACAACAACATGGATTCTAAGATATCTGCCACTGTCATTAGCCAGCTTGACAGTGGGAGATGAAAAAAGCCTCTTCTATTTGGTCTCTGTCCGCCTGGCAAAGCATGTTTGTACATTTACATCAGCAATGTTGAAAATTTTTTGGTAATTAAATCTCACAAGGAAACTTAAACAAATTTTTTGACCAACATCTGGTGTAATTTAAAGTTATTCTGTTCCCTAAAAATATATAGTTGCAATACTTAATCTTTAAATAATTTCCAAATTTTGACAACTTTGTCTGCTGTGCTTAGTGATTTAAAGGCAAAACATACTCATTAAGACTGTGCTTTAATAGAATTACCATACCACATTTAATGCTAGTAATGAAAACATGTAATTATTTATATTTGTAGAAATGTGGAGCTACCATATCTAAAAATAGGTCTAAGAAATTTTATCGTAACATATCACTGTGAAAACAGTCATATGACTATTCAGTGAGTAAGCTCTTCATATAATTTTTCTACAATTTATACATTTTATCAATAGAAAGCTGGTTTATACAAGAAAACTTGAATATGCCTGCCTCGTAATAGTGTAACTGTTCCCAACCTCAGTTCTTTAAATTCCTACAGAAAAAAAACCAGCTGAGTTTAGTAATTAAGCTTCTATTGTGACATCATCATATTAATAAAATTTGCTTTAGCAAAAGAAAGAAACAAGTTTAAATTCTGCAGAGTACTTTGACAGCGCTCTTTTCCTCCACGAGAACTTGAATTTTCACATTTTTAGTACTAGTAACATAGAAGTAGGGTCTTGTCTATGTTTTGGCTCTGCCTCATGGCACTATATTAGTTGGACTCAAGGATCATACAGGTCTATGCAGACCTAAACAATTCTATGACTCTGATTCCATGGTTACCATTGTCACATTCTGATACCGTGTTCCGATATGGTCTGATAATTTAAGATATCAAAATACAGCCTAAGTGACATGACGTGGTTAAGACTGAATTTCTAGCAAAAGCAGTATTTTTCTTAATTGTATGCCAGGATTGTTGACATATTACTTGCAATGTGAAATGCCAAAGAGATGTGTTAGAAATGCTGTTACACGCTTGTGTTATTCAAACTGCGCTATAAGTACCATGTTTGTCTTAAGCCAATATAATGGGGAACATTGGGCATTTTTCCTGTGTAGTGCATCATACTCCTCCCTTTCTGTGAAGCAAAAAATGCTATGCTGGATTTTGTAGGTGGGCTAAGCCTCATATATGTAATGGTGGCTTCAAACCACCATCTCTGCAACTGCCACAGGAGGTGTATGATTAAGAGACACACGAAAGGTCATTGAATCCAACTTACATCCAGTTGGTGATGCTTGGAAAGTGTCCCTTCTCAAGTTTGTATCATAGGGTGATCCCTTTATAACTGAAGATGACCAGAGCTGGCATGGAAAAATACATAATCAGAGATCTGCTTGCCCCAGAAGTGATTTACTCTATGGGACAATACTCTCCAAGCACAGACAGCTACTCCAAAAGAAAGAAAGAATAAAGATTAGGAAAAGACTGACTGTGAAGTTGCTGTGTAAGAGAGAGAATTTGCAACGTGAAAAGATCCAAGGCCGTATGATATGACACAAGCATAAATAAGACACAGACCAAAGCCAAGATTAGCTGTCACGTGGTAAGGACAGATGAGTTGTGTGGTAAAGAAAACAGCTATAGCTGTTGTCTTTATGTTGTGCAGGGGCCTGGCAGCTGTGCTCTTCAAGACCTCCCACGCAGGGAGGACCAGCCTCTGCTCTGGGTCCTTGCCCAGAGAGGCAACAGGAGGAGCAATGGTCAGCTGCAGCAGAAAAGGCCCTCATCAGCCAGGTTTTGGATAAATGAGGGTACTGCTTTGACAATGCCTTGTCATTGCACACATTTAATCCTGCTAGCAAAACTTCTTCTGTTATTTAAGTAAGCTTGAATCTGGTGAACATACTAAAATATGTTATGTGTTCTCCATAATAACTGATTTTTATTCAAATGTATTCATTATAGACAGCAGTTGTAGAAAGGTAAGAACCTGCCATAGCCTATTTTGTTAATACAGATATATCTACCTTGCTTTAAAGGAAAAAGGAAATCCATTTAAAAGGCACTATTAATCCACAAAACCACTACCCGTGCTATGTTTTCAAAGTATATTGAATTTTAGAATTACACTAAATTAAAATAAAGCACAAATTAAGAAAAGGGTACCAGCTTAAGTCACAGAAAAAAAATACAATTCACTAGGTATTCAATTTGTCACCTTTTCTTTTGGAAAACTGGAACTGATTCAAGTCAGCTAATGACTAGGCCATAAAAATGTTCACCCTGTATTCCTCTACTGTAACAGCATTAATGACTATCTGTATCAATAAATTAAATCAGCGGAACAGTAAGCATGGACAAATAATTAAAATAAGCCCTGAACCCTAGCTACTGGACATTTTTTAGAGCTGGCAGGCGGAATAGAGTTGCACATAATTCACCAAGCACTCCTAAGTATTCACCTCATTTTTAGAGAACATTTCCTTTTTTCCCCAGCTAAATACTGTGAAATTTAGAGGTGAAAATTTCTTTTTTTTTTTTCCCAGCTAAATATTGTTCTCTGCAGGACAGGATCAAGTGTTCAAACCAAACCCGGATGCACAGGTGTCCTGGGTTATGGAATCAAAAATGTGTATTCTATTTTCATCTGCTGAAAGCAGTTGGGGAATTGTTCTTTATTTCTTGTAACTTTGGAAGGAGCGGGACGGGGGGGAGGGGCGGGTGCCTTTTGGGTAATGGGCCATCAACAGACTATACCCCCGGACTATACCCGCTCCCCCCAGAGCCCCATTTGCATGCATGGTCCTATTGTGGGATGCCCTGCCCAGTGGGGGGAGTCTACAATTGCTGCTGGGAAAACTGAGCCGGCCGGGGACAGATTTCACTTGCTTCACCCCGATTCCTGGGAGGAAGACGGCACCCCATCTCATCTTCGCCAGACCCCATCTCATCATCGCCGGACCCCATCTCACCATCACCTCACCCCTGGACCCCTCCTCATCACTCCTAGACCCTTTTTTGGCTACAGGATCGTCCCTGCTCCAACAGAGCCACGTCTGTCATCCCAGGACTCACTTCTGGACTGCTTCCAACACCCTGACTAACAGGGTGCCAGGTGGCAGCTCTGATTCTGTCAGGGCTTTCCCAAATTGTTGTTGTTTGTTTGCTGGTTTGGTGGGGTAGTTTTGTTTCCTACCACATTTGTATTATTGATATTCCTAGTAAAGAACTGTTATTCCTATTCCCAAATCTTTGCCTGAGAGCCCTTAATTGAAAATTTATAATTTGGCAGGGGTGGGGGGTTTGCATTCTCTATTCTAAGGGAAACCCCAGTTTCCCTGGCAGACACCTGTCTTGTCAAACCAAGACAGATTTTGGCGCCCAACGTGGGGCACAAGGGCATTGAGACAGAGGAATAACAGTTCTTGTGTACTAGATAGAAGCCTACTGCTCAAAATCATGTGGTCCAGCTTTCCCTGGTTTGGCTGGCACGTGGTTGTGGCTGTATTTCTGCCATTTGCTGGCCCTTATCTAAACATGGGCCCTATAACCAAGGCTACTGTGGCTGGCATCCAGTTTATTTTGTGGGTTAATAAGGTGAGGAATTCGTGGATTTTTAACTTCCTTTGGAAAGCAGGCACATGGATTCAGGGCTATCATAGACTAACTCTGTGTTTCTGGGGTTACTTTAATAATGGTACATATTGTGAGGAAATGGCACCTGGGGAAATTTTCTCCCAATCCTTCACTCAGTTTTTTGGGTCTACTCCACCAGCTTTTCAAGGGTTAAATTTCCCTCTGAATGCTAATGACGTCATACAGTGGTTGGTGCTGCTTATAGGCCTATTCTATTTGGTATTCAGAGATAAAGGGAGACTGGCCTGGGTAAGCACTCTGATAACTACCCCAAAGAATAATGATGCTGCCCAAGAGCCCACCCCTGTCCCACAGCCAGCCTCAGGCATAAACCACCCGGTTTGGGTGAAGGCTCTGATAAAAGAAATGCATGAGATGAACCAGATGCTGAAAGAGTACATTTCCCCAGCTGGTGAGAAACCTTCGCCCTGCCCTGACAAAAGAGAATCTGATACAGAACCCGCAGACATTACAACTGTCCAGGTTCCAGCTGACACACAGGGGCAGTCACAGCCAGCAGCAGTTGCCCCTGTGGAAACAAGGAAATCTAAAGTGAAAACAGCAAACCCAGAGAGTAAAGATAAGAAGGGAGGGCCCTCACAAGACACAAGGGAATCACATGTTCAGATCATCACTGAGACCCTGTCGTATGAAAGTCTCCGTAATCTGCAAAAAGATATTGTACGGCGGGGACGTGAGGCTTACACAGCCTGGCTACTTCGGGTTTGGGATCTTATGGGCACAGGTGTCCAACTAGATGGTGGGGAGGCCAGGAATTTGGGAACCTTGACCCAGGACTCAGGTATAAATCAGGTATTTGTAAGGGAGCCTGGACCTCTTTCCCTCTGGCAGCGGCTTTTAACGAGTGTGAGAGAAAGATTTGTCCACAGAGAAAGAATGCAGGAGCACCACCATAGAATGCGCTGGAAAACTCTGGAGGAGGGAATCCAACAGCTGAGGGAAGTGGCAGTACTAGAGGTACTTTTTGGGAGGAGTGGACAGCATGATAATGATCCTGACAAGGTTAGATGCACAGCGCAGATGTTATGGAACCTGGCAAATCTGGGGCCATCTCAGTATACTACATTCATTGCAACCATTAATGCTGAGGACAACCAAGTGACAGTGGGGGCTGTTGCCACTAAGCTTAGGAATTATGAGAGCATGATCAATGGCCCGCTGCAGGCTCATATCTCTGCCGTGGTGAAAGAGCTCAAAGAGGAAATGAGGGAGGTGAGGGAGGAGATGAGGAAGAGCAGCTCCAATGTGGCACCGGTGCGAGTCACAGGCCCCAGAGTCAGAGCCCAACGACCCCCAGCCAGAGAGAGAGGGTACACCCCGAGAGCTGACCTGTGGTTTTATCTACGTGACCATGGGGAAGACATGGGAGTGTGGGATGGGAAACCCACCTATGTCCTGGCAGCACGGGTGCGTGAGCTCAAGGAGAGGAACACTCACCAAAGGGGTGCCACTAAAATGAAAGTATCCTCAACCTCCTATGCCCAGGCTGTCAGTAGTCAGGATGCTGGAACCTCTAGTATGTATGCTCAGGGAGGGAATAACCAGTGCTAGAGGGGCCCTGCCTCTAGCCAGGTAGAGGAGAGGGACAATCGGATCTATTGGACTGTGTGGATCCGATGGCCTGGCACATCTGACCCACAGAAATACACGGCTTTGGTTGACACTGGCTCCCAATGTACCCTGATGCCGTCGGGGTATGTGGGAGCAGAACCCATCTCTATTTCTGGAGTGACAGGGGGGTCCCAGCAGCTGACTGTATTGGAAGCCGAAGTGAGTTTAACTGGGAATGGGTGGCAGAAACACCCCATCGTGACTGGTCCAGAGGCCCCGTGCATCCTTGGCATAGACTATCTCAAAAATGGACATTTCAAAGACCCAAAAGGATATCGTTGGGCTTTTGGAGTAGCTGCTGTAGAGATGGAAGACATCAGACAACTAAATACCCTGCCTGGTCTCTCCGACGACCCCTCTGCTGTGGGACTGCTGAGAGTTGAAGAACAACAGGTGCCAATCGCCACAGCAACAGTGCACCGTCGGCAATACCGTACTGACAGAGACTCTGTGACTCCCATCCATGAGATGATTCGGAAACTGGAGAGCCAAGGGGTGGTCAGCAAAACCCACTCACCCTTCAACAGTCCCATTTGGCCTGTGCGTAAGTCTGAAGGGGAATGGAGATTGACTGTGGACTATCGTGCATTGAATGAAGTGACTCCACCACTGAGCGCTGCCGTGCCGGACATGCTGGAGCTCCAGTATGAGCTGGAGTCCAAGGCAGCAAAGTGGTATGTGACCATTGATATTGCCAATGCCTTCTTCTCCATTCCTTTGGCAGCAGAGTGCAGGCCCCAGTTTGCTTTCACCTGGAGGGGTGTTCAGTACACCTGGAACCGACTGCCCCAGGGGTGGAAGCACAGTCCCACCATCTGCCATGGACTGATCCAGGCTGCACTGGAGAAGGGTGAGGCTCCGGAACATCTACAGTACATTGATGACATCATTGTGTGGGGAAACACGGCAGTGGAAGTTTTCGAGAAAGGAGAAAAGATCATCCAGATTCTCCTGGAAGCTGGCTTTGCCATTAAGAAGAGTAAAGTCAAGGGACCTGCCCGAGTGATCCAGTTCCTGGGAGTGAAGTGGCAAGATGGACGGCGTCAGATCCCCACAGAGGTCATTAATAAGATCACCGCGATGTCTCCACCGACCAGCAAGAAGGAAACACAAGCTTTCCTAGGTGCCATAGGTTTCTGGAGGATGCACATCCCTGAGTACAGTCAGATTGTGAGCCCTCTGTACCTGGTTACCCGCAAAAAGAACGATTTCCACTGGGGCCCAGAGCAGCAACACGCCTTTGCCCAGATCAAGCAGGAAATCGCTCATGCGGTGGCCCTTGGCCCAGTCAGGACAGGACCAGAGGTAAAGAATGTGCTTTACTCCGCAGCTGGGAGCCATGGTCTGTCCTGGAGCCTTTGGCAGAAGGTGCCTGGTGAGACTCGAGGCCGGCCACTGGGATTCTGGAGCCGAAGCTACAGAGGGTCTGAAGCCAATTACACTCCCACGGAGAAGGAGATCTTGGCTGCCTATGAAGGAGTTCAAGCCGCCTCAGAGGTGATTGGCACGGAAGCACAGCTCCTCCTGGCACCCCGACTACCAGTGCTGGGGTGGATGTTTAAAGGAAAGGTTCCCTCCACCCATCACGCCACCGATGCCACCTGGAGCAAATGGATTGCCCTCATCACTCAGCGCGCCCGTATTGGAAACCCGAATCGCCCTGGGATTCTGGAAGTGATCACCAACTGGCCGGAAGCTGAGAACTTCAGTCTCACCGAGGAAGAAGAACAAGAGCAGGTAACCCGGGCTGAAGAAGCTCCACCATATAACCAACTGCCAGCAGAAGAAGCACGCTACGCTCTTTTCACTGACGGTTCCTGTCGCATCGTAGGGATGAACCGGAAGTGGAAAGCAGCTGTGTGGAGCCCCACAAGACAGGTTGCACAAGCCACTGAAGGAGAAGGTGGGTCAAGCCAGCTTGCCGAACTCAAAGCTGTTCAATTGGCCCTGGACATTGCTGAAAGAGAGAAGTGGCCAAAGCTCTACCTCTACACCGATTCGTGGATGGTAGCTAATGCTCTGTGGGGCTGGCTGGAAAGGTGGAAAAAGGTCAGCTGGCAGCGTAGAGGAAAACCAATCTGGGCTGCTGATGAGTGGAAGGACATCGCCACCAGAGTAGGGAAACTACCTGTGAAAGTCCGTCATGTGGATGCCCATGTTCCCAAGAGTCGGGCTAATGAGGAGCACCGGAACAATGAACAGGTAGATCAGGCCGCGAAGATAGAAGTGTCTAAGATAGACTTGGATTGGCAACATAAGGGAGAGTTGTTCCTAGCTCGGTGGGCCCATGATGCCTCAGGTCATCAGGGCAGAGATGCCACCTATAAGTGGGCACGAGACCGAGGGGTGGATCTAACCATGGACAGTATCTCTCAGGTTATCCATGACTGTGAGACGTGTGCTGCCATCAAGCAGGCCAAGCGGGTGAAGCCCCTCTGGTACGGTGGACGGTGGTCCAAATATAAGTATGGGGAGGCCTGGCAGATTGATTACATCACCCTGCCCCAAACCCGCCAAGGCAAGCGCTATGTGCTGACCATGGTGGAAGCCACCACTGGGTGGCTGGAGACCTATCCTGTGCCTCATGCCACCGCCCGGAACACCATCCTGGGCCTTGAAAGACAAGTCCTGTGGAGACACGGCACCCCTGAGAGAATCGAGTCAGACAACGGGACCCATTTCAAGAACAGCCTTATAAACACCTGGGCTAAAGAACACGGCATTGAATGGATCTATCACATCCCTTATCATGCACCAGCTGCCGGGAAAGTGGAACGGTGCAATGGACTACTTAAGACCACTCTAAAGGCACTTGGCAGAGGGACCTTTAAGAACTGGGAAGTGAACTTAGCAAAAGCCACCTGGATGGTCAACACCCGAGGCTCCATCAATCGAGCTGGTCCTGCCCAATCTACCCCTTTGCACACAGTAGATGGAGATAAAGTCCCTGTGGTGCACATGAGAGGTATTTTAGGAAAGGCTGTCTGGATTAACCCCACCTCAGGCAAAGGCGAACCCATCCGTGGGATTGTTTTTGCTCAAGGACCTGGTTACACTTGGTGGGTAATGCAGAAAGATGGAAAAACCAGTTGTGTACCCCAAGAAAACCTAATCCTAAGTAAGAACTGAGTGTAGGGGTTCATTTTGCATAGTAGTTCATTGCTTTAGGTATGATGCAGATGATAATAGAATAAGGGGTGGATAATGTCCTGGGTTATGGAATCAAAAATGTGTATTCTATTTTCATCTGCTGAAAGCAGTTGGGGAATTGTTCTTTATTTCTTGTAACTTTGGAAGGAGGGGGATGGGGGGGAGGGGCGGGTGCCTTTTGGGTAATGGGCCATCAACAGACTATACCCCCGGACTATACCCGCTCCCCCCAGAGCCCCATTTGCATGCATGGTCCTATTGTGGGATGCCCTGCCCAGTGGGGGGAGTCTACAATTGCTGCTGGGAAAACTGAGCCGGCCGGGGACAGATTTCACTTGCTTCACCCCGATTCCTGGGAGGAAGACGGCACCCCATCTCATCATCGCCAGACCCCATCTCATCATCGCCGGACCCCATCTCACCATCACCTCACCCCTGGACCCCTCCTCATCACTCCTAGACCCTTTTTGGCTACAGGATCGTCCCTGCTCCAACAGAGCCACGTCTGTCATCCCAGGACTCACTTCTGGACTGCTTCCAACACCCTGACTAACAGGGTGCCAGGTGGCAGCTCTGATTCTGTCAGGGCTTTCCCAAATTGTTGTTGTTTGTTTGCTGGTTTGGTGGGGTAGTTTTGTTTCCTACCACATTTGTATTATTGATATTCCTAGTAAAGAACTGTTATTCCTATTCCCAAATCTTTGCCTGAGAGCCCTTAATTGAAAATTTATAATTTGGCAGGGGTGGGGGGTTTGCATTCTCTATTCTAAGGGAAACCCCAGTTTCCCTGGCAGACACCTGTCTTGTCAAACCAAGACAACAGGCTTTCCACTCTTTTGAAAATATTTCTTAACCACTGAGATGTGCTCAGCTAGACTGAATACTACAGAAGTTTGACACTATCTCCTTTGGAAAGGAGGTGAAAATTCTGTATGAAACCACAGAATTCATCGGCAGTTAGAGAAGGCAGAAAAAATGAGTATTTTAGCCTTGTGATTGAATCTTTAAAAAACCTTAGTATGTGTAAAATTGTGTAACGTCCATGTTTCTCCTGTAATGTGCAGGTGCCATTGCACATTTGTTTCTTGGGTAGTGTATAAAATAATCACTTTATGCTGTTTCGGTGCCAAGTGAGTAGACGAGTGAGTAAATAAGTAACTGCCAAAGACTGGTTATCCTTGCGATTTTTACATCAAATAGAATCAACGGTATATTTCCTGGTTAAAAAACCCAACAAACCAACACACTAGTGAAAACATAATACTGTCATTTAACATGACAGCTCCAAATTTCTGATATCAGTAACGCCTGAGAACAACTTGCATGGAATCATAGAATGGCCTGGGTTGGAAGGGACCTTAAAGATCACCTAGCTCCAATCCCCCTGCTTTGAACATGGACACCTTTCACTAGATCAGGTTGCTCAGAGCTCCAGCCAGCCTGCCCTTGAACACTTCCAAGGATAGGGCATTGCCAGCTTCTCTGGGCAGCCTGTTCCAGTGCATCACCACCCTTACAGTAAAGAATTGCTTCCTCATACCTAATCTAAACCTACTCTCTTCCAGTTTGAAGCCACTCCCCTTTGCCGTGTCACAACATGCCCTTCTAAAAAAAGTCCATGTTCACCTTTCTTGTAGGCTCCCTTCAGGTGCTGGAGGGCTGCAAATAGGTCACCCTGAACTCTTCTCCAGGCTGAACAATCCCAATTCTCTTAGCCTTTCTTCATAGGCAGAGTGAGGTGAGGCCTTTCCTCACCTCTCATAGGAGAGGTGCTCCATCCTCCTAATCAACTCTGTACTTCAGCTTGTCGGTATTTAGCCAGGCAGACATGCATTAACCCTGATGGTGCTGCCACTGCACTGGCATAGTGCATGAAAACATCCAGTTGTTTTTAACAGAGAGTATTTTCTTTCTATGCGAGTATCATACTACTTAGATTTTTCCCCCAGAAAAGATCTGTTACACTTTAATGTAACAGAAACTCTGGTAATTATGGCAGAAATACGGGCAACGATTTCAGCTATCAGCCATTCTCGGAGAAAAAATAAATATGGTAGAGAGCATGAAGCTGCGAAGGAAAAAATACGGGGCTGCGTTCTCATCCTTGGATGGAGGTGGAAGCTCCGAGCCGCGGCTCGGGCACCTCCCGCTCTTCAGAAACGGGCGATTCCGAAGGAAGCCTCGTGCGAGAACTCAGTCACCAGTCCCCCATCCAGATCTGGGCTGGATCACCCTCCAAAGCAACCAGGCATGTTTCAGGCTCTACCAACAGGTTTCTTTCCCAGCTTCCACGGGACGCGGCCGCGCCCTTCCCCGCCGTGAATGTGCCCGGTGTCCGCCCGCGCTCCGAGCCCGCCCAGCTCTGCGCACCCCGCGGCGGGCTCTTCCCCGGGGCGCGACCCTGCGAGGGCCCCGCCGGGGCCGCCACAGCGGCGGTGTCGCTCTGCCCCTCTCCGGGAGACACGGGCTCTCTCCGCCCGGACGAGGGCGGGCGTGCCCGTGTGGGGCTGCTCTTCTCACCGTCCGGCTGGGCACGGACGCACCACACACCCGCCCAAGAGACCCGGTGTCGGCCCGACGGAAGCACCGCAGCGACGCTGTCAGCCCCGTGGGGTGGCGAGGCAGGGCCGAGACCCATGGCGGGGAGGAGGAGCAGGAGCAGCCGCAGCTGGGATTGGGGCCCGCCGGCACCGCCCGGCCGGCCGGGGGGGAGGAGGCGGCGGGAGGAGGAGCGGCAGCGCGGACCGCAGCGAGCTGGCGGGGCTCGGCGCGGCGGTCCCTGAAGATGGCGGCGGCGGAGCCGGGCGCAGGTCCGGGCGGCGGGGGCTCCGTCCCCGTCCTTTTCTGCTTCTCGGTTTTCGCGCGGCCCTCCAGCGTGCCCCACGGCGCCGGCTACGAGCTGCTGATCCAGAAGTTCCTCAGCTTGTACGGGGACCAGATAGACATGCACCGCAAGTTCGTGGTGCAGCTCTTCGCCGAGGAGTGGAGCCAGTACATCGACCTGCCGAAGGGCTTCCTGGTCAACGAGCGCTGCAAGGTGCGCCTGGTCCCGCTGCAGATCCAGGTGAGAGCCGGCGGCGCGGCAGCTCCGGCCGCCACAGGTGCGTGTGAGGGCGGGCAGCCCGTCCCGTCCCGCTGCGGCAGCCCCCGGCCCCTTCCGTGGGAAGCGGGGGATCTTGGAGCGGGCTGGGATCCTAGGCGCAGTCCCCACAGCTCGCGCTCACCTTCTCTCCGTGGAAACTTTTGGTTTCCTAAGCGGGAGAGGCAGGTGCACTTTGTGCCACATGCGTGTGGTAACTGGGCTTTGCCTTCAGCTAGCCAGAACTTTAGTTGGCGTCATGAATACGAAAACAAGTCAGGTCGCTGAAGTAATCAATGCTCTCCGTTAAATCAGGCTGCTGGTGCTACCTGGCCTTAACCGGAGGTAATGCTGCGAGGTGGAAACTCACAGAGTGCTGGTAAAGTGGGCTCTGCCAGAGCTCGGTATCCTGACTTGTAGTCAGGACCTCTTGTATCCCTCTTTGCCTCAAAAAGCCCTTTCCGATATACAGGTTTATAGCTTGGTAGTTCTGTAGCCACAAACTAGGAAGCCAGACTGCCAGATAGATGCAGTTACAGATTCTTTCTTATGAAGATACTTCTATGCCCAGTAGAGATTGGTGCAGACTGTGCTGTAATATCTCCACTCAAAACACATTGTTTCTTCCCTTCTCCAGTATCAAAGAATTCAGCTTAAAACCTAACAAACCAAAACAAACCCCATTTTCATTCAGAATATGTTTTTTAAATTTCTAATTAG
The DNA here is from genome assembly GCA_017589585.1 of Phylloscopus whistleri. Classification (NCBI taxonomy): domain Eukaryota; kingdom Metazoa; phylum Chordata; class Aves; order Passeriformes; family Phylloscopidae; genus Phylloscopus; species Phylloscopus whistleri. The sequence goes on along the minus strand of JADMLD010001058.1, from coordinate 714,532 downwards.
GGAGTTCTAGTTTGCCTAGCCAACATTTCTAAGAAGTTGGAAAAGTATTATCGTAAAAGCTGAAATATTGCTTGTCTTCTCTTAATGTTTTCAGGAATGTCTGATTCTTCCTGTTTGTAAACTCTGCCTAATCATAGTGTCTTGTACTCATGAACTCTCAACGTGGCCTGTTTGCTTACACTGTACATCAAGGATGCCCTTGGCCATCTTTTGTTTTATTCTTAGCTTCATGTATGGAAAGAATGGTTAAGAAGAGCAAACTAGTTTAATAACTTATTATTAACTCTCATCATATTCAGTTAAAAACTTTTCTGTTTCTGTGTTGTAAACAGAATTTATGGGAGCTCAATCAGAAAAACTGGAAGGGAACAGTCTTTTCAACTTGCAAAAAAAGTTGCTATGGGTGTTAATTAAAGCAGGGATTTTAAAAACAGAATTATTGTATTCTGGACATAAAACAGTGTTGCAGGTTGGAATTTTAGTTCTCATTTGTGCATGCAGATCACTACTCTGCAGACTCCCTTGCAGATGCCTTCTGCGCTGAAACTGTAAGTGCAGCTCAAGCATTTGTAGCAGGACATCCGTCTTGGAATAAAGGTCAGTATTGAGACAAGGAGGGATACATCACTCCCAGGGTGCAAATGTGCTAGGCAGCTTTGACTGCAGGGATTCAGGATGAACCTATATTTTATGCATTATTGCCTATTTGATTGCCTACTTACACCAATACTGTTGCAGTTCTGTGACGATTGCAGCTGTTGATATGAAAAGGATAGTATTTGTGGGTGTTCCTTGATATATTTCAGCAGCTGTAAATGAGCTGAAGACATCTCAACTGAGACATCACAATGTTGTCAGTCAGCTTGCCTTAAGCCAGAGACAGGTGCTCAGAAATCACTTCTTTGAGAAACATTTGGTATGATACAGACACAGCTGTGCTTTTAAAGACCTTTAGGACTTAATGATGGGAGTATTATACTTTCTGTGTATTCATTCAGGCATTGCCACTAATGTACGCCCTTTTTCACTTCCCTCCTGCCATTTCTCCCTTCCTCCCTCCCTCCCTGATGTTTTATCTGCAGTTACGCACAACATTGATTTGTCAACTCTGTGTGTGGCATAGTCAGTTGAATCCCTGTTTTGGATGTATGTTTCAAGAGGGACAACTTTTGCTCGCTGATGTGAATAGACTTTCATATTTGGAAAGATATTTCTGATTTAAAATTAAAATTCAGAGATGATAGCAACTGTATCCCCAGACAATAATTTCAGTGTTTTTATATGCACGTTTTATGATGTATGCATTTAGTTGGAGGTAGCATTTTAACATTTAAGGCAGCTGGTGTCCATAATCTCTGAAATGTTATCCTTCCATTTTGATTCCTGGGCAGGCCTGTCATAGAAGGATGCCTTTTGATACAATAGCTCGTGAGGTGCCAGCATCAAATGATATTTGACTGGGCTGTTTCAGTTTCTGCTGCTGAGAGGGCCAATAATCTCATGGAGAAATTGCCATATGCTGCCATTGGGAAGCCACTCCATGAACTCAGTTCAAGGCTTGATCTGTCCGGGGACATTTGCTCTCTGGTTGTTTTATGCCATTGTACCATCCTCATGTACGTACATTTGTTTGGTTTGGGTGTCCTGACACGGAACAATCCCCTAAGCTTTTGATGGCCACGCAGTGTTAGGCAGGCTGGGGGAGTGCACTGCTCTGTGATGTTCTGCCTGGCTGCCGCTCCTCAACCACAGACATGCAGTGAAGAGGGACATTTCCTCAGGCCTTTCCCAGCTGGAGGGACTGTATCTGCTTTTCATAAATTTTATGTCTTCTAAAAGTCTTTTAACAGAAGACTATAATATTTATAGTTTGGGTGAGGGAATGCAGGACCACTTTAATCGCCTCTAAATACAGTTAAATAGTGCTACAAAAATTCTTGTGTTTTCCTGTAGTGTTGTAGTTGCCTTTGGAGGAGAGAGGTAAGGAAAAAGATTTGGTGGTACCCAAAGAAAAGACAGCTATATGCACATTACAGCTGTGTAATAGAGGAGCTTAGGCAGCTTACAAATATAACCAAGAGAGGCTATTTCACAGTTGCTGTCATAACTTCAAGGTGACTTCTCCTCAAGAGGACTTGTGCTCTGTATTTACAAACTGGTAAACCTTAAGGTATTGAAGCTAAAAGGGTAAAATTATTGCTGACATCATTGCATAAAGCACATCTATTTCAGGATGGTTTTTTGAGACAGGTTGATGTCTCAGGCTTATCTTTCTTGAAAAAAACTGCTTGCAGAATGATATTCAACTGTTGCTGCATGATAAGGTAAATATAACAATTAATACATAGATTTTTGCTGTCATTGCACTGATACTGATGCATATCTGATACTGTTTGGATAGTTTGGAACTAGAACTAACAGTAACTCAAGAACCCAAGTCTATTTTCTGAAGACCAGGAAAATCCAAAGCATAAATTGAAGAGGTACTATTTGGGGGTTTTAGGGTGAAATTACAAATATTGATACATTAGTACTAAATAGTGCTTCCTAAATAAGTACGTGTTTTTGAAAAGCAGCATGTGGAACCTTAAAGAAGGGGGAAAAAAGCGCTGAAGATACTGAAAGAGGATTTTTTTCCTCAAATCCAGACTCCTTGTTTGTTTATCTTTACTCTGCAGCAAGCATTTTAGTAATCTTAAATTTTGCTGAAAACTTTTGTACTACATTAGTTATATGTACATCATGTGGTTTTTTAACTAAACCTGTCATTTTAAAATGCTCAATTACATGTGAAAAGCTGCACATTGGCTTAAGATAAATATTTATGTTTCTAAATTGAAGCACTTGTAACCTATTTTTCTCTTGAAATACATCAAACTGAATTTATTCATTTTTTTCATTTGAAAGGAAGGCAGGAAAGTACAACTGAACCTTACAGATTTCCTTTAAGAAATACAGAAGAAAAGGTGATAGCTTCTTTTTGTTATTGTCTCTTTTGTGTCACTCTTTAAATACCAAGGTTGCAACATCCCCCCCATCTGCCCTTTTAGTAGATAACCTTGGCATGAGATTTATAAAGTCAGTAGTGATGTTAAATGGGGTTATTTCTTTGGTTCCAGTTTCTTACTCATTACAAATACTGTAGGGAAATTTCATTTTGTATGTATCATGATTTCCTGGACTTTGAACAGGGAAAGTACAGATAAAAAGCCAGTATATGTGAATATTTTTGTAAATCTGAACCTGTAATTATAGTACTTCATCACAATCACATTTTGTCTGATTAATAATAATCAGCAGAGATGATATAGATGTGAAAAATCACCTCTCCTTTCCTACCTAGGTCTTTTCTAGAGTAGGATTTAAAGCTGTGTGACTCGTGACAGCGTACCTTTAAATCCTGGTCTGGACAAGGTCCTAGGGATGACTTTTGTAGCTGGGTAAAAGAGCTGCATCAGGTTACATGGCCACTTGATGTACCTATTCTGGTTGTGCTGTGGGTAACCTTCAGCTGGAGGACAAAATATCATAACTAAGAGAAATGAAGTGCAACAAATGGAAATGCTTATATACTGTTGAGGGGAACTTCAGCTCATTTGGGTTTTGATGGGGTTTTTTAACTTTTATTTTGCTTTTAATGTTATTGTGGCTGGGTAGATGTTATATGCAGGGTGGATTCAGGCAGGTACTGTGTGGCTGCTGTAGCTCACAATCCTTGCCCAGTCTGTCTCTTTCTGCAGTGAAATCAAACAGGTGTTGATGTGCCAGGCCAGGTTTGATGTTTAGGTGTGGTTTTGCCCTCACACCAGCTCTTTGGGATGTGGCACTGGGGAGGTCTGGGTGATTTTCACTGCCAGATGTGAAATGGGGGTGTCACATGACCCTGACACGGCATTGTTGTAGAAGGGGAGGATGGCACTGAAAGCGAGTAGTAAGGATTTACATGGCACACTAAAGAACTAGTAAACTAAACCTTTCCTTTATACATAGCAGATACGTATATGAATTTATTTATGGACTGTGTTAGCTACTATTTATGAAACAACTTCAAATTCCTTTCCGCTGCGCTCTGTCCTTCCCACATCTGCTCTTCCAGGTAACACCAGCAAGTGCTGACTCTTTGATCTTAGCATCTATTTCTTCCAGTTTCCTCTTGTTCTGCCACAATTCGCATTGCAAGCTAATCAGAAATAAGTATGAAAATCAGTATATGATTTTTTTGTGTTAGATTAAAGCTTTTATTTAGCAAATATACAGTTGACACAACTTTATTTTTGAGAGCTGCTGGTATGAATCTGAAGGCATAAATTAAATCATATGAAACCAACTTGACAATAAAGAAAAGCAGATACAGTGCTTTTGCTCCAGGTGCCTGTGCTTTTTGACATAAACATATGAGATTCAGTGGAAGTCTGTAATAAGGATACTACATGGCTGGAAAGACAATCAGTTTTCTTCTGCACTTCACTGTCAAATCAGAATAAAATTGAATTGTGCTCTTTAAGATGGCTTCCAAATCCACTGTTTTTAATTATTCCATTGTCCTTGTCCTTGATGAAACTTAGGGCAGGCAAATACTGTTTTTGCAGAAAACAGGTTGGAAGGAACTGCAAGCATCTGAAAAAGCAGACTTCAGGTATTTCAGGACAAGTTGGAGAAACAGGGTGCAATAAGATGCACTTCAAGATGGAAGTAGCAATGTAGAAATAATCAGCTACACAAATAGAGGATGAGGGAGAGTTCAGGGGATGATTTATGAGTTTAAAATGCCCCTCAGGAGTCTAAGTATCATCAATTATGAAAAGAAAAAATACTGTACTGGAAAGTACAAAATAAACAGGCCCTGGAAGCGCTGTGAATTGGCTGATATTTGAGGCCCTGCTAGAGCAGTGAAGTTGTATGTGCAGAGAAACACTGCTGTGATAGTAGTATTGAGTGCCTCATTCCAGACTGCTATTTGAAAACTACCCCAGGGAGGACCATGAAAATAATTTGAGTTGTAGGAAGAAATACTAAAAGCACTAGATACATTTTAGAATAAGGAGGGGGAGGGGAAGGCCCAAAGGGAAATCTAAAGGTCTGAGTCTTGAGGTCTGATAATAAGTTCTGCTCATGGTTTTATCCATGTGAAGGAGGATGGTAACGCTCTTGTGTTTCAAATTCACTGTGGACCTAACTGGAAATAACACTCTTAAATGTCAGCAAAGGAGCTGTGGATGGGAAAACACTGAATGGTAAAGGTAACAGAGTTGTGGGATGGGTTTTATAGGTGTTCTGTTGCTGATGGGTCAGACCATGTAGTTATCTGTGAAGACTATTTGTTTATTTGATCCTTCTGTAGGGGCAGACTATGCAGCTTCTTGAAGACTTTCCTACTCTATTCACATTTTTTCTTCTGCTAGGAATGGTAGTGCCATCTGCTGCACTGGCAGAGGAAGGTCCATACCAGGGCAGTAGTTTAACTTCACATAGGTCATTCTGCAGTCCATGATGGTTTGCATTAGTTCAGACAGATCTTAAAAAATTACAGAATTACAGAATCAATTAGGCTGTAAAAGACCTCTGAGATCGAGTCCAACCTATGACTGAACACTGCCGTGTCAATTAAATCATGGCACCATCTGCTACCTCCAAGTCCTTCCTTCAACGCCTTCAGTGACAGCAACTCCACCACCTCCTTGGGCAGCCTGTTCTAACATCTAATCACCCTTTCTGTGAAGAGTCCCTCCTAATGTCCAACCTAAATCTCCCCTGGTGCAGCTTTTAAAGTGGTGGAAAGACTTAAAGGAGAAAATTATGATAGTCTTTGCTTGTCGTACTAAAAGCTTGTCTGCTTTTTCAGACAAAATGACGCATTCTATCAGTGGGAACCACACATATAAATATTGTTTATTCCAATTATTCTGTTTTTATTGCTGAGCGGTAGGAAAGTTAAATGTCATGATTGACTTCTGTGATGGTAGTAAGTGCCAGAGCTGGAATGGGTCACAGTAGGTGTTTCCTGTGGTGTTGAATTGTACATTAATGCTGCCCACCAACTGCTTTTTGCATTGTTCAAGCATGTAGATGGATGGTATTCAAGAACAAGGTGGTTATTTAATTTTATGTCCAATCTTTCTTGGTCCCAGGCCTCATTTATTACCTGATGTAGAGTTGCAGAAGGGTTATTTGGTAAAAATATCTGGAGGCTGCCTTCCCTAACCCCTTGATCAAATCAGTAACTGCATTGGTGAATGCTGAAAATCTCCAAGGATGGAGATCTCAAAACTGTGGTAACCTTTTTCAGTGCAGCTGTATCTTCCTGGTGAAAAAGTTTTTCCTGATGCCTCTTGTGATGGTCTTCTGTCTTCCTGTGGTATTATTGAGCCCAGTGTTACATTATCTGCACTGTAGTTGTTACTACAGTTGGCTCTGTAACTGCTTGTATTAATCGTGTTGCTTCTTGGCTCACAAGGACTGGAGGAGCCATGTTTATGAATGTTTGCTGCTTTGGCAGCAGTGGTGTCATGAATCTGAGAATTGAGGGAATTTAGCATTTACAACTGTTAGCCTACAAGTAATTTTCCCATCAGTTTGAAGAGGACATTGCATATGTTTAAGCATGGCCATTGCTAAGCATGGCCTTGGGAATTGAGATCAACAGCATTTTATTCTGGAGACATGCAGTGAATCAGTGAAAGTTTTGGAACTAGTATTTATTGATTCCCAATTCCTTTGTGGTGAGTTGACCTTGGCGGGCCACCAGGTGCCCACCAAGCTGCTCCATCACTTGTTCTCAATAGGACAGAGGGGAGAAAATATGATAAAGAAGCTCATGCACTGAGATGAGGACAGAGAGGGGTCACTTGCCAATTACCATCATAGACAAAACAGACTTGGGGAAATTAGTTTAATATTTTGCTAATCAATAACTGAGTAGAATAATTAGAAATAAGAGCAAATGTAAAAACACCTCTTCCCCATCCCTCCCTTATTCCCAGGTTTAGCTCTACTTGAAACTTCTCTACCTCCTTCCTTCAAGCAGCACAGAGGGATGGGGAATGGGGTTTGTGGTCAGTTCATAAAACTTCACCTCTGCCACTCACTCTTCTGGCACTCTTCCCCTTCTCCAGGGTGGGGTCCCTCCTGTGGGAAATAGTATGTCATGAAGTTCCCAAATGTGCACCCTTCCCACAGGCTGCAGTCCTTCTCTGCATACTCCAGCATGGGCTCCTCTCTAAAGAGTCACAGGTCCTGCTAGGAGCCTGCTTCAGCATGGCCTTTCAGAGTCACACTTCCAGGCCTTCTTCAAGGCTCTGCTGTGGAGTCCTCCACAGACTGGAGGTGGAATTCTGTTCTGCTGTGGAACCCCATGGACTGCAGGGGCACAGCTGTCTCACCATGGTCTTGCACCAGAGGCTGGAGGGGAATCTCTGCTCCAGCACCTGTGGCACCTCCTGTCCCTCTTTCTGCACTGATCTTGATGTCTACAGGGCTGTCTCTCCCACATATCCTCACCCTCCTCTCCCAGCTGCTGTTGGACAGTGGGGTTTTTTACCCTTTCTTAAATATATCAGCAGAGTTGTCACTGGCATCACTGATGTAGCAGATCTGTCTTGGATTCATCTGGCATTAGTGCCCTCTTGACGTGAGGCTGTTTCTGGCATCTCACAAAAGCCACCTCTATGGCCTCCACTCACTACCAAAACCTTGTCACATAACCCCAATACATTGCACTCTTCCAAAATACATTCTTTTACAGATTTTGTAATTTTGTTTCAGTTTAAAACATTACAGCCTCAGATTGCAGAAAATGAAGTGTATATAATTAAGGGGTACTTCCAAGAAGCTCTTTGTTCAATTCGATTTATCTGTCTGCTGAAAAGCTCCTGAATAGACATCGTTTCCCTTGAGTTGCCTTACAACTAAATAATAGTATGTAGTTCTTTTCTTTCCCTGTAGCTTCCATCTGAAGCCCTCTACTTTGGTTCTACAGGTAGTGCAAGTAATTTATTTACACAAATACAAAGCACTCTTTTCTTACACATTTAAGTATTTGATTTATTTTTCTTATCCCTTCCCTTCTACCCTATTAGGTAGCTCGTATGAGGGGAAACTCTAGGAGATTACTTTTGTCATTAAAATGTACTCAGTTTGGTTTCTAATATTTACGGTCTTCTCTACTTTCATTCTAGCCTTTGGATTTTCATCAGTTGTGCTAAAAGATGTCATAGACAAATCAAATTGACTACACAATGGAAGTATTGAAAATGTGTATACATAAAATATTTGAAAGCAAGTGGAAATCTCATTTTTTTTAACTTTAATTTATCCTGAGTCTATATCAGTTCCAAGAGTTGTGGATTTAAAAAATGAATTTGAAGAATGTAATTTTGCTTTTGGTACTTGCTTTTTTTGTTATAATTTAGGCAGTATGTTCTCTGCCCCCTTCAGAGTTCAGAAATTTCCATGTACATTTATGTTGATTCATAATAATAATAAAATCTTGATTACATATTGATGATTATACCGTACTGTTCAGTATCAGGTATTTGTTTGAATTTAGAAACATATCAAAATCAGGCTTGAAAAACCTTTCTCCTATTTTGACTCATAACATAAAGTAACATAAATCCATGATCTAGCAGAGATGTTGCAGACTCTTCCTTATTCTGCTGCATTTCTGAAGGGATGTCCACTGCCATGGAAAACATTACCTTTATTTCTTTTTTCAGATTACTACTTTGGGTAACCTGACACCCTCAAGCACTGTTTTTTTCTGTTGTGACATGCAAGAACGATTCAGGCCTGCCATCAAATACTTCGGTGATATTATCAGTGTGGGCCAACGACTGGTATGTTTGCTTTCTTTTGTTCTTTTTGATCACTCACTGTAAACTATTATTTTACATACAGTCTAACAATTACTTAGTGTTAGGTAATAACAATATCTTTGTTATTATTGTGGTTTGTTTGCTTGTTTGTTTGTTTTGGGGTTTGGGGGTTTTGTTTGTTTGTGGGGTTTTTTTATGTTTTCGTCTCTGTCCCCTTGCAGCTCCAAGGTGCACGGCTCTTGGGAATTCCAGTTATTGTCACTGAACAGTATCCCAAAGGTCTTGGCAGCACTGTGCAAGAAATTGATTTAACAGGAGCTAAACTTGTGCTTCCCAAGACAAAATTTTCAATGGTGTTGCCAGAAGTTGAAGCAGCATTAGCAGAGATCCCTGGTGTCCGGAGTATTGTCCTCTTTGGAGTAGAAGTAGGTGCCTTGCCATTCTGATGCTGGGTTATGGTAATGTCTATTGGTTCTCAAAGGGGGCATAACTTTTATTAATTAAATAAACCAACTCAATTTCTATTACTTAGAGCTTAGATATTCTCTACAGAATAAATTATTTTTGTGTTGTCTTTAATATTATCATAATAAAATTTGAGATGAGATACTTGTCAACTACAGGCACTTGTCTCAATCTTAAATGGCATTTAAAATGCATATTGAGTTCCCTAGTACTGCCAGGGGTAGAAAAATATGTATTTGAACTCTAATTAGTTATGAGCTCTAATTTGTGATTGTGTTACTTTCAGTTTGTAAGAGTGATTTCTTGGTGGCTTTTTTGCCTTTGATTTCTCCCCTGTAGACTCATGTCTGTATCCAGCAAACAGCATTGGAATTAATTGGTAGAGGTCTGGAAGTTCATATTGTAGCTGATGCCACCTCATCAAGAAGTATGATGGACAGAATGTTTGCTCTTGAGGTAAGTTTCTTAGTCAAGGCTTTCTTTGCCTTGGATTGGTATGTTAAGTTCTCTGCTTATTGTAAGCTAACGAGGAATTTTTTTGGACAAAGCAGTGGATAAATGTAGATTTGAGAAGAGGTGGGTGCTCTGATTCTTAAAGTAGTATCAAAAATGGAGAAGTACTGCCTTTTTTTTTCCTTCTTAAATTATGATTTAATATGCATAACCCAGTTTGGGATGTTTGGAATTTAAAAGTGATTGTTTCATACAATACAGATTTCTCTGTATAAACATTAGCATTTTAGCATATCCCTTTATGCAGTGTTATCTCTACTGCAGAGTAAAAGTGCTATAAATTTTTTGGCTTTGTTGTTCCAAAGACTATTTATTCAGGTGTTGAAATTCTTGAAGTGCAATGAAATGCAGTATATGATCCTGTTCAGATTTCAATGTACTTCTGTCCCTCCTTCTGCTTTTCCTCATCAGTGCAAATTAAATCTTAATCGCAAGACCCTGATTATTGTACAGATTCCCCTCCCCCCTGCTTTTAGGAGCTTAGTCAAACTTAGTGTTCAGAAAGTGGAGATAAATGTAGCAAGAAGATTTAACTGCGCATGCAACTATGTGGTAGCAAATTCATGCAAATGATTTTTTGATGGTGTACTCCTAACTTGCCTACAGGCATCACTGTTGAAAATCAAAACCTGATATATACATTAAGTATTGCAATTTTTGCCTCAGGCCCTAACAATTATTTGAAGTAGAAACTGATAATAACCACAGCATGTTATACTTTTTCATAGATTTTGAGAAGACTTAATTTCTTAAAGGCTAAAGAGAAATCCCCAGCATATAGTGATTGACAAAACCCGTGACTTTGATTAAGTGGAAACCTAATGTCAACTGTCACATAGAGCATAGGGACACACACAGAGTACAGGAGTGACTGAAGTCATGGACTTCCCAAATCAATGTGGTGCAGCAGCAGTAGGAGGCAAAACAAATATAGAAAACCTGAAATCTGGTTTTGTACATTTATCACTTACACTGTGTCTGTAAGCACAGAAGTTGGGACAATGCAGTAAAGGTTAAAACAGTGATTAGCTAACTTTGCTTTACTTTCTAATCAAAAAGGGTATTGATCTTAAAAGTGTGATTTCTTGCAAAAGCCGTAAATTTTTCAGTTTTAGGTAAGTTTTTGGTACACCTTTGCAATGCTTTCTCAGTAAGCAAAAGAAAACATTTTGCTGTGGTCCCTTATGTCATCAGTCATTACAATATGATTCAGCCAACCCTTGCCATGCGGTGTTGAGCCAGCACTAACACCTTCTCTGCTGCACATGGCAGCACATACCAATGTTGTCCTCTTCTTGCATCACTTAAAAATGCTGCTGAGGAACGTGGGCTAGAGCAAGCAAGACATGGGCATGCTTGGGAGGAGGAGACCAGGAGAAATGGACGTGTGTTGGACATGTCCTTAATCCCGATGGACTGTGCCGTTACATTTCTTAGGGGAGTGGTAACATACTAAAGTCTTGGGTGTTCCTGCTTTAGTTTCACCGTAGAGGGCACAGTTTCTAGTGACATTCTTTTAATGAGTGAGTCTAACATTGTCTCTTGTGCAAACTTATGCAAGCTTGTGAGCTGAGGTGAGTTTTATTGACCAGGGTTCCTGGACCATTTTCCTTACCTTTCTGGGAAGATGAGTGTAACATTTGCCTTTTCACAATAACACAGCCCTTCTCTATCCGCAATGACTTTACAAGAATAATAAAGAGTGGCCTTGCAGTGATAACAACTAGCTTCCTCAGCAACCCAAATAACTCCTGCTGGTCCTACCTGCCCCTTCAGTTCTCCACATTTCCCATCACATAGCATGTGTTTTGATTGTACTGGTGATGAGTATGCAAATACCTGAGCAGGTGTACTAGGAAGTGCAATTTGACTTAATTGATAACGAAAGCTTTCATGTCTGCTCGGATTACAGGTTGTCTTCACTTCTGTTGTGTGCTTAAAAATGACAGCAGGCAACATCTTGTAGTTAAAAAAATCCTCAGAAACCAAAAAAAATCTAGAAATTTTCATTGATGAGATAACTCAGCCCAACAGCTCAAGGTTGTGACTATTCTGAATCTCTGCCCTGTCTGATGAAGATGTCTTATGGCAGTGCTTGGTCTCGGATTGAGACAATTTAGTCTGCTCCTGCTGGATTTCTTTTCTGTTGTCTTTTCTACTTGTTTCTGCAGTGTGGATCCAACATACTGTCAATACTTCCCTTCTTCTCAAAGACAGCATTCTAAGAAAACTTGTGATTTCCTTGGAAATCATCTGATATACTTACCAAATGCATCTCTTAATCTCTGCTAATCGGAAATCTATAAAAATTGTATTTAGTCGTAGGAAAGGTATAAGGCAATGCCAGCCTCTTGTTACGGTATGTTTTGCTTTTAAAGAGATGTTCTCTCTTTTCAATCAATGTTTTACAGAGGGCAATGATTTTTTAAGGGTCTAGATTTTATATCATCCATACTTGTTAAAACCAAAGCCTTTGTATTCTTGGAGAGGCTCATGTTGCCATAATATTTCATATTAATTTTCCTATTTTTCTTCTCTTTTATATGCATGTGAGGTTTAACAAATATGGTTGTATGGAGTAGGAGAGCTGAGGAAAGTAGCTGCTTTGTTTCAGCTTCAGAATATTGAGAGACTTGTTGCTATAATGGCAAGCAGTAAGCATTGACTTCAGTAAATCCAACCTTGTTAGTTTGTTGTTACGTAGACTGTAGTTTATGTAGTTTACATGTACTTTACAGGTTAGTCCCTTAAAGTTAATAACTTTCACCCATCAGTTGCTTTGTAGTAGAACAGCTAGAAAGTTTGAAGCTTCTCTTTGCTTTAATGATTGCAATTGAAATCTGTATGTACATATCTCTATTCTCTGCTACTTGCCCTGCCTTAGGTCTTTCAGGATCCCATTAGATTTGGTGGAACATGCAGTGTGAGGGAAGGAAAGGTGCCTCCATGAACAGTTTTACTGCCAAAGCAACTGTATGATGGCTGGGAAAATGATGGGGGGCATGGGTTGGTCAGCCTTTGCTGAAGGTAGCTTTGTTATTTAAGCAACAACCACAGTTTTGAAAGTCCAGTAAGTTTACAGTAAGTATTGTGCCTTGGGCTACATGAAGCCCAAGCCCTGCTGAGTTGCCCACTTACAAGACCTGGCAGAGCTCTTTTGATTTTGCTTTCTCTGCAGCTATACATTTTATCCTGTAGCCTGTGAAAACTGACTCTGGAGTTACTGTCTGTAATGAAACATCATTTAAAAAGAGCTGTTGTTGTGCCAGTATGATTTATAGTGTGTGTAGAAGAGATTTTCCTTCTTTCTCCAGAGATTGTTGCTACTAGTGTGCTCTGTAGTCCAAAAGCTGAAGTAGTGGTACATAACAACTGAAAGAGAAATTTCTTTCTTAATGCTGTTAGGTTGGACCTTGCTATTTTATTTTTCCCCAGGCCTTTCGTCTGCATGAGAGTGAAGAAAGCTCTCCTCTGGGTTATGCAAAGGGAAAAAGATGTTATTAAAATGTGTGGGGCTGCTGCCTATTAAATCTGACTTGGGGAAAGAATCCAGTTCAAATAGAAAGCCTCATTTGTAATCCAGGGCAGCCTTTTGCCATAGGAAAGTCTGAACCCAGTCAGTTTTCATCCTGGCTTTATAAATTACACCACTAAGAAATGCTGGAATGGAATTGGCAGTACTTTTGTTAAGAGGAGATGATTTTAAAAATGATGTTTTTTCTTTCAAAATTCACTCATCCACTTTTGCAAATATCTTACATAATTTCCTCTCTGCTCTTTTATTTTTCAGCGTCTTGCACGTACTGGAATTATAGTTACTACTAGTGAAGCGATATTGCTGCAGCTGGTAGCTGATAAAGAACATCCAAAATTCAAAGAAATTCAAAATCTCATTAAGGCAAGTGCCCCTGAGTCAGGGCTCCTTTCCAAAGTTTAAAGCAGGCATGGAGGAAGCAGATCTCACTATCCTCTTTACAGAGGAAGGAAAGCTGTAAGCGCACATATACACCTTTCACTCAAAGTTTGGTAGGACTGTAAAAATAAAAATTGACGTACTTGTGCTTGCCTTAGCAAAATTGTCTGGTTATATGTCTGGGTGCCAGTGTGTTCTGTTTAGTTACAGCTGTCAGAGGTTTCAGATACCATAGGACCCTTTTGTTGTCAAATTCCTTTATTTCAAAAAAGTAAATTAACAGAGGTGCCTGCTAGTCCATACTATACACTGATTGTAACAGCTAAAAAAAATGCATATTTCTGTGACACCTCTTGATTGTGTGCTTTGCAGATGTTCTGTGATGTCCTGTTTTACTTTTGTATTAATAGAAGATAATTACTTACTGGATAAATGCAATGTGGTATGCTTTAATAGTCTATATAAATGAAGTATTTTATTAGGGCATAAATTAAAACTGAGCAAGATATATGACCTATATGTGCGCTTTTGTTGTCTAGGATAAAACTTAAGCACTTTGCTTCATAGACAAGACATATAAATCAAGCAGAGCTGATGTTTGATTGCCCTAGGTAGCTGAAGTCTGCATCATGACTTTTGATTATACTGAAATTGACTGCCCAAGGCTGTACTTTACTTAAGTGTATACAAACTGAAAACTGTTGTGTAATGAGTTCTTCATAACAACTGGTGTAAACTCTTCAGAACTTGAGAATATTACCAAAGCTTTAAATTGGAAATGCTAAGGATGTTTAATAGTCAAAACTTCAGGTTCGAGTGCTAAATCAAAGAATACGATAAGATTTATTTTGCTTTGTTTTACCCCCAGTTTAGTTAGATTGAATAATTCTATCCAATTTACTCTGGAGGGCTCTGAAAGAAGGCTTTGCTTCTCTGGTTTTTGTGCTTTTTTTTGTGGGCTGTAGTTGGGTGGAGTTTGAATAGAATCTAAAAATAGGTCTAAAAACATTCTTCAGAAAATAGCATCTTTAACATAGTGATATATATTTTTTCTATCTAGAACTAATCTTTTAACATGTGATTGTTCATAAAGGCACTTCCTTCATGTTCTAGGGGATTAAATAATGTTGTATAAAGTTTACAGTGTGCCTGAGGCATTTATTTTTTTAAGAATACTAGAAGATGTCATACTAAACACTGATCTTTTTGGTAGAAAATCTATTATAAGTACATGTATTGTTTTAAATTGCTTATTTTCCCCACAAGATGGCTCTAAAAGAATTGTTTCATGAATAACAATAGTTTCAATTGTTTCATATAACCTTTATATGTTCAAAACAAATAAAGAGTTAACATTTGCTGTCTCTCTTTCGCTTGTGATATTTATTGTAGAGCAAATCCTGAAAGCTGTGTTTGCCATGGACCTTATTCTAGTTTGTACAGCTGTGGAAGTTCTATGGATGTCATGGGAATTTTGTGTAAAGATCAAGGGTGGATAATGTCGAATGATTCTTGTCTTCTGCATCTAGTTAAAGTGTTATTTAACACTCTAGAATATGAAGAATGAACATTATGCTTCAAGCTGGAGGCTGGGGTGCAAGTTGTGTTAAGAACTCTTGTCCTGTATCACTGACCTACTTTTAACCTTCTTTTCTGGTATATTAATTGTGTTTCTTAGCAATACAAAGTTCACCTATATAAATCAACAGCTGTGCACAAAAATACTATTTTTTTAATGAAATAATGGGTTTATTCCCTTTTCACCTTTATGTGTTGATGGTACCAGGAGATGTAATTTAAGGAAAAACAGGCATTTTTTCACATGTTTATTTTTGAAACAGTATCAATTGCCTCAAAATCAAATGCATGGATTTTTAAGAGGTAATAGTATTGTTTACTAAAATTTTACCATTTTCGTAAGAAAGTAAGTTGAAGTGCAGATGTCACATCTTCCTTTACATTCCTCTTTTGCCACAAGGGGAATCATTGGGTAGCAAAATGGCACTAAAGAAGAAGGTATAAAATACATTGATACTCTCTGTGATGATTCTTTTTTTCCTTTAATTTGCATCACCTTCTTTGGCCCACTAGATTTTTGTCAAGATCCTTAATTTGTGTGGGTTTTTTTCCCCATAACCTTAAATTATAAGAATTGAGAAATACCCAGTGTTATCCTATAAAACTGAACTCTTAGATGTGAATTTAGGGGCAAAATACATTCCTTTTTTGTTAGATGGATGCTTTATTCAGCATTCGTGAGTAATTCAGATGAGATTTTGTAAGAGTGTTTGTTTTAAAGGAAGAGAAAAGAAGTTGCCATATTTCTCTTATGTAAAGTAAGTTTATTCCTTTGCTTCTTCATTGCTCTCACTTGTCTATACTCTCTGTTCTCTGACAAGTGGGTGTTCCGATCCAGTAGAACAGCATAAATGAGTTCTTTGAGAAGAGGTCTGTGGGCTGTTGCATTATCTAGAGTAAGTACTGTTTTGTCCTGCAAGGATAGGAAATAAATTAATGAAATAACACGGAGGAGGATTGCTTAAGGGTATACTCAGCTGATTGTGAAGAAGCTCTCTGTCAAGCTTTTCTGTATTTGAAGACTGCACCACAGCTATGGCTAAGCAATACAATTGTCACCTGCTGTAGGTGGCATCAGCATCATTTCTCTTTTCTTGGGGAAGCAGAAAGACACTTCTTAATGGAGAAGGGTGGTTTATTTTCCCTTGTAGGGGTTCTGGTTCTGTGTAAGGTTGCTAATACATTGTTTACCTCAGTGCAGTAGCTGATACATAAATGCTGCACTAAGTATAGTAAGATATGTGCGTGATTAGTTTTAATCTGCTTAAACCTTACAAAGTAGAGTATTTTTTTCTTATTAGGACCATTTAGGTTTTGATTTTAAAATGTAACCCTGTTTATTCACAGAACCATAGTCCTTTTATTATTTTTCCATATGCATGATAATTTTGTATGAACTAAAGCAACTAAGGTTTCCTGTAACCTTTGCAAAACATGAAAACAGAGAATGAATAAAATATTAGCTATCAGGAGCCAATGTTTTCTATTATGGCTGAAGAAATTATGCTGTGGGACTTTTCCACCATCATTTTTGCACTTGCCTGTCAGTAGGTCTCTAGCACATGTTCACTTAAATAAATCATGCTGCTTATTGCGTTTAATTTCTACTACACATAGGAAACACACTCTCAAATGCCTCCCCCCCGCCCCCCCCTCCCATATTTATTACTTTATCTTAACAATTGTATTAACCTTTTGGGAGAGAAGAATTCAGTCATTTTCTGCTGCTACAGACTGTTTTTTCTCTTGTGTAAGAGATGAAGGCTGGATACTTTGTTGCTTTAAAAGCTTTGTTTCAATTAAAATGTAATTGCTGGACCTCTGGAGCCCTGAAGAATGGCAAATGATGTTAAAGTTGATAAAAGCTTTTCCTTTGGTAAGGGGTGATGCTGACTAGTGGTGCTTTGTAGTCCACATGTTCTTCGGAGTATTTTTTTACTTTAAGTAAAAACTTTAAGTGGTAATGGCAGAAATGGCAGTGATTTCGAGAATCTGGGGTTTGGGTTTTTTTCTTTGCTTGCTGGATAAATTGGAGACAAAATGTACTGAATAGTTATAGCAGATGCCCTTCAGACAGGTTTAGAAAATCTGCTCTGCAAATGGAGTGTTGCAAGAAATCCATGAAAAAAAGTTCTGTTTTGATTATCCAGTGCCAGTTTCATCTTAGTAATTGGAATACTTTCCTCAAGTCGTTGTTAGCCCTTTCTGTAATCTCAAGTAGTACTTCTGAGATTGCAATTGATGGTATGTGCTGCTCCTCTTAGATGCAACTGTGCATATACATAAATACACCCCAAAATGTGCGGTTTGGTCTTTATTAATCATTTGAATTGCATAACTTAGTTTGCCATATGACATAAAAGGATATTTGCCAAGGACTGCTGTGAATGGAGGGAATTTATTAAGTATTAGCATGCTTAGGTCAGCTTAATAGACTTACAAAAACCGCCAGGGTTGGCAGCTCTTCTGCAGCTGACAGCATTAGGCTTTACTTAAATGAAACCCATTTATCTGCTCAAGAGAGAAGATTGAGCAAACAAATGAAGAGAGCAGTTAATAGAGAATAGATGGTGAAGTGCGAAGAAATGAGAAAGAAAAAGTTTTCCAATTATTACCAGTTTGCTTCTCTTTCTTTGCATGGGCATGTTAGGAAGCTGGAACTTTATTAATAGAGTTTCATACCTTAATTTTCAAAAACTGCAGTCATTGCCTTTATCTTGCTGTGCCCTTATTTTCTTCCTGCTCTGATTTTACCTTGTTTCCATTATAACTGTCCAAAAAGCAGACTCTGCTAAGCTTATTTTGGCTCAAAGTAACACAAAAATTGCCAACTGGAAGGGCAAATATTCTGCTATCAAATAAAAAAGAAGGAGAAGGTGTTGGAGAAAGACTGAAGATCACCACATGCTTGGCACTGATGTTCCCAACGCGGGTATTAGATGTGCTGTGGCATTCTGATCTTCAGACTTTTATCCAGAATTTAAGGATTTCATTGGGTATGTTAATAATTTCAAAGGAACTTGAACTGAGGCATTGCAGACAGGGAAGACTTCATAAAGTAGGAATCTTTGCTGATGGGAATAAGCTAACTGTTCATCAGTGTTTCCACTTTAGGCCTCTTAGATAGCTTTAAACCCATAAACTTAGATAATGGCTGAAATTAGTCTATCTTCTGTTTGTATGTGTATTGTTCACTTTTCTTATATTTCTACTCAGGCACTGAAAATCTTGGGGGTTTGTCATGTTGAATTACTCTGCTGGTTATTCCTATTAAAAGTTCTTTTATCCAAGGAATGCAATGACTACTGTGTTGTCTGCCAGCAGCAGTCAACTCTGTTGGTGCTTGTAACAGTGAGCTACTTGATCCATGGGTGACAGTGACGGGAAGTGACAAGAAGTATCAATGCTAGGACCATCCAAAGGCTCAGAGCAGGCTTTGCCAGCTCCAGGAGACAGACCTTTGCAATGCATAGTATCAATCACTCCAGGGAAACATTGCAAGAAGCCTGCAAGAGCAAAGTAGCAAGTTTCCTTCTAGGAAGCAGAGGTAGTTGAATGCTTTCGTCTCTCTCCTGGGGTCACATTAAAGGGAGGAGAGGCTAACGTCTACTATAAAACCACTCTTCCCTCCTCAGTGATAAACATAATTACTTGAAGGTCAAGCGGAAGACTGAAACTGAAAAGCTAAAGAACATCAATTTTATTATTTTAGACAGTTATTTTATTTTAATGAGTACTCAGGAGGATACTCAGTCTACAGGAGTTGAGCCCAGCAGCGAATGACAGTTCCAAGTCCCCCAAATACTGAAGATCTAACAATCTCCAGTCTGTAAAATGAGATGGGGTTAGAAAATTTTCCTGAAAAGTCATGATTTGTGGATGTCACTGTATTATATTAAATGCTTCCCTCTAATCACGTGTCTATGAAACATGGTTTCTCCTATAAGGAGTCTCATAAGTTCATTCTAGATGGCATATTTTAGTATATATTTTACTAATATTAGAAATTACGTTCATATTATCATTAGTTTAAAGCAATTGGGTAGCATATAGGAGGTTAACAATTTCTGATGGGAATAGCTAATGTGATCTCCTTATAAAAACATGTTTTCATGTAAAAAAAAATGTGTATTTTATACTCTGCATGTGGAAAGAAGTGCAGCAATATCTGCATTCCATGTTATTAATTACCTAAAATCCATGCTGAGTAACAAATGCTGGAAAACTGAGTAAAAAATGCTGAAGTGCTATGCTGAAGTAATTTCCTCTATGAAAAATCTGTTCTGAGCTTGTGAAGAGTAATAACTGAAAATATCTCTTGTAATGCATTGTAGTAGAAGAAGATGAGGATGTGTAACAAAACATCACACCTTGCAGGGATATGAAGTATAGCAATGAACAACAATAACATGAAAGTGGTTAAAATTAATTGAATGTGACTCTTTTTTTCTGCTAGATAGGTTAGTTAATGTAGGTAATCTATATTTCCTCTGCTCATTATCAGTAGTTGTCATTACTTGGGAAATAATTTCTGCATAATTTTTAACTTGTGCTCCAAATAGAGTTTAGATCATGTTTTTTCAACATCACCAGTATTGAATAGAAACTTCAAGTTTTCTCAACCTGTGCCTTCATTATGCCTTTACACTGACCAACAAGAGTCACAGAGGCCAGCCTGATTTGAGATAGATTCAGATAGGTCACCAGTCCCTTGGTGATCCTGCACCAGTGCTGCACAGCTGCACCAGGGAACTCTGAGGCAGCTCTAGTCCCGCTGCTGCTGCAAAAGTGTGTCTGTGACAGATACCACATAAAGTGGACCAAGATATGACATCTGAACAGCATTTGAAATAGCTTTTGACACACCTGTTATTCTGATGACTGAGCAGAGACAGCAATCAGGCCTTCTGAATTACATGCCTTTGAAAAAGGTTTTTAAGGGCTGCATTCCTGCCTCTTGTAGTTCTGAAAGTTCTTGTTGTCTGTTCTCCCGAGCTAATACATAGGAGATGATGCTCAACACACTGCTTACCTCCTGACATTATAGATTTGAAGAAAGCACATCCATTCCCAAAAAGGATCTGGTGGCAAAGTGGAATTTGGGTACAGCACCAGACTCTTTTTGTATTATGCTGATTTAAGATGATACTTCAAAACTTCGGTCATACACAGAAGAGGAAATCACTGTAGCCAAACCTTAACATTGGCATAGGAATGTAAGAATTTCTGCTATCAGAGACTTATTTGTTTCACGTTTTAAATCTTACAGGGAATTTTGTCACTGAGCATTGGAAATCCAGGATATGCAAGTGTGCATCAGAGAGGAGTAATAGAATTCAAATCCAAGTGCCAGTGTTGTCTTACAGTCTTCAGCAATGAAATGCAGTACTTACACACCTAATTTGTCAATAGAAAAAAACTGATGTGAAGTGAGGAGAAAATAGGAAGTAATTGTGACTTTATAGTGACATTCACACAAAATAAGGTTCTTAGTGAAACCCCACTGTAATACCGTTGATGCTTGATACAACCCTCTGCTCCCATAAATACTTTCAATGAATAGTCTCCTCTTTTCCTTGCGTCTGTAGGGAACAATAAGAGATCATTCCTTACTGGAATAAAAGTCAACAAATAAAAATTTCGGAGTACGTAAAAAGTGGAAACAAAATGTCTGTGTGCAGAGACACTGATTCTTCATAGCAGGGTTTTTACAGGCACTCAGGTGAAGTACGGGACAACGTTCCATTGCTTGTCTCACACCACAGCCTGTTTCTGAATACCAGTAGAAAAAATGTGGTAGAAAACAATTAGAATAGTATTTTCAAATTAACTTGGGTTCGAATACATACTAGAATGTATTGAAAAGCTTCAGTTTGCAGATAAGGGAAGTCACTTCCTTTAGATTCACTAAAAATTTCAGTTGTTTTCAAAATGTGGGATATTTCAAACTATTCAGTTTTGGACTGATCCTTCTACGTCATCAATATTTTAAGTCTATTACCTGTGTATGCACACAAGTAAATGTTTATGAAAATCTTTACCCTTTCACAAGTGTATGTTTCTATTATTAAAGCTGACTTCCTTTGATGTCATCCTTTATTCTGTAGCCAAGAGGCACACGAGATATCTCCCCACTGGCCACTTCCATTGAAATTACTGGACATCACTCTCCTGATAGTTTCTGTGAGGATCTCATTCTGAAATCCAGATTATGACACCAGTTTATTTGGGTTAAGGATTTCATTCCGGAATCCAGATTATGATACCAGTTTATTTGGGTTAATGATTTGATTAACTCATGACTAATCCTCTTGACTGCAAAGAGATTAGCCATTTCATTAAATGCAATAATTTCACCATGTGTTCCTTTAAACATGCTAAAATACTCTTTATTACTGCTCATCAAAAATCCTCAACATCTTTCACTGTTTCACAGTCTTTAGTGAGTTAAGTTTGTTTTTTCCCAGGGAAAGTAAATAATCTTTACTTTCTTGAATAATGTGTGGAATAAACAGAAGCAATTACATTCTCACCACTATAATAATTATCATTACTTAGCAGTTGTTACTAATACCCAAAACATTTTTTTCTGAAAATGCTAGTTGAATTCTTTTTATTGTTACATGCAACCTTACAAAGACTTAATTATTCTTCTAGTCTTTTTAAAACCTGATAGAGTAGACTCTTCTGTACAGAGTGTTACCTGTTGCTGCCCTGTAAGACAGAAAGGTCACATCTGCATTACCACATTGCATCCTTGAAAAAAAAATCAATAGTATTCAAGGATCAGTGAAAAGGGAGCACAGAAAGTTGCTAGGCAGGCATTATTTGTTGCCTGGATTCAGCAATGTAGTAAAAATGTAGTGTGGCTAGATTTAACTGTATTAAAATGGAGATCTCAGTTGGCCACAGTTGAGAGACAGCTTGGAAAGCTGTTCCTTACTGTTCTCCTGTTGTTAGCCATTATTTTCGAACTGAAAGGCTGGTGTCTGGCTGTGTCTTGTTTTGGATGTTGTAAAAATTTAGGAGTCCCAGGTACAGGCCAAATATTCAGTGTGAACGTAATTTTTAAATGGTTGACATTTTTGAACTAGTGGGACAAAAGGCAGTACTGGCTCTCTAGAAGAGGATAGGTTGCTAAATCCTAGCAAAAGAGAAAGCCATCAGAGCTTTAAGAGTTAAAATCATAAAAGACAAAAACATCAGCCAGGAGTGGCTTCAAACAGGAAATTAAAGACAATTGCAAACCATCAGAAGAATGTGTTTTTGAAATACTCCTCCAGTGGAGATGACATCACAAACTCTCACTATTTTCAAATAAAATATGTGTTTCCTGCATATCAAATCCTGCTAATAAATAGGAATGTAAGATATATTTGCTTCCAAAGCTCAGTATCTGGTTAAAATCTAAATAGTGAGCCAAACTGAATATTTGCCACTTCATGGAGACAAGCACTTTGCATTTGCACAGACCACCTAAGGCTGATGGGCCTCCTCCCGTGTGCAGTGAGATCATCAGTGGGTCAAGACCATAGCGCTCAACCAGCATTGTTTCAGACAAATCTCCCAACAAGCTAGAAAACTTTCTTTAGAAAAAAAACAAAAACAGTCCAGGAGCTGAATCCAAATCTCCTAAAAGGCTCAATAAATATTTAAATTTTAAATAAACTTTTGTTTCTGTATGGATAGGTAAGTCATTACCCATTTAAAAAGATTTAATTATTTTACCACTTTTTAAAAATTTGTATTTATTTTGCAGGACAGTATATCCTGCCAGATCCAAAAGCCTGGGAGAGGCAAGGCTGCTGTCCCTGTGTCCAGCCAGCAGTGTGGCTGTAGTTGGGTTTCCAGAAGGTAGAAGAAGCACATAGAGTGTATGTACACACCACATAGCTGCCAATACATGCATCCAGACAGATACCCGGAGTCCTCACACAGACACAGACTACACTGAGGGTGTCATTCCACTCCCCTCTCCGGGGGAATAGGGTGGGGGTCAATGAGTGACAAAGTACACACATATGTGGATGAGGTGTGTCCTTCTGGCAGCTCTCTTAGACCCTGAGTCTGACCAGCCACCACCCCTTGATCCCAGTCTCCCCAGCTGACATCGGGACACACAGCCTGAGGTTTCAGTGTCACACTGGCTGCTGTGTGTTGCACACACACACACGCACACACACACAGAGCTGGCTGGGACTCCCCTGTCCCTGCAGCCAACCCCTTGTGCTCTTGCCCTTGGAGGACCCCACACCCACTTATTCCTGTCCACTTTGCCGGACAAGCTTGTCATCCAGCATGATCCTCACTGGTGCTTGCACACCCACTCCCACTATGGCTGCTGCACCACAGATGTAGGTGCCTGTTCACCCCCTGACTCCAGCTGCTGCATTCAGACTCCATAAGTATGCACATACATGTGCACATGTGCAGCACGCACACACACACACACACACACTCTCACACGTGAACATAGAGTTGTAAGTGTGACAGAGCAAGGAAGGACTCTGGTGAGCAGCTGGGACAGGCTGCACTGCTTAGGAACAGGTCATGGCTGATGAGCACACCCAACTATTTTCCTGTCACCAGCTCTTTTTGCCTCCTCTCGTCACTTTCCTCTTCCTGGTCTTCCCCAAATCACTTCAACCTCTGATCCTTTTCCAAACATCTCAGTAAATCCCATGCAACACCAAGCTGCTCTTCCCTTGCATGAAAAATATGTTCCCAACCTGTGGCACTAGCCTCCCTCAGTCAGAATCATAGAATGATAGAATCATTAAAGCTGGAAAAGACCTCCAAGCTCCTGCACATTTAAGATTTCCTTTCTAAAGTGTGTCCAGCCTTCCTGGACCCTTTGTTATTAAATGCTGTTTCCCAGAGGACTCTCTGAACCAGTGTCCTGAACAAGCCAAGGTCCACCCTCTGGGAGTCCAAGGTCCAAGTATTTTGCTGATCCCCTTCCTTATTTCTGCACGAATCAAAAACTCTGTGATTGATTCATGGTCAGTGTGCCAAAGATGGCCTCTGACCACCACATCTCCCACAGCCCTTCTCTGTCTGTGAACAGCAGGTCTGGCAGGGCATGCCCTGCTAGGCTCCCCTACCAGCTGTGTCTGGAAGTTACCTTCCACACATTGCAGGAACCTTCCAGAATGTCTCCTCTCCACTGTGTTGGGTTTCCAGCAAACTAGCAAGTTTAATTCTCCACAAGATCAAGGGCTAGTGATCATGAAACATCCACCGACAGAATATTTCACTTCATCCTGGCTG
The DNA here is from genome assembly GCA_017589585.1 of Phylloscopus whistleri. Lineage (NCBI taxonomy): Eukaryota > Metazoa > Chordata > Aves > Passeriformes > Phylloscopidae > Phylloscopus > Phylloscopus whistleri. The sequence goes on along the minus strand of JADMLD010001058.1, from coordinate 689,980 downwards.
GGTGGTCTGTGACAGTCTCCCATCAGGATCTCTGCCCTGTTGTCCATCCCCCTGACAGCCACCCACAGGCACTCAGCCTTCTCCCCACTGCCCCTGAGCTCTGTACAGCCAAAACCCTCCCCAGTGTACAGAGCTGCCCCACCGCCTCTCCTTCCTCACCTGTCCCTTCTGAAGCGCTTGTAGCCATCCACTGCAGCACTCCAGTCATACCAGCACATTTCCATGGTGATAATTACATCACAGCTTCCTGCTGCCCATGGCTTCCATTGTTTGTTATCCATGCTGGGAGCATTGGTGCAGAGGCACTTCAGCTGGGCTGTCCTTGTCACCCCCAATACTGGCGTGTCACCCCAGGCTCATCTCTAGCTAGCTTGATCTAGTCTCTTTCTCCCTTTAAGCCTGTTCAGTCAGCACTGCCAGCTCATGGGCTAGCATCCTTTTCCAGCCTTTTATATAGGCAAATCCTACCTGTCTGCAGCAGTCCTGGTGCATAGAAACTAGCCCATGATCAAAACAGCCAAAACTCCCTCAGTGACACCAATCTGTAAGAGAAAGTGAGAAGCATGGCCTGGAGGTGCTCCTGATAACTAGTGATGGGTTTCCTGCTGGATGCACACATGAGTGTGGCAGGTCCTGTGACAGCCCTGGGAGGGCCATGGCAAGGGGTTTGTTCGTCAGGAAGCCTTATTTTGAGTTTCTACCTGCCATCCTGCTGCTGGGGTCCTCAGGGCTTGTGCTATGGGCTTCTGATGGGCAGGTGCAGCCAGGAGAGGATATTATCTGGGGAGTGCCCCTCCTGCTGTTGTCACCCTGTGCTCCTTGGTGGGTGTGCATATGAGCTTTGTCATGTAGCCTAACAAAATCAGTTCATCAGTTCATCAGTAACCATATATTTGCAGCTTTCTTTACATAAAGAAAGCAAGTGCCAAAAAAAATTTGATGACAAATTGTCTGTTATCTTTCAACTCACATGACTGTGAACACCCAATAGCAGTGCAGGGACATGACTTGTTGCATTGAAGTCTTTCATCTTTGTTTGCAAGAAAGCAAGTAAGGATGACGAAAGAGGGAGGCAATGCTTTAATTTTTTTCTGGGGTTACTAGCTGTAGTGAGTCTACTGTTAGTTCCTCCATAGTGTCTCATTGCTGGCTTTTAAGAATTGATTTTCTTGGCATCATTTACTATTGTCTGAGAAGAAGAGAACAGTAATTAATAAATATTCATCCTGGGGGAAAATTGTCTGCATGACTTATAAACTGGAAAATCTGGGTTAAGCAGGCAAGGTTGATAAAAGACTTAAACCCATTAAAACAAAATGACATTTGACAAAATCAGTCCCATTGGCACCTCTAGTTCTGTGAAGGAAAGCAGAAATTAGTACTGTTCCCTTCAATTTTTCTTCTGTTTTCTAAGTACCTGAGATAAAAGGAAGGAAGAGACTGCTTGCTTATTTCATGATGGCTTTGTAATCGAGATTTTTAATTAATACTTAAATTATTATTTTTAAACTACGTTAAACAGCATTATCTTTGAAAGATAAACATGTTTTATCTTTGTTCAGTATCATCATGAAAATAAACATGTTTTTCAACAAGAGTAACAACGACTTATACTGAATATGTTCTTTTCCATGATATTAAATAATTCTGCTTCAAGGGTATTTTTTGCAGGACTATACATATTTAAATTTTTCATATGTAACTGAAAACATATGTCATCATTAACACAAGGTATCACATTTCGAGGTCTTAGATAAAAAAAGTATTAATTTTCAGCAGAATGGACTTCAGTTGTATTAAAGTAAGCCAATTAAACTTCAGGTATACTGTTTTAGAGCCTGCCTTTTTTTTTCATATTTCAAAATTTCATATGCTCCTGGACATTTCAAGTAAGCACTAGTGTTTCTTGGGGCATCTCATTACAAGTGTAGCTTATCCCATAGGGAAGTGCAAATTGAATTTATTCTTTACATTTATTTCTAACTTGCTTGCATACTTGGCATAGATAAAGCATATTTACTATATGAGTCCTGAACTGAAAACTCTGAATGTTTAAGGCTAAATATAAAGATACTGTATTTTTCATTTTTAAATCCCCCCAGCATGCACCCAAGCACACATATACACACTCACATGTCTTAACCGGGGAGGGGGGGGGGGCGAGGGGCGGGGGTTGGTGACACTTCATAGCATTTTTGTATTTCTAGAATGGCTTGGCTTTGGAAGACAGTGTCCCTCTCTGCAGATTATGGATCATAGATCCATGGCAAGGGGTTGGACTAGATGACCCTTGAAAGTACTTTCCAGTCTAAACCGTCCTCTGATTTTATGATTATTCATCTACCTTCCTAGCTTTTTGCACAAAAACCTCGATGCTGCAAATCTCTGGTGTAGCTCACTCTTAACTTGCATGATTGATGATCCCATTGGCATTGGGATCATTAGCTTTCAATGACACTGCCTTGACAGTGATAACAATTATTTCTTAGCAGTTTAACTTAGTGATAAGGCCTTTAGTACTTATAAAAAACTTAATGTCTATTATAAATCTTTATGTTTAAATACAAATTCTGCTTTCTATATGCTGTTCAATTTTGTGACATATTGGTTCTACTGCAATGTGGCATTACACACGTATCACTAGGACATTTTCGTGTGCAGCCCCCATGCTAATACCTCTTCTGTCATCTTGCAGATGATAGCAGTATTTTCTGCTGCCTTTACAGAAGCACAGCTGATCAGAAGAAGTAGCAGCACAGAAAATGTGTGTTCACATAGTCTGATTGTGAACAACAGTTCATTCTGACTCTGTTCCCTAAGCATCCATACAGGGGAGACACTTAATAGTCATATGCCTAGCAGCTGAAAGACACAGACAGATACACATCAGGCTGCATGAGGTCTGTGTTGAGGCTGACCCTGAAGAAAACATGATCAGGAAGGGTATTAAAGAGCAGAAGCAGACCAAGGAATGCACAGTTTGCCCCCATTGCCAGTTTCCCCAGCATTCTGCAATGGAAACTCAGCAGCCAGCCAGGAGCACCATGTGAGGAGTTAGTATAGGAGAGACAGATGTTGTGTTCAAATTGAAATTTAGCAGACCGGTAACCATGGGGTTACCACTTCACAAAGTAGGAATAAATATTATAATGAAGAAGGGACTCATGACCACAATGTTGTTATTCTGCTTGTTACTTTGTAAACAAAGTCTCTTGGACTACTTATCAAACAGCTGTATTATTCTTCCATTTACTGATGGCAACTCACTACAATTTATTGAATTTAAGAGTGATATTTCTTTTTGTCAATATATTTGATGGTGTTTGGGGGGATTTTAAAACCACTAATTAATAGATGCCCAGCAAGATGCAAAACAATATTATGCTTTCAAATTCAGACTGAGTTTTGGAAGAAGAGGTGAGAGATAGAACAGAAAGCACAGTGGAACCTATGGATGAAGAGATCCTGGCCTTGGTAAAATACAAACTGTGGTTTAAGCAACCACAGATAGGAAAATGAACTGGGAAAAGAACTGCATATGTAACCATCAAGGTCTTTGAAACAATGTAGTTTTGTAAAGGCTGCCAAATAGTGTGAACAATAGGCTATCTGTGGTTTGTGGGAAAATTTTAGTAAAAGCTGTGGCCTATTTGAGCTGTAATGAGTATATAACACTGTACTGTGAGAATAATACCTGACTTCAACTTAGATTTTGACTTCAACTGCTTCGACTTTGACTTCAACTCCTTTTAGCTTAGACTTCAATAAACTGATTTCTACTCAAACTCCAACCTATTTTTGCTCAAGGTTTGGCTTAAGGCTCCCTGCTTGGACTACTTTTGCACACCCTCTTTTAAAGTCCTGTCTCTCAGTCGTGTAGCATAACACAACATAAACAACAATTTAAAAAACATTTTTTAAAGTAAAGGATTGTACATGCTCTGTCTGTAATGCACAGATTTTGGTCTTAAAATTTAGTGAACATTTGATGTTCTTTTCATAATGAAGATCTAGGCTGCCCTAAAAACCAGTTATTTTTTGCTTAAAGATAGATAACAGAAGCTACTTCAACCAATTTTTGCTGATATACGTGAAATATGTATATATAGTGGACAATAAACTATTTTTCACACACTTCCAGAAATTAAAAACAATGTGCTCAGAGCTGCATAATCAGCCACAGCTGGATTGTGATAACTCAAAGGCAAACCACATTCTGTTAATAAAAGCCACAAGGGCCTTGAAGGTATCTGATCTCAGGATAATCTTTTAAGTGTACTCATAGGTTAATCAGTAACCATGTGAGCAGGATACTCTGGAAACAGGGACATGCAGTACTTTGGAAGGCATTAAATGCTGAGAAGGTGAAGAGATGGAGCAAAGTACAATTGGGCAATGCTTCACGGGTAAATTTGTATTCAGGGGACAATGCTTTTACAGGACATATTTAACCTGTGGGGGTATAACCAGCCCGGGCTTACAGAAGATCTGTATTTACAGATGAACTAGTGTGATTTGTAGGTGTTTTCATTTGGGACCTCAGTTTGGGCATCTTTATAGCTGAACCTGCTAAAAATGCCAGATTCAAGGCTCTGATGTGAGGTACAGTGATAAACATGTGAGTGTGTTTGATGTAATAATACAATTTCTGGAAACAGTGACTTCACATAGAGAAGACCAGTACTTAAATTCCCCCCTATAATGTTAGTTTATTTTTACACTTTTTCTTTTCCTGTGAGAAGATGTAGAATCTGATAGTACACAGTAAGTCAAAGAAACAGGATTTTATTAACCTTTGGAGAAAATTTTACTTTTAAATTCCTTATGAGCTCTGTCAGTTATCTTGTGCTGATTTGGTTTTCTGCATTTTTTTTGGTTTTTTTTTCATAAGAAGATACTGTTTTTCCTACTGGAAGATAAGTTTGGAATTAAAAAAGTAGGAAAAATCTACTTTTTGTTACAACCATGCTGGGCCTTCACTAGAAAATTGATGAGGTTCTCTCTGGAAAATGTGTTGCAAGGAAATAGCCAAGAAGCTTTTAACTTATGACCTAGCAAAGAAATATCCGTGGAAAACAACATATTCATTGCCAAGCTGCAGTCAGTAAACACAGGCTAGAGAAAAGTGAAGCACCTTAAATGTTTTACACATTTCAGAGGCCACAAAATGATTTAAATATCTACTTGTGTATCATGACTTAACAACCCTATGGAGACATTTTCTAAAGAAAAAGCTACATATAAAAACAAGCTACTTTTATAAAACTGTCCTGGTGTTTACTTCCTCCCTGTTTTGAGAATGTGTATCAAAAGTCTCTGAAGGAAAGCTTTTCCATTTGAATAGTGACTGAATTGATACACTGATGCCAACTATGCTTGGTTTCTCGAGAGAACAATAAAGGCATGCGGGAAAAAATCAGCACAGATCCTTTAAGGCATGACACATTCATTATGTATTGTACAGTCTGTGTTTATGTATCTGGTCTCTGCTGAATGAGAGACCTGACAGAGTACGTTGTACTGCAAGACACCTGTCTGCCACAGATCTGACTTTTGGATGTCAGGCCCCAGAGCACATATTTCCTTTGTAAACATTGTCAAGGGTCAGGCCATCCACATTGCAATAACAATCCCTCCTTTAACTTTGTATAGAAAAAAAGAACTAAAAGCTTTATCTGTGCTTTCATGGTGACATGGACAAGATAGATAGAAACCCAAGAAGGATCTTCTATCAGAGAAAGGGAAATGGTGTGAGAAAGAGCCTGGGGTATGTTGTCTGTGAAAGTTGCTCAGAAGTGAATGTTCTAAGCCTTCTCTAACAACTGTGATTAAAAGGTGATTTGAGGTACAATTTTGGCTGCAAACTTTGCTAAAAAAATGTTAATATTTAAAGAGACTCAAGTTATTCCCCTGTTTTTAGGTGGAGACAATGAGTAGTCATGAATCTTGCATTTGCAGACCTCTTTTGCTAAGAAGCTCTTTCACTCAGAATATCTCACTACATTAAGTAAGAGCTTTGTCTTGGCCCTTATCTGGGATAACTTCTTGACACAGTATCAGTCAAACACATGAATGTTTTCAGCAAGGGAGTTCTGGCGATCTGCTTAAACCAAAGGCACATGTGACAAATAGATGGTGTTGTGAGGGACTGGTACAGATCACATGGCCTTCAGTGGCTAAAGAACGGAATCTGTAAATTAGAAGTGAGTTTTTGCTAATGTGAGGTAACTGAACACAGAAATATTTGGGCATCAATTGTTGTTGCTTCATATTATTAATTGTTTTCTATTGGTAACTATTAAGGACTGTTTGGCACAAACTTCACAAAATTCCCATGGCTTTGTTGTAAACTTGACATATATTCCAATAAAGGTCAGATACTTCTTTTGTTACAGGAGAAATATATCAAGCAGGTGATTATTTTTTAGTATTCAATAGCAGGCTATATTTACACTGAAATAAGAATGGCACATTTCAGGGAGGTTTCAAGCATCCTCTAATGAATGCATTTAAAGGAGTGTGAGGTCTTAGGGATATTTCAGAAGATTATCTTGAATTCTGCTACTTTTCAGCTTAAAATTGTAGAATTATAGAATATCCTGTGTTGGAAGGAACCCATCATGATGCTCAAGTCCCACTCCTGGCTCTGCACAGGACACTGCAAGAATCACAACACGTGCCTGAGACCATTGTCCAAATGCTTTGTGAACTCTGCCATGCTTGGTGCTGTGACCACTTCTTTGAGGAGCCTGTTCCATTGCCCAACAACCTCTGGTTGAAAAACCTTTTCCTGACATCCCACATAATCCTCCCCTGATTGTCGTGCCATTTCCTTGAGTCCTGTCACTGCTCATAAGAGTGAAGGGATTGGTGCCTGTTCCTCCCTGTGAGGATGTTGCAGACTGCAATGGGGTCTCCCCTCAGTCTCCTCCAGGTTGAACAGACCCAGGAATCTCTGCCACTCCTCATACAGCTTCCCCTCCAGGCCCTTCACCATCCTCATGGCCCTCCTGGACACTCTCTAACAGCTTAATGTCTTTTTTATATTGTGGCACCCAAAACTGCCCCCAGTACTCGAGGTGAGGCTGCCCCAGTGCAGAACAGAGTGGGACAATCCCCTCCCTTGCCTGGCTGGCCATGCTGTGCCTGATGCACCCCAGGACAGGGTTGGCCCTCCTGGCTGCCAGGGCACTGCTGACTCAGGTTGAAACTTGACAAGGAACCCAGGTCCATTTCCACAGTGCTGCTCTCCAGTCTCTTGTTGCCCAGTTGTCTTGGTTTGGAAAGACAGGTATCCGCCAGGGAAAGCTGAAGCCTCCCCTAGAATAGAAAATGTGAACCCCTCACCCCCCGCCAAATTAGAATTTTGCAATTAAGGGCTTTCAGGCAAAGATTTGGGAATAGGAATAACACTTCTTTACTAGGAATATTAACAGCACAAATGTAGTAGAAGACAAAACCACCCAACCCAACAAGCAAACAAATAAACAAGCAATTCTGGAAAACCCTGACAGGGTCAGAGCTACAACCTGACACCCTGTTGGTCAGGGTGTTGGAAGCAGTCCAAAAGTGAGTCCTCCTGGAGTGGCAGATGTGGTTCTGTTGAAGTAGAGATGATCCTGTAGATAGGCTCCAGTGATGCTGAGAAGGGTCCAGTGATGGTGAGAAGGGTCCAGTGATGGTGAGAAGGGTCCAGTCTTTCTCCGGTAATCGGGTGTAGCCAGAGAGCTTCGTGTTCCTGAGTCCCAGTTTTATCCAGGTAGGAATGGTTGGCTCCCCCCACTGGGTGAAGCATCTCACAATAGCATGATGGAATGTGGGTGTACTATTTTGGGAAGGGGAACAGCTTGAGGAAGAAAACAGCCTGGGGAGTCTTAATGGCCCATTGTGAAAAGAGATAAGGAACAATGCCCAACCTGGTTTTAACAGTTGGGCCATTATCAAAAGGCACGCGCCCCCCTCCTTCCAGAGTAAACAAGAGATAAAGAGGAACAATACCTCAACTACTTTCAGCAGATGAAAATAGAATACACAGTTTAGGTTCCATAACCCAAGACATTATCCACCCCTTATTCTATTATCATTTGCATCATACTTAAATCAATAAACTCTGCTATACAGAATGAACCCCTACACTCAGTTCTTACTTAGGATTAGGTTTTCCTGTGGTACACAACTGGTTTTTCCATCTTTCTCATTACCCACCAAGTGTAACCAGGTCCTTGAGCAATAACAATCCCACGGATGGGATCACCTTTGCCTGAGGTGTGGTTCATCCAGACAGTCTTTCCTAAAATACCTCTCATGTGCACCACAGGGACTTTATCTCCATCCACTGTGTGCAAGGGGGCAGACTGGGCAGGACCAGCTCGATTGATGGAGCCTCAGCTGTTGACCATCCAGGTGGCCTTTGTTAAGTTCACTTCCCAGTTCTTAAAGGTCCCTCTGCCAAGTGCCTTCAGGGTGGTCTTAAGTAGTCCGTTGCACCGTTTAACTTTCCCGGCAGCTGGTGCATGATAAGGGATGTGATAGATCCATTCAATGCCGTGTTCTTTAGCCCAGGTGTTTATAAGGCTGTTCCTGAAATGGGTCCCGTTGTCTGACTCGATTCTCTCAGGGGTGCCGTGTCTCCACAGGACTTGCTTTTCCAGGCCCAGGATGGTGTTTCGGGCAGTGGCATGAGGCACAGGGTAGGTCTCCAGTGGTGGCTTCCACCATGGTCAGCACGTAGACTTGCCTTGGCAGGTTTGGGGCAGGGTGATGTAATCAATCTGCCAGGCCTCCCCATACTTATATTTGGACCACCGTCCACCGTACCAGAGGGGCTTCACCCGCTTGGCCTGCTTGATGGCAGCACACATCTCACAGTCGTGGATAACCTGAGAAATACTGTCCATGGTTAAATCCACCCCTCGGTCTCATGCCTTAATTTTGCAATTAAGGGCTTTCAGGCAAAGATTTGGGAATAGGAATAACAGTTCTTTACTAGGAATATTAACAGTACAAATGTAGCAGAAGACAAAACAACCCAACCCAACAAGCAAACAAATAAACAAGCAATCCTGGAAAACCCTGACAGAGTCAGAGCTACAACCTGACACCCTGTTGGTCAGGGTGTTGGAAGCAGTCCAAAGGTGAGTCCTCCTGGAGTGGCAGACGTGGTTCTGTTGAAGTAGAGATGATCCTGTAGATAGGGTCCAGTGATGGTGAGAAGCGTCCAGTGATGGTGAGAAGGGTCCGGTGATGGTGAGATGAGGTCCAGTCTTCCTCCGGTAATCGGGTGAAGCCAGAGAGCTTCCTGTTCCGGAGTCCCAGTTTTATCCAGGTAGGAATGGTTGGCTCCCCCCACTGGGTGAAGCATCTCGCAATAGGATGATGGAATGTGGGTGTACTATTTTGGGAAGGGGAACAGCTTGAGGAAGAAAACAGCCTGGGGAGTCTTAATGGCCCATTGTGAAAAGAGGTAAGGAACACTGCCCTACCTGGTGTTAATAGTTGGGCCATTATCAAAAGGCACCCGCCCCCCTCCTTCCAGAGTAAACAAGAGATAAAGAAGAACAATTTCTCAACTGCTTTCAGCAGATGAAAATAGAATACACAGTTTAGGTTCCATAACCCAAGACACCAGTCCATACACACATCTAGGTTGCTCCATCCCAGGTACAGAATCCTTGTTAAACTTCATATGGTTGGTGATTTCCTGTAATTTGTCAAGGTCTCTCTCAAGGGCCTCCCTGCCCTCAAGGGAGTTAACAACTCCTCTCAGTTTAGTGTCATCAGCAAACTGACTTAGTATTCCTTCCAGTCCTGCATCCATGTCATTTATGATGTTCAAGAGAAGTGACCCAAGCCCTGTGGACCCCCACCAGTGACAGGTGCCCAGTCTGATGTCACCCCATTCACTGCAGCCCTTTGTGCCTGACCTGTGAGCCAGCTGCTCACCCATCACGTGATGTGTTAATGGAGCTGTGGGCTGGACATTTTCTCCAGAAGGGTTCTGAGAGAGACAGTATTGAAAGCTTTATAAAATCAAAAAAGATTACATCAACTGGATGGGTTTCTCTGTCCTAGAAGAAAATTATATTTGACAAGTAGGACTTTCCTCTCATGAAGTCATCCTGGGTACAATGACTGCAATGCCCTCCAGGCAATTTTCAATACTTCCCAGAATAATCTTTTCCATGATTTCACTGGGCACTGAAGTGGGACTTACAGACCTGTAGGACCTCCTTCTTGCCCTTCTTAAAAACTGGAACAACATTAGCCAGCAGATCCTGCACAAGTTCAGGGTCAACAGGAAACTGATCTTTCTTGCAGCCATGGTCCTCCAGCTCAGGGCACTGAGAACCCCCTGGTCTCTCATCTGTGTTGAGGACAGAGACAAAGAATGCATTAAACATCTCTGCCTTGTCCATGTCCCTGTTTGTGAGACGACCATCCTCATCTTGTAACAGGCTTATGTAATTTCTACACTGTCATTTGCCATTAATATATTTGAAAAAAACCCCTATCCATTGCCCCCCAAAGTTCTGGCCAGCTTCAACTCCAGCTGTACTTTGGCTGCACAAATTTTCTCTCTACAGAGAGAGTTTGTGGGGAATCAAAGAGCAGGTTCAGGACCACTTGAACCTGAAGAGTCACCTTTTGATGGGACCTGATGAGATACATCCCAAGGTCCTGAGGGAACTGCCTGCTATTGTTTCCAAGCCACTCTCCATCATATTTGAAATATTGTGGTGGTCAAACAAAGTCTTTTGTTACCGGAAAAGGGAAATATCACTCCAATTTTTAAAAAGTAGAGGAAGGAAGATCTGTGGAACTACACACCAGTGAGCCTACCCTCTGTGTCTGGCAAGATCATGGAGCAGACCCTCCTAGAAGATACACTATGGCACATAAAGGACAAGAGGTTATCTGAGGCAGTCAGCACAGCTTCACTAAGGGCAAATTGTGCCTAACCAATCTGGTGACCTTTTACAATGGAGTGATGCTAACAGTCAACATGGAAAGACCAAAAGTCAACATGCCATCTAGAATTCTGTAAGGCCTTTGATATGGTCCCACATCACATCCTCATCTGCAAGTTGGAGAGACACGGACTTAATAGATGGACTTGATTGTGTATTTAATTCAGTGCATAAGGAATTGGCTGGATGGATACAACCAGAGGGTTGTGGCTCTGTGTCCAGGTGGAAGCTGGTGACAAGTGATGTCTGTCAGGGTTCTCTGCTGGGACTGGTGCTCTTCAATATCCTCATGAATGTCACTGACAGAGGGATTGAGTGCATCCCCAGCAGGTTTGGAGATGGCACAAAGCTGAGCAGTACAGCTGACACAACAGAAGGATGGGATGCCATCCAGAGGGACCTTGATAAACCTGAGAATTGGGCCCAAGAGAGCTTCATGAAGTTCAACAAATCCAAGAGCCAGGTGCTGCACTTCAGTTGGCACAATCCCAGATACAAGTACAGATGGGGAGGAGAAGTCAGAGAAGCAGCCCTGTGGAGGACTTTTGGGGCCTAGTGGGTGAAAAGCTGGACATGAGCTGGCAGTGTACATTCCCAGCCCAGAATGCTAGTGATATCCTGGGCTACATCAAAAGAGAAGTGATCATCAGGTTGGGGGAGGTTATTCTTCACTTCTGCTCTGCCTTGTGAGACCTGGCCTGGAGTTCTGCATCTGGCTCTGGGATCCTCAGCACAAGAAAAATGTGGATCTGTTAGAGCAGGTTCAGAGGAGATCATTGAAGGTGATCGGACACTGTAGCACCTCTCCTGAAGACAGGGTGAGAGAGCTGGGGTTGTTCAGCTTGGAAGAGAAAGTGTTTAGGGGCTCTTTTTCTTCATTGTGGCCTTCTAGTACTATAAATAGGGTTATAAAAAGGAAGATAATGCCTATATTAAATTTGTAGCCCCAAAGTCCTGCCTCAGGAATGGTAATAGACACTTGCCTTCACCTCCCTTTTTGTAAGTAGAATTGGGATTCTTCCTGCCAGTATACATCACCTTGTGTTTACTGACACTGTCTTTCATTCACCCTATGTTCTGATGCCCACTCAATGGATTTAGTCAGGTGTTTCTGCCATTCTTCCCTTGGCCCTTGCAATTATAGATTTTTAAAGTTTACTCAGCAAGCTGTTAACTTACACATATTTTCAGGTAATTTTATTCACGTATTTCATGCTACTTGGTTCTTCTCATGAATTTAGTATAGTAATATACAATTTTTCCTTAAGAGCAACCTTCTTTACTATAGAAAGATCCTGTGAAAAGACACATTTTGTTTTACACCCTTATTGATTTGTTCTTCTTACTGAAAACACACAGCTGAATGGTTTTTAAAACTTGGAGGAAGATATAGTTCCTGAAATACAAATTTATATTTCATATATGTTTAGAAAACCCCAACTAAACCACACCCCCAAATATGTCAGTTCTGAAGATGAAAATATTATCTGGAAGATGACTTTTTGAAATAAAATGCCTTATGAAACAACTTACTCAACATGTCCTGCTTCAGTGATGGGTTCTGATGTAAGTATTTGATTGAAAAGACATCTCTATGGTATTCCAGAAGATGGAGTATATGCCCAATATCTAATAATTAAAGAACAAACCCACAGCATAGAAGGTGGTGGTGGAGTAATGACAGGAGTAAAACGAACACATTTTTAAACATAGCTCTTTGGAGAGAAGTCCAGAGGTAAGGTCAGAAAGCTTTTACTTCTGATTAAAAGATTCAAAAATTAAATGGTCTAAGAAAAAAGCCCCTATTTTAAAGGCAGCTGGTAGGATTAGACTTAGAAAAAACAGGATGAGATATTGTTTGCTTTTTAAGCATGTAAGTGATTAACAAATTTACATCACTTACTAAACAATCTTGTTTTGACCAGGTAAATATGAGAAATCTTTCAAAACAATTTTGTAAGGCTGGCATGTGTTTGTAGGAATTGCAATTTTTTTTATTGTGCTTTTCCTTCCTAGAGACTGCTTTATCTTAAAAAAAAAATTGTTCCCCTGAAGTTATTGAGTTGGATTAATATAAGCTGCTTTCCCATTCCCTACACTGATAAGGAACCACTCACTAATTATCAAAGGCAACCAGCTTCTCTAGGAGCATTTAAGAAGCTCATCTTCTCACTTTACATTGATTTCTTGAGAAGGGTAAGAAATTCTTTCCTATAAAGACAGTGCAGACAATGGAATAGAAATCCCACCTTGTCAGAAAGCCCTTAAAATATCAAGTACCTTCTCAAGAACAAGCAGAAGGTGAACACAGCACTTTCAAACTTATCCAACTGGCCTTCAGGGGAATTCTCTTTCAAAGATGTGTCCCAGAAACAGAACTGGAAATGAAAATATCACATGGTTGGAATCAAACCACTTACCACACCACTTGACAGGGATGTTCAAGTCATATGTTCACGTGCTTGGAGGGCCACCTCCCCTCCTTATCTCACCTCCTCAGCAGCCTCCAGAATATCCACTGAACCACAGATAGAAGGCTTTATTTCTATGCCCTTTGCCTAGCCTCTCCAAAATCCCATCTCTTTTAAAAGGTGTTAAGAATTTCTGCAGTGTTGCTATCGGCCATAGTACCAGTGTGAAAATTCAGAGGTCTCATTAAAAAGTATAATCAAATTACAATGAGCCTAAGAAGAATTAAAAGAATACCAACAAACTAATATAAAATTAATTAGTATTAGATAACACATGAAATATTATCCTTTTTCCCCCTCTAATTATTGTAAAGCAGTTGAGCAACATTTTATTGAGAACCAAATTTCAGCAAACTTGGTTCATCATTTGGAGTACAATTGGTGGAATGAAAATGCTCTTGCTACAATTGTAGTGCTGCTTTCTGCATGAGCCAAAACTGGATTAATGCCTTTGTGTCACTAAGCATTGGCCGTACATGATGGTCCAGCACTGGTGTTGGGTCATGTCATTTCTACCTACTTCTTTTTGTGCTTTCCTTGGGAATAAGCAAGTTAGAGACAACCAGCTGGATCACAATGTCACTTCTTCCTCAAATAGGAAATGAAGTTAATTAGTTGTAATTCTAGAACTTTTAATCATGTACAGAATTTCAATGCTTGTGAGGTTGTTGTTCTTAAGTTTCAGTTGTTCTTTTGTTTGGTTGTTTGTATTTGTGGGGTTTCTCTGTGTTTTTTGGGGTTTTTTTTGTGTGTATGTGTGTTTTGTTTGTTTGTTTGGGGTTTTGTGTGTGTTTATGTTTTTGTTTTTGTTTTTTACATTTCCCTTCTGCACACTAAGGTGATAAATACACAGAAGAGATACACATTATATATTTCCCCAATTGAAATGGAATTTATTTTACATCGTGCAAACTTTTGCTGGACATAATTTCAGAAATGACTGAGATAGGACTTCGTTCGGGATATATATAGGCTGTGATGGATGCCCAAAGAAAATGCCAAATGCCTGAATTTCTGACTACTTGTAAATAAAAATGCTTTTACAGCTCTATATGCTGAAGGTTACAACTCTGAAAATGTCTTCTGGGAAATGGAAAAATTCTAGATCTTAAGTGAGGCTGAGGTAGTGAGGGGTACTTTGAATGGAGTGAGAAAGATTTAGATACACACATGCATTTTTTCTACATTGCTTCAATGCTCCTGAAAGCAGGAAAATAATAGCAATGGCTTTGATTGGACATGGTGCAAGCAACCACTCTGAAATCCTCCCCATGCTACTTGCCTAATGCACTTCAGTGCTGGCTTGTGATATCCCTCACGGTTCTTGTTCTGGACTTTTCTTGAGCAGAGGTTGCCAAATGTATAGCCTTGTGCCAAGTTACGTTGTAGTTTTCAGATATGTGCACGTTGTGCCAAAGAGAAATTTATTTGAAGAAATAGAATCAGATGTTGAGGTGTTGTTAGAAATAAAATAGAACAATTTGTATGCTGAGTTTATTTCTAAAGTCGTTTTGATATGCAAGTCTAAACAATCCAACTCTTGTTAAAGTGCTGGGATTTGGGTTCTTTTCTAGATATAGAATATGAAAACCACACCGAACAGGCTCAGCTGAGAAGTTATTTAGTTAGTATGCATAGTAGCAACCTCAGGAAATATTTGGAAAGAGCCAAAATATGGAACAGCTGATGCAGTGGAACAATCTTTTCCAAACTTTTAAGGGTTCACTTCTTGGAGCTTGTTCTGCTCAGCACACAAAATGACAGAACGATTGGTGTTCCCATGTAAACCACATGTCGCTAGATCCCACAGTAGGACATATGTGTGGATGTAAGACAGGAAACTTCCAGTTGTAGATTCAGCCACTGCCACATAGCATCAAATCATAACAAAAATATTTTTAATATGATAACTGCATACACTAACTATTTTATTGTTTCTGTTGCTCTGGAACTAGTGTTGATGACAGATGAAAGAAAAGGCCTGGTCACCATATTATAAGTGTTTATGAACCCTTAGGGTAGAATCTTTGAAAGTGCCTAGCCATGGCCTTTCTTAGCTGCTTTGACATCAACAGGAGCAGAAATAATCCAATGCAGGTAACGCTACTCTTAACATGTTTTGTAGCAGAGCTTACACATCATATGACCCCTTGTTATTCCTCTTTTCTCCTCTCTACTTGGTAGTTTGTTTTAATTCAATTACTCTCCAAACTGGTTAGCCAGGAATATTCAGTGACTAAAGCCACTTTCATTACTTCATCACTGTAAAGATTTGATGATTTTAGGATATGTAGGACAAATGGTATTCAATTTCAGAACCTATTCGAACATCACAGCATCATACTGACTAATACAGCAAAAATACATGAGTTTTATTAACATAAGCATTAAAAAAGGGATGATTGATCACAACTTTCTAGTATATGGTCTAGAAATCTTACAAGTGCAGTGAGGCATTTTTATGAGGTTGCTAGCATATCTTGCTTTCTAGCTGGAAGGGTGACAGCAAAAATTGTACTTTTTGTCTTTTCTTTTTGGTTGTCTGATTGCTTCTCTTCTCATCAAAACCAATATTTAAAGTAAAATAAAAAAAAAAAAAAGAGGCACTTAAATGTTTTGGAAACGTAAAGTTTAAAAGCATCTTTTTCTGTAATCTCAGGTCTGGGATTTTTTGATGGGATGATAAATCAAGACAGAATGTAATGACAAAATTCCCGCCTTTGATCTAAAACTGAAGGCTTGGATTCTGTTCTTGGTTATACCACAGCAAGACTTGGCTGGTATTAATTAATGAATTTTCACTTGTATCATATACAAGACTAGGCAATTTAGAATCTTGCACAGAGACTTGTATTTTATGCTGAACACTAACATTTAAAATACGTGGAGAATAAAACTAAAAAAACCTTAAGGCTACTTTAGAACTAGCCTAACATCTCACTCTGACCTGAGGGAAATACTAAAATCTTGAAATTTTCACAGAATTCTGGAAAAAAACTACAGAAGAATTTAATGTTATCAAGAAATTACTATTTGCAGCAATACAGTTCTTCAGTGATGAACTAGACAACCATGCATCACCATCTCTGGTCATAATTTTCCCTGTTTTTCACCAATTACCTCATTTTAAAATGACTAGAGTCATCAAAGAGTACATGAATTCTAGGGGTATTCTGATCTGAACTGTAATCTAGGTTGGAAAATAATTATAGCTTTGAAAATAAAGAAAATGTGAAGAAGTGTAGATCCTAATCCAAGCATAGACTTGTCTTAGACTCCTCATTGTTCTTTTGCCTGTGGATTTCACTGCTGGGTGCTACTGGCTGGGTTTTTTCCAAGCAGTTAAAAAGTTTAAAAGGGACTTCTGCTTTTCTTTATTTGGATTTGTAATGGAACTTCTTGGTACACAACATTGTTAGAAATCATTTTAGGAGAGATTTTTGGCATTTTTCTAGTGAAACAGTATACTTTTCAGTTGACTGTAGTGGGGTTTTTTTTTTTTGTATGATTTGTTAATTGCTAAGGCAGATACAGTAAGTTTTTAAACATGGAATTATATTGTTATCAGTTACTTTAATTAACATTAAGGGATAAGAACTTTTCCTGGCACAGCCTTGCAAGGTTCAGTTGGCATGACTACTACTGTATATCTGTCTTTTTAATGCAAAGGAAATGCTGATGATGATTATTTCAACTTCTTCAAGAAGTTGAAGTTTGTTTTCTGAACTACAGACACCATAACAATGAATTCAACACTGTCTCAGCTGGTAAAAGTGTAATATGGAATACCAACATATTTGTCTCTTACAACATGGAAGGCTACACAGCAGACAACAGTGACCTAGTTACAAGACGTATTATAAGAAATAAAAGCTAAAATGGAGGGAAGTCATATCACAGGCCACTCTTACTATAAGTGACTCTTTCTGCAAATAACAAGATTTTTCAACTTATAATGCCAAAATTTTTCATCTAAGACAACAGAAAGAGATGAATTAGATAATGTCGATGGATGAGTAAAGCAAAATTATTTTTGAAAAGCATTTTAGAACAAGCTTTTCCTCCTTTTCTCCTTTCTTTGCTGATAAGCTAGTAGATTCAAATGTAAACTAACCAGCAGGTGGTAGCAGTGTTTAAGATTTCTAGAATTGGTATATAAATCATACACGTTACTAATACATAGAGAAAATATTTTGGAGTACAGACCACACAGTCAATGCCTCTGCAAGTTCATGGCAAGGTTCTTCCATCTTTATTGATGAGGTATGGACATTTAGTTGACATCTTGAAGGCATTTCAAAGATTATCTCATGTACAGGGAAATAGTCAGATGAGACTAATAGGCGGTGTAGGGGAGTTTCTGTGGTTTTTGTTTTTGTGGGGTTTTATTGTTTTGGGGTTTTTTTCTGGTTAGGTTTGGGTTTTTTGGCAGGAGATGAAGTATTAGCCTAGTACTTCACTCATTTCACCGCCATTTCCACTGCATCTATAAACATAGCAAGGTTTTGACAGTGTTCATATCAGAGGTTATATTTTTTATTTTATGTTCGGTCCAATTCCAGTACATTTCATCTTTATCCTTTTATTTTATTTGGCTTCTTTTATTACAGTAATTAAAGTGATTGAAAGAAATGCACCCCATGCAATCATGTCTTTGCAATTCCTTTTGTTATCTAACATAAATAATTTCAAGCAACTCTGATTGTTATAACACACACAAACAATTTTTATAACAGGAGAACTTTTCTGTAATAGGATAATTTTGGGTCATGATACATGCAGTCTCTAGTAATGACAGAAAATTGTCTGAAAAATGCCTGAGGCAGGTGCCTGTTAATGAAAATTATGTGTTATCAACACTGTAGCAGGGTACCTCCTCTTGAGTAAGTGAGCCTAATTAAATAAGAAATTTTGATCCATGCTAAACAATCACTAAGAACAGCATGGCTGTGTTGGAATTATTGATGCATATAGTCAACTGGTAAGTAGAGGGGAAAAAAGCATATCTCCCCAGACCTCAGCTTTAAGAGGTTACAATTAATGCATTAAAATTATACTTACGGGCCTTTCAACAACTTCCCACATTCACGTAAATACTGACAAAAAGTAAAATATACCAGGCATGACTGATATATCCAGTCTTGTCTTTTGTATTTAAGGCATATTCATTGCTCTTCTCCATAACAGGCAGACCAAAATATCACAAAATGGGAAGGGAAAGCATGACTGATAGGATATAATTTTGACAGAAATGGAAGGCAACTTATACTGTAAAATAGTTCCAGTAACCTATTTTATACTCTGTACTCCCTCTGATTTTAGAGGTGAGAAAAAATTAGAGAGTTAAGAAGTAAGAAAGAAGAAAACATGTATCTGAGTCACAAGTTTGAAACAGAATGATTTAATCGTAACACATCATCTACATACAGACATGATAGACTACTGCAATAGGTCAGCAGACAAAAGGGCCTTGAAACAATTACAGAATCAGAGAATCACAGAATCTATGCTGCATTAGAGGGACCTTCAAGGATCATAGACATCACCTCTCAGCCTTGCACAGAACCTTCTCCAAGAAGTCACAGCCCGTGACTTGAACTCTGCCAGGCTGGGTGCTTCCATCGGTCGCCCTTGGGAGCCTGTTCCAGTGCCCAGTGGTTTTTCTGGGTAAAAGACCATTTTCTAATATTCAACTTAAACCTCCCCAACACAACTTTATGCCATTCCCTCAGGTCCTGTCACTGGGTGCCAGAGAGAAGAGATCAGTGCCTGCCCCTCCTCTTCCCCTCGCAAGGAAGTCGTAACTGCAATGAGGTCTCCCCTCGGTCTCCTCTTCTCCAGGTTGAATAGACCAAGGAACCTCAGCCACTCTTCTTATGGCTTCACTTCAAGGTCCTTCTCCTTTCTCTTGGCTGTCTTTTGGATGCTGCCTGATACTTTAATGGAGTTTTTTTTAATATTGTGGCACCAAAACCACCACAGCACTTGAGGTGAGGCTGCCCCAGTGCAGAGCAGAGCAGGACAAACCCCTCCCTTGCCTGGCTGGGGATGCTAGGCCTGATGCTCCCCAGGACACAGTTGGCCCTCCAGGATTTGACTGAGGTCATTTGATCTATAGTGATGTACCTGGTGACATTTTTTATCAGTTACTAAGTTCTATCTGTATGGCATATTCACTTATTTATACAAATAGGCTCTGCTTCAACATCAATACTTCTGCCCTGCACAGACATTGCATACAAAGTATTTAATTATAAAATATCTGCAGTTATTCTGGCATTAAAATAAATTCATCATATGATTTTAGGGAGATACTTCAAATATTCCAGAAGAGAATGCACATCTAATGTACGTTTAATATTGTACCTGTCAGAAGGTTTTGTTGGTACAGCAGCATATTACAATTCCCATCCAGGGATGTGTAGCTTCTCTCAGTGCCTTGACATGCTACACCTTTTAAGAAGAGGAACAGAGATATTGTGTCCTTGGTACTTCAGAGATAGTTGCAACATATAAACCTGATACAGCTGCTAAGATCTGTTCATCCTGGCAGGGTTAACCACATTTTTGGGAGTCAACTTCCTCTCTACCATTTACTGCTGGTAATTTGCATAAAATATTTTATTTCTTCAGGTTGTGTTCTTTCCTATTTCTCTTCAGTAAATGCTTTGTAATCAATTGATTTTTGATTCAAGAAACTGCCTAGATGCATGTTACCATCAATGTTTTCTTTTTCTTGCATAAATTTAGTTATGAGTGGTGCTACTAAAACTTTTTTTACTATCTTGTATCCATTAACAGTAGAAAGAATAGAAAAATGCAGCTGTTTGAAAAGAGAAAAACAAAAACTAATATCAGGGTAGAATTTAGTTTGATGTTTGCTTTCACATACAGGTTCATATGCTGTCCTTAAACCTGCAAATGTAGGCAGTTGCTGAACTAAGTCATTCATAAATTGCCATGTGTTACCTCTGCTAACTTGTTAAAAATTCAGTGGCAAGTAGACAAGAAAATCTTTGCTGATTTTTCTTCAGTAATGCAACTCAGTTGCCTAGAAGTTACAGGGCTGCATCAGCACATCATGTCTGATGTATTTCATTTTCTTTTCCACACAAATGTAAAAAGAAACACTTTTTTTTTAATAGACTGTATTGTTAAGTTTCTTATATAGTCCTCAAGTGGGCTTTTTCATGTTTATTACTTGAAATGTAATTACTTGAAATTTAATCATTTGATGCTTTCTGGTTTTCAGATTATATATTTCTGGTATGAGAAGTAGGCTTTGGCACGTGGGCTTTTATTTCCATTCATTTCAGCTAGAATTCCTTCATAATTTATAGATGTCTTTCATATCAATATTTGCTTCACAGAACTTTAACTTGCTGATATTACCTGATGTTACCTATTTAACAAGTAATGTATTACACAATTTATAAATAATTTTCACATTCACTTTGCAGAAAGAATCATACTAATGACTAGAAATCTTCAGTACTTGAACATGATGGTTTTTTATCTGTTTCAGTTGTGCCTCATATGTACTCACAAATATGTTGCACCACCAGCTGGTAAGCAATTCTGAGCACTCTTATTTTTGTCTTGTGTAACAGTCTTGTACTTTAGTATTGAGAAAACTTCTTCCCAGAGGAAAGACATTTGCAACAGCTGTCTTAAGTGTTTGGCTAATTCCCTGTATTTCTATACTTCTGTGAAAATACTTAATCCCTCCCTACATTTTTTTACCTATCAGCAGCCCCCACTGTGAGCATTCCTCTCAGCAGTGTGTTCTACAGTGACTAAGCAAAGTTAGCAAGGCCATACTGACATTCCCTCTCAAGCATAATAAGACCATCTTGTTTGAGGTTTTCTTTTACATTCCTGCCATAGTTTCTTCTTCCTGAAAGGCTGAGTGAATTCCTATGCAGTAAACAAACCAGGTATTGCCAAACCATTTAGTCTATATGATAGCTATCTTACTAAGGTAGAATAGGATTCACTCGTCACTCTGAATATGGAAAAATACTCTTTCTCTTTTTTTTTTACCAATTTTCATGTATGTAAGAGATGATTAACCTCCTGGGTGAATGGGATATCAGGACGCTAAGATTCAAGGAAGATAACACAATCTGTTAATTGGTCCATAGGAAAGGAATCCAAGGACATACAGTAACATGAAAAAATTTCAGTGTTTGTCCAACTGACCTGACTTCTCACCCGACACTAAGAAAAACAAGCTGTGAATAATCAAGTGCCTTGTTTCTGTGAAGTAGCACCTGGACTTGTTTAAGGAAGGGATGTTGTGTTTACAGGCAGCCTAAGAAAGCTTATCAGATGCTGCAGGAGGTGCAGTCTGTGCATGTCATTTGGTTTTTATAGGATTCATTTGTGGATGAATCAGCCATAAAACATTATTTCATAGATTTCATAACTGAGGGAAGTACAAATTACTGAGTAAGACTGAAGCAGTTAAAACTCTTCTAAAATGATTCTCACAAGTTGCTTATTTACTTTTCAGAGTATAAAACTGAGAACTCTGGAAAAGGATCAATCTCCTCTCCAGTAACCACCCACACTGTCCCTCAAGTTCTGTGCTATCATGACCTGTTACTTCACTTCCTTTTGCTGGTATCACCATCTAAATATGATTTACATGTGTAAATTGGCAAAACCTTTTTCAGTAATTTAACTCCATCATTCTGGATAACCTCTCCATTTTCTTGGTTAGATTACTTGCAGTGACTGTAACATGAAGTACTAATCAGTTAGTAAGCTTGCCCTGTTTTTCCATACATCTGCTTCTGCTTATTGTTGACACTTGAAAATGCACACATTTTTCTCTATTGGAGAATGTAACTGATAATTTCAATGTAATGGATAATATTGACAAAAATTTTCTACAATCTACAAACAAGAATTGAGGAATATGTACTTTGTTTTGACTTAGCAGTACTTTGGTTGACTCCCTGATTTTTTTATTTGGTTTTGGTGTTTGGGTTTTTTCCCTGTCAGAGCTTAAGTCTAGGGAGTGTCTATGTACTGGTTGCAAAACAACGGTATGGGACGATTACTGGCCAAGATTTTCTTTAGAATGAAAACTAGGAAAAAATATTTTAATTATTAATGCATATAGATGACAAACTATTTCAATATATTATTTTAAAATATTTTTATTTAGTTAGTTTATGGCTATGAAAATGCTGCAGGCATGTTCACAAGTGTTTCTTTCTATTCTTTTGTTTTGTGTAGAGGGATGGGGGATTCAAATTTTTTTCTACATTACTGTTTCCAGTATGTTTTTGTTTCCAACAGTAAATCAATTCCTGCAGCATATGATCTTCCCCAGTGTGGCTAAGCTTCAAGTCAGACTGGAACAGGAAACCACTCTTAATCTTACTTGATAGTAATGATCTTTTCAGCAGAAAGGTCAAATGCCTACTAGATCTTTCATAGCTTTTCCCCCTTCCAATGAGACATTTCTAATAACTCAATTAAGGGACCTTGCAGATGGTCAAAACTTCCTAAAAGCCTTGATTTGACTCCTGTTCAAAGGATCCCATGAAATGGAATAATTTCTGTTCCTCCCTGGGGGATCTTGTCCAAGACATTATTTTTCACCTGCCTTGGCTGATGTTTAAGTTCACATACACAAATAAACCCAGAATACAAATATATATTTACACACATATGCATATGTGCACATACACACATATGGGGATCTATATACACACGAATATGTACAAATAAATATATCTCTATCTAAACACATATGAAATTCTTCTACCTGTAAGAAATTATGAGTTTGCAAGGGTGATAAGCTCGTATAACTAAGTAGTACCTTTCAGACCTTGACTTGAAATTTATAACTTTATTTTCAGATACTGTCCTTTAGCATGCTTATTCTCTCTTTCATTTATATCTAATAAACATATATGGGGTTTCCCCCAATTTTTCCCCCTCAAAATCTGAGTAAGGGTGCAGTTAAGTTATATAAAACATATGTGAAACTCTGCCCAGTATTAGCATACTGCCCCAACTATGCTGGCAGTATGCTAATGACCACTGGCATTTTGGCATTACCCAGTACTGTTTTCTTCTGGCTCTTCTCTAGTTGTGTGTAATGTCATGTGCAACTTTATCAAAAGCTTTTCTAGACAAACCTGATATATGTGATTAGTGCTTTCCCTTTCTCAGGAGGCTATGAAGCAGTTTGAGGAAGAAAAGAGATTGCCTTGGCATGGTTTGGTTTTTGATGGAGTTTGCCATTTGGCTTGTTCTCTCGTCTTGTTTTATTTGAAGGGTTGACATTCATTTACTTGCTTCATGTTTACTCACTCTTCCCTTTGGCCTCCCACGTGGATGTTAAACTCAGGGCTGTGTCTCTGGAGGTTGTCTGATCCAAGCCTCCCAATTCACCCAATAAAGCAGGGCTCCCTCAGCAACTCGTCAAGGCTACTACTCCCTCATGCAGCGAGGCCACAGTCAGTTGCTGTAGTATCCTGACAGTTTTTAGTATCTCTAAGGAGGAAGACTCCACAACATTCCCCAGAAAACCTATTGCAATTATTAAGCCTGTTTTGGGAAATATTTACTTGGCAAAAATAAGTAGTGAATGAGAATGATCTCATTCTTCACCTGGCAAGCAAAAGTTGTATGAGATACCACCTCTACCTGTCTCCCTTTAAGTCCCTTTTTTTTCTTTCCAGATTTAGTTGGAAACTGGAGTTTTGACAGATGTGAAAACCTGAGTTAAAATAATGAAGCTGAGTTAACTTTAGGTCATAATTCTAGCTGGGAGAAAACATGTTAGGATTATATTTTGAATCCCTGAATTGGTGCTACTGCTGCTGCCAGCAACTCCACTGTTTTTTACTGCAAGTACTCCATCTGTGGTTAGTGGATTACACGGAGGGAAACACTTTTTACTCCTTTTTATGTAGAAAATAAGGTTTATCATATGTCCTCAGGAATGGTGTTCTGATCATCAAGCCATAAGATGTTTCTAAATAGACTGTTTCGTCTCTAGCTCTATTTTCATTATATCATTTTGGATGTCTGGTCATGAATAAATGCCCTGAACAACAACTACTCTGAAGTTGTTACTCAGCTATTGTTTGTATTGAATATCTGGTAAAATACTTGGTGTCATCAAACTAACTACAAGAGTGCTATAATCCCCTATAATGCACAAATGAAATTCTCTGTGACTATAGACATTCCAAGTTGCTCTTTCTCCTCTGTCTCTACTGTAGGGGTCAGATTAGTAGTTAGGGCTCCCTGACTCCAGTGAAAATCTTCATCTGAAGATCATGTTTTTTGTTGTGAGAAGGAAGAACTGGACTTAGTAGAGATTATAGGATACTAGTAGAAGATGAAAACTTGCCTTCTGAGGTTTATTGCTATGGCATTTAAACTTTACTCCTTCAAAAATAACATAAAAAAAGTAATTTTAGAATTAAATTTAAAAAGAAAGTGCTATAAAAATGGATTCCCTTGAAAAAAATATATAATTGTCCTAGCATTTTTGCTTACTGTAGTCTACTTCAGCAGTTTAAGTGTATGAAATGTGCAACATACATACAAGCAGAGCACAATTTAGGATCCTGTCATCTGTGCCTAAATGTATAGACCAGGTATCCTGTTCAGTTCAGCAGCAGGCCAGCTATTATAGTATAACAACTACTCTATAACCACTTGGAGCTTGGATAGATTTCAAAAATACTAATGGCATTTGCTTTTTTAGTCTGGAAAGTGACACATTAGCTCTTCACCTACTGTATGGAGACAACATTTCAGCTATAAACTTGAAGACTTCTGGTTACTTCAGTTAGCTGATTCATTTCATCATAAAAGCGTAACTGTTGGACTTGTTATAAGTAGTAATGGCTTTTTGATTTCTGTTAAAAGTATCTTTGCCTGGGTAGAGTACATGATTAGCAATTGGGATTGTCAACATTTGTCCCTGATTCTTGAAATTATTTGTTGCATTATTCCAGGTAAATCACTTTCTCATCTTTCAAAATGCACAACACAGATTTTAAGTACTTTTCAGAATATAATACTGATACCTGTAAAACTATTTGATATCATTGAATAAGCAGTATTAAAAGTAATGAGAACTCTTTCTAGATGAGAAGGTTCAGATGCAAATCCAAACACAACTGTATTGAAGCCACCTGTCCTTTATCCATAGTACTGTATACTTAAATTTTCTTAAATCTGGGAGAGTAATAAAAGAAGCAATGAATTACTTTACTTGGAGTAGATAGCCGTGATGTCTTCTTCCCTTTGTCTTTTGCATGGAATTTTATCTGTGTCAGTGGAAATTCCACATGTAGTTCTAGATTAAGGAATGAAAGTTGCCTTTAAAAAAATATTACCTGGAAAATGTTCATATTATTTTGAGTGCTGGGTACCCCTCCCTGACTTTAACTAGCTCTGGACTTGTTACCTTTTATTGAACTTAAAGGAGTTCAATATCATGCCAGTTTCAAAAATAAGGGAAACACTGAGCATTGTTTATGTATCAGTTCTGTCAGAATGTGTCAGGTGAATGTTACTACTTTAATTAGATGATTTGAAATACAGGAATACAGCATAATATCTTGCTTTTTCTATGATATTAACTCTCACATATAGGGTGTTACAGATAGACGCATTCTATTCAGCTTGTACTAAAGACAACATGCACAGATACTAAGAAAAAGACATAATGGATAAAATGGAAATAGTATCATTAAGTAACTTCAGAGTGTAAAAGACAGGCATAATGTCAACATCCATTTTTATAAATCAATTTAGGGATAAATATAAAATATGCTAAAACTCTGAGAATAATTGACCCTATAAAGTTCCTTTCTTGCTTGCAGAAATAAGGTTTTCCAAAGGTATTAAGATTACCAGTCCTTGTCTTTGAATTACCTAGAAGGGACTTCAGTGGTATCAGTTTAAAAGTGCTGAGACGAAAACATTTGGTTTCCAATGCAGCCCTGGAGGCCACACACTGCTTGTTCTGCACTGCATGAGGAGTTCATTTTACTGAAATATAACAGTCTAAATGAGGGAAAGACAATTGCAACGTGACCCTTTGGCCCCATCTGAATGACCACTGTGCTGAATTAACAGGCCCATTTGATTGCAAGTGTTGCAAAGCTGAAGGCTTAAACATAGAGTCTTTTGAGATATGAGCCTGGGACAACAGTCTTGATTAAAATAACACAGTATATACAAGGAGTAATTTAGTTTACCAAATATCTGACCCAGAATAGAAATGGGATCTTCATATCAATACAAAGGTGATGCACTTTTGATCTTAAACTTCCTGCAGAGTCCCAGCATCCTTCAGTCTTCTGCTTTTCAGATGAGATCAACACCTCAGAATTTCGTGTGACTCTGTGTCCTCCCCCTAGATGTGTGCAGAAAGCAAGCTGGTCAAATTTGACGTGTTGACAAAACCCAGAAACTAGCATTCTGAATTATTTTAATATTTTTCTATTGCTATAAATTTTGCTTCTATCCAGGAAGAAGGTCTGGCAGAACTGGATAACAGAAGTAGATGATTAATTAGAATGGTCCCATCAGAAAATCCTTGCAAAACACAATTAGGTTACAGGGAATTATCAACTTCTTATGTGATTAATTTTAAAACTTCAAAATTGGCCTGTGCAGGAGACGTTATCACAATTTCTGGATCTGATAAGAGGTGAAGTTGTTTATGTAGGGAAAGCTAAATAAATATTAGGAAAACTGGAAGAAAGGAGCCAACAAAATAATTTCTGATATTTTCTTTATAGTAAATATAATTCTAGAGATAGTAAACAAGGTAAGTATAACTCTAAAGCTGTCATAAGGATTTCTATGAAAAAGTCCTGTGATGAGAAAAAAAATTAGCCTTCAATCTATGTAACATGCTTCTTTTTCTGCCTTACCTGTAAATTTCGGCAGAGATTTAAAAGATTCAGCTTTCAGTAACAAAATCATTATGATATAATTGGCCTAGAATATTAACTGAAATGCTGAACAAATTAATTTCCTTTACAATTAGTGGTATTAGTGAGGTGAAAATATTGTAATGCCAGCTTCTGTATTAACAAAATATTTGTTAATAAAGACATCAGAAATGCTTCATTTGTATTACACTACCCTATTACTTCCATGTGACAGCTAAAGGGACTTTAATGATAAATATAACAGTGTTTAATTTTCTAATTAATCATAAATGGATTATTTAATCTGTTTTGCTGTATTTTTATATGGATATATAAGAACTACTCTGCTCTAATAATGGCATCCTATACCAAAGAAAAAATAATTCAAGCTATTATGTAATTTCAGAGTGACATACTAATGCTCTACTTGTTATAGTGTCAAAGTAGCTGTGAATTTAGGATTAAAGTAAATCTCAGTGCAAAAGGGACAAACTTAATGATTTCAAAGGAATTATTCCTGTATATCTTTGGCCAGTTTCTAGTACTCTTTGCTCATTATGAAATACATGTTAAATCCCTATACCACCTTTTTTGCGTCTTGTTTTTGCTGAAAGCTCTTTGTCCTGGTATATTGAATTATGACACTAAAAGTATTCAGGTATTTACCACGCTTTATTGAATTGCTTTGGCATGTTTGAAAGCTCAATCCATTGGATAGATATGAAAAATATTATTGCTCTGCATTCTTCATTGATACATAGACTCTGTGATGTTCCTACCTCCTATCAGAATGTCTGAATTTGTGTCCTGAAACTGAGTCTTGCAATGCCTTTAAAATAGATACAAAAATAACAGCCTATAAATTATAGGAGAATTCAGATAAAATGGATAGTGATAGTTCTGACACTTTTGTCTCTCTGACAGTTTTATTTTTTCTTTATCTGTAGGTATTTTTATAATAATTATTACACTAGATAGTCTTCTAGGCTAGAAGAACTCTAGAGTTAGATTAGTTCTAGAGTCTCTAGATTCTAAAGTTCTTGACTCTAAAAATATATAGGAATGATCTTCATTCATTACTTTGTGCCATAAAAATATCAAAGCAAACTAAAATACTACCTAAAATCCTTTATTTTGGAAGATAATCAAAGAGGTCTTTCACAAATATTTGTTTCAGCCTAAGGAACATTATTAGTTGAAAAAAAGGCTTTGGCTGAAGAGTTACACTTGCAAGATATCTTTTTGAGCATGTGGACTCCTTGTGGTGTCACAGGGAGAGTTATGCTAGAGAGAGGCTGTATCAGGCTCAGTCCTGTTCATGAATTTGCTGTGTTGGGCCCATGCAGAATCCCATTGATACCATGAGAGCTCAGGGAGGCACAAAGCCAACTATGCAGCAAAGATTTATTTGCAAGGATCAGAGTCTTAGATGGAGAATGTGTGAATTTTGTTGTATGGCTCATTAATTTTTCATAGCTTTGGGGGCAATACAATGAATAACAAAACTATTAGTTTCACAGTTCATAGATCACAGCTCTCAGAAAAGGAGAGAGCCAGCAGACCAGGGTACAGTAATAACCCACCAAGGACTCCCACCATCAGGAGCACAGACTTCCTGCTGCGTGGTGGGAAGGCATCCGGCTGCACTTGCCAACAGACATCAATTATTTCAGAGGTTTACTTTGCTACAGTACAAGGGTGTAGGATTTTATAGAATAATTTACAGGAATTCTAATGGTTTCTTTTGCCAGTATTTATTAATGTTGGGTTGAACATAGACCCACAAATTTAAGTGGATCTGAGACTTCAACAAGATATGACCTTGAGAGCAGACGATCTTTTCCTCTTACTATATAATTTTTGAAATGGAAAATGCAGCATTGATCCTGTACTTTTCAATTTTTGGACTGTTTTAAAATGCTTCATGGTTTAGTTGTTTCTCATGACAATGTCAAAATACGGCAAACGTAACCAGGTCTATGAAAATAAAATGCTCTTTTCTTCTAAGCCCAGGAAAATTGTTATTTCCTACCAATGGGCTCCCTCAGGAAAGAACAGAAGAAAAGAGAAAAAAAACAGCTAATCTCATTTTTCCAAGCAGTAGCACACCTGGAAAGCTCTGACCTACACTGCGAGACCTGCTAGGCAGGGCAAGACTTCCAGGACCATGGCATAAAATAGTTGTTCAGAAAGGAGATTAAATAAATGGGATTATCTTTAATAGGATCGCTCAGTAGGGCAGAAAACTGTGAAGGAATACTCCTATGATAAAGCAAACAAACTCCAAATTAACAATAGGTTGATGTAACACAGGGCTAAGGCGAGTGGAAATTGAGTTCATAATTGGACTACTTGCCTTTCTGGAGCTTGGTTTAATGGAGGGAATTTAACAACTTTGTCTTTGGCTCTTCAAATATTAGACATAATACAAAGAAGTTGATTTCTTTAAGCTTAGAGAATTTTTATTAAATATGGTTACTATGCAAGACTTCATAGAATGTGCATTCTTGCTGGCTTGCTCAAACTTAGAACTGGTGTAAAATGTGATTTTTTTTATATACCATGGTTTTGTTCTTACGCTAAGCAAAGTTGAAAAATTAAACTTTCAGAATGCTAATCCCATAAGTAGCGTCAGGAGCTTTCAGTTCATTAAAGGAGCATACATTTCCTAATTGACTTCCTATTTAAATAAAAGAGTGTAATTCTTTTTGTTCAGCTTGTTTAACTGCCTTTCTTCCTTTATAGAGATTTAATGGAGGATTATTGCTCAATTCTGTAGGTACCTGGCAGATAATGCCTCCCTGATAAGGCTTGATAGAAAGGAAGGGTGCACTGCAATGCAGAAGAAGAAATCTTCAATGGATCTAAGGCTTAGAAAGAAGTATAGTAGCTTGTATTACTTATAGGGAAAGGGGTAGCTAAGAAAATGTTGAACTGATTATTTCAATAAACAAAAAATTCTGACAGACAACATATTTTATATCATTGTTATTGACAAAGAAGAATGTGAAGTCTAAACTGTATTCTAATTTTAAGCTTAAACTTTTCAAAAAGGCTGATAAGTGTAAAATGTTGACCTGTTACACATTAAATTATCTGTTGCTGAATAGCTAGGTTACATATGATGCCATTTCTTCTGACAAGCAGTAGAAACTCTTGAGTGTGAATTAGGTTCATTGACAGAATGTGTTCAGAAACTGCTGTCCCTAAACCAGTAATTTTAACACATCCAACATCTGTATTACATTATATTTAATTCATACAGAATAATTCCAGTCATTTACAGTAAGAATTGAAAGCAATTTAAAACATATGTCTCATAAACTGTCTGCCATAATCTATGTAGGTTCTTTGCTGCAGCACAGATGCTTATGTTCAGGATGCAAAAGAATGGTTTTAAGTGTGTATCTGTATTTAATGAACATCATAGAAAGGCTCTGTCAGTTCTTTACTACTGTGCATCATATAGGACTGACTTGTCTTGGGATAAGCTGCCACAATGACACATCTCTAGTTGAGCTGGACAAATAAACTCAGCTCATCTTATGAGAACTGGAAACAGCATTTTTTTTCTTGATAAATCCATCTTTTCATGACTGTGTCAATAGCCATGAAAAATTATCTGTAGTTCTGTATATATAATATATAATATATATATGTGTGTTTATTCCTATGACTCCTGTCCAAGGTAATTCAACAGAACGTGTCATAAAATATTATGACTATTTCTGATTGCATCTTCAAATATTCACCTTGCGTCCTTGCTAGTATATATGACATGCTGCCTTTAGCTGTTATAATTTTTCATCTATAAAGCTCATTAAAAATGCTTCTTTAATTGTGAGAAGTAGGATTTTTCCCATGTTTGTAGTACAAATTAGTATCACTATGACTGTAGTTCTTTCTTTTTCTAGGAAAAAGAAATCTGATGAATGACATTGGATATAAGCTAATTGAAAGAGTTGAAAAAAGAGACATGAAGCATGGGATGCAATGACAGTCATACACTTTCTGGGTACTAACTAAATTGTTTTAATCCTCCTCTTAAATGGGCAACAGAAAACCTGATCACAGCACTCTAACCTCTAGAACAACAAAACACAATTATATTCTTTGACCTGGAAGTGTGGGAAATTATTAAAAAGAGCAGTTTAGATTCTTTGGACTTCAGGGAGCATGTGCATGTGCATATATGTACATATATACAGGTATGTGTGCATGTCACATATTTTTATACATAAATAAATACAACAATAGTTATGGACTGAAGCAGAGGGCCACATCCCTCTGAGGTGTTTTGACTTTTAATTGCATCACATAGGGATTCTCCAACTACATCTGGATAACAATCATGGGACTTAACTTTGTTTCCACAATGGGGTAATAAAGTTTTAGAGGTACAAGAGAAAGAATGATGTGATAAACCTCATCCTGTTTTAAGAAGCAAGTCTGCTTCTTTTCCTAAGCTACAACAGGACATCCTCTCTCATACCTCCATTCCTTCTCTTTCAATGTTTATTCTTTCCTACTTTTCATGAAGTGGTCTTAAATGTGAGGTAAAAAAAATAGTGGCATAGAAATCATAATTTTTATACCTTCTATTTACTTTCAACATATCTTAGTTTTCCAGTGTGTTAGAAAATCTTCAATAAAGCAAAATAAACTTTGGGAAATAGCAGTTTCTTTAAAAATGTTGCAGGGGCTGTGTACATGGAGTGATCCTTGTCACTCTGATTGAACCTCATGGGTAAAATTCTGGCAGCATTTGAATCAGCTCTTTGCCTGTCCTATCCACTGAGACAGGATACCCTCTTCTGGTTTTCACCATCTAGTAAAATAAAAAAAAAGGAAATGTTATCTCCATGAGTTTTGTAATGTCAGTGTCAGAAAAGGCAGATTTTTTCTGTCTCTTTTAGTTGCAGATAAGATGCTTAGATGCTACTGACAATTAATAAGTTAATTGCTAACTAAATTTCTAATTAGTCATGTTCCTAAAACAAATGCAACCAAACTTTCATTAAAATAGAAAGAGGATAGGAGTCACAGACATTTCATGTGAAAAAGACACATACAAATTAATGATTATCCTCCTGACCTTCCAGAAACATCTTTCCAACATCTATGAGAAACCTACCAGGAAATAGGAATCTAAATCAGTAGTCCCTACGGTAGTTAAGCATAGGTTGCTAAAGTAAAGAACTCTTTGTTGCCTGAACATTTCCTTTGATTTAACTTGGAAAGGTTTCTGGAAAATTGTTTGAGTTGGCCTTTTCCCGTCATGTGATTTCTGTGTAATCCACATCTAAGTAAATATGTAATCACAACAGCATAGAATTATGTTAAAATCTGACTCCAGAATAGTAAAGTATTTGGAGACTTCCACAGCCTTGACTTTTTACAGTTGAGAGTTATTTGAGGGGGGAAAGAAGACAAGACAATCCATTCTGGTTCTCAGAACCCTACAAAATATTGTCTAGATGAAATCAGATTCTCATAAAACAAGTACAAATTGAAGAACACCACACTGAGTGACATGTGAGAGAAACAGCTACAAGAAATACAGTAAAAGGAAATTTCAAAGGAAATGCACATTGGAATTCCTGTAATTTGTAAAGTGCATCTGTACCAGTGAATCCAGAAAATTTTATTGTTCATGAAATTCTGACATTTTACACTTACTTTACTAAGAATCAAATCAGCATATTATGAAGCAACCTACAAAATCACATTCCATTAAATCAAAATGCATTTTAACTTTGATAATGATTCATTACCTTCCACACAGAATAAAACTTTACACCAACCTCAATGGTTTTATTTCACTGCCAGCCAGATTATACATAAAGTTCTAGAGAAATAATTTTTATAAGCTTGCTTTTGGCAACACTTACAGTGTGAGTGATATGCAGTATGACACCAGATTGAATTCCCATTTCACATTATAAAGGACATCTAGATGGCAGTCCTCTCCTCTCCTCTCCTCTCCTCTCCTCTCCTCTCCTCTCCTCTCCTCTCCTCTCCTCTCCTCTCCTCTCCTCTCCTCTCCTCTCCTCTCCTCTCCTCTCCTCTCCTCTCCTCTCCTCTCCTCTCCTCTCCTCTCCTCTCCTCTCCTCTCCTCTCCTCTCCTCTCCTCTCCTCTCCTCTCCTCTCCTCTCCTCTCCTCTCCTCTCCTCTCCTCTCCTCTCCTCTCCTCTCCTCTCCTCTCCTCTCCTCTCCTCTCCTCTCCCTTTTATTTTTCTGCCTCTTTCTCTTTCTCTTGCTTTATATCAAATCTTGCAATGAATTTCTGAGGAACAAGAAAGCTGATAATGAATGTACAGAGATTTGAATAATCAGCCAGTTCCAAGAAAAACATTGGAACAAGTAATCATCATACTGCAGTGTTATCTGAATTCTTCTTTCCAATTTCTAAGAACAGATTTTACTCTAATGTACAATGGAGATTATGTAAGTCCATATGAATGTGTCCTTTGAACATATATTTTCAGAAATATAGTGTTATATCACAGATACATTTATGCACTTGTTGAACAGATAAGGGACTACATAAAGGTCACGGCATTTTATATTTCTATTTAATATATTTTTACTGAAAATTATTTCCAGTCTTCTGTTTTCATCTTTATTTTCCAGTGACAAAGACATTATGGCTTGAAGAAATGACCAATGTGAACAATTTGTGGAGGAAGAATAATACTCAAGTATAAAACTAACAGAATAACAGGGAATGTGAGCAGAATTGAATTTTAACACTTCACATAATAGCATTTCTATATTTTCGTATGAATACTAATAAAATTTTTTATCTATATATTTTACTTCACAAAGGCAAAAGTATTTTTGAATCTACTGCATTTACCGCTGTGAGAGGTTTCTTTTGCTATTGACTTTCATGAGCTTTAGTTGTGATCAAGATGAACAGTACTTCAAAGCATTTGTTATTGAAAAACAAAGTATCTGATTTTTTTTTTACTCATCTCTTTAAATGGCTAAT
Source organism: Phylloscopus whistleri (assembly GCA_017589585.1). Classification (NCBI taxonomy): domain Eukaryota; kingdom Metazoa; phylum Chordata; class Aves; order Passeriformes; family Phylloscopidae; genus Phylloscopus; species Phylloscopus whistleri. The sequence goes on along the minus strand of JADMLD010001058.1, from coordinate 655,623 downwards.
AGGGATCTTTCTTTAGACAATATATAGAGGTTTGAGTGTGTCTGATTTTTGCAATTTTCAGCCTGCAATATTCAGATAAGGTTTTCTGCACTCTCTTTGTCAAGAAATGTGTGACTGACTCTGATACAGCAGCCCACACATATCTGTAGTTAACTGAGAAGGTGGCAGCCTGTTGAGACAGAAGATTTCTTATAAAGAAACTATGTAAAAGTCTTAATCCTTCTTCCTGTAGAGGTCAGGTTGGAGTTTTGCATTTGATTTTGTGGAAACCAAATTGGTCCCCAGTTGAATAGAAAACAATCACTCACTGTATAGTGAGAATTTATATCCTGCAAAAAAGTATACATTATTAAAAGGGACTGACATAGGGGTCACTGAGCAATTTTAGTAGCCTACAGATCATTACATTTATTACTCAATTTTTTTTCCTTTTATGCAAGAAAAACTCACAGTGAGTTCAGTAAGAGTTTTTCTTACTTAAGGAGTGCAGAACTGAGTACTTAGTTGAGAACGAAAGCAACATTAATGACTTCCATATGTTATTGCATAAACCTCATTCATATGTTTTTGATTTTAAATATTATAAAACAGAAAACAAAAATATTCTGTGTAACGTTTGGTGAGAAGCAGAAATGCTCTAAAGATCACGGATGAGAACAATTGGATTTTAGTTAGATGTGCAGTAATTGTTTGAACCCTGGAAATAATTTCTACAAAATAGTCTCTTGTTCTTTTTGTTCAGTCTATCTGTCTTACATACTGTTTCCATTCTCTTGTCTTCACCATTATTATTTCCAAAAACCCTGTGGGGATATTATGTCAGCACTTCTTGACCTCATGTGGTGAAGTTGTCAATGTTGAATTAAGCATTTTTTAATATAACCATATCAATCTGATTCACAGTTCTTCCCTACAACACCCTTGATGATGTAGTGAGGTGAAAATAAATAGGAAAATGCTGTAACTGAACTGCACTGAGAATGTGGGAGCTTACAAACAAATTTGAACTTATGAATAGTGTTCAGCTCCTATTTTCATGCAGAAATCATTAAGCAGAGACATCTTTCCTGTCCAAAGACAAGGAATTGCAAACACAGCAAGACTAAAATTCAAAAGAGAAATAAAACATTATTTGTTGCTGTAAGTAATTTGCAGCATCCTTAAGTGCTGAAAATAGTAAACTTTTTTTAATCTATTTTTTTAAATAAATCGCATACCAGATTGTAAAATAAACTACTCCTGTAAGGACAGTTGTCTAAAGTGGACTTCTACTTTGATCTTAGTATCCAGAATTTGAAATTAGATGCACTCTCTAGCTCAAATTTCTCTCCATGGCCATTATTTGGCTTCCTCTGAAGATAGTTGTAGCCAGACAGCATGAAAACGGCTGCAATTTTTGTATTTATGGTATTTAAAATTTAGCTTGTAATTTACCTGGATGTGAACCATTTAAAATAGTGTAAGCCTTAGATCATAATGCAACCAGTTCATCTTTTTCTTCACATTTATTTAATGAACTGTGCTGTTTTATTCTGTTACTGATGAAGTGAAGAAAACATGACTACTCTAGTCTTCTAATGAGCTATGTTCATACCAGACTAGCAGTTTTCAAGCAAACATGCTGTGGCTGGAGATTTAGGTCAGTAGGTCAGGAATTACTCTTTTTAGAGAAAAAAAGGCTGACACTGACTGACAAGGCTGTAAAATTTAGTTGCACACGTTGAAGCACGCATGTATACAACCTGCAAACAATGCAAGCTGAGGTGAAATAAAAGGATCACGGGTCTCTAGTCCTCTTCCTTTTTATTGCTACACTTTTAAGAGCATTGAGGAAGACAAGTCAGCAGGATGAGAGGAAAAAGAAATCATCATTTCATAATTTTATATTTATATTAGAGGCAGATATAAAACATATAAATATATATTATATATAGGAATATATATATATTATATATAGGAATATATATATATATAGGAATTTGGTACTGTTGGTTCCACCTGAGAGTAGCAGTAGTTGCATACTATATAACTAGTTGAAAAAATATGTATGCTCATCCTCATCCTGCCTACAATAATGCAATTAGAAAATTAAAGGGAAATAAATATTGCGTACATTTTTTTCCTGGCGTACATTACAGGGCTATTTTAAACATATACTGGGTTATTGTATTATTAGTGCAAATTACTGTGAGGCTTTTCTAGCACTAGATAAAATGATAACAAAGATCAACTGTGAAGTAGATAACTTGGATCAATACTACAAAAAATATTATCTCCCAAACCCGCAGCATTTGTTTTTCTTTCAATGGCAGAATGTTAATCACATTGTGTCAAAGACTTAGGAAATATCACTTTGACAAGAAGGATTTAGTTAAAGAGTGCACATTGTTAACAGAGGTGGTAATAATAGCATAGGGAGTGTAACGTATACACTTGGTCTGGCTTCCAGCTGTTGGACTTCACAGTTATTATATGCACTGTGAAATAAATAAATCTTTCAATAATGAAGCAAAACATTTTAGAGTCCATGAGTTACCCTTTTTGAAGATGAAAGAAAAGTTTTCTTTCACTATTAATTTTGAGGTACTACGTAACCTCTCTCAGGTAAATCCTAAAAAATTAGAATGACCAGTGAATTTTGAGGGTGATTCTTTGTTTTATTTCTGGTTTGGTTTTTTGGGTGGGCTTTTTTTATTTGTTTGTTTGGGGGTTTTTTGTTGTTTGTTTTTTTTGTTGTTGTTGTTTTGTTTTTGTTTTTAGTGTCAGTTGTTCTCAAAAATGCATTTGATGGCAATTCTTTGAGGTGGCTTTATAATTTTTGAAATACTTTTGAGGTATCACATTTTTAATAGGGAAGTATTTCTACTTGAGCTATTTCTTGCACTTGCGTGTGAACTCTTTACAACATAACCTAAATCCATGGTTATATCTAGGAAGAACTGTACAGATGCAGAAAAAGAACAGAAACAGAAGATGGAGGTAAATATAATATAAGATTTGATTTCTAATACTTCGGTGGAAGGAAATCCTGTTCTGGCATTATCACATCCCACTGGCTATAATACTTTTGTTATTGAGACAGTAGAAAGTTGAATTTTAAATCAAGTATAAGGACATTCTGAACCCAGTAATTCCTGTAAGACCCAGCATTTAAGGAGCAACACTGAGATTGGAATATGAAATGTACAAATCATGCACTGTGCTGAAAGAATTGGCTGTACAAGACCTGATATGCTTAGGCAGATGGGAATCCTATTTGTTGTCCTATTTATTTAACTGCATTTAAAGGCTGCAGTTTTCACCATAAACACAATATACAAACAAGAACTTTGCTTGCTAACATTCTGATAATTTTGCCAAGAAATTTGAGAATTACAAGAAAATAAGAGACATGATTTAAGAGTTTAAGTATCTCTTCAGTCTGATCTGTGGGGTCCAGCTGGAGATATGAATACAAAAAGATATAACAAAATCTGAGCGATGAAATAATCACAGTCTTTCCCCTAGGTGTTTCATTTCAATAAATGGCCTGTACGTTGGAACAAGACACGAACACAGTAATTATGCCTGTATAAAATACAGGGCTCTGTGTGTGTGTATGCTCTTTTGTTCAGTAAAATGAACTTATTATTATGTCATGACTTTTTCCATCTTTACATCCATATTTCACGTAGACAAAATATGACTGTCATTTCAGAAAAAAGTTCTTTTTGGGAGAATGGCCACTGCTGAGTTTGGGGTTAACCAGTGAGTGTATACAATAGCTGCCTTGGTTTCTCTGTGTTATTCTCTCCAATTCACTGGTATTTCTGCATTCATCCCACAACACTACACTTGACCTCACCCTCCTATCTGAAGTCGTTCGCCACTACTATGTTCTTTTTATCACTAACATTGTATTTTTTCTGTCTTGCTGTTAATAGTTTTCTTGGTGGGTCTTCTGCAATAGTCTTGTTACACTATAACTAAAAAAGTTATTTTCTCAGTTGTGATTTAGTCCATGTCTTAGCTGTTTATTCACATTGTATTGTAAGAAAAAGAAAAGTACATTGATGATTCTGATTCTCAGTCTGGAAAAGCACAAATGTGGTCCCAAGCTTGTAGGTACCTACTTTGAAGATAAATAACAAAAGAAGATGACAATAGTACTCCATAAAAGCTTAGAGTTTTATTCACATCAGTCTAATCATGGGATTGGGATCCAAAATTTATGAGGCTTTTGTCCTTACAGATGGTCTGAAGAAGAACTCCTTAGTCCAGGTTCTCCTTTTTTTTATTTTAGTTACTTGTGAAAGTCACATCTATATCACAATATATGTGGGTGCTCCAAAGGCTAAATTATATTTTACAAGTGGGCTCACTTGTATAAAGTGCTAGAATGACCTGCCAAAGACCACAGAGGAAGTTTGAGAGAGAAAAAGAACAGACTGTGGATTTCCTACAACCTTGCCCAGTCCTCGAACCACTGGTTCAGCCTTCTGTTTTGTTGTTACTGTCATCACAATGACTCACAAGTTGTCCAATCTGCAGTCAACTTGAATGTTTTAGTAATTAGAGCTGGCTAAGTTTTCTTTGTAAAATAAAAACTTGAAGTATTGAAATAAACTTGCAAAAAATCGGCTTTGGTCAACAGTGAACACCACTTGTATTCATTAATTATTGCTGATTATTCAACTCAGCCTCCTTAGAATGATATTTCTGAGAAAGAAAGCCAAGTGTCAGATATTTGTAATACATCTTTTTTCTATAACCTACGACATCTTGCAGTGTGTGCTCTGCTATGGAAAACTGGGTTGAGAAAAAAAGAAAAATTCCCCATGTAGAATAACACAAAACATCAGTGGGGAAAAAATTGCTAATATTGAGGAAGGGTGTCCTTTCACTTTAAGATTTCTAAATGTGAGTGGATTATTTCACCCATTTTTCATGAGTAAAAACTGTTAAACTCTTTTAGATATTAAGAAATATATAAACATGGTGGTGCTCTGTAAGGAATTTTGAGAAAAAGACAAAATGACAATGTTTATTAAATAATTCCATAGGACTAATTTGCACCTTTCAAGGATTTAGCTTCTTTCTTGTCTTTTAGCTAGAGCAAAACAAATGAAACCATTAAATGCAGTTTATGCTGAAGAAATCTCTTCTAATAGTCATGACTTAGGAGCTTCTGTTGAGAAGCATTTTTGTCATGTTTTTAAACATCTAACATGGTTTTCTTAAAAGATAATTTTCTTAATACAATATCATTTTTGTATCTTAGAATTGCTGTATTTTAAGGGTTTTTTTGCTTATCACTAAAGCTTACCTCACTTGTTGGCACATTTCTTCCGACTGGAAACCTTTGACATACATATTTATTGCAGTTCACAGTTTTTTGTGTTTCAGCTGTCACTAAGGTCTCCTTACACAAGTGCAGAAGTATGTAACAATGAGAAATAATGGCAAGAAAACACTTAAACAAACATTTCTAATGCTGCCAGAGAGTTTGATCTGGCATGATTGATCTGGCATACAGGTTCAAGTCATGGGATTAAAATGGGTTCCTTATTTTTTTCTAAACTCTTTTCCCTTCTTCTCTGTGATACCATGGAACAAAATCTACTACCAACCTAAAATATTATGCCACTGTGTCACTGAATTTATGTACACCTGTATTCCAGGAACTGCTGCAACTATGAAAGAAGCTGCTCTCATTTTGTGAGACCAAACTTCATTAATATTTTAAAGAATGATGCAACTAAGGTTTTAAAAATAATTTCACATTTTTTCAGTTTACTAAAAATGCGTCTTGGACTTCTGGCCAAGATAGAGCGGTTGGATATTTTTTGAAGTGTTTACAAGTTACAGTAATTTTTCACATCCTCATTGAAAGCTCAGGTCTAGGGGGAAGAAAAGTGCCACTTTACTGAATGGGAAGACAGATAAGATTGCCTTCGCAGTTTTCTTTGGGGGAAAATTCAAGGTCACTCACTTTAATCAGCTGTGACAAATAGAGTTTGGGCTGAACTTGGGCTAAAAGGAATTTTAGCTGCACATTGCCTGGTTACAGCTAGTGCAGAGGCTGCCTGGCACTAAGTGAAATTACTTTCTGTCTGCTTTTATCTCCTTTTCCACTTTCTAAAACAAAGACAAGCAAAGTATCTTAAAGCTACTTAATTTTATCTGCCTGACAAGAAAGAACTATAAGAATTAAAAGTTAGAAATACTTGAAAAGGTGGGTTAGGAGCTACTATACTATGCTTTTCATTTACTGTCCTTTATTTCATCACAGGCACTAACAGTACTTTTGTGAATGGGCCTAGGCATATGTTAGCAAGTCAGAATAGTATGAACAGGAAATTTATGAACGAGTCCGAATTGAAAATTTAGAGGCATACCTCTATTGCACTATCTCCTGGGAAAGTACTTCAGCAGTGCATAAATCTCCTTAGATCTGAGACACAGTTCTACATAGGGCTCTGCTACCTTCCATGCTCCCCTCATTCACTGTAAAGATCACAGCTACTGCCTTACATTCCTTCTTGTTCAACAAGAAGATAATAAACTTCCCCATAGTAAAATATACAGATGTGAAGGATCAGACAAAATGGTAGATGGATGAGTGAAGAGCTGAAGTATAAGATGAAACAGCATTTTAGTATATATATAAATATTCAGGTATCATTAATCAAAAAACAAACTACACTGATTTTTTTGTGATTTTATCACTGTATTATACTTGATTCCTCTTTTGTGCAAAAACCTATTCTTTTCCAAAAATTGCCACAAGCATCTAGACAGCTAGACACTCAGAGAAGTGCAGGTACTGACTCCAGCAGGATTTGTGTCCATAAACACTGTTGTGGAGCTGAGATGTAGTATTTAGCACCGGAATGGTTAAGGATATACAAGGAATGTCATGCAGTTGAAGCTGCCTAAATATGCTTGAATTATTAGTGGGTTAGCACAGAAAGCAGGAGGGGTTACTAAAGCATTTCTTACCCTGTTCGAGTTGTTTATCAAGTTCAGCCAAAGTTAAATGTTATGCTCAATGCACTTCAAATTTTATAGGTGGTATGGGGATAGATACATGTAGAACTCTGCTACTTTCTGCTTGTATTCAGCAAACGTTAACTTTATTTTTGCTCATTATCTAAAGCTGGTCTCCATGGGTCACAACTATTTGGGACACATACATTTAGCAACACCCCTATGTTAGTATGGTTCTCCAGAGATCACAGCTGGGACACAGCGTTTCTGTAGCTGCTTATGATTAGATTAAGACTGTTCTCTTTCCAACCTTTACTTCTTATGTCACTGTAGAATCATGAAGCCTGCTTTTGTAACTTGTGCCCACTTAAATTCTGGAAACATCTCAAGGAGATTATGGTTTCTTGTAGTTTTCTTCTTTTTTTTTGTATGTGTTGTTTGTTCTAATTTGGATTTTTAATATTTAATTACTCCTGCTTTCATTTAAACAATTTTACTGTAAAGATTTTTAAATCACTCTTATTCCTGGAGGAATTAAAAAACAATATGTTCACATCCCCCTTCTCTTGTTTTCAGATTGTGAAAAAGGAAAGTGTGTTCATCACTGCATTTATACTAGAGGGTACTTTTGGTTAAAGCTGCCGTCCAAGTTGCTTGCATAACAGGTATTTAACCCACATCAGATGAAATCTGCTCTGCAACTGTAAACTAAGTGCTGCATGTGCCCTGAATCTGCTTATTTTAACTGATAAAAAGGATAAGGCATGCAAGATGAACATCTTTATCACTGGTTTAAAAAGGATGTGCTGCCTGAGGAGTCTGTACTGGAAGACTCTAATTTCCTGCACTCACATTGCTAGATTTCAAAAAGGATTCCCGACTCCTGAAAATCAGCTTCCAGGCCAGTACAGACACAGATTTGGACTCAAGAAAACCTCAGCTTCCCTTCACAGGAGAGAACCTCTTGTGAATTTTGGTTCTTGACTTCTTGTGTCTAGATTTGACCTTCCTGTGATTTATTAAAAATATGAATATCGACCTAATACCGATATCCAACTGAGACGGACAAAAACTCTCTAACAGTTTAGAGTTAGAAAGTGTATGTTTATTACAGCGCCGGGCAGCATGAGGGGTAGTCCCCAAAAGCATACCGCACCTTACAGAAGATCACAAAGTCATTTTATTTACAAAACTGTTGAATATCCAAAATACAAATGCATATTCATAACCCTGGTACATCCCATTCCCCGTTTTGTATGGTAATTAGCAAAAAAGCAATTAAGCATGCGTAGTTTGTCATTTGAAATGGGTCGGTGGTCCCATTGAAGAGGAGTGGGTTTCAAATGAGGAAGTAAAATGACTCTTCATGGCTCTGAACTTTCTACCTTTTTCAATGCAAATGTGACAAATGAGTGTTGGTAGAACTCCCATTTCCTTAGGTACGTGACTTTCAATAAGTTTCAGCTTTTGGGCAGTCTCTGTAATTGTCCTGTATCCATAAACCTATTTATCAGGTTCCCTATTTATTGTTGCAAGCACAGCTAAGCAAACATAAAGTTGACAAGCAATCAGTTATTTGGAAAAAGTTAACTCAAGCCTAGTCTTCCTTAACTAACCACAAAGCTTTTAATTAACTCCAAAAACACAAGGCCTACTTCTAACTAAAATCTTAATTTTCTTAAAATCCTATATTCTTTGAAGTCTATGTCTCACTGTCCAATGTGCATAGTTGTACATGTAGGCAGAGTCTTTCCAACAGATCATATTTGTCTGCATCTGTAAGTGGTACACTATTTTCTCTCTGTTTAATTGTTCCTGGTTCCTTTTTGCAGTATTCCTCATGGCTGAGCCCAAAAGGCAAGCCTTTGTCTTGTGATTGGTGTAGTGCAACCTGTTTTCTGTCTCCTGGTTAGACAGGGTACAACCTAAATATCTGTAAAGGTGTACACATGTTGTGTACTGAGAGAAGAAATATGCTGAGTGCTTTCACATGGGGGTCATCTATGCACTCTGGTAGAGGACAAATTGTGTAAGGCTATCAGAAAGTTCTCTGGTACTAAGTGAAGTGATATTTTCTATTTAGTAAAGAAAACAATCTTGAATTAACACTGCTTAAGCACATTTAGTGCTTGCAAGGATTCTTAGGTGAAGCTTTTAGTTTCATTCTATTTAGTGCTGTCCTTGCTAAGATTCTTAAAAAATTGCTAAGATTCTTAAAAATAACCTAGTTGTTCTGCTTTTCTGGAAAAATCTGGAGAAAAAAAAGAGATCAGTGATGTTGTGATGTCATATTGTGAAAGACTCTCGAATATCACATGTGTAAAACTAGCTGTGGTTTAACAACTACACATTCATTTATTAACTACCTTGTGAAAGCATTGTGATTATATCTTCTGTCCCCCATGTACTGCGCTCTGTGGGAGGGAGACAGGGGAATGGAGTCAATGAAGCACAGGAGCCAGCAAAGCCAGCTGTTTGGGGTGCAGCGCTCCTCGCACGGAGAGCAGCCTGACATCCCGCACCCGCACCGTACGTACCAGATCAATGGCCCCCAGATGTTGCATGAGGTTCATAAACAACTGAAGAAAGGCTGAGCTGCTCTCCAGTTCTTCTTGTCTTCCCTTTTTATCACCCAGCTGTGAGTACTCATGCAGACAGTTTTATTGACGTAGAGTTAGTACTGTTTTTTTGCAGGACAAAGCTCTTAGCATGTCATAGCCTCCTAATGGGTGATACTTTGCATTTAAGGATTTTGGTCAAATTCCTTTCTGTGTTCCTCCCTTCTTTCCTTGCTGCTAGTCCATCTTTATGTTTATAACATCCACATTTGAAGAAAAAATAAATTATGATGTAATTGCTGAAAACTTGCTTACTTTTAAGGTTTGGTACAGTCACTGCAAGAAAGCACATGTAATGTATATTATGATCTAACTTTTAATGACATGCATTTATTTTATAACTTTTGCATGGTGTTGATATTTCCTGTGCAATGGATGGACACATATGGTACATATATAGTATATGTATATGTGTACGGCACTATTCTGAGGGCTTTTTGACACTTTAGCTGGCAGCTGATTATTTAAGTAATGAAAAATAAAAAGACACTCCTCATCCTATTGTTCTTCTACATGTTGGCATTGCAAGTGTGCAAACTGTCATGAGTATTAAATCACTAAAATGGTGTAGCATGTATTTCTTTGAAGAAGAAATTCACTCCAAAAATTATTGTTAAAAAATAATTAAAATTTAATCTAATGTAAGATAGTGCTAGTCTCACAGCTGAGCTTTCTAGGTGTTGAGTTTGTTTGTGATTTTTTACTGGTTTTCTACTGGCCTTATTTTGATATTTTTATCAAAATTTATTTTGATATTTTATTTTTTATTTCATTCTTCAGTACTGATGAGTGCTTTCTCAGCTGGCTTATTTCTGAGTAGGGCCCAAAGGAGGGGGCTCAACATAGCAGAAAGATGTGATTGCTCTTCACATGATGGCCATAGCCTTCAGGATGGGATCTAAGACCTGTAGCGAAAGTTCTGGATCTGTAACAGATTAAAAAACAGCTCTTGATGACCCGGCAGAGCTACCAGCACACATGATCCTTACATTGCAGCATTTGTTTGTTCATATTTTCTAAAATCCTAACTACCGAATACCTGCGACTGAATGAAAATTTCAACTCAGAATATAAATTTCTAACCACCATTTTACCACTACCCATCTATGTCTTCTCCCCAGCCTCCAACAATTCACTCCAAGGTTTGAAGCTCTGTAGGGTGTAAAAAGAAAATAGTAATGTAAGAGCACTTTTTCAAAACTCTACATTAGCTGATAGCAAAATATTATTTATTTTGGTTCATATTTTTAGACCTTTTTCATTAATGTTTTTTTAATGTTAGATTTTAAATACATTATAGCACTGAAAAAATATGTTCACATTGCACATAGGGATTTAATCTAGTTGATGGTTATTCCATGAAAAGATGAAAGACTCAAATAAGAGAGGGATGTAAGTGATATTTTTTGTATCAGTATTATCAGTTCAGCATTTTAAAACAGGTGGAAGACTAGGTGAAAAACAAGTCATAATGACATTTTGTATAATGAAATGAGAAAACTGGCAATTTTAACAACTGAATGTATTCAATTTAGTTTATAATATTTTATAAATCTTTTTAATATCGTCATAAGCATTGATTTGATACAGGCTGGGAAAACAATTGGAGATCCTTCAGACTCAGAGTTTGCATAGTAACTGTATTCCATACAGCGCTTCACTCCATAGCTACTTTCACTAAAATCACAGGCTTTAGAGGAAGTTTTTCCTATCAATCTCCTAACTCCTTCACTGTTGCAGCTGCAGATGTAGAACTTCAGAACTTCAAAGGGTATGTTGACAGTAAATCTGCAGAAAATTGTAGAGTACACTCTAGAACATCAAGGCCATTTTTGATAATTAAGAAATGCCTTGATATGAGTCTGGACTTCAAATTCCAAAGGAATTATTTCTAATAGACATAGTTACTTTTATTTGCTTTCTTCTTATTCACTCTTTTAATTTGTGTACAGTTTCTTTATGAATCTCTATCAGATCAGAGAAGCTCCTTGATCTCTAAGATTTACAGACTATGCACCTGGTGTTTGCTGATCAAGTTTTGGAAGTGGCAATAAACTGGAAAGCGTAAGGCTTAATTTTGTTTCTGTATCCTTTCTTTGGGAAGAGGGAAGGAAGGGATGAAGGTGTTTTGTAAAGTTTAGAACAATTGGTTGAATTTGAATGTTGAATGCTAAATTACTGTAGGACTTGTCTTACTTGTCACACCCTAGAATGATTCTTGAAAATTTTCAGTCTTTTGGGTTGTTAGTTTAAAGTTTGTTGCATTTGTTGGCTACTTTTTTTTCCTTTTTTTTTTTTCTTTCCAGCAGAATTCCTCTTGATAAATTTCTTTCTCTCCTCATATCTAATAATAAAAATATTTTGGAAGAGGACAATGAACTTCTTCACCTATCCAAAGTCTTGCAAATTTGCTAACAGGTTTGCTATTTCCTTTCAGCTCCTCAGCTGACTGTAATTTAGTAATAACCTTAAAATCCCTTTGAAGTGAGTGGTCACTGCCTAGAAAAGGATAGAAATCAGCTGCCACTTCTGATATGACCCTATAGGCTTCAGAACAGGGCTCTGCTATTCGCTGAAACACTGGTTAATTGTGAGGCTAGGGAAAATGAAAACAGTAAAAAGCTATGTGAGAGAGAAAGAATACACCCAATTCCTTTTCTTTTTATTCTTTTCTTTCTTTCCGTGTCATCCATTTACTATCTCTCTCTGACCTCTTTCCTAAAGTGAGAAATGTATTATTGTGTTCAGAAAAGTTTAGGTAAATACTACTTTGAAAATATATCAGGTCTAGGGTTGAGTAAAGTTTTAGTAAAGAGGCTCTGATATTTGGTGTTATGAATTCCCCTCATGAGCATCATGTAAAGCTGTGGAATCTTCTAGAAACCAGCATTCTAATCCGTAGGATAAATATTTTTTAATTCTGTAAGCAATACTGTGAATGAGAACATATGGCCGAAACAAATGGTAATAATGGCCTTTTTCACCAGGTCATATCAGCATGAAATACGTGTTCTGTCATTTATAACAATAAAGGGATTTGTTTTATTAAAGAGTTGTTTATTCATACACGCTATGCAGCTGCTAATGTCAGTTTATCATTGTGATCTTGTTTTGTTCATTATGTGGCAGCTGGAGGTTTGCTCTCCATGGGTTTTACAGAGGTCAAAAGAAGCCTTTCTTGTGATTTGGAAGGCTGTATTCCTTAAAACAAGCTTGACATCTTTCAGAACATGGTCCACTTTGCTAATACCAGATTATTCTATGTAGACATATATTTCAGATATACTTTCTGATGAGGTATTTATATATATATGTATATGAATCATTATACATAGTGCTAAAGATAGAGACTATTTTCCATTTTCCTGTAGGCCCTTAAAAATATGTCCCTCTTGTCAAACACAATTTAGAGTTTGGGGTTTATTTTAATGACTTTTTAGAGTGGTAAAGCAAAGATGTAGGATCAAACCATTACATGACTAAGAAACTTCATTTGTATTTTTTTATACTTTTTTTTTTCCTTATAGATTTGAACTGTGACTGACTGAAACTCACAAAAAAATTTAAAATGTTTCTATTTCTTTCAGAAAAGATCCAGTCTAGAGGAATGACTATGTGTGACATCAGTCCCTTTCAAAACTGCAGATGTAATAAGGTGGTGAAGGATTTATCTAGCTAAAGTAGGAGGTGAAAAGGAATAAATTTTATTGTCAAGATTTCTTTGATAAGAGTCTGTGAATGCTTGTATGTGCATGCAAAATAAACACTATTATTTTAGAGCTTTCTTGCAAATGAGAGAGACTTCAGGTTTTGTTTAGGAAGCAGATGGAACTTCTATAATTTTTTTTACTTCTCACATTTAGGAAGATCGGGGTTTGACATTTTTCTTTTTATTTTGCCTTAAGGACAGAAAGAACTGGAGTGAGGTGTATCATAGTTTTGTTTTGTCCAGATGGAAGAAAACATGTAGGCTGAAGGTGCTCATTTGAATGTAACCTATAATATCAGTGGAGAAAGTAGTGAATTTCCCATTCTGTTATTAGGAAAGAGTTGTTCTACTCCAGAGAGATTTAGAAGCTGATAGGATCAGGTTTTTGCATGAAATTAAAATATATACTTATTTGAAAACCTCACATAGAGTATGTTTTAGTCTGTATGAACTGTTATGAAATGAATTTTGGTATAGACTTCACGGAATTTTCACAGAATTACAGCAACACAGAAAAAAAAGAAGACGCTTTTCTCCTGTGTAAACATCAATCTTCTCTCTCTTCTTGAACTTTGTTTATTCAGCCCATTGGGGCCAAACTCTTACATACTATAACAGTTTTCAGCATTTTCCATCTCTTCTATTTTGAGTTGTTTGATTCTGTTGAGTTCAGTTGTAAGTCCTGGCAGGAGTTTTAAAGATGACCTTTATATTTAAACTGTTATGAGGAATATGTCCTCAAGGAATTAAGCACATACATTTCAGTGTAACACTTGACTGAGACACTCCTCATCATATCCTAAAATCTCTATCTTTGCCCCCAATTTAACTTCTAGAGAGTGAATTAACTTGGTGACCTAATGACTTAGTTTTTTAATAAATATTTAGATACAATGACATAAACCATCAAGACAGGCTTATAGACAATAAAAAGGTTTCCTGAGACAAAGTTTACATATCAAAAGCAGCTGGTTTTCCAAGACATACCTCTTTCTAATTATTCCTGTTACCACAAATCTAGACAATAAAATAATAGATATGCTATCCTATAAAGTAGAATGAAAATAGACCTAAAATATTAATGTGCTTTAATTTCCAAGAGTAGAGAGTAAAAAATTGATTTGTTAAACTTAATTCATATTTGAAAAACATCATTAAACAATTCAAGTTTATTTGTCTTCCAGTTTTAACAGTATGAGAAAACTAGCTTATATTTTCCTAATTGTTATCCTTAATTTAAAGAAATGGTCTATTTTCCTACTTGAGACACAAAGTTTGCATGAGGACAAGCATAATTTTTGTTCCAGGCCCACATTTATTCCAAGTATGTGACTATAATGATGTAAAACACAGCAATACATAATTTGGATTAACATTTACAGATCCTTCTTAACAATAAACACAACTTATATTTCCATTATCCACATTTTTTTGATTTTTATATCATCATTCATTATTCCATCAATAAAGCAATGGAGGGAACAAACAGTTTCTTTCTTGAACATTATTTCATCTGAGCATACATTTTTTTAACATTGTGTTAAATTGTTTTGTAACAAATGGCTCTAAAACCAATTGAAGAGCATGTATTTAGAGTAAAATTGTTCTTCAAAGAATACACAAATGTTATATTTTTGGACAAATTAATTTACTATTTTAAAAGAATGTACATACTAACATTCATGACAATGATTAATCAAGTTTACATAAGAGTTTTAGTGTAGAAGATCAGTCATGTTTATCAATCTCGTGCTAATAGCATTCCTTAGTATTCCAGCTCCTTTATGTCCCACTCTTAACTCTTTACTCTGGTAAACTTCTCACTCATATGGTTTTGTACTCAGGAGTGAAAGATCGGTGATGAACCAGACTAAAATACACTCAAATTCTGTCCCCCTTTTTCTGATTTTTTTTTTCCTAGTTGCTATTCAGTTTTAGTTCTTCTTGAGACTGCAAAAGTTCTCAGATTACTTTTCCTTATGAAGGAGAAGGGGCTTAGCAACTTATCCTTCTGTTTATGAAACACTATTTTGAAATGAGGCATCTCACACTGTGTATGTGTTTTTATATTATATATTGGCTTTACAGTCTAGCAATTCCCCATTATATGGTCAGATGTCTATGTGCTCTTGGAAATCCAAGTTCTGTACAGGCTTTACTCTGTGTCCATAACAATGTTCGTAGTGACATAATAGTGTATGTGCACATTTAAAATTTTTGTGATGCTGAAATATAATTCTGAAAAAAACCAATCCTACCTTATTATTCTATTTGCTTGATAGTCTCACATGAACTGGACAGACAAAAAAAGCCAATAAGCTATTTTTGCTGTTTCTTTCATGATGCAACTAATCAATCTCAAATTATTTACCCATATAAACTGTAATTTTTAAATCAGTGTTTTAACAGGTCTGAAAAAACCTTCATCAGTTGTATATTGCCCTCCTTGGATTTAATAATTTGATGTTTAAAAAAGAGATCTCACTGTCAAAGGCACTGTCAAAGCCATAACAACAGGGGATTTCAAAGGAAATCTGTGTCCTTCTCTGACTCAGTAAAGTAAATATATATATATATAATATATAATATAATATATAATATAATATAATATAAAATATATATAATATATATATAATATATATATAAATATAAATATATATATATATATATAAATAAATATATATAAATATAATTCTGCTGATGCATAGCTAACAGTTCTTAGATCTTTTCACTAGATTATTTGTGACTTGGGTATATTCCAGTATCATTGAAATACAGCAAAGAGTATCAGTAAGTATTCAGTACTGCTCTTAAAAAATGTCCTCAAGAAATTACTATTAATAATATTTTTATGCTACCATTCTGAACTATTAATATCAAATAATTTCTCTGAATTTAAAATCTTAAATGTAAATGCAGCTGCTTGTTACCTGGCTCCTACTGCTAGTATCTCACAACTTACCTGAGAAAAACTCCCCTTTCGTTTTGAAAAGAACTGTAAATTGCATTATCATAACACATATGAAAATTAGGTGACTTTATTGTTTTCAGAAATAGTTATTTGTCAAGAAAGACAAACACAAGAATGTCAAGAAAGACATTATTTTGTAAATAACTAGGCAAATCCTAAACTGGTAGTCATAACAAACAAATGGAAATAAAAATATGTTTCTAATAGCCATGTCTTCTCAGCACAATTAAAGCAAGAGACAAAACATTGTAAACAACCTTTTTATCTGCCAAAATGAGTTCAGAGCAACTATCTCCTTTTATTACAGAAGACACCACAACCAAAGCAGCAGTACAACTTTGCTCTTCATATTTGCTTTGCATGTTAGAGATGCCATCAAAAAAACCAAACCACAAAAAATCAAACAATAACCATAAGAGCAGAAAACAGCAAACAGCCTAGATTTTGGTATTTAAGTGAAGAAGGAAATAATTTTAAACAGTTTGGCTTAAAAATGTATTTAAAAACATTCACTGGTTTTACAGTTTTAAAACAAAAGTACTTAATTTGCTCTGAAATTATATAAAAAAAGTTTTAATGCCTGAAGACAAAACCAGAAAAAAGTACTTTGAAAGCATAGAACTGTAAAACTTTATGCACCTTTCCAGATAGGTAAGGCAGCAGTTAACCTTAGAAATACTGAGGCAGGTTGGGGAGTTCAAGCAAGTATACCCTGCCTTCAACTAACTTTAGTGTTCCTGTTGTGCATTCCCCATGGCAGGAGCTCAGTACAGAAACAACCCCAGGCACTTAGGCTAGAGACACATGGGCCCAGTTCAATTTATTAATGCACTCTGCTGCAGCTGCACTGTATCACTAAAAAACCAGATGAGGATGAGAAAGAGATGCCAGCCACAGCAAGATGAAGAGAAGAAAACAAACAAGAAGTGGCAGATACCCATGAGCAGCTATAAAACACAGCTTATTTTCTCAAGTTACAAAACCATTGGAAAGCTGTGCTACAAGGCTGCTTGTACTTACACTCATTTTATGTACAAGAGAGGGAAGTACCTGGGAAGTATTCAGCGTGGGAATTATTGATTTGATAGATAGGCAGAGCGTTACTTCAAAGGACTGCAAAGGACTTCAAATACAGAGTGTATTCTCTGAAGGTATAATTACTGAGTACTCAAGAAATTTACATATTTCTTTTTAATTTCAATTGTTCAAAGTGAAATAATAAGTAAACAGAGCATAAGAACATTGGGCTTTGGGCATTGGCTCTGGACAGTGGCCAGGCAGAAAGGGGTCTGGGGATACTGATTGACAGCCAGGAATGTGCCCAGGTGGCCAGGAAGGCCAATGGCATCCTGGCCTGTATCAGGAATAGTGTGGCCAGCAGGAGCAGGACAGGGATTGCGCTTCTGTACTTGGCACAGGTGAGGCTGCACCTCAAGTTCTCTATCCAGTTCTGGGCCCCCCAATTTAGGAAGGATGTTGAGATGCTGGAGCATGTCCAGAGAAGGACAACAAAGCTGGTGAAGGGTCTAAAAACAAGTCCTATGAGAAGTGGCTGAAGGAGCTGGGGTTATTTAACCTGGAGAAGAGGAGGCTCAGGGGTGACCTTTATCACTCTCCTCAACTTGCTGAGAAGAGGTTGTAGCTGGGTGAGGTCGATCTCTTCTTCCAGGTAACCAGTGACAGGACAGGAGGACACAGCCTTTCCCACTAGCCTTCTAGTGCCAGGAGAAGTTTAGGCTGGACTTTAAGATGAAGTTCTTCACAGAAAGAGTGACTGGACATTGGAATGGGCTACTCAGAGAGATGGTGGAGTCACTGTCCCTGGAGGTGCTTAAGAAAAGACTAGGTGGAGCACTCAGTGCCATGGTCTGGTTGACACAGTGGTGTTAGGTCATCAGATGGACTGGATGATCTCAAAGGTCCTTTACAACCCAGTTGTTTTTTGTGATTCTGTGGATATTAACATATAGTTTAAACATTTTTAAACTTATGAATTTACACACCAATTGTGGCCGATTTCTGTTGTCAAATGAAAACAAAAATTTTAAGCTGTGCTTTATACAAGACAAAAATCACAGTAAAAAGTTTATTGATAAAATCTGTCAGAAAAGTAGTTATTATTTTTTTCCTTTTTTTTACTCAGTTTTCAAAACCTGCAGATGCAAATTAAGTTCAGTTGGACAGAGCAGGGAAACATTGCTGGCCCATGTTTTCTATATTCCTTAGAACTGCATATTTCTGCACCTGTGTATTTTCGAATAACTGGGATTTCAGTTGTATGAAAATAGGCACATGGGGTAAAAAAAAAAAAAGAAAAAAACCCCCACTTTTTTTTCATGTATAGAATTGATCTAAAAGAATTGTTGAAATTGTGCATTATGTATGTAGTATCCTAGTAATCCAGAGGCAATATGTATGTTAAAATCACATGAGAATAGGACTATGGATACCTAACATAAAGCAGTAGGTAAAAAATACACAGGAAAAAGCTTAGATGTTGCTCAAGTGTACCCAAAAAAGGCACAGTGGAATCTCAGATAAATGTGTGATTCTATATCCTAACAGACTGGCTAACTAAATAATGACTTCACCTCTTTGCTTATGCATTCTCATGAATGTGCATGAGAAATCATATCACAGAACTTATATCTAAGTAAATGCTTATATCTAAGTAATTTTGAAGTAAAATGAAACAATTTGTGAAGTGAGTCTTCTCCTCAAATGTCAGCACTATAACATATTAAAGGAAAGAAAAAAATTTCATGTATTTCCTTACAAGCAACTTGGGATGGGACAAAATTTCCATTTCTACCGCCTCTCCTAGTCATATGAGGTAATACAGTTTTCCCTACAAATTTGAGTGAACTCCCATCTCTTTTGCCAAGCAGAGTTGTAAAACTGCCAAAGACATAGCTATGAGCTCCAAAATAAGGTGTCCAGATTTTACCCTTTACCCTGTATTTACAGATTCAGTGCCTGCAGCACACTGTCCATGGGGTCTGTGGATAAAGGTGAAATGCATTTGGGGCCCAGATGAATTACTAGGTTGTTCTGCACACCTTACCTGCCTCTGTAAATCCTGCAATATTTGAAATTGTCTCTGAAGAAATATTGCTTTTTGCTACACCAGCTTGTCCACAGCAGGCTTCAGCACTATAATGCCCTATTAAGTACCCAAGCATAGACACTGAGGCCCAATCTGGACTGCTAAATAAGAGAGACCAGGGCCCACATCCTGGCTCCAAAGCCAGGGTTAGCAAAGTAGCAAAGTGTGGGTTGAGTACATGAATCTCAACTTTTCCTATTTTCAGGTGGGTCTCCCGAAACAGGACAGTCACTCTAGAGTCCTCAGAGCTGGAGTATTTTCTGGAGTTTGCTATCCCCCAAGTTACTTTTGGGAAGGCACAAACTGGTCTCAGACAAAACAATGCCCAGGAATGTCCTGATGACAAAGCAGTTCAGGCAGGCAAGCAACGGAGAAAACTCACACCCTCTGTGTTAGACCTCACACCCTTTTTTTTGCCTCTGGGATCCTCGAAAACTTGAGAGGTCCTGGTACAGGACTCACTCACGGATGGCCCTTGTTGAAAGGGCAGGATCTGTTAGTTTGCAACAAGTTGATTAAGAACTGTCTAGACCTTAGTCTGAATGATGATCTTGTTGGAAAGAAAAGTAATTTCTGCCTACTGAAATGCAGATATATGCAGTGAAAGAGAATAAAATATTTTCCAGTGGTAAAGCAGATTTGAATACATTTCTAAACCTTATATGTCAATTCTAGAAGGAGCTATCTAGTCACCAGCTTATGTTAGGAATATTTTCCCAGGTAACTCAAAATAGGCTTCCATTCTATTTCTTTAGCAGGTCTGTAACTTCAAATTTGTAGAAAATCTCGTTAACATTAATGGGACTATTCACATTTTCAAAGTTATGACGATACTATTCAGCATCTTCAGTATATACCTCTCTCTGCTCTGACCATCTTTTGCCATTATCAGTTGTACTTTGGTAGCAGGTGCTGCGCTATTTAAAACAGAGCCGAAAAATTAAATTCAAGATGCTCCCTTTTCCCCCTGCCCCTTTCAATAATGGAGGAACACTAGGATAGATTATAAATTCGAATCACAATTTACTGAAAATCGCAATAATCACAACAATTGTAATAACATGGAGCATACAAAAGAGAGAGGGTGTTTCATCCACCAAAGGGTATTCACCACTGAATAAACAAGAATTTTCATGGTTTAATGCTTGCATCCATCCCCCTTCACACCCCTTCAGTGCAAGAAAACAATGAGGAGCTGTATCAAACAAACCCCTTGGAAGCTGGATCATCTCTGTTGCCCCACGTGCTCATGAATCCACACCATTGCTTCTGCTGCGTAGTTGCCTCCAGTCACCAGCACTACTCCACTGGGCTCTGCTGGGGCTTGGGCTTCACACAGCTTGGCCCTGTGCCACTGCCACTCTCTCTTTTCTTTTTCTCAGAGTGGCATCTCGGGCTCACCATCGCTGTCTTTCAGCAGGAAGCCACAAAAACTGTGGTTCAGAGGAGCAGGAGAAGGAACCACCAGTGGTGGAGAGGGGCTAGCCCTGCTGGGGTGACCCAGTGCCTTTTCCTGCAGACAGCCAGGCAAAAATGGCCAACTTTCTATATCCAGGCCTGTTTGTTTTTGGAAAGCTTGCTTCTCCAGCTCCTAGGGGGAGCTCCTAGGTGTGGTACCAAATAGACAGCACTAAAAGCTCCACCCCTCCATCACTGTACTGAGGACAGGTCCATATTTGCATTACAGGTTCTTGATGTTGTATGTCTGGATATGTCAATCTCATATAAAGAAAAAGAATATTTTTTCATCCAGGCTTAATTTGTACTCCATGTTCAAGATACATTACCCTTCTCTTCAATTAGGAACATAGGATGTGATCTGAAAGTCAGGAACAAAATTCACAAAATATCAGACCAGATAAGCAGTGGGTGCTATACAGATATTTTTGAGGAAATGGAAGGCATCTGTAAATATTTCTGGAAGAGAACAAAAACACAATATGCAACAGAGAATTTATAAGGGATAACATTCTGAGCAGGTCTAATAAATTAACCTTGCTTCAACAAGAGACGTGCTATTGCCATGAACTGATTTGTAAGCATTTATAAAGAAAAAAAATTACTATTGTTGTAGTTATTTCTGCTGATTCCATTTAAGTGTAGATTGTGGAAAGCAAAGGCACTCCTTTTCATTCCAAAATCGTTGGTTTATACAACGCTGAATGGATTTTTACTCTTCTCTTTTTGCACACTGAAATCTTCCTCCAAATGATACGTAGTGTAGGTATTTCTTTTCTTCATTTTGAGGACTGCTTAACAGTTTGCGACATTAAAAATATCTCTAGGCACATTTTTAGCCCAGTTTCCTGAGGAAACAAGGCTTAGGCATTCATGCTGTCTGTGTGTCTGTGTTTCTCTCACTGGTACCCTGGAGTGCCTTGGACAGTTTCAACAAAATTTGACAGACACGGAGTTTTCAAAGATATTCAGCTCTTTCAGCCAGCCTGCACAAAGTATTGCCCTGGGGCCTCATTCAGGCTCCAGAGCTGTTTGTTTGATCCATCAGAGCTGAGTTGTTCTGTTTAGCCTCACCCAGCAGCCAAGAAATAGCAACTAGCCAGGCAGTAAGCTCACAGAGAGCTGCTGGTCAGTTGGCACGGCTGCATTCTCACAAAGCCACAGTGCGTGATACTTCTTGCTGAGCTGACAAGTCAAGGAAAAATTGATAGGGACCTGACAGGTTGTGGGCAGTCTCATGCAGGAACACGGACAAGGCTGCATAGAACTGCAAGGCACTGGGTTTTTAACCATTCTATAAAATAAATACTAAGGAAAAAAGCCCCAAACCCCAAAGAAACCCAATAAGAAAACTTCTAGAATTTTATGCCACAAAACTGCTTAATTGATGAAACAAAACACAGAATTCAAGACTCACCACTATCCAAATATGTACATAACACATCTGTTAGGAAGCACTCAGTATCTGAAAGCTACAGGAACAGATATTCACATCCAGAATGTACGTGAGCATGTATGTGCACATAGATATATATTTGCATACCTGCATATGAATGCACTAATCCTTGCATCTTCATAAGCTGATGGACATAGTCCATATAAAAACCTTTAAATTCTGTGCCCTTGGTATTTTCAGCACATTTTGCCCCCACAGCACCCAGTTGCTACACTACTAGATGGTGGAGCACAGTATTTGGCCAGGAAGATTAGGGTCAGCTCTACCAATTTTAATCAAGCTTTTGATTCAGCTTTTCTAAATAAAAGTTCTGGATAAACTATGTCGTTTGTCACTAGTAGGGCTCATATTACATAATTACAATGTGAGCTGCAAATAAGCTTCACAAGGGCAATGGTATCACAGAAAATTTCTAGTAGTTCTAGAAAGCAGCTTTGTTTCAGAAAAAAAGTCAGAAACTATTTCACAAATTTATTTTATTGCCAAAAATATATTTCAAAATGTGTTAACCATTTGCCTTTGCTCTTTACCATGAATTGCTGTCTTGCTGTCTTTGGTTAAGAGCAAAGTGATTGGAGCCAAATGATTAAGGCAACAATTTAATATTTTCATATCATTTAATGAAAAACGTGTATTAAAAATTAATAAAATTGAAGGAAAATTGAGGGAAAAAACTCAAAATCAACATTTGAAGGGCATAACAGAGTGGACAGCAAATGTCCTGTAAGTAACGCCAGCAGGCAGGAAATAACACAGATTAAATTCAAAGCAGCCATTCGTGTCTTCAGTCTCTCCAAGAATGCTAGTATAAATCCAGCTGGCACCTCAGGTAGCTTCTCCAGCCACATCTGCCTGACGCATTTGGCTGTGTCTGATACTCCTTTTTTTCTTTTCTTAAGGAATCGTCTAACTGCTAGGAAAAGTATAATTCATTTATTTCAGAATTTCACAGAACAGATAATTCACCACGTGGCAACTTCTCTCCTCATCAGGTTTTTCCTACTGTTGCAATGCTGAGCAGGAAGAACTGAACAGCTATGACTGCCATGCTTCATGTTGTTTAGAGAGGCATGGCTGTATTTCCATCCACATGTTTGTGGTTTTCCTTTTTGAGAAAGATGCCCAGACAAGAGCTTGAAAAATGCTAACTTCTTGCTGTTGCACCTAGAAAGCCCTGAACCAAAGACAAGCAAGCAATATATCAGCAAACAAATAGATATTCAGCCTGATTACATAAAGCACTACCTGGTTAGCATTAGTGCAAAATGTTTTTGTAAGATTCATTTTACACCAAGAATGATCTGGCCAGATCTCACCTTCATTTAATTCTGTTGAATTTTGGCTTAAAATCAGGAAGGATTTGGATAACGGGCTAGGAAAGGATCATAGTCGCAAAATGAGAATCAAAACTTTCAAAAGCCTCTAAACTGGAAGTGGAGTTTTGTTACAAGCTGTCTTTCTTTGTAACAACAGAACAATATGAGATTATGGAATTTAAATGCTTTGTATTTTGGTTATATGGTTTTTAGCTCACGAGAGAACAAACTATTTTTCTAGTCATCCTGGAAAATTGTATATAAATTCCCAGTTCAGAGTTGAGTTAGAAGTGTTATGTGAAACCTCAAAATAACAATGCTCTATTGCATTAAAAAAAAAAAAAGACTAGAAATAAAAAGTGCATTATTCAATCTATTCCTTGATGCCTGCACAGCATCAAGCAAACAACTAGCTCTCAATAAACAGTAAGAAATAACAAATAAGAACAAGAGAGTACCGCTGAAATAATCCCAAAGAATTAAGGCCAAGTAATTACAGCTTCTTAGACATGTTGACTGTAAAGAAGTGTTTTCCTTGAGGGAACTTGAGGTTAACCATATGGCATACTGACCTAATCTTCAAAGGTACAAGAATGGGAGGCTTCAGATGAGGCATAGCATTGCTATCTAATTCTGTGACACAGAAGAACAATTTGTGTAGCTCTGTAGATAATTTGGTAGTCTTTATTAATAAAGTAGTTGTGTAAGTTATATTATGGCAAACATTCCAGCGTAACATTTTAGGATATAAAGAGAGGAGTGATAGAGCCAGAAAATCAAGTTGCCTGTGTGGAACAGTGATTCACTGCAGTATGAATCACTTGTGTCTAGAGGCAGAACTGGTCCTAGTTGTGTTTTGTATTGTGTCAATATTTCCATGGCAAATCATTGTTTTCAGGGTTTCTCTCTGTGGAAAATGGATTTTTAATTAAAACTGGTACACAAAACACCAGGCCAACAGCACCAATGTTAATTACTGGAAGTTGTAAGTGTTTTCCCATACAAAAGCCACTTGTGTTATTTGTATATATTTTTCAAGACAAAATTGAAATGAATATTTGAACCATATTTATATTTTGTGAACTTGAGAGGGAAAGATCTGTGAATTTTACTGTCTCTCATTTTTTTAGCTTTTATATTATTGTTCATTACTTCCACAATCTATTCTTCAAATACTTATTACTTTGTACCACAGGCATTTTTGTTTCAGGATTTGTTTTGTTACAGGTGTAAATCCTGTTGACCTCTGAGAGCCTGATCCTATGGTCAAACAACAGGAGATTTTTAACTCCCAGTGTGTTCCTTGTAATAGGACTTATATTTATGCTTCATTTCCTAAATATTTCATAACAAGTAAGATGAAACTTACTATAAGTATAAATGTTTTTAGTATAAAAGTATAAAATGTTTTAATCAAAACTTCGTGATCGGAGCAAAAACTTTCCAAGTAATGACAGTATATTAATAACTCTAGATTTCCCAAGTGTCATTGGTTTCTGTCTGGCATTTGACAGGGATATCTAAAACTTCAGGTGAGACAAACTCTGACCTCTTCAACAAAACTGTAGAAATGGAGGTGGAGGAGACTTTTTTTGTCCAGTTTGGGAGATGACTAAACTGGACACATCTATGTAAGCCTGTTACCTGTGTATTAAACATCAGTAATATATCCATATAATTTGAAGATTTCCCACCATGAAATTTTTTAACTAGTTTTCTCCAGATTTTAGTGCTTTGGGCTTTATATGCATGTATTTCACTACCAGACACCTACCTTGAAATAAGTAAGGCTGTCTGACACAGTTGGATGAAGGGGGAGGAATTTAGTAAATGATCACAAAGATTAAGAGTAGTAGGGCATCATTATACATTTTGTGAAGCTTATTTTTCCTGAAAGAGTCTATCTTGGAAATATCTGAAATGTTCTGGTTTAACTCAACATGGGGTCATTTGGTTTTCTTTGGCATCATCCAAACCAGCTAGGTCAAATGAAAAAGTTTTTGCTAAGGGGAGCTTTTACCTCTGAAGATATCATGGAGTTTAGACATTTCTTGCTTTCTCGGATGTAAGAAATTTTCTTTTCATTCATGATTATATCTATTGTTAAGGTAAATAAAATTACCACATTGTCACAATTATGACAATGTCCAATGAAATTAATAACACCACTTAAGTTATCATTAAAGAGTGTTTAGGATAGCAAGTGTGAACTCTAGTAAGAATTTAATAAAATCTCAAATCAGAAACATACTGCTGTTTAATAAATACTAAGGACACAAGATGATAATGGTGATGATGCTGATAATTTAAAACCTTCTTAGAAATTTCTTCCACTGAGGTCAATACTAGAAGACTCACTGTCTTAATATCAAGATCCCCCTATCCCCTCCCTCTTTTAAAGTTTTGTTAAATTAAAAGGACAACTCAGAAGGACTACATAACTGTGATGACTTGACCTCTGACACCACCTGTTACCCATGCAGTAATTGTCTGTCACTTGTCTCATAAGAATTTCTTCTTTTGCAAAGAGACGTAGATAATACCATGGGTAATAAAGAGTTCTAAAGATCTGAAGTCCAGCTTTTCTTTTTAATAAGGTACAGAGACTCTAATTTGAAATTGCAGATTTTTGCAAATTTTCTTCTTTTAATTTGAATTACTGTATTTAATGTCCAAAAAAAATATATTACTACCACAAGGTATTTAGGTCTAAAATTTAGAAAGAGGACGAAGTGTTCCTTCTAAAAACCTTTTCCTGCATAAAATAAACATGGTGAACTTCTACTGCCACTTTTTATTTTTATGGAAGAAATCTTGTTTTCCTGGCTTTTTCTTTTTCTTCCCTATTCTAGCCTAAATTTAAAAGTATGAGTTCAGGTTTTAACCTGAAAGTACTCAGGGAAGTAGTTAGGAGAAGTCACTTCTTGGAGTGGAAGTTTGCTGACAACAGTGCACCAGTCTACACAAAATAGGAGTGAGAAACAGATGGGAATAAAGATCATAATCTTGTTTTCTTCTCCATATGACTTAGAAGAGCAATTCTTTGTGTGGGTGATGTGTACATAATTTGAATGTTTGTGACATTTCCATTTTGCCCTTGCAGCCCAGCAGTCCAGAGCTATGTATATATTACAATACTTCTTACTCCAAGCAAGAAAGAAGTGGTTGAGATAAAGAGGAACAGTTAGAGGTCTTGGGTTTCCTGTAGTATATCCACACACTCACTGTGGAGATTATAAGAAAATATTTCACACCTTCTATTGTCTTTACTTTTCCAAAAGTGGAAAATTTTCTCTGAAGTGTCAGTGGATTCATTATCTCTGGCATGGATTATCTGAGTGCATCTGCAGGGGGAGGTTGCTCTGCAAGACTTCAGCAAAGTCTCACAAGAGGACACTCTCACTTGGGAGCTCCCTCCACCCCTTAATTGTCTCATTCGATTATTTCAATCCTGAAGCTGCCAAGTGGAACTTCAGCTGATGCCTACAGAGAGTTTAGCAATAATACTTTCCCCACTGCTCTCTGTGGCAAGGCAGGACTACATGAGCTGTCAGTATGCTTGCAATGAAGTAGGATTTCTTTGGAGTAACTATTTATTTTGGAAGCTTACTGCCATTAATAGAAAACACCCTTAAAGGTATACGTGTTTCCTGCCATCCATAGGTGTTTGATTCAGAAATTAGTCTGGATCTTGCATGTGTCTCTTTAGACAAAATAGAAGAGATTTACATTATATTCATAGAAACATGACTTTTTAAAAGTGAAGATTACAAAGCTATTGTAGATGTCAAAGAGCAGCATCTGTCTGCTCATCTGAAAACCAGCTATTCAGTAACAGCAGTCCCTGTGCTGTAATGCTTTATGCTTACTGTGCATAAAAGGATATAAGTGAAAGACAATTCATAATGTCAGCTGTACCAACTGAGATACATGTATGACTAAATGCCTTCTGCTTGTGTGCTGCAAGAGGGGTTCTGTTATATAAATGTGCACCTATTAAAGGATTTAGTAATATCTTCACCCTTAGAGATATCCAAAGCCTGTCTGGACACAGCCTTGAAAAATGTGTTCCAGCTACCCTGTTTTGAGCAGGGGTGTTGGACTTGTTGATCTCCACAGATCCCTTCCAGTCTCAACCACTCTCAGATCCTCCATAATAACATCTATGTGATAATGTGCAAAGTCCAGTTAAGTTGGATGCCTTTCCTTCCTCAGCCATATTCCAACTGCTAATTAATCTCATTTAGGATGCTTGCAAGAGTTAGCAAATCAAAATTGGTTTGGCTCCAGCTTTTTTCCACTTTCTATAGTTCTGAGTTGAGAAGAAAACAAATTAGAAATTGGTTTTCTCCCAATGAAGTTAAAATGCTTTATTTTTTCTTTTTACTATTTTTATGTAATTTATTTGCTGTCAGTAGAATGATATTGTAATTATTTATAATTCAAATAGCTTCTCTTAATTGCCATGCCTCTACAGAATTCAGTAGCAGAATGAGATGATTTGTTTTCATAGTAAGCAGTACTTGCCCTTGAGCCACTGGGAGTTTTACTTAAATCCTTGTCAATCTAGAAATAGGAGATGAAAAATGATAACTCCTTTTCATCCTTAAAGAGTCAGTACTAAAATCTCAACACAAAAAGCTCCTGAGACATGAAATTTTATAGCTGTGTTTCTCAGGGTGAAAAACATAGTAGAAGTCATTCTGACTTTTTATAATTATCTCATTTTGAGCTCAGTGCAGCTGGTTTCATAGTAATTAAAGTACTGGGGGTTACAAATTCAGTACAGAGACCATGCAATAAATAAAATTGAACTTCACACTCAGTTGCACTAGGTGTAGTTGGTGTATTGTTGTTCTAACACTTGTTTTTTTTCTTGATTGTTCTGATCCAAATGGCATGCTGTCTCCTAAAGATCATTGTTTCAAGCTGTGAGGTGGATGTGTTTGCATGTTTGTATTTAGCTTAGGAAGAGCATCACGTTGTGGAAAGATGACACTGTTGTACACCACAATGGCACAGACTCTGACTTCAGAAGGCTGAAAATGACTGTGTTTATTTCCGGGAAACTCTTCCCTTTTATACTATTTTACACAGAACAATTCAATTGGTGAAACAAAGACAAACTTCTTCAATCACATTGGTTAAACCAGAGGGACATCAAGAAGAAGTCCCTCCTAGGGAAAGACTGTAAACAAAATTTACAAGTTAGAAAAACTTGTCTCTTGTTTACAGAAAACTCTCTGGGAAAAGAGTTTCAGAAAACCAAAACATCTCAGGCACGAGCCAGGGCTACAGAAAGATACTGGTATAAGTATTTTAGGCAACTGAGCTGGATAAGCTATCATAAAAGAGAAGCCAAACGGCCACTTCCATATGTGTACCTGGTAGTTGTTGTAGTGTTGTGGGTTTTGTGTGTTGGTTTATTTTTTGTTGTTGTTGTTGTTTCTGTGGTTTTTTGGTTGGTTTTTTTTTTACATTTCTGTTTTATTTTCTTTTTTTTAAGTTTTAGTTACTGGTGTTCTGGGATTTTAAAATTTTTATTTTATTTTATTTTATTTTATTTTATTTTATTTTATTTTATTTTATTTTAATTTATTATTTTATTTTATTTTATTTTATTTTTTGTATATTTTTGCCAATCAAGGGTTAAATTAGAAACCACACAGACATTGACTATGGAGTCTCCCCCACCCTGCATCCATTAGAACACTTTGAACTCAATTCATGTCTGCAATCCTCCTTCCATTACAAACTAATGTCAAGATCTCTGAAAAGACTGTGCTCTGTTTAATGTCTTATTTGTCATCTAGTTAAATCCTAATGTTTGACATTTAGAATTATCTCTAATAGCTTTGCCACTTTCCTAGGATCTTTCTCCCCATTTGGCATAGCTGTTGTATAATCTTTACTAAAATAGTATGCCTAAAACAAATAACATATATGTTACATAGATTTTGAAATTGTAAAAGCCTATATAAACATCAAGTCCATGGAGATTCAGTCATGTTATTTCAAGTGTAAAGAAAAGAAAACAGATGTCATACATGAGGCTTAAACTACCTTAATCATAAACAAAAAAGAAGGGAAAAACTTGTGGTTGCTGTTAGTCTTACTACAATCAGATTCAAGATTACTTCTCACAGTTCTCATCTTTTCAAAATGGAATTTAAAAAGCAGCTGTAACAACCTGAAGTCCTTAGTTTTTCAGGCTGAGCAAACAAACTTCTCTCAGTCTTTCCTGATAGGAGTGGTTCTCCAACCCTCTGGTCAGCTGTGTCCCTCTTCTGAACTCACACCCACAGGTCAGTGTCCTTCCTGTGCTGAAGACCCCAGAGCTGGATGCAGCACTGCAGGTGAGGTCTCACCAGAGCAGAGCAGAGGGACACAATCTGTAGCCCTTCCCTTGTCCACTGATGGAGTCACTCCATCATCCAAGGTCATTGGGCTGGTCAGGCAGGACTTGCCCTTGGCAAAGCTGTGCTGGCTGTCTCATGTCCCTATACTTCATGTTCCTTAGCAAGGCTTCTACATCTTGTAAGTAAAAATAACTTTCACTAATATTTAATTATTAATATGAATTAAGGGAATAATTCCCACTACACTACCAGTTTGACTATAGAGCCATAGTATTAATCTGATATTCAGACTAAACTGTCATTGAGATCAGTAATTTAAATTACGTGCAGCTTTTACTCCGCAAATTAGATTATTACATTTCTTACACTCAAACTTCACTACTTAGATGGAGCGTTAACTTTTTTGGTCAGAATTTATTTTGTTTGCAATTTTCTGGAAGGCTTTGGAACACAAATCCATAGGTTCTTCAGGGAGCAAAGCTGAACAAGGTGTACCCTTCTCCTTTCCTAACCTCCAAATGGTGCCTCTGATTCTCTGCCCCAGTATACCAAGCCTTTGTTTCTACCTCTCCAATTCTCTGTGGGACAGCACTACAAATAAATTAAATGAACTCATCTCTGTTCAAAGTGCATAACTATGACGGTGGGGAGAGATTCAGAATCAGGGACATTCTAGCTTCTTGCTGTTGTTTGCAACAGGAGAAGCTCTCTGCCTGGGGCTTGTACCTACTGACATTGCAATATACAGACATGGTGGCAAAGTATTCCCTGTAGTACAATGACTCAGCCAAAATGTGATGGAGAAATACATTTTCCTGTGTTTATACAGGAAACAGGAATGGCCAGAAAATAGAACATAACTATACAGTGAAGAAATTATGTTTCGCGGTTGTTTAAGTCCAAAGAAACACGTGGTTTTATTAGTCGGGGGGGACAGCCTGACCAGGGAACAGCAGCAGGAAAGGTCTAAAGGGACAGGGATCCAACCAAGCAAAGAGCACAAGGCAAAAAGGGGAAAGAGGGCAAAAAAGGGAGAAGAAAGCGCAAAAAGGGGCCGAATTACCTGTTACAATCTATTTTAACCCTTTCTATCATGAATATTCTAATGAGCATTAACCAATCACCTGAAGATACAAAAACCAACAACATTTACATACAGCCTATAGGGACTATTGCATTACCATGCTAATCTACATACTAAAAACCTGAAGAACCACCTTTTCCCTGATACCTGAGAAGTCCAAACCCCTTCTGTTTGGGGAGGGGAATTGCTTAATCAGGAGCCTTGGCTATTGACCCAGCTAATTCAATCACCATCCTCCCGCTCAACACTCCACAGTTCAAACCTTGCTTTCAATTCTATAACTCTTGTAGGTTTCATATTCTTACAATCTTTTACTAATGAACTATCTCTGCAAGGGCTTCCTGCTTCATCTTCTCCAACAATACAGCATAATATATCAGACTGGTTGTTCTGATATGGGTAAGGAAAGCCATGTCCGTAAAACCTCGTTGCACTCTTCTGGGGTGCACCGTCTACAATTAGCAGGATGACAAGGCCTTCTGAATGACAGGAAGACAGAAATTGCCCTCTGAATCATAGTGAGACTCTAGAAACAGCACAACGAATCTGTGAATGAATGCTTTCAAATAATCCTGGCATTTCTTTTCCTAGCTGAAATATCCTGTTGATTAGTTTATCTACCAAGGTAGAACCTAAACACTGATGTCCATGGGAGAAGAAGTTTATTTAACCTGACATTTTCCTCAAACTCTGGTATTTGTGGCACAGTCCTCCACTACCCATCTTGGTACAGAGATTCGTAACTTTATTTAAGCTTTTACTGACAGCAGTGACTGATGTTGAAAACAAAGTCTATTTCCAGATCAGCCAGTGAAAACCAAGACAAATCAACAAGTCAGGAGGGTGACCATACTGATGGTGACAGACTCAGCATCACAGACAAGTATGGGGTAAGTCCCCACCACCATCATGCTAGAAGAGAATGAACACAAGCAACCAGGGCCATAGGTGAAATTTTTGTGGCAAATGCTACATAAACACCTAGCTGTATGCTCCAGCTAATTAATTCAAAATACATCTGCTCCAGATTCATTACCTAATGATCAAGCAGTGCAAATATCTGACATCAAAGATCACCAGATCTTTTTAGGGGTGGGAGGGAGATGGCAGTAATGCATTTTCCATATCTTAGTTTCAATGTTTAAATCGATTTTTAGCCAACTTTTGAAAATCTGTGAAGAATATAAGTGAAGATAATTACCTTAAATGGCCTGCTGAACTGTGGTGACTTGAGTTCTGTAGAAGTCTCTGTATGACTGCAAACACTCTAAAGAATCTATTTTTGGTGGTTCTGTTTTATGGAAGTTGGACATGTTTCTTTGTTTTGGGTCAAATACTATATATGGAGATAGGAAGAGATGTAAATAGATGTAAGTCTTCAAACTGCCTGAGAACTGACCAAAAACCTAAAGGCAGAAAGAAAACTACAAACTGAGAAAGAAAAGATGAATTGATACATCCTCTTAATTAGAGCTAAGAATGCTTCAGTTGTGTTGGGGTTCAATCCAGGACGTGTGATGTTAATTAGAAAAATGTCTATATGTAACAAAGATGCAAATGTAGCTGCTGCTGCTCAGCATTTTTCAAAGTTTGTTTTATATCCCTGGTCACTGCTATTTGTACTCCTGGTGCAATACTTCAGAAAAAGTACCATGAAATATTTAGAATTTGTTCCTAGGGAACTGCCTTGGACAAAGTGACACGAGGTTGTACAAGTTTACTGCAAAGTTATAGAAAGAGTACATTTACTACTCAGAACATTCACTTTGACTCTGAAAAACACTGAATGCAAACAAATCAACATTATATTTTGTACAGACTACCAGAAACTGTATGGAAATGCATAGTTTCCTACGAAGACAACTGCAAAACACAGTCTGTAAAATAACAAACCTATGTGGCACAATTTACTCAAATACTTCCCCTGCCCTAAAAAATGAGTTTGAGGGACAAATTGTGTTACACTGTGTTTGGCTGAGGAATGGGAAACACATAGTAAAGTGCAGGACAGAGCACAGACCTAGGCTCCTAATTAACCTTCCAGCCCTCAGGAGAGCTTGCATTTGGGTTATAAGAAGAATCTTTTAGGCCACAAAAGGTCTCCACTACCTCTAATACTAGTTAAGCACAACCCTGCAAACATTCTGCTTTGTTGAGTAGCGTGCAATGCGAGGTATGAAGTAAGAGCAAGAATTTATTTGTCTCTACAAATGGAGACTTTATTGCAGAGCTCTGGCCATGAATGTTAGATTTGCTCTTTAGAAAGCGCACGTCAAATCATCAAAATATTTTCCTTTCTCTTTTCAGATCATATGCATATAATGTATGTGTATAGCAATTTGCTTTTGGGGAAAATAATTAATAAATTGTATGTATAAAATGTGTAAATTATGTGTATAAAATGTCCACAGAATGATGACAGTTTCAAAAAAAAAAATTAAAGCATGTGCATTTGTCCATTTCTCATATATATTTTACCCATCTCTAACTTTTAATCTCTTAAATATCTGTCTTTTCTACCAAAAATACCCTAGAAGTTTCACACAATTCAGTCTTTCTCTACTTTTAAGTCCTTCTTCTACTCTTCCATTTCCGCACCACCCTCTTTTAATGGGACGAAATTTCTAAATAATAAATCTCAGCCTGCTTTCAAAACAATTTCTTGCTTTCCTGTTAAAGACAGTTTTGCTGACTGTAGAGACAAGAGAGGCCATTAAAAAGCTTCCCTTGAAACACTGTACTTATACCTGACACCTTTATGGCTATTACTCCTGTACTAGCCATAAAGGTATTTCTCCTGTACTCCTATCTATGACTTCAAAACAAGAGTGACTCAGAGCATAGATACAAGGTTTATTTCTGCTTGGAAAAAAGCTCTAAAACATTTGTGTGTTTTCATAATCAAAAACTGCTCAGTACAATAATTTGCAAAACTGCCAACCTTGCCCAGTCTTCTGGCCCACCAATTTTATATATCCTTAGTCAGATTTACCAGTTTCTATTGTAAACTCCCCTTTCTTCAGCTGCCCCTGAGAAATGCCCAGTAAATAATTTCAGTATAGGTTGCCTGATATTCCATATGTTTCTTGTTCTCTTCTTACAAAGTATTTGCAGTCAAACAAATACTAAACAATACTGTACCATATGCAAAATTTTTGGGGTGGAGAAGGGAATAGTTGGTTGTTTTTATTTCCTTTTGAAGTGCATTAATTGATTTCCAATGAAGCATAACAAAATCATGTTTTCACTCAGATTCAGGACCTGTACTTTTGTAAGAGCTTTTTTTCAACATATACTGTCAATATTAATGACAATCAATGAAGTCATTAAGTTATAAATCTTCTTTTTGCAGATAGTTTTTAAAAGTTCAGTGATGAATTTGCTCAGAACAACTTGGTCAGTTTCTTTTCCCCCAGACCATGTGAGACTGTGAGATGCACAAGTTATTGTGATGATTCTTGAAACACTTGTAATTTAGATAGAGAGGGCTACTGAATTGGCATGGCATAGCCATCACCCATATTATTGACAGAATGGACGGGTTAATTTTTCTGGAAGGAAAAAAAAAAAGGCTTTCATGTGAAAACAAAAGCAAACGCAAAAGCAAAACCATCAAAACCAAAAACATCCCCCACAAAAAAAACCACAAAAAAACCCAATTAAAAATTTTGTCTACCTGTGTGTTCCCAGGATTTAGAAAACAAGGACAATCCATTCTGAGATCTTCTGTAGACCTGAGACTTCTCCCTTGAGAGTGTTGGAAGCCATTTGTCTAAGCAGTCACTGAATGAAACAAACAACAAAACTTTTTAAGATGATACAGGATAAAACTCTCATTTTGTGAAAAGAGAAAAGTAAGATTTTAATGTATTCATGATCTGAGAGTAAAAGTAAAAATTCATGATGAAATGAAAACAGTAAAGGAGCTATGTGAGAAATTCTGGCTGCGTGTAGAGAAAATAAAGTAGAATCCAGAGTACACATATATTTGTAGGCAACATATTAAAGAAGAAGTAATTCACTGAAGAAAAATTTGCTCCAAATCACAAAATCTACCAATAAATGTTAAACTAAACAGAAGACTACTCATTGAAAACCATTGAAAAAACCTTGCCCTTTTGGATTTATTAGATTAAAGGGATTAATGAATGATCAATTCAGTGATTGAGCAGTGAAGTCTCATCTTTTTTTGCCTGCACTTGCACACTAATGTTGATTCTAATCACGTAAGGTTCATACAGCTGAAACTAAACTAGTTTTCAGAGCTTCAGTATCTGCAATAGCTGACCTTTAAAAATCTTTCTGAAGGTTAACATAATTCTGAAGGTGTTTCTAAAATACTTTTCACACATCTAATGTGACTTTAAAACCCCCAGCTTTTGACCTTTATGAACATACCAGAAAGACCAATGAAGAGAATTTATACAAGCAGGAAAAACAAATGAATGCAAACTTTTTATGAGTAAATACAGACTGGAAACTAAGAATTCAAGGAATAGGATTTTGGAGGACTTTTCCTATACAGATAAAAAGGAACAAGTTATTTTTAAGTGTAAGTTTGACATACTTATGGAGGACAAGACAGAAGAAGATAATTCGCAATAAAAAGGGCCTAGACTTAATATTCCAAGAGGGTCTTTCCAGTTTTATGTTCTTACATCACATTACAGAAAACTGCAAGCTATAGAATGATTGATTTTGCATGAAATGCATAAATTGCATGATTTTTATTAGGCAGATGCTGAAGTTCCACACATGAACAAGTCTTAAATCCTTAACCCGAAGGAGTCTGAGTTTGATTTTGAGAGGAATAGTACTCAGCACATTACATAGTTGGAGCTAGTGTCTAAACTACTCAAAAGTATCAAAATTAAATGCCCATTTTCAAGAAGTTGCTGCTTAGCAACTTACATTCCACTCTCTTAGATAAGTAAGATGCTACTAGAAATAGAACTTATTTTCTTAAATCATCTGGCTGCTTTAGAAATCTGTACTCATTATCTTCTGTAAGTGCATGATCAGAGAAACAAATTAAAAAAAAAACAAGGAAAAAAATTATTAAAGGCCAGCAGGAAATTATAAAGACATTCTAGGGCTTATGATTCAGCATATGACTAGATATAATGTTTCAGCTTATTTTAATGCATCTAATTAAATTGGATAATTCTGAAATATGAGTAGTCAATTTTGCTGTGGTATAAAATTGCTACACTTGAATGAAGAGAAGCACAAATCCGTGAAATACTGGTCAATTTTACCATTTCTGTATTTCTTCAATTAATCAAAGCAACATATCAAAATTTGTTACAGTTTCAATATTGCTGTTATTTTTTTAGTCTAGTTTTTAAATGAAATTTTAACCTATTTTGTTTCCTGACAATATTCCACAAATTGCAGCTCAGCAGACATATATCACATTTATATGCTTAAATAGCACAGCTCTTGATTCTTAATTGAATTAATGGTTAGGCAAGGTGTGCTTTCTACAAGGAAGATATGGGGAAGCACTGGTAATTAAGCCAGGTTGCAACCTTGCATAAACCCTTAATATGCAATAGCCTTAACAAGGCAACAAATAAATAGTGTATCAATACTTGGCTCTTTTTAACTCTGCAAAGATCTACTTCTTGTGAGTTTCACTGTGCTCCTTCCCACCCCATACACCTTAAGGAAAGCAGTAGAAGCCCCAAAGAACATTTTTGCTTGTTTTCACAGCATAGTTCAATCTTCTGTGGACAACAATTGGCAATTAATCACAAAAACCCTGGTTCTATCCAGACACATTTATATTCCAGGTGTTCTTCTGCAAATTTGGGCTGTGAATGAGATTATGTCTGCTGTTTTATGTTGCTTGCTCTCTTGGCTTTACAGCACAGTACCCCCAAGTGGCCTGTTTAAGTCAGAGTTCAAACATAATAGTTCACTGATGGGTTTTTAATGAACAAAGCTGAAACTAGACTAAGATTAAAAAAATAAAGAGGGTAGCAGGGAGCATTTCAAAGAATTTTATGTAAGCAAAAGTCAGCTCAGCAACCATGTCAGAGGAAATGAGTGTTTTACTTAAAATCACTCAGAAGACAATCACCCAAACTTCACTTTGCAATGCCTTTCAGTGGCCTGTGGTCCTGGCTCATGGTTTTGCTCAGAGTGTCTGTAAAATGGTAACACTAATCTTTAGAAGTAATTTTTCTCCCTTCATGGAGGTTTTGTGTGATCATGAGCCAAGAAGGACTGGGTAGAACCCAGACTTGTTTTCAAGTTTATCACATGACATTAAAAACAGCTGGGCATATGCTAGACTAATGACAGTGACACTGAAAGGACGGCAGAAAGGAGAAGGGGAGAGGGAGCTTCACCGGTACTTTTTTTTTTTTTTTTAATTGACAGTTCGCCTAGTTCTTATTCATGAATTAAAATGTAGTACTTTTTGTATTGGAAACTTCTGCTTTAAGTAGTCAGTCAGCCTGCTGAGGTAAAAACTCCCTGGACAGCTGTCATCAAGTGTTTTGATTGAAACCGTGTTGTTCTAAACAGACATGGGATTATACTCTGCAAGGACCCCAGTGCTGAACAGCCTCACGGAATTCACTGACAGGTGAAATCATACTGGTTGGTATCAATCAGGGAGCATGCAGCTCTTACTTCAACGTGCAACCAGTGTTAGAGGGACTGATTTGGTGTGGGACTGCTGAGGATGCTGAAAACACCTCTTGCTGTAGCCCTTACTCACAGCTTAGTGAAAGTTATTCTAGAACTGAATGCTGAATCAGATGATGAATGAATATTTGTTTTAAGGTCTGCCTGGTTTATGTACAATGATAAGGATGTCTTAATCTGTATGTGTCTACCATTAGCATAATCCATACCTAAAGGGTACCAAATACTGCAGTCTCTCTCTTTCACTGAAGAAGTATGGTAGGATATCATGCCTTGAAGTGAGGTTTCTGGGATATATCTCTCCCTGAACAGCGTCAGTTAATTCATCTGATTGAAGGACAGTCATGTGACAGTAAACAAAGGGTTTCATGTAATATGATAACTTTAGGATTTTTTATCTTGTTTTCAAATATGAAATATATAGTACTGTATGTGT
This sequence comes from Phylloscopus whistleri, assembly GCA_017589585.1. Classification (NCBI taxonomy): domain Eukaryota; kingdom Metazoa; phylum Chordata; class Aves; order Passeriformes; family Phylloscopidae; genus Phylloscopus; species Phylloscopus whistleri. The sequence goes on along the minus strand of JADMLD010001058.1, from coordinate 617,484 downwards.
TTAGGATTTAGTATCGAAGACAAATTTTACCTCATTGAACATGATAGCTGAATGACACTGCCAATGGAAATACCAAGTGAAAATAAACCACATATTATCAGAGTCCACGTGGCAGTTTATACAAGAACTGATATGCAGGGTTAATTGTGGTATTTCAAAAATGATGCAAAAAATGTCTGGATGGAATTACAGCAGCAGTAGTTACAATTTGCCACCAAATTACATTTTGGATTTTGTTTCCTTTTCACCACATAATTATTTCATGAAATAAAAAGAAAAGAGAGAGAGAAAATAAAATAAATTTGATTGGTTAGGATTTGAAACACTGCTACACAACTCTGAGTGCTCAAGGGTCTTGTATTCCCTGCAGCAGCAGCTCACCCAAAGCCTGTGTGGCTTGCATGGAGCCACACCAGCAGAACTTTAGATTCTGCATCTTCATTTTTAGAAAGATACACTAGTCCAGAAATTTTATTAGTCTCTGACTATAATCATGATAATTATAATGAAATGCCATTAATTATAATGAAATGCCAGATTAAAGAGAAAAATAACTAAATTACATGGGGAAGCTATAATCTACCTTCTCCATTTCTTTTATTGTTAATGGTGTTTTTAGTTATACACTGCCAACATGCACAGGAAAAGAAGTTATATGCCCAAAGGACTTACAGTCTCACAGACCTGTTCTTGCTTACTTCTGTATGTGACTGTACACAGGTATATTTGTACCAGCATTGAATATATTTTCTGTTTGCTCATTGACTGAGGTGCTGAAAATTGCAGTTTATTCAAGAAAAGTTTCCATCCGTATAAAATACCATTCTGACAGAATAATGAAGTATGCAGTATGTGAGTATTTACTAGTACTAGGATATGTTTAAAAAATCTATACAAAGAATACTGACCTACAAGAATAGTAAGAATACTGACCTACATTAAATTGTAGGTTTGGGCATCTCTCTAATAAAATAAAAAGGTTAAATTAGTCCTACAACTACTTATTTCAACTATTCAGATAATGCTTTTTTCCTTTTTTTTTCCTAAATCACTTGGTTTTGCTGATTTGTTAACATTCTGTATTTAGATCTTGTCACATGCTTTCTACTTTTTATTCTAATATCACCTCCCTGCCACTGGATAATTTTCCCTCTAAAACCTTATTAAATCAAGGGATCAGCTGTATAGCTAGTCAATTGTTAACTATTCATCTTTACCTTATTATTCAAAACTGTGAAGATTACACAGTTTTGATTGCTATTTACTGTGGGGATGGGGATTTTGTTTGTTTGTTTGTTGTGGGGTTTTTTTTGTCCTGTGGGATAATTAAGCCTGCATAAAATACATTTATTCATCAGAAAAAGTATAGCCTTTCCGCATTTTCAAATCACTCCTCTAATTTTTGTACAATTTCAAAGAAGTCCAGGTAACTCTGTAAATGGAATTTGATCTAACTAAGGCACTTTCTTCTTTAGTACTCTGCTCCCCAGGTATGTATGAGGCTGACAGAATATTTGCTTGCATTTCTAAACAAAACCTAAAATTGGTAGAGCAGTCAAACCTTATAATTTTTAATATTGATTTTCAGTTTAATGGTTAGGGTTAATGCAAATCATATAATTTTTTCTGTCACAATTTGAGAGTGCTGCATGTTATGTCCTTTGAACACACTCCTCAAGAGAATAATAGTGTAGAAGCAACAACTATATTCTCATGTTGCAGCTTTTATGCATGAACAATCTGACGTCATGCTGCTCATTAAGGAAAACTTAATAAGCATTTGCTATGAGGTAGGACTGTAAAAGTAGAGAAAAGTTTCTCTGTCACAGGAGAAACTTGAGTATTCCATAAAGACCTTCTTTCAAACTGTTCTGCTTAAAAGACACAGTCCAAAAATACTTGACTCTTTTTACTATTCTTAGTTTTTTATATTTAAAAAACTTGTGAATAATTCTGGTCTATCAAGAAACTTTTTCCCTTTTTCTTTAATGCTCTTTTTTATCCCTAAGTTTTCCTCCTCTGGAACATTGTCTGCATTGTCTTATGATGATCTTTCTTTTGCTGAAATCCTCAATCAGTCATTAATCACTTCTTATCTGAACTATTCCTATTCCCTCTTCACAGTCCTTATAGATCCTTATTATCTCAGCTTCAGCAGGACTGAAGTATCACAGCCATAGAGTCCTTCCTATCCAGTAAATAGCACTACATCAGATTCTACCCTAGTTTTCTACTTAAATTGATCTTCTAATCAACTTTAAAAATGCTGATAAATAACTCTAATACACTACATTAACTTCTTGTCCAGCTACACCTAACTTCACTCTTTTTCTGTGTCTGCACACAGAGAAAGAGCAGATTACTAATGTCTAATTGAGCAGATTACTGATGTCTCATTTGAGCTAAATGAGATTCCCTGTCTTTGTGGTATCTCTATGGCAAAGCAAATTTAAATCTCACATTTAAATCTCTCTATTTTAAGGTAACTTGTGTGATCTTGTGTAAATCCATGTATGATATTACTTTATACAGAGCTGTATTTCAGAATTTGTCAATACAGGACTGCAGAATAAAACAAGCAGATAATGACATGTAATTCTGTTTTATCCATTTAATACTGGATGTCTTCAAAGTCTTTTTCAATTTATACTGGATGACTTAAACTGACATGAGATTTCAGTGCCGCTTTTGTTTATATGAGTTGCTCCAAAACAGTCCACAACATTTGTTCTTTTTAATCCCCTAAATTAAAAAGGGACTGTACATTAAATACACATATGAAAAAGATAAAATCTATAGCTAAATTAAGAATTTTAAAGTTTTTAATTTTATAAACCATTCCGCTTAACCAAAGATTTAAGCAAAAAAATACTTGATTTTTAAACTTATTTTTAAAAATCTTCAAGGTATGAAACAAAATTGATGAAAAGGCTCTGACATGAAGCATTATAAAAGTTCTGAGAAATGCTTTGTAGAAGGCAAAAAAAAAAAATTAAATAAAGGAATCAAAGAAAATCCAGATTAAATTTTTTTAATAGAGAGGAGTTTGTGACTAAGCTGAGTAAAGACAGCTGAGTAAAGACAGCTTCTCTGTTCATAAAAGCATCTAACATTTCTACGGCTACAGTAATGTTGCATTTTTTGTCTGAAAAAACAGATATATGATACTCAAAACCACTTCATAGTGCTCTTCATAGGGGAAGCCTTACATTTTTCCCGGCACCCACTTTTAGGCCAATGTATATTGGAAAGCTTTCTTTGATACTATATAAAAAAATAAAAAAATGCAAGTACAGATTTTTTTAATAAATTTTCATCCCTGTCACAATCAGGCTAATGAAATGCATGTGAGCTCTGTTTTCTTTTTTTTTTTTTAATTTTGATTGTAAATTGAAGTAGGAAGTAATTGCACTACAGGAGAATCCTTCCGTTTACCAGGCTAATTGAAAGAATTTTTTTTCTTTTGGTTTAAACTTGAAGAACAGATCTGTAAGATCTAATTTAAAGTAATAAGGATGCTACAATCCAGAAAACTGTACTCAAGAAACACCCTGACTTTTCAATGAGGTACAAAACATCACGTGGTATATGAAAGCTGCCAGTAGAAGAGTAGTAGAGAGAAACAGAAAAAGAAAACAGGGACAAGGTCAAGTCTGGACTATTTCAGAGACTGAACAAATGACAGATGAGTGTGATAGAGGCATGGAGGAATAGATTCCTGGAAACACACTTTATAATTAGAATATGAGTCCTGAGTATCTATCTGGTGGACGATCTTCAACTCCAGTTAGGTTGACAGATTAAACAACTTTGTGTTTTCTTTCAATATAATGGCTAGGTCACCGCAACTTATTTTTTATATTCAAATCAACATTAAGCATACTGTCAGCAGTTGGCTATTCATGAATTCTTTTGTTATTCCAAAATATAAGTCAGAAAACTGGGCACAATGTATCTTGAAAAAAAGAAAAAAAAAAGGTATTAGATATTCATAATTTCTCTGGAGGTTGTTACATAATTGCTGTATACATTTCCATCAAATGCCAGTGCAGAGACCTGGGTAACCATACTTTGTGTCATTTAAGCTCATCTCTTGGAGTTAAAAAGGATAAGGTTCTTTGGATGCAAGTGAATTTAATCTATAATTATTCTTTTGTAATTTTAGAATTACTAATGGGGAAACAGGCCAGTCTTTTTCCATATAAAAACCTGTTATGGAAAATTGCTCTTTTTTCACTCCTTTTTTTTTTGGTATAGATTACCACAATTTCTAGATAAAATCACGTGATGTGAAAACGTAAAGCCAAACATACCAAAACAAAGATTTATTTTTTATAACACTGAAGATGGAAAAAAGAGATAAAATTGAAAATGTATTATGAATTTATGAGCAGAAGCATAGGATTTTCTGATAGATCTACAAAAACAGTTTGAAAGAAACTTACAAATGTGATGACAATACAATTCAGGACGGCTTAAGAACCACTAGCTTAATGAAGATGTATTGATTACAGTTTAAGCAATTGCTGAGCTTTGTCTGTAGGCTTTCCACCTACCATAACAAAATCAATGTTATACACACTCCTTCAGTGCATAATTAAACAGATTGTTTCACTTCAGCTTGGACCCCCGGCGTAGCCAACCTCAGAGGCAGTAACAGGAGCTCCAGAGACAACAGCTGCAACTGCAAAGATACACACAGTAGTTATAGTGGAGTTATTAATTAAGATGTTTACTTCCTGAGGTATTACCAAATGGTATGCTGTAACAGTCATGAACATGCTCTTCTGAGAGCCTAAGCCAACAAGAGCCATTTAACTGCAATTAGAATATCACAGAGCCCAAGCTAATAAGCCTTGGCCTGAAGCACGTTATATTATTTTAGGAATGATGCCATGCTAAAGTGGCATGGATTGTATTGGTTGAGAGGGAAAAAGAACAAGATTATTTGCTAGCTAAGACCTACACATACATTGTCAGAATTTCAGCACAGAATAGGTTGCTCAAGCAGTTCAGCTCTTATTTCTAAATTGAATATTTTATACAAGAAAAGTCAGAGCCCGAGGTAAGAACAAGATGAGTTATTATGTTTTCATACAGAAATTATATCAGCTATGTAATAATTTATAATTAATCTCATGAAATCCCAATTTCATTGCTTTTTAGCTATCATTAAACATAATGTTGGAAACTGGAGAGAGGTGAGATTGCAAAGAGGTTTAACTGCTCTTTCTCTCTCTTTGGGAATAATTGATCCCCACAAAATCATAAAAAAAAAAAGAAAAAAAAAAAAGAAAGCTACTTTGCTAGAATTGTGTATTTTAAGATGGACTTGCCATTAATAGATAATACAGAATCACAGATTCACAAACTCACAGAATACGTCAGGTCTACTGATGCCTTAGGTTTTGGGTTTTTTTCTGTCTTGTACTGGTTTCACTTTTGTGTTAAGTGGTGCGGGGATTTGGCGGAGCACCTCTGGTTCTAGCAGGGAACTCACGCCTTCAAGGACACTCTCCATGCTCCAAGGCCCTGAAGATAAACAACAGAGAAGGGAGAAGGCAAGCAGGAGGGATGGAACACCGAGATTTGGAATCGTGGATTGGACAGTGAATGGGGGGGGCGTGCAGGTGGATGGAAACTTGTAAAAGCCAGAGAATCTCGTGACCCTTCCTCTTTTGCTTCCACCTCAGAGCCATCCAGGCAGAGCTACTGCTGCGGCTCTATAACTGCCAGGGTGTGGCCTTGAAGGCCTTAATAAAGGTGCACTTTGTTTTTTATACAACTCTCTCTGGCCTCTATCTTAGCCTTTACGGCAACATGCAGGGACCACAGTACATTGTCTGGTCCAACCTCCCTGCTCAAGCAGGATCATTCTTGAATACACAGCACAGGATTGTGTCCAGATGGCTTTTGAATATCTCCAGTGAGGGAGACTACATCACCTCTCTGGACAATATTCAGGTGGAACTTCCTGTGTATCAGTTTCTGCCCATTGTCTCTTGTCTTATTGCTTATACCAAGAGGAACCTGTCTCCATCCTCTGACACTGTCCCTTTAAATATTTATACACATTGCTGAGGTCCCCTCTCACCTGGCTCTTCAGAAGCCTGAAAAGGCCCAACTTCCTCAGCCTTTCCTCATAAGAGAGCTGCTCCTGTCCTTTAATCATCTGTATTATCCTCTGCTGGGCCTGCTTCAGGAGCTCCATGTCTCCCTGGTACTGGGGAGCCCAGAAGCAAACACAGCACTCCATATCCATATATTCTTAAAAAATACATCCTATTCTCAAAGACATTATTATAACTGTTAAAAAACCTCTTACTTTGGAGGATAATATCATTGCTGTGGAGCCATCTCAAACGTAGGTGCAAGGTGACAGGAACTGAGATGCTTCAGGATACAGAACTGCAAAATCAGATTCCATTGGGAGTCCCTCATTCTGTACTTAACAAATAAATGGGTAACAGTACAAACTAAGATTTTCAGACAGTGGCTTTATTTTAAAAATGTCTTGGACTAAAATATTTATTGTGTTTAGTAATTGAAACAGAAAGTAATAGGTTGGTATTTACATTATGAGGTAGGACTGCTTTCTAAAGGAAAGGAAAAAGATGCACTTGAAAATACAAGGCAAGCAAAATTTTGGAAGAATCTGATTCTTCACCTGCAATTCAGTTACAGACTGTAATTTTGGCCTCTCCTGGACCTTTGTAAGGTCATTCCTGTAACAGGAAAAGAGAAGCAGAGAGAGAGTTCTAGAACAGCAAATGATATTTGGCAAAATATTTAGAAGAGCCTGTCACATTTTTCTGCATATGCCATAAATAAAGGGACACCCCACTTGGCCCCCCAAAATAATAATATTTTGTAGTCTGAAAAAAGGTTTTCAATCCCCAAAGCTAGCAGGCAAAAACTGGTACATTGACTGAGGATAGCTGGGACCATACCCTAAACAATTTAACACTCAACATCCACAATAAAGCTACAGACCCCAGAACTTCTCCAAGAACCCTGAAACCCGATTTTCCAAATGTAAGTTTGCTAAAAACCAGATGATTTCAAACTCTATTTTTCAAGACATCGTATATCTAACATAGCAATGTATAACGCACAGACCAACAACAGTGACTTCAGGTACTGAAGTCTGGGGTGAGATATAAAATCACTCATTCCAGTCCAAAAGGAAAACTGCCTCAGTAGCAAAGCATCATTAGAGAAATCATGTGGTGTCATTTATACTTTGCTCACTCAAATTATATTTTGGCATCAGCCAAGAATCAAGCTGTCATATTTAATAGAAACCTGGATGCAGTGAGCCTGTAAGATTTAAAAGTGATGCCAGAGGAAAAAAGGAATTGCAGAAGTACAAAAAAGCAAACGACAACAAACAGAATAATCAATATGGTACAGTATCTGAAGTATTTTCCATTCAGAAAAAATGCACTATATATCTAGCAGGGGAAAACAACAGTAACAGCTTCTAATGAAGTCCTGAAAATTTTGTGTACATTTGTGAGGCAAATTTCATCCTAGCATCCTACAAAAATGAAGAGAAAGGGTGATAGGAACCTGACAATTTGTACAAGAATGCCTAAAGTGATAACACTAGAACTAGCACCCAACCAAAGCAAAGAGATCCCATGAACATCTTTAGCAAAAGTAATGTTTGTGCCTGAGAGGGAATCCATAGAGCCAAGTCACTGAGACATCACATATACATCAAAAAATGTCTGATACATTTTATGAAGCACTCTGCTTTCAAAGAGTACTTGCCTTAACTTCATGTACTATGTCACACTATTTGTGTTTAGCAGAGCCTGCAACTCTGCTAAATCAGCACAGTATCACCAACAGAGTGATAACAGTCCATAATAATCCTCATAAACTGCTGGTAAATGCAGTTTCTCACCTTGTAGTTTTCCTGCAACTAACAGCAGTTTTGTGCCTCATAAAAATATGACTCTGAAAATCCCATTGTGCTACTACAGGGGTTTGATATGTTCTCTGTCTTGTGATCTACAGACTAAAATAGTTTGTTCTGGTTCTGTGCTCATCTTCCCTGACAGCTGGAGATGTTTTTTCCTCCTAAGATATGGCTATTCCCTGAGAATAGGAACTTCTTTATTAAGAAATTTTATTTTACTTCCCTCTTAACAGTTGTCTTCTCAGTTTTTTCCCCTCTGTGTGGCTCTTTTATGAGATGCAACCGACTGTGAAAAAAGGGGTGCTGTCAACACAGTTCCGGCACTTTTGTCTACATCTTGGTACAGCAAAAATGGAAAGCAAGTCAGTGAAAGAATCATAACCAAATGTTACTATCAGAGCTGAAGGATTTGAATTAATAAGAATCAAAGTAAATTTTCAAATCATATAGATTTGACAGACTTAACTGTCCCCAGTATGCTTCTTCTGTGTCAACAGGAAACAGAATAATATCCAATGTGCCAAAATGTATTTGAAAAGAAAAGAGCGCATTGGATGAGGCAGTGCTCGTGAGGGTGACTTCTGCAGCACAGAAGCACTGAGCTGAGCTTAGCAAAGGCTGAAAGTAAAGCCTGTGTCCTGACATCTATTCAGCATTCTTGGCAACATGCTCCCTGGGGTGACAACTCTGAAAAAAGGGGTACCATCAACATTGTTCTGGCTAGTCAGGAGCCAGATGTTCATCCTTGTAGAGAGCAGCTGAGCAGTGGGGAGAAAGGTTGCAGCCTTGAAATATGTGAAGGAACAGTTTGTCTAACATGTAGCTTGTTTTTCATGGATGTGATGTATTGGAAGCATTTTCCTTATTCCCTAGGGAAATGGTAAACTACCAGCTGCAGTGCATAATTAATATTAGACTGAATCTCAAATGAGGTCATAATAATAAATATCATAAACATCTTAAAGTGCATTTGATGGTCTCCTTCAACATCTGTAGTTTCAACATCTGTAGTATTTGTGGCAGCCACCACTTTATGGAACAGGAAAAATTAATATTTTTGCTAAAAAAACACGGTCTAGATTTTCTCAGTTTCTATCTTTTCTTTTCTCCATGCCCATATTAATTCTCCTAATCTTTTTGAAATAATCTGCTATTCAGATCCTTTTTGCTAAGCCCTAGTTTCCTCTTAAGAAAATCTTATGGAGGAAGAGGGGGGGAAGGACTATGATACAAGGCAGACACTGTTCTGCAGCAGGATTTCTTAGATTTTGGCATAAAAATTTCTCTGCAGTAAATGTATGTTTTTCATCAGACCTTTCTCTACCATGTGGCCTAATCTTCTTGATATTTTGCCCAACATATTATGAGCTCAAACTACTATTTCTTTCCTTTGTACAAGCCAGTAATATAAATGCTAGAGCAAATGATATAAATCCCAGTGGAAAACACATATCTATTTCATTTAGGTTATTGGTTGCCAATGGGAATAAACAGATTTTTGTCTTTGAAGAGTTCATTAGCTTCTAAGGGGAAAAAAAAGGGCAATACAAAACTCCCTTTCTAACCTTGTAACCAAACTCAAAACTTAATTTTGTTTTTTTGGGAGCGTCTGCTGACCTTGGCATTGACAAATCTTGTAAGCTGTACTTTAGCCCACACAGCTTTAGATGCTCACAGTCAACTTAGAAGATATCCATTATTGTTAGTGTCCAAGCTGAACAAGGGTGTTGGTTTAGAAAACAACTGCCTCAGCTACCACAATGAACTCTTCTATTAGATCACCCCTATTGCCAGCTTCTCCATACTATTGGAATATTTACCTTTTCCTCAAGGCTGGCCAAGGGAGTATTGTCTTTCCCGGGCAGTGTAAAGAACCCATCAATATTCCCTAAAAATCCTTTACCTGTATAGAGGTGCAGTGTATGCAGGACGAATGTGTGAATCCCCAGCTACCAGTCTCACCCTCTGTTTCTATTAAAAAATAAATACAGGAAACTAGCAAGATATACTAGGCCAAATGCTATGATTCTTACTTGACTTGCTATCAACATTGAAAGGACGACTGTTCCAGAAAATACCAATATTCCTACTGATTTTGTTTTCCCAGAAGGCATTGTCATCCTCCTGGTGGTCTTGTGTCCAGGCTGAATCTCTGAATTCTCTTTAGAGGGAATTCTAAAGAACCACTTTCAATTACTGGTAGTTCACAATAATAATAATAATAAATTATAAAGTGGAAAAGGAGTCTGTTGCTAAAGAGTAGATAGAAAAGGATGTTAGAGTTATTTTTTATTTGGGATCAATTTTACTTGTTCCATACCATCTTAAAGTAATTGGTTTATAATGAAGAATAGTGTGTAGAAAGAATCAGGTTGTTAAATGAAATAATTTTCATCCAAAATGTATGCATGAGAACTTAAAATGTTGGCAAATTAGTTATAATTTTCAGACCTCTAGGGATGAATTCCTGAATAAATTTGTAAAATTGAATAAATAAATGCAATTGTTCTGCTAAATCTATATATAATATTTTCAAATAGCTTTTAAAATATATCAGATGTGATTGAAAATGTATTTCAAAGTAATTTCAACTGTTAAAATGTAGGCTATGCAGTAATCACAACGCTCTAGTTGTTCACAGTTCATACAAAGTATTTATTTGATGTAAGAGAACAGTACCATAATATTAATAATAAGTTGTGTAAGTTCTTCAATTTTTTGAAGGGTTTTTTTTGTATATTGTTAGAACTGATCAGTGGATATAACATCAGGTATTCTTGAGATATGAAATGTCCATAGGAAGCGTGACTATTACTGCCCCAAGAACACAGCCACAGAAAACTCAGCATTTAAATTTCTATCAGTATCATCTTGATGTCTTTTGTTTGGTGGCTTACACTTGAGTGCCTGCTTCAAAACAACTGTTATTACATTCAATTACAGAAGATAATAGGGTCTTTCTTTCACTTCAACAACTACTCATGAGTTTGTGTGAATTTCATGTCCAGCCATTCTCCTAGCACAAGCATTGGATGTTTCTTACAAAAAAGTCCCACCTTCACTGTGAAAATGACTTGTAACTGGCATCATGTTATCAGCTGGGGTTTGGTTTTTTTTTTAATGTAATTCCACTGGCTGTTATTTAAGGGATGTCAGTAGTGGACACAAAAGAACACTTGCATCAACTGTAGAGAAAAAACATGAAGGGAAAAATTACCTACCATGTTTGAACAAGAGTTTTTTTCTAGTGCTAATATTTTTTCCCGAAAGTACAGCAATCTTGAACAGGGCACTTGTACTAGCATATCACTAAAAACTGTACATTTAGGGATATCTTCAGGTGCTTGCATCTTTCCTGGTCATGTACAACCTGTTGGCAGTAAGGGACGTCCCTTTAGTCAGTTGGAGTCAGTTTTCCCAGCTGAGTACCCCTCAAAACTCTTGTGCACCCCAGCCTACTTGCTGGCAGGGCAGTATGAGGAGCAAAAAAGGCCTTTACACTGAATAAGCAAAAACTAAAGCATATGAGTGTTATCAACACTGTTTGCATCACAAATCCAAAACAGCACCCAACAAACTATATGAAGAAAATTAACTATACCCCAGCCCTAGTCAGTTGAGTCTGTCCATAATTTCTCTCACACTTGCAGTTTTAATTAAAAATAATTTCTTTTTAAGACATAATGGTAAAAGTGTAAATTAATATAGATGATGACATTTTGTGTACGGAAATCCATTTTGGGATGGTTTCCAGCTTTAAAAAAATCAAACTAAATAAAAATAGCAGATGCATCAGCATTTGTCTGTGAAATTCTGAGGCTCCAACACTGCAGGCAGAACTCACAGATAATTTCCCTTGAAGTCTAAAGTACTTTTATAATCAATGAGGGAATTATTTATACGTAAGCCTAATCAATGTTTATAATACGATATGAAATTTTCACCTTCTTCATTCAACGAAGAATTAATTTCTTGTGTAATTTCATTTAGTTTATGTAAGCTTGACAACAAAATCCAAGAGAAGGTTGTACATCCTGTAGGTATTCTGTAGGTCCTGTGATTATTGCACTGTGACATCATCACGGTTTAACCCCATCTAGCAAGTAAGGCCCTCACAGCCACTTGCTCATCCCCCACAAACTGCATCAGGGAGAGAATTAGAACGGTAAAAGGAAGCCCATGGGTTGAGATAAAGACAGCTAACTAGGGAAAGCAAAAGCCATGCACACAAGCAAAGCAAAAATAGGAATCAATCACCCCTTCCCATGGGCAGGCAGATGTTTAGCCCTCCCCAGGAGAGCAGGGCCCCATCACATGCAAGTTACTTGGAAAGGCAAACACCGACTTTCCAAACATCCCCACTCTTTCACCTTCTTCCCCCATTTTATAAACAGAGCATGATGCCACAGAGTCTGGAATATCCCTTTGCTGAGTTGGGGTGACCTGTCCTGGCTCCTCCCAACCTCCCATGCAACCCCAATGTCCTTGCCAACATGGCCATATGAAAAGCAGAAGAGGCCTTGGGTCTGTGTAAGCCCTGCTCAGCAATAACAAAAATATCTCTATATTATCAGCCCTGTGTTAGCACAAATCCAAAACAAGCTCCATAGCAGATGCCATGAAGAAAATTAACTCTACCCCAGCCAAAACGAGCACAGACATATTTTTTTGCATAGACATGACAGAAGTAATGTACCTTGGTTGTACTCTTACAAAAACAAAATTAAAATTTGAACTCGTTAATGTCCAGTTGGATCACCTTCTCCTACTTATCAAGCTGCATTACAGTATATTGAACACAGGTTGCATTACAATCTCTGCCACCTTTTCAGCAGCTGCTGCTGCTGTGGCTTCTTTTTCTGCTGCACTTTTCTAGCATTTCTGATACCAAGCCCAAACTGCTAGACCCATTAGCATCTATTAAATCTGGTTCCTCTCTGCACACACTGTATCTTACTGAGTATTAGGGTGTGGGATTAGCTGGAAATCGTGGTGTAATGTAACATATTTTCAGGTACAGTTATGATCATTAATGTTCACTTTAATGTTAGACACAGACACCCCTTGTTAACTACTACATTATAAATGCACTAACCTCACTAGGGAATTACAGACCTGTTTTGGGTTGTGGAACTTTAAACTGTGTATTCTATTTTCATCTGCTGAGAGCAGTTGAAAAATTGTTCTTTATCTTTTGTTTACTCTGAAAGGAGGGGGGCGGGTGCCTTTTGATAATGGCCCAACTGTTAAAACCAGGTAGGGCATTGTTTCTTATCTCTCTTCACGATGGGCCATTAAGACTCCCCAGGCTGTTTTCTTCCTCAAGCTGTACCCCTTCCCAAAATATACCCACATTCCATCATCCTATTGTGAGATGCTTCACCCAGTGAGGGGAAACAACCGTTCCTACCTGGATAAAAAACTGGGACTCTGGAAGAGGAACCCCTCTTGCTTCACCCGATTACCAGAGGAAGACAGGACCCTTCTCACCATCTCCGGACTCCCTCTCACCACCTCTGGACCCTTTTGGCTACAAGATCATCTCCACTCCAACAGAACCACATCTGCCACCCCAGGAGGACTTTTGGACTGCTACCAACGTCCTGACCAACAGGGCATCAGGTTGTAGCTGGCTCTGTCAGGGCTTTCCAAAATTGTTGTTTGTTTGTTTGCTGGTTTGGTGGGGTAGTTTTGTTTTTCTATCACATTTGTATTATTGATATTCCTAGTAAAGAACTGTTATTCCTATTCCCAAATCTTTGCCTGAGAGCCCTTAATTGCAAAATTATAATTTGGCGGGGGGTGAGGGGTTTACATTCTCTATTCTAAGGGAAACCCCAGTTTCCCTAGCAGATACCTGTCTTTCCAAACCAAGACAAGACCTTACCTAAATTATTAACCATGAGATATCCTCAGCCTTTCTGAGGATGTTTATACCATTATGATTTTTGTATTTATGGTGCAATTTACCTCCATGTATGGCAGATCCCATGGGTGGAATCCCAGTGAAATGAAATGACAGATAGACTTCCCTCACTCCAGCAGGTTACTGGACATATTTATTTTAGAACTTTTCCATTTCCTACTTAACTAAATATCCAATTTTTTATTTTAAATTAAATACCTAAATAATTTCATTTAGCTGAGTAAAATACTTCTACTTGAACAGATTAAATGTGAATAAACTTATTGCCCTGGGAAATTGTAGCACCTATATGAACACCAAATCCTCTGAACAGCTTGAAAAATTCATACTTTCTGTAAGTAGCAATGAAGGTAATAATAAAGGTTGTTATGGACCATGCTTTTTATCACACCTTTCTCTGGATCTTGCGTTTCATACAGGATTGGAGATAACAACAAGTGTAGTATACAGAACCTACATTGTATATAAACTCCAACCAGAAATCACAAAAATACATAATGATTAAGGATTTCCACATTATTGTCTGGACCACTTCCTGATCTAGACTGCCCATAAACAGCACTGAAAAAATTTTGTTTTGCTGCCTATTAAGAGACTGCTAAACCACTGTTATCACAATTGTAGGTGCAATACTATCTAATAGCCCTTTCCAAGACTTAGCATAGCAATGTCTTGAAATATCACAGGAGATAACTAGAGTGTCAGTGACAAAGATACTGGTAAAGACTGTCCAATGCCATGACTGCTCATGAAAAATTATATTAGTTTTATTTTCCATGACATCTGTAACATCTCAGTCAGTGACTAGTTCCAAGTAATTGTCTTCTCTTGGGGCTGGTTGAGTGTTTCATGATGAGGGGTTTTTGTTATACTTGGATAAACATACTAAAACTCAGAATTGACTTTTTGGCTTGCAAACTAAAAGCTGGCTTCAGAAAGGAGAAATGTTTTTTTGGCTTGAGCTTTGGTCAACAGTATCCCTTGGTGAGACTCTAGAAGGACTAGGAGAGTTTCAAACTGATGAATAAGCCAAACACACAAGTTGCTTTTGATCAATAAGATTACAAAGAGAAAGCAAGATATCACTTCATTTGTTCTCAATTCCTTGTGCACTGGCAATTTTTTTGTTTACCAACTTGCTATCAAACATTCCTACTATGACAAAACACACTCAGAACAAAAAAAAAAAATGAAAACTTTTTTCCATATTTTATGTTTTATGTTTTGTGGCAAAATACCGTGCCTATGCCAATAATTGCTTGCTACCTCACAGTAAATGGGAATAGAATGCAAGCCCTAGTCATTGATTCTAATTGAACAAAAGGGATTATAATCATAGTCTAACATGCAAAGATAAATCTAATTAGATTAATTTATTTAAATTATCTAATTTATTTGATTTATTTAACTCTAACTGGATTAATTTATTTAAATTATTTCTAGACTGAGAACAGTCTCCTCGGTGTTGTTTTCAAGACAGTTTGTGACGGCAATAAAATAGTGGTGTCTGCATCTATTACTCAGCTTTGTACTGTAATTTACTAGGTACGACAAAAATAGTCAGCTTGTCTCTTTTGGTAAGGGCATGTCTGCAAACAGGTTTGTGGGGAATAACAATAAGCAGAATTAGCTTTGCAAAACTCATCAGAAGAGCTAATGGCTTTGTCCTACCTTCTATTCTATTAGGGAGTTGTAACTGGGGATTCTGACCCAGAGTTTTCCACTGAGAGGATTACATGGATTTTTAGTTTCTCAGAAAGGAACTACTGTAATGTTTAGCTTTCAATTCATTTCCCTATGTAGTACAAAGGTTCTGTTTCCATTTTAAATTTGTTATTTTGGTTTTGAACTTTTATCTCCTTAATTTCATTGGGTTCCATGTGACTCAAAGACAGCTACTCTCTGAAGAGAGCTACCATGGTATGTAAGAATATCTTCAGCATTCCAGTTAGAATTGACTGTTTATTCATGAGAAATGGGAACCAAAGTCCTTTTTACTGAAAGGTTTCCAACAGTTTAAGATCCCAGACAGGGCTATTGCAGTCTTTCGTGATGACGCTTATCAGTGTATGTGGAATCCTTAGGAAATGTATCTTTTTCAACCTGGGGTCTCCAATTTGATTGCCCTAAACTGTAATCATTAATAGGATAATCCTGGCACAACTAATGAAGACTGACATACTGCCTTCCCTCTGATCTCTGACATGCCTTGTATTCAGGTTACAAACTGTCAGTATCCTGTTTTTGTCATGCTATAATGAAAACAAAGGGCCTAGTCTTTCAACAAAATTTTCAAGTACTGAAGGACTTTGCAGACTTTCCCAAGGGAATATACAGGACTACCTGCATGCAAACCTACTGCTGCATGAGCAGGTTTCTCCCTAAGTATATTTCCCAATTGTACATACCTGATTTTGGAGAAAATTCTGTTGTTTCAGTGTGTTTTACTCAGCCTTCATTTATTTGACACTTGTAGTACTAGGTCTTCTTGCCTCAGCCACTGCTACAATTTCTCTCTTTTTTACTTTAATGAGTGTTTCTTTGTTCTTCTTCCTGTTCCCATATTCACTTCCCACGATGTGCAGGTAGACAAATTTCCCTACACACTCAAAGGTAAAGATCCTGTTTCTTCCTCTGGAGTGAATAGTTGGATCCTGTTTTCCTTCTTGTGTCTATCTGGTCCAGATACCTTTCACAATCACTAAGATCTACCAGAAGTATTGTATTTGGGGGTGTGGGGAAAATATTCATGTTCTCAGTGGATTTAAAATTGTTTCTGGTCTCCTTGTTTTTGTTGAACATGATCTAACATAAGCTTCAAATATATGTCCAGAACAAAACTGGACATGGAGTTCACTCTAACTTTCATGGCACAAGTTCAAAAAGTTGTTATGATTGAAGGGAAAAAAATGGCAATTCAGGCAAATATCTTTCTGTGCAATTAAGCCATGCCTCTAGATTGTTCCTGGCACCTCAGAGATGGAAACCTGTGTTTGTACTGAGAAAAAACCAAATTTTTTAGTATGCCTATTCTCAGACTATGAACAACTACATATGCTTACTACAGATCCAGTATGGTTGATTAAATGAAAACTGAATCTTTCTAAACACACTTTCTTGTCACTTGAAGTTGAAAAACATGAGCTTTCATTGTCACCAAAAAGAAAGCAAAACTACTTCATGAAGCAAAACAACTTTGGTATGGAAAATTGAGATTATAAATCTCCAAGATAAAATAACTTCAAATCCAACTTTCTCCTACATGAATCAGTTCTGTAAAGATATCAGCAAGTGCCAGAGTTCAGGTATACATTGGTATATAAAAATGGCTGATCTAGGTGCAACTCATGCTTGATGTCACTTGATGTTGTAAAACTAAGCTTTTAATTTCAGAAACTGTGGAGAAATATGATGCAGTAACAGCTTCCAGGTTATAGCAGTGAATGAAAAGAATGATACCCGCATGTGAAGTGATACAGAAGGTTTTCCAGGACAGAAATGCAATTAATTGTTCACTGAGATAACATATAAAGTCTGTTTCATAAAATCATAGTGTCATAGAATCATGGTCATAGAACCACAGAATGGTATCAGGTGGAAAGGACATTACAATCATCCATTTTCAACCCCTGCCATGGAAAGGGACTAGACCGGGTTTGACTACAGTTGACCCACTTTATATAAAAAAGCAAATAAATAAATAAATAACTAGCTCATAAGACACTAGTATTCTAGTACACTAGTAGTCTTTGCAGATGTCCGAGTACATAAGAGTTTGGAACTGCAGTGTGGGCACAAAACCAATCTTCTTCAGAGTCTCAGTCTCAGACCTCTTTGGTTTTTTGTTTGTTTAATGAAAATTTTTTCCCCCATCTTTCATTCAGTACCACTTTCCTAATTTTTTCTCCCATGAATTGCCTGGGCTTTTGGATAGTGAAAATCAGTGCTCGATCCCACAGTTTCACAGCTGCTGAAACTAATGAAAAACTCTACCATCTGCATGGCTAAATAAAAGTAATCTTTACTGCTAGAGGGCTAGCAACTGTTTTCATTCTACCTGCTATTTTCATTCTACCTAGCTATTACTAAGAATGTAATTTTCTATTTTAGTTCTATGGCTTCCAGACTCTCAAGTTAGTTTTGATTTTGGGTTTGCCTTCACGTTTTTGCTGTGGTTTAACCTTTAAAAATTCCATTAGACTTGGCAGCTTTCATAAGTTCCATAAGATGCATTGTCCCTGAAAGTACAAATACTCTATTTTTTTTTTCTGATATATTGATTTTCCATAGTTTTTTAGGATACCCTTTGGCTATTTTGTTTTTATGCTTAACATTAGGCATTTGTCTCTCCATATTTTTTAGAAACTCCCATGTGGCGTGGAGTGACTCTAATTAGTAGTTTTGATGTCATATTGTGGGGCTTTTACCTCTCTCTTGTAAATAACCTATCCATAGCACAAAAAATATATTTTTTTTATTATTTTTTCTTTCCTACAGACTGTTGTACTTGTCCATATTTTGGAGAGTAAGAGAGGGTTACTGTGATCTTACTCTATTATCATTCAATGCCATTTTCCCATTCAAATAATTCAGACACATACCATAAAAACAGTGAATTATTTCTTACTGTCACCTGCTCCAGCTCTTTTACTTTCACACAGAGCTGTAAGTTTGTATCTGTTCCTAGATTTTGACACTGAAACTACACAACTTATTTTTGCTATTGAATACGCACTCACGATGCATCCATGTGAGGCTGTATCCACAGCATCCATTGGAGGCTGTAGCTCTACCCACGAACCAAAGAGATTGAAGGACAGCAATATCGAATTCTGTCTTAAATGCTCACTTCAATCCCTGTGGTGACAGATGCTGCAATGGAGAGCAGGAAGGTCGTACTGAGTAGTTTCTATGGAGAAGCACAAAGGAGAAATAAAACTGCTCAGGAGCCTAAGTAAGCCATGGCTGAGACCAGTCCCACTTCCTTTCACTGTGAGGGGAAGAGACAAAAAGTTAGAAGGACACAGAGGAAAATGTAAAAGGGAAGTGTAAGAGAAAAAGGATGGTAATGGTGGTGATGATGGTAAGTTTTATAACCACCCCTAGAGATCTGGAGAACCTGACCCCTCCCACAAACATTTCACTTCCCACCAGACTGTGGCTCATGAAAATATGCCTGCACTCTGTTGGCACATTATTTTCCATGCCTGATTGCATAATCCTGAGGCTGGGAAAACCAGAATAATAGATGCCAATGAAATTCAGTTTGAGTTCCTGTCACACGAGTGTCATTAACTATTCCCAGAAAAGGTAATGCTAGTAGTAACTATGATATTTTTGCAGGTGGATATTTGGTGAGATCATTATACTTGCCTGCAGTTAGACTAGATAAGGTGAATAATTTTTTTTGGTATGAAATTTTGTGCTCTCTGTGGAACTACTACACTCTCTTTATTTAAAAATTTTAGTCTATGGTCTCATCTTTTTAGAAATTAATTCTGTTTACTTGTTGTTATTAAACAGAGAGATTTACTAAAAATATTGTACCTACAATTTATGTGAGCAATTGAAATTCAAGGCCATTTGGAAGATTCAGGACTTCAAGATGTCGCAGGTCGATAAAAGGCCCATGTTGATAGCCATCACTCTAGCTTATGACTACAGAATCTGCTGAGGAGATTCACCATAATGTTTCCTAATGCTGAATCTGAAAACTGTGGGAAATCATACAGAGGCAGTGTCCTGGGTTATGGAATCAAAAATGTGTATTCTATTTTCATCTGCTGAAAGCAGTTGGGGAATTGTTCTTTATTTCTTGTAACTTTGGAAGGAGGGGGACGGGGGGGAGGGGCGGGTGCCTTTTGGGTAATGGGCCATCAACAGACTATACCCCCGGACTATACCCGCTCCCCCCAGAGCCCCAGAAGCCCCATTTGCATGCATGGTCCTATTGTGGGATGCCCCACCCAGTGGGGGGAGTCTACAATTGCTGCCGGGAAAACTGAGCCGGCCGGGGACAGACTTCACTTGCTTCACCCCGATTCCTGGGAGGAAGACGGCACCCCATCTCATCTTCGCCAGACCCCATCTCATCATCGCCGGACCCCATCTCACCATCACCTCACCCCTGGACCCCTCCTCATCACTCCTAGACCCTTCCTCATCACTCCTAGACCCTTTTTGGCTACAGGATCGTCCCTGCTCCAACAGAGCCACGTCTGTCATCCCAGGACTCACTTCTGGACTGCTTCCAACACCCTGACTAACAGGGTGCCAGGTGGCAGCTCTGATTCTGTCAGGGCTTTCCCAAATTGTTGTTGTTTGTTTGCTGGTTTGGTGGGGTAGTTTTGTTTCCTACCACATTTGTATTATTGATATTCCTAGTAAAGAACTGTCATTCCTATTCCCAAATCTTTGCCTGAGAGCCCTTAATTGAAAATTTATAATTTGGCAGGGGTGGGGGGTTTGCATTCTCTATTCTAAGGGAAACCCCAGTTTCCCTGGCAGACACCTGTCTTGTCAAACCAAGACAGATTTTGGCGCCCAAGTGTGGGGCACAAGGGCATTGAGACAGAGGAATAACAGTTCTTGTGTACTAGATAGAAGTCTACTGCTCAAAATCATGTGGTCCAGCTTTCCCTGGTTTGGCTGGCACGTGGTTGTGGCTGTATTTCTGCCATTTGCTGGCCCTTATCTAAACATGGGCCCTATAACCAAGGCTACTGTGGCTGGCATCCAGTTTATTTTGTGGGTTAATAAGGTGAGGAATTCGTGGATTTTTAACTTCCTTTGGAAAGCAGGCACATGGATTCAGGGCTATCATAGACTAACTCTGTGTTTCTGGGGTTACTTTAATAATGGTACATATTGTGAGGAAATGGCACCTGGGGAAATTTTCTCCCAATCCTTCACTCAGTTTTTTGGGTCTACTCCACCAGCTTTTCAAGGGTTAAATTTCCCTCTGAATGCTAATGACGTCATACAGTGGTTGGTGCTGCTTATAGGCCTATTCTATTTGGTATTCAGAGATAAAGGGAGACTGGCCTGGGTAAGCACTCTGATAACTACCCCAAAGAATAATGATGCTGCCCAAGAGCCCACCCCTGTCCCACAGCCAGCCTCAGGCATAAACCACCCGGTTTGGGTGAAGGCTCTGATAAAAGAAATGCATGAGATGAACCAGATGCTGAAAGAGTACATTTCCCCAGCTGGTGAGAAACCTTCGCCCTGCCCTGACAAAAGAGAATCTGATACAGAACCCGCAGACATTACAACTGTCCAGGTTCCAGCTGACACACAGGGGCAGTCACAGCCAGCAGCAGTTGCCCCTGTGGAAACAAGGAAATCTAAAGTGAAAACAGCAAACCCAGAGAGTAAAGATAAGAAGGGAGGGCCCTCACAAGACACAAGGGAATCACATGTTCAGATCACCACTGAGTCCCTGTCATATGAAAGTCTCCGTAATTTGCAAAAAGATATTGTACGGCGGGGACGTGAGGCTTACACAGCCTGGCTACTTCGGGTTTGGGATCTTATGGGCACAGGTGTCCAACTAGATGGTGGGGAGGCCAGGAATTTGGGACCCTTGACCCAGGACTCAGGTATAAATCAGGTATTTGTAAGGGAGCCTGGACCTCTTTCCCTCTGGCAGCGGCTTTTAACGAGTGTGAGAGAAAGATTTGTCCACAGAGAAAGAATGCAGGAGCACCACCATAGAATGCGCTGGAAAACTCTGGAGGAGGGAATCCAACAGCTGAGGGAAGTGGCAGTACTAGAGGTACTTTTTGGGAGGAGTGGACAGCATGATAATGATCCTGACAAGGTTAGATGCACAGCGCAGATGTTATGGAACCTGGCAAATCTGGGGCCATCTCAGTATACTACATTCATTGCAACCATTAATGCTGAGGACAACCAAGTGACAGTGGGGGCTGTTGCCACTAAGCTTAGGAATTATGAGAGCATGATCAATGGCCCGCTGCAGGCTCATATCTCTGCCGTGGTGAAAGAGCTCAAAGAGGAAATGAGGGAGGTGAGGGAGGAGATGAGGAAGAGCAGTTCCAATGTGGCACCGGTGCGAGTCACAGGCCCCAGAGTCAGAGCCCAACGACCCCCAGCCAGAGAGAGAGGGTACACCCCGAGAGCTGACCTGTGGTTTTACCTGCGTGACCATGGGGAAGACATGGGAGTGTGGGATGGGAAACCCACCTATGTCCTGGCAGCACGGGTGCGTGAGCTCAAGGAGAGGAACACTCACCAAAAGGGTGCCACTAAAATGAAAGTATCCTCAACCTCCTATGCCCAGGCTGTCAGTAGTCAGGATGCTGGAACCTCTAGTATGTATGCTCAGGGAGGGAATAACCAGTGCTAGAGGGGCCCTGCCTCTAGCCAGGTAGAGGAGAGGGACAATCGGATCTATTGGACTGTGTGGATCCGATGGCCTGGCACATCTGACCCACAGAAATACACGGCTTTGGTTGACACTGGCTCCCAATGTACCCTGATGCCATCGGGGTATGTGGGAGCAGAACCCATCTCTATTTCTGGAGTGACAGGGGGGTCCCAGCAACTGACTGTATTGGAGGCCGAAGTGAGTTTGACTGGGAATGGGTGGCAGAAACACCCCATTGTGACTGGTCCAGAGGCCCCGTGCATCCTTGGCATAGACTATCTCAAAAATGGACATTTCAAAGACCCAAAAGGATATCGTTGGGCTTTTGGAGTAGCTGCTGTAGAGACGGAAGACATCAGACAACTAAATACCCTGCCTGGTCTCTCAGATGACCCTTCTGCTGTGGGACTGCTGAGAGTTGAAGAACAACAGGTGCCAATTGCCACAGCAACAGTGCACCGTCGGCAATACTGTACTGACAGAGACTCTGTGACTCCGATCCATGAGATGATTCGTAAACTGGAGAGCCAAGGGGTGGTCAGCAAAACCCACTCACCCTTCAACAGTCCCATTTGGCCTGTGCGTAAGTCTGAAGGGGAATGGAGATTGACTGTGGACTATCGTGCATTGAATGAAGTGACTCCACCACTGAGCGCTGCCGTGCCGGACATGCTGGAGCTCCAGTATGAGCTGGAGTCCAAGGCAGCAAAATGGTATGCCACTATTGACATTGCCAATGCCTTCTTCTCCATTCCTTTGGCAGCAGAGTGCAGGCCCCAGTTTGCTTTCACCTGGAGGGGCGTTCAGTACACCTGGAACCGACTGCCCCAGGGGTGGAAGCACAGTCCCACCATCTGCCATGGACTGATCCAGGCTGCACTGGAGAAGGGTGAGGCTCCGGAACATCTACAGTACATTGATGACATCATTGTGTGGGGAAACACGGCAGTGGAAGTTTTCAAGAAAGGAGAAAAGATCATCCAGATTCTCCTGGAAGCTGGCTTTGCCATCAAGAAGAGTAAAGTCAAGGGACCTGCCCGAGAGATCCAGTTCCTGGGAGTGAAGTGGCAAGATGGACGGCGTCAGATCCCCACAGAGGTCATTAATAAGATCACCGCGATGTCTCCACCGACCAGCAAGAAGGAAACACAAGCTTTCCTAGGTGCCATAGGTTTCTGGAGGATGCACATCCCTGAGTACAGTCAGATTGTGAGCCCTCTGTACCTGGTTACCCGCAAAAAGAACGATTTCCACTGGGGCCCAGAGCAGCAACACGCCTTTGCCCAGATCAAGCAGGAAATCGCTCATGCGGTGGCCCTTGGCCCAGTCAGGACGGGACCAGAGGTAAAGAATGTGCTTTACTCCGCAGCCGGGAGCCATGGTCTGTCCTGGAGCCTTTGGCAGAAGGTGCCTGGTGAGACTCGAGGCCGGCCACTGGGATTCTGGAGCCGAAGCTACAGAGGGTCTGAAGCCAATTACACTCCCACGGAGAAGGAGATCTTGGCTGCCTATGAAGGAGTTCAAGCTGCCTCAGAGGTGATTGGCACGGAAGCACAGCTCCTCCTGGCACCCCGACTACCAGTGCTGGGGTGGATGTTTAAAGGAAAGGTTCCCTCCACCCATCACGCCACCGATGCCACCTGGAGCAAATGGATTGCCCTCATCACTCAGCGCGCCCGTATTGGAAACCTGAATCGCCCTGGGATTCTGGAAGTGATCACCAACTGGCCGGAAGCTGAGAACTTCAGTCTCACCGAGGAAGAAGAACAAGAGCAGGTAACCCGGGCTGAAGAAGCTCCACCATATAACCAACTGCCAGCAGAAGAAGCACGCTACGCTCTTTTCACTGACGGTTCCTGTCGCATCATAGGGATGAACCGGAAGTGGAAAGCAGCTGTGTGGAGCCCCACAAGACAGGTTGCACAAGCCACTGAAGGAGAAGGTGGGTCAAGCCAGCTTGCCGAACTCAAAGCTGTTCAATTGGCCCTGGACATTGCTGAAAGAGAGAAGTGGCCAAAGCTCTACCTCTACACCGATTCGTGGATGGTAGCTAATGCTCTGTGGGGCTGGCTGGAAAGGTGGAAAAAGGTCAGCTGGCAGCGTAGGGGAAAACCAATCTGGGCTGCTGATGAGTGGAAGGACATCGCCACCAGAGTAGGGAAACTACCTGTGAAAGTCCGTCATGTGGATGCCCATGTTCCCAAGAGTCGGGCTAATGAGGAGCACCGGAACAACGAACAGGTAGATCAGGCCGCGAAGATAGAAGTGTCTAAGACAGACTTGGATTGGCAACATAAGGGAGAGTTGTTTCTAGCTCGGTGGGCCCATGATGCCTCAGGTCATCAGGGCAGAGATGCCACCTATAAGTGGGCACGAGACCGAGGGGTGGATCTAACCATGGACAGTATCTCTCAGGTTATCCATGACTGTGAGACGTGTGCTGCCATCAAGCAGGCCAAGCGGGTGAAGCCCCTCTGGTACGGTGGACGGTGGTCCAAATATAAGTATGGGGAGGCCTGGCAGATTGATTACATCACCCTGCCCCAAACCCGCCAAGGCAAGCGCTACGTGCTGACCATGGTGGAAGACACCACTGGGTGGCTGGAGACCTATCCTGTGCCTCATGCCACTGCCCGGAACACCATCCTGGGCCTTGAAAGACAAGTCCTGTGGAGACACGGCACCCCTGAGAGAATCGAGTCAGACAACGGGACCCATTTCAAGAACAGCCTTATAAACACCTGGGCTAAAGAACACGGCATTGAATGGATCTATCACATCCCTTATCATGCACCAGCTGCCGGGAAAGTGGAACGGTGCAATGGACTACTTAAGACCACTCTGAAGGCACTTGGCAGAGGGACCTTTAAGAACTGGGAAGTGAACTTAGCAAAAGCCACCTGGATGGTCAACACCCGAGGCTCCATCAATCGAGCTGGTCCTGCCCAGTCTACCCCTTTGCACACAGTAGATGGAGATAAAGTCCCTGTGGTACACATGAGAGGTATTTTAGGAAAGACTGTCTGGATTAACCCCACCTCAGGCAAAGGCGAACCCATCCGTGGGATTGTTTTTGCTCAAGGACCTGGTTACACTTGGTGGGTAATGCAGAAAGATGGAAAAACCAGTTGTGTACCCCAGGAAAACCTAATCCTAAGTAAGAACTGAGTGTAGGGGTTCATTCTGCTAGTAGTTCATTGCTTTAGGTATGATGCAGATGATAATAGAATAAGGGGTGGATAATGTCCTGGGTTATGGAATCAAAAATGTGTATTCTATTTTCATCTGCTGAAAGCAGTTGGGGAATTGTTCTTTATTTCTTGTAACTTTGGAAGGAGGGGGACGGGGGGGAGGGGCGGGTGCCTTTTGGGTAATGGGCCATCAACAGACTATACCCCCGGACTATACCCGCTCCCCCCAGAGCCCCAGAAGCCCCATTTGCATGCATGGTCCTATTGTGGGATGCCCCACCCAGTGGGGGGAGTCTACAATTGCTGCCGGGAAAACTGAGCCGGCCAGGGACAGACTTCACTTGCTTCACCCCGATTCCTGGGAGGAAGACGGCACCCCATCTCATCTTCGCCAGACCCCATCTCATCATCGCCGGACCCCATCTCACCATCACCTCACCCCTGGACCCCTCCTCATCACTCCTAGACCCTTCCTCATCACTCCTAGACCCTTTTTGGCTACAGGATCGTCCCTGCTCCAACAGAGCCACGTCTGTCATCCCAGGACTCACTTCTGGACTGCTTCCAACACCCTGACTAACAGGGTGCCAGGTGGCAGCTCTGATTCTGTCAGGGCTTTCCCAAATTGTTGTTGTTTGTTTGCTGGTTTGGTGGGGTAGTTTTGTTTCCTACCACATTTGTATTATTGATATTCCTAGTAAAGAACTGTTATTCCTATTCCCAAATCTTTGCCTGAGAGCCCTTAATTGAAAATTTATAATTTGGCAGGGGTGGGGGGTTTGCATTCTCTATTCTAAGGGAAACCCCAGTTTCCCTGGCAGACACCTGTCTTGTCAAACCAAGACAGGCAGAGAACACACTCAAATACAAATTACGGAAGTTTATATACAGTTAATTCCAGCTAATATCTAGAATCATTCAGAGATACTAGGAAGCCCTAGTTATGGTTCTTAATTTGACTGTAGCAGCAAAATAGGAGACATCAAAGGGTGCTCTGTGCTACATTTATTCTTCTCACTGCCTTGCTTCCACTGGTCTTTTAAATATATTAAATTCTATCATATTTCTGTGTGTCTTTGCTTTTGTATAGTATTTATTCTAGAAGAAGAAATGGTATATTGTCCTGGAATACAATGTACCAATACTGACTTACATCACTTAGTCATTCTGGAACACATTTCCCATGAAATAATACAAGATAAGTACATTACATAGTTATTTCTTATGCTTACAAAGGATTTAAAGTCATGAGAGTTTTCTTGTCTGGGATCAGGACCAAACTCTACGTCAACAAGTTTCCATAAGGGTTGCTGGATGCCGTCTTGTACATCCTAAAATACTTGTGCTTTTTAAAATCCAAGGAAACAAAATATTTCAAAACAAATTTCCTTCAAATTTGCTTTTGAAGAAAAGCATGAGAAAACACTGAAAAGAAACTGAGCTGTGGTGAAAGAGTCTCCTGTTGAACAAAATAGTTCATCAAGCTCAACAGTAGCAGAAAGTAAATGAAAATGTGACCTAAATCAGGAGCAGAAAAAAAGTATAGATGTTAAGGCTTAATGAAATGCTTCTGTCAGATTTTTGGCATAGTTTTGCCCTTGTATTTCTAAAATACTGTAGGTATGTTCTCAAAATAATAATAATAATAATAATAATAATAACAAACCTGTCGTAGGCATTAAAGCCATTCTTCTTGAAGAAGCAATAGAAGTTTAATAGAAACCATCTGTTCAGATGCTTAGACTCAAGAGGCCATTGTTTCAGCTGGTTATTTTGATATTCTTCTGTGATATTTTTAAACAACAAAATTTTTGCAAAAATACTCTATTTAAATAATTTCTAAATTAGAATGTCTGTATTTTCCCACTTTTAAGGGGGGGAAATTTTGATCATGCTGTCATTTCATTTACCTTTAACTGCTTATATGCTCTCCTATTCATCAGAATAAGCTCTTCCTGGAACAATTTGATATGTTGCATCCAATGAAGTTTTATAGTAAAGTTTACTTGTAAGTACAGCATAGGTTGCTGAAGCCTGTCACTAATACATTGTAATAGATACGGTTTTTCCTCTGATTTTTAACACTTAGCTCTATCTTCTGCTCAGTAATATGTATATGGGAAGGAGAGTCAGACAGTAGTCAGTAACAAGATGAACTAAAAGCAAAAGCAAAAGGAAACTTCTTTTTTCTTGCTGTTTGTGAGAAAAAAGATGTCCTAAGACACTTTTTTAGTTTGTACTTGTTCTCATTTAGGGGTCACTAAAGTGCAGTCATAGCACTGCAAAGTAGCAGACGGTCCTCTGAAAAAAGCCTTAACTAGCTCTGCTAGCAGCACAGTTTAGTGGCTAGAATACTTAGCATGGTAAAAATGTCAGAACATTTTCTTGCCTCACACAGGTTTTGCAGTGAGGCTGCTTCATACAAGAGAATTTAGTGCTGCCTTGACTGCTAGCAAAGCCAGGGCCTGCTAATGCAAAGCAGACGCCGAGAGGTTGCGGCAGTACAGCTGTATGGAGGCAGCAAACTGAACAGTGGATAAGCAGTAGACTTTCCAGGGAATGAACAAAAGAAATGCACCAAGACAATTTGCCTCTAATTTATGAGCCTAAATGAGTAAAGGAGTTGAAATCTTGAGCAGCTTAAAGCACGAGTAAAAATCGTAACTTTATCAGAGTTCATATGCTTTGTCTGGTTCTACCCTAAGAGCAATGTATGTTTTACCTAACACAGTATCAGGCTTTTCACTGCATTTCTTGTGCAAAAGCATTTTCTCTATTTACGTTTAGGCTTGTAAATACAAAAGAAAGTTTGTATCTTTTTATAAAACATTATCTACATTTTTGAATCCATAACAGAACTACCATTTTAAGGTACAACTGTTAAGAGCAGACTCTAATTTGATTGAAAAAATAATTTTCAAAGCAAAAACTAATACTAAATAGCAAAACTGCTAATGTTTTACAGATCATTAGCAACCTAGATGTACTCAGGACAACATGCAACATATGATGGCATTTCAAATTCAAGTTAGCTTGTCATAATTCTGTGTACTGATATGGGAATTATACATGCCCGCCACCATACCAGGGTTCAACACCAGGTTTTCATTGAATCAATAAGCTGAAATTTATTTTTATTAACAAGTTGAGTTGTTGAAGCTCAAGCTGGGTGCTTCTGATGACAGACTTCAAACAAAGAAATTGCTGGGCAACTATGCTCTTATCATCTAAGTTCTCTGTCCTATCCTCAAGGGATAGGTTGGACCCATAGTAATATCAGGATCCAGGATCTCCAGGATCTCCTTGGTTTTCTACTAGTTGGGTTGTTGTTTGTTGTTGTTGTTTTAACTAAGAGGTTGCTAAGTGGTCATCCTCTTACATGATACCACACCCTGTTAAATTTGCTTTGGCTGATCCTGTGGTTAGCTGTTTGGCATGTTGAAATCTGGTTGCCGTGGATCATATGCCACGATCTACAGGCTCTGTCTGCCCACTGTTTAGGCTGCTAGCTCCAAGTTTCGACTAACTTTGTCGACAACTCTAGGTAGACTGCAAATTCTTTTAAAGTTCACTTGAGTAAATACGTAGCTGCAGAGCTCCCTCTAGCAGAGTTCAGTTATTCTCAGTCATCCAGCTTGTCCTCTGAAATGGTTCTACGACTGCTTTTCTCCCTGTTTTCCTGAAAAACATTGCTTCACATAGATGCTTTTTCAGAATATAATGCTAGACGTTCTGGAGATCAAAGATATTTTGAAAGAGATTTATACAATGCAGGAATGTTACTTTCATTCAAGACACAATGGTTAAGAAAAAAAACAATCTTATCTGGAAAAGATACCTGAAAAGAACTTTGAAATAGGCAGTTGCTTGTACTCTCCTGTGAAAGTGTCAAGTGTGCTTAGAGATAACTATGTTACCACCAAAAAAGACAGATCATTCTTTTTCACTGTATATAAAATTGGAAAGGCTTCTTAAGAATTTTGTAATTGGTAAATTGGGAAGATCTCTCAAGTAAAGATAACTGATTTCAGTATTTCTATGAACGTTGTTTTTATACAAAATACATTTAATAGAACTTTCACTTTTTACTGAATTGAAAATGCATTCATTTCACTGGGAAACTTGACTGCAACACTCCTTAACTGATGACATTTGCTTTCTTGAAAGGGGTTTTTACTTATCTTCATTATACATATGCCCTTCATGATTTGTATTGATTAAAATATATTTTATACGATCCAGCATATTTTCTTACAACCACCATCTGCTTATGGCTTTACTTATTTTTCTTAATCAAATAAATTAAATAAATATCTAACAAAATCTTTTCTTGAAGACATAGGAAAAAATCAAACAAAAGTTAAGAGGACAATAAAAGATATCAAGATGACTTTCAACAATGTCACCCTGAAGCTTTGAGGAACAGAAAATGAGCAATCTCTTTAATGTATGACTGTCTCCACTGACCTAATAAAACACACAATTTATATTAGAATACTCAGTAAAACAAAAGGAAATAATTTTTTTCAAGGTCAAGAAGACACCTAGAACTTTATTGTCTATTGCTGATCTTCTATGATGGGCATATCTATTTGTCTAAAAACAATGACAGCAATTATTATTCTCAAATTAGACAAACTACTGATGAATACTAGGAATATAAACAATGCAACATAGTGTTTGATGTTAGGAATTTTAAATTACTCATTTGAAAATTGGAAGTAAGAATAATTTCTCTAAAGAGAAACTTTTCTTTAGAAAAGAACATGCAGAAGTTTGACATGATGTCCAAAACATCTTTTGCAAAGCTCTGTAGCCAGAGCAAAACTTCAGCAGCCCTCAAGCTGAAAGCTGGTATGCTAGAGAGTCACCACAGAAACCTTGCAGTACTCATAACTATTAAAGGGACAAGTGTGTGTCACTTTGTTTTTTCCTTTTTTTTCTTCCTTTTTCCACCCCTTTCTTTATATTTTTAGTTGTCTTCTCATTAATTTATCATTTTTGCTTGTGTTTGTGAATCACACTTCTCAGAATAAACATTTGATTTTGTATAGTGGAAAGTATTTAAAAAAGGAGGAAGAGTAAGCTGGGAAAAATTATCATGCATTAAGATGGGCAAGATGACACTGCACTGCCAGCCTCATCTGAACTGCACATTTGTGCTTTGCTTGTTCAACAAGTGCAGCTGACCTTCTGTGGACTATGTACTAAAGAGCTCAATGCAATATGTTCTGCAATGCCTAAAAGTAGGGGAAGGTTTTGCCCTCTAAGTAATTCCCGTTTTCTGAATGAAGCAGTGGTCATTCTCACTAGTTTTTTCATTGGCCAAAATGGAGAAGAGAAGGAGCAACTTGCTCATTTGGGACATTTATACTACTGAGAGAGCCATTTCATAAGTCAGAAGGTACAGTTATAGGTAGAGCTTGTTATTTGGCCAGTTTCCGGATAATTTCTTCCAATCATAGTCTTGTTTGCTTTACTGTTCCTTCATCTCTTGTTCTCTAGGAGTCAAAAGATAATATAAATTATATGGTCCCCCTAGTGTGTGAAACTATGTATGTTCCTTAAGGCACTCTAACCTTCATGACCTCAAGTCATGAAGGAATCAAAACTGACTACCTTCTTATAAATATCAAGTGGAAAATAGGCAATAACAATGATGCCTTACATAGATTGCGAAATACAACTAATAGCTATCATGGAGTAAATGCCGTATAAACAACTATATTTATCTTCCTTGTCAGAACTAAGCTAAATCTGAATGCTCAGTTTTCCTCTGAGCAACCCAATGGTTTTTGATTAAACAGGAAGAGTCCTACCTGTGTATGTTTTTGCCTTCACAGACCCCAGCCTGAATTAGTATTTCTGTGCTAGAACACCTGGTTACAAAGCAGGTAGGTAGTTATTTAACCAGGCAAGGGACCCCACTCTTCGAATTAGGCACCTCGCAGATTGTATTTTAAAGCCTCCATCTCTCCACCCACATGCAGGTTTCTTCACTGCTTTGCAGAAATTATTTCTTTGGCTCCTTTTTGCATTTGAAATAGTTTTCAAGAAGAGATGTCTTTATTTCCAAAGATCAAAGGAAGACTTTCTTCTAATATGTGCAGACTGATGAATGAGGGCATAAGTAAAGTACAAAGAAATCCTGATACATTTAGAATGAAACAGGAGGTGCTGCTTTGGCACCAATGTGCAAATACCAAACACAGGTTTCCTGAAGCAAAAAACAACCCACCAACATTCTCTGATCTGTATTCTGCAACTATTTACCTTTTCTGGGTAACTGCTATGTGTTAAATTATATACTTTTTTTCTTTTGGCAGCACAGGCCAGATAGACTTTGTTTAAAATAAGCTGTTTTCCCTTTAAGCCCGTTTTCTGAGTGTATTTACGAAAAATTTGCACAAAACGTTTGTGCAAAGGATTAAGCCAGTTTCATTTTCTCTGAAAAACTGTCACACTACTGACACTGATATAGTTAAATGAGCCATCCCTAATAATATGGTTCTAGACCCTGCTCCTCTCCTCTCCTTCACATCAAAATTAAGGTAAGAGATGGAAGGAGAAAAGTGAAGATGATCCTACATATTTATGAAATTACTGAATTTATAATATCCTGGGCTGATATTATCTTACTAGCATAAATATTAAATAACTGGTTCAGCTATCTAGGAGACCAGCTTGGAGTGAGAGATCACAGAATCATGGATGTAACTTTAAACTGAACCTGTGTAGCTTTCAACAGATCACTAGTTTGTATCTATGTTCTTTTTTCACCAAAAATTAACAATATGCTTTTTTTTTGTATCTTTTAGTCATGTAAGCAAATTAAAACTGTAAAAAAGGCTATGGTAATAGGACTTTAAAAGTAGGGTTATGTACAACAAAATGGATTAGTAATAAACGATTACTTTGATGTTCAATCAGAAATATTTCTACTCAGAATCAGAAATATTTCATGTATTTCTTTTATCAGAACAACTGCTAGTCTTTTTTGGTTGGATAATAATTCCTTCCGATTTTTTCAGTGATCAGTATCAGTCTCAGGTATCATCTATTTACTTTGAATATGTATTCATATTGAATTCATACTGGACATGAATTAGGCTTACATGGCTATTTAGGCATGGAGGTAAAATCCTTGGTAAGCTTTTACACTGGGACAAAATTCAGGAGCAATCGTGGACCAGATTTACATCAGCTGGTTCAGAAAAGGTATTTATAAGTAATCCCAAAGTTTTCTGACCATACATAGCACTTTACTGGATAACTGAACTTTTTAGATAGTAATGATATATAGCACATTTAATCTTCAGGGAGCTCTGGAAACAGAAACTGATGTCTCTTCCATAATGGAGATCTTTGAGCTCTCTGTTGATTGACACTTCTTGGTTTTGGCCAAGGACATGATCACCATTGTGTGGCTTGTCAATTTGTTTATTTCTACTGCCTCACCTTGCTTAAATACACCAACACTTGCACTTTTATTATTATCTGTCTCAGCATAATGGGAGAGAGAGGGAAACAGAGATCAAGAATTATTAAGCAAAACTTAGAACATCTCATATGATGCCAGTATTTTTTTTTCCACCTCTGTTCAAGCAAAAGACTTCTAGAGAGTAGCTTTGGAAATCCTTTAGCCATGTGTTCTTGGCTTTTTGCCTGTTTAACAGAGGTCTTGCACAACTTGTGTTTTATGTGCTGTCACCTTGATTTCTCTATATTTTAGCTGGTCTCCTGGTGCCACTGTTTGCCATTGGCCTGCCTTCAAAGCGAGTGCCTGTGGACAGTACTCATACAGTATGTAACATACCATATGCTTTGACAACTCATGTGGTCTTAATGGGTTTCCCAGTTACAGAGGCTAAAAGAGCAAGGCAGCCTGTTCTGCAGGCTACCACACAGCAGTTCTTATGAATAAATCCTTTAGATAGGAGAAAATAAATCATTTCTACAATGTTTGCTTTTTATCTGGTAGATATAATGAAGTCTTTCTCTCCTGTGGCAAGGGAAAGTGCAAATAGGATATTCACACTGTCATCTAAATGAATAATGACTGGGAGACTAGCTAACTTCATTTCTAAGGTTTCATGACATCTTCAGTGCTTGCAGATTGGTAAAAAGATTAAGGCAAATATCTAGAAATCAGTGATTGTCTTTGTTTAGCCCTGTTATTGAGCGCTTTCTTTAAACCTACACAGAAAGGCGTGCTTCAGAAAGCAAGGCTATTTGTATGCCTCACCTTACAAACCAGCATGGAAGTTACCTTGCTGCATGGACTGCTTCCTTTGATTTACTTACAGCTTTTGAAGTGGAATCCCATGATCTTCTCTGTAATGTCTCTTGTTTTACTTGACTTCATTTCCTTAACCAGTTTTCAATCATCTCTACACTTGCTTCTCCTGATCTTGGATCCATTCTCCTCCATGTTGTCTTCTTTTTCTCAGTGTGAGTTAGTGGCATAATAAAGATATTGTTACATAATAAAAATGATCATGCATCTATACTGATAAACTGCAGTTTAACTCTCTGAAACTCTGTAACTTAGTTTTTTAAACATCTCTTGGAGCCGTATTTCATGTCCTACCATATTTGCCTGCATTGCCCTTCATATTATCACTCCCAGTCCTATATTCTTCCTTCTTTTTTCAAATTGATAGGCTTCTGAGTTACACTGATTTCTTGACTGAGAAAGTAGGGGGCTTGATTTTTTTTTTCAGAAGAGAAAATGCTGTAAATAGATTATCTTGGTAATACCACTTAGCATCTAAACTGTGTATGGAAGCAATCAAGAGTATTTTTAACTCACTTGACACAATTGGTCCATTTTTCTGCATAAAACCTGAATAAATTCTGAAACAGACTGGCTGACTAGTAGTGCTGGGATAACTGGCTTATCGAATATTTTAAACTTACTAATTCAAACACAGCAGACACCTACCTAACATTCACTAATAAACTAATGTAGTTGCCAATCATTCTGGTTTTATCACAAATGCTAAGTTTTGTACTCAGCCCCAGACATTTGCAGTTCCTACGAATAATTTTCTTATAAGGTTTGTATTTCTGCCTGCTGTCCCCACCTCCTTTAAATGTAGGGCAATGTGTGGGCAGAGAGCATGAAATCACGTTGTTGAATTCCCTGATTTTGTTTCTGATATGAATTAGAAGAGGTTTTATGTTTCTTATTTTGTGGGGTTTCTGTTTGCTTATTTGATTGTTTTTTTGTTTGTTTGTTTTTTTAAATACCAATGCTACAAATAAGTTAATTTTCCCACAGGAAGCATTTCCACCATTTTTGGTGATGAAAAATTTCTTTGCTCTTCTAACCTATTAATACAGTTTGTAAGAGGAGTTAAGTTTCATTACCTTTATTTTGGGGAAAGGCTTCCCTCCACTTTTAAAAGTTGTCCATTAAGCCCTTTTTAAGGGTATTTTTTCCATTATGACTTTTTTCCAGTAGGTAATGTTTCCATGTGATCATATACATTTATAAATTATAACAGTTCTAAACTATTTTTATTTTGAAGATGCGTTCCGAAAGAGAATTATTGTATTATTTTAAAATGTAATTGTCAAGAAAAAATACACAATGTTAATCTATTCTCCATAAGTAGCCTCTGCTTTTCTATACTCTCCAAAGGCAAAGGTTTGACTCAGTGATCTCAGAGGTCTTTTTCAACCTCAATGATTCTGTGATTCTTGGAGATTAACATTTTTTTTCTCCAAGAGATGACTTGCAGGTTTCAAATCTGAAGCCTTGCCCTTTTAAGATGTTCCAAAAATGGGAACTATTTGTTGATGATTCTGAAGTAGCCTGTTCCCCATAATTGATCAAAATTAATATTTGCTTGTTAGATGATTCAGTTAAGAAATCTGAGGAAGCTCCGCTTTGAGAGAAAACTTTAGCTTGGGAAGTTGTGTGGAACTCAGGTTCACACAGACTACCTTGCTGTCTTTGAAGTGGTTTCAGCTTGAACAGAGCACTTTACTACCTTCCATTGTACAGGCTGAACTTTCTGTCAAAATGTAAACAATTGCCAAACTTTTTTTTTTTTTTTCTGAAAAAGGAATCAATAATTTAAAAGGATATAATAAAAGAGCTGTGAAAGCCTATTGTAATTAAGTGGTGACTTGGCCAAACATTCTAAATAAATAGGGTAAATAGTGTGTTGACAGCATATTTTTTAGCTAATACTATCCACAAATTGATCAATATGACTTTCAGAAGTAACTCACAAAGCAACAAGTTGGAAGTAAATTTTGCTGAATTTAGTAAATTCAATTGAATTTACTAAATTCATCTGAATCTTAAGAAGTAGTTGTGTGGCATAACGACATTGAGCTGCTACGGGCTTAACTTTGCCCTTTTAAAGTTGATGCACTTTAAACCAGTGGAGGTATTAAGCTCACAACAGTTTGACACATATCTTACTCAGCAGGTCATCTGATTGTACTACTGAGTTCAGATGTAACTGTAAGATTTGCTCTGTAGTAAGAGCTGCAAAAGAGAAGTTGTTTGAAGTGGTTTTAAATACATACCTTTTAAATAAACCTTTCATGTTGAGCATGTAAATAACAGTATAGAATTACAGGCTATATGTTCAGAGTTCGTGAGCTAATGGACAGTGGAAATTCACTGTTCAGCTGAAGAGATAGCGAATACAACATTTTTTAAAAGGGAAAATTCTTTCATTCATGCTTAGGTGGAGAAGATTTGCAGCATTGGATCACATGTATCTTGTGCATCAGAAGATATTTTGTTCAATCTTCTTTGAGATAAATTTATTTAGACTGAGATAACATTTTCAAAGCATCCCATAACCAGGAAGACGTGAGTTTCTGTTTCTAATCTCAGTGGACATATGATATGTGGCCTTAATGTAGTAAGCACCATTCAAAACAGAATTGATTTTTTCAATTCATCCAGAATATTTTATTAAATTGTAAAAATCTGAAACAAATATCCTTAAAGATTTTTAAAAGATCAATGTTATCATCAATAGTCATATATAAAGCATATGCAAAAAAACCAATTAATAACTATATCCTTGTGAAGAGGATTAAAGGTGAGTGGTTTTTTTTTTGGTAACAATTATTGGAGGAAATCTTGTATATAATGCAAAGCTGAGATAATCTTAAAACATTTTTGTATGTATAAACTTGTAGAAGCTTTTACAGTTAAATGATTAAGTAAGGAGAAAAAACAAACCAAGGAAAGTATCTGACTGATGGTGGTGTTTATATTGCTAGAAGCTGGTATTTTGAATTCAATAGAATGATCTGTCCATACCTACCTTAATCCTCAGAAATAAACCACTCCTAACAGATAGTGAATGAAATTATGATCTGGGGGAAGAAGGGATTTGGCCCCTGCTTATGTAAGGTAAGACAGCAACTGCAGCACAGATTTAAATAAAACCATGGGGTGAGGGGTGTGGAAGTTGAAGAATCATACTGATGTCTTCAAAAGATGGCTTGAGATGTCTATGTTTTGTTATCAGTGATCATGAATGATCTTGGCATACTGAAGAAATGAAAAGTCAGGCTGTGGTTGGGCCTGGGAGAACCCTTGTCCCAATAATCCTTAAGGGAGTGATGGCACAGTTTTGTAAATTTAGCATCAGGGAGGACCAAACAAAAGGAAATTGCCAAATTTCTATTGATTTCAACAAAGTTAGGCTAATTTATCCCATCAGGAAGGATGGACAAGGATATATTCTTTACTTCATTTTCCTTTATTTTTTTCTCATGTCAGTGAGAAGGTCTGAATCATTGTTATATTTTACAAATTAACACATCCTTTACATTTGTGATTCTGCACGAATCCCTTGAAATGCCAAAAGGTTTTCACCCTTCAGATAGGTAATGCAGGTTTAAGAATTTACTGGAGCAAACATCTCTTTTCGTTTTGCTTTGTATCAAGCTTGAAGATACGATTTCTACCAATTTTACAAATGCATAGTTAATAACACCTGTACCATATCTTCGGTAAAGAAAAAACTATTTTGCAGGGTTGGAATGGCTTTGTGATTAAGAAAATAGTTTTTGTAGAGCACACACGGATACAATATTTTTCTCTCTGCAAACTAAATGTGGCATGAAAGAATTGTTTTGTTTCTTTAATTCTTATTCTCTTAGACTAGGCTTCCCTGCACTAGTCTCACAGTGAGGACAATTAGCATGTGGTGGGCTACAATATCATCTACCAGCATTAACCTATGACCAGACTCTTTGTTAAAACTAATGAACACCAGTAGGGGCTCTATTTTATAGAGCACTTTCCCCAAACTTAAACATGGAGAACTTCTCCTTATATTTTTACTTTATTTATTGAAACAATAAAAACAAAACATAAAATGAGCCAAAGAAATTTGTTGCAGCTCCATGTTGATTTTAGCTTGCCCTCTATTCATAGGTGGAGAGTTATTAGAAATGTTCTTCTTTCTTTGGCTGGTGATAAAGTCAAACATATTAAAGACTTTCTCAATTGGCATTTTTTAAAACATCTTTATCCTTTGCAGTTTGTGTTGAAAAGGCCAAATTCTTCATACCTTACTGTCAAAAACAGTGGTTTTGTCTTTTTAGTAAGATTTTATACATGTGAATAAGAGAAGCAGAATTTTGTCCGAAGGGACCAACAACTTCAGCAGACTGGAAACAGTTACAGGAATTCACAGTTTTAAAGTAAGCACATTCACATGCCCTGTCTTTTTACCTTATTCCCGCTTGCTAGCCATTTATGTATTTCATGATGTAACTGTATGCAGAGTAAATGTCCTCTCTGTTTATTTTTGCATCTTGCCTGTACATTCAGATTTGTTATAACAAAAATAAAATCAGAATTTGTAACTAGTATTTTCACAGGAGCTTATAAACCACATTTTGCAGCACTTCCTGATCAGTTTTAAGGAGAGTTGTGGCTGTGAAAAGGCTGCAGGATTTGGCCTATTAACTAATTCCACTGTAAATTAGTACATATGTTGTTATTTATTCGGAAAACAAAGCTTCCCTTGAAATGAATTTTAAGGTCACCTAATTATCAGGCAAATACCAGTTTGCAGTCCTGAAAAACTACCCTCTTCCTAATCAATTAATCTCGTTTTCACTGAGTCCCTCTGATTTTACTTAGTGTTAGTCGGCTCAAATGCCAGGAAAAAAAAAAAAAAAAAAAAGGAAAAAAAATAGGGGGAGAAAACGACCAGTGTATGATATTTCCCCCTATAAAACGAAACAATCAAAAGTACTACTTGGAGTCAGCTGAGAGTACCTACCCAGGCAGCATACTCTTCAAGCTGCTATTGAGCAGAGCAAAGGCCAAAAGCCAGCTGCATTTGGCTTCTACGGGGTCTAAACGTGTTTTTTATTTGGAACTGTAACACGTGATTTTTGTTTGTTTGTATGTTTTACTTTTCGTTTTACACAACTAACTTCTAGAAAAAATTCTTGCAACTTCTTAACTTCCCCTTAAGGGCACACAGATGGCTTTCCTCACCGCGCCGGATTGCTCTGCCTTCCCCTAAGGCACAGCAATCACCTTTGACACCAAGAACAGTAGGTAAAGCAGCAGAAGTTATGACAAAATCCGACTTTTGGAGGGACGTGTTTACCTGTTGCTTTTGCAATTCATGCTGATGCTAGATGTGCAGCTAAAGCTTTTTGCTCAGCTCCTCATTTACTCGTCCCTCTGCTGACAAGGGCCGGGGTGGAAAGTGATGGGTTTCCACGGAGAGCTGCGTGGTGGGGGCAAAAGGAGTTTAGAATCAAATTACACAAAACTAGGCAAAAGCGGTCAGTGTCTGCCGCTCCCTGAATTTAGGCGAAGGCTCCGCTGAGCGCCTTGCTGGCGACGGGGATGAAGGGAACCCTTCCTGCCGCCGGGGTGCACGCGG
Source organism: Phylloscopus whistleri (assembly GCA_017589585.1). Lineage (NCBI taxonomy): Eukaryota > Metazoa > Chordata > Aves > Passeriformes > Phylloscopidae > Phylloscopus > Phylloscopus whistleri. The sequence continues at coordinate 578,153 of JADMLD010001058.1, read as the reverse complement.
TGCGCGCCCCTCACGGACGGCAGGGGCGGGCGGGGTGCGAAGCGCCGTCTCCCGGGGCCGGGGCCGCGGCCGCGGCTCGGCTGCTCCTGGTCCCGCCCGGGCGCCTGCCCGCGGCCCGGCGGCGGGGTTGCGGCGGGGCGAAGGAAGGGGGGCCGCGGCGGGTGCCCGCCCGGGCGGGGCTGGGCGGGGCCGGACGGGACGGGGCCCGGCGCGTCCCGCCCCGTGGGGGCGAGCGGCGGGCGGGGGCAGCGCGGTCGCCGCCGCCGCCGGGGCGCAGCTGCCCGCCCGCCGCCGGGCGCTGTGTGCGCGCACGGGCCGCGCTCCTGCCTGCCCGCGCCCACACACACGCAACACGGACACGCACGCAGGCAGACAGACAGACAGACAGAGACACGCGCGCACACACACGCACACGCCCGGCCGCCGTGCGCTGCGCATCCCGCGCCGCCGGTGCTGCCCGTCCGCCCGCCCCGCCGGGACGCGCTACTCGCGCTCTCCCGCAGTTTATCCGCAGGCGCCCAGGTGGCTGCGCCCCGCGGCACTCCCCGCTCGGCCCGGCACGACTCGGCACGGCCCTGCGTGTCTTGCCAACCGGCATCCCGCGGGCGCGGAGCCGATGGCGCTGGGAGGGAGGATGCGCCTGAGCCGCGTGTGCTGCGTGTTCTACCAGCTGTGCGTGCTGTCAAGCGGCATTGGCGCAGGTAAGTGCGCGCCTTTCGCGGGACGGGCCAAGTCCGGGGCGGCCTGCGCGCCCCGCCGGCTGCTGGTGGCTGTACCTGGCCATTGTTAACCGCGCCCGCCGCCCGTAACCGATGGGTGATCAGATAATGCGAACCTCGGCTGTGAGGGTGTACTGCGCAGCGCTCCTCTGTACCAGACCTGATCTCCAAAAGCAGCCCTGTCATCTCTCCCGGTTGTGCTGGTCCTAGAGTGAGATGAATGTGTAAATAAAACTGTTTCCTGTCTCAGGCTAGTGGAGGTTGTGTGTACTCAGATCTTTGTAAACATAATGCTGGCATGCTCGACTTTGGTTGTATTCTGATGTAGAGTGTATGGGGTATGCGGACATGGGTAGTTAGTGATTCTAATTCAGTTTCATTATAAGAACGATCATGATTCAGTATGCAACTGTCACTTCTATGTGCAGCCATGGTGTGTGTGTGTGTATTTGGGTGAACTTTGGGAGGCGTAATGGGTCTTGCACGGCATGCTGAGAAGAAGGTTGTAATTTTCAAATTTGTTCAGGTTTTCCCCAGCAATTTTTTTTTTTTTTTTTTTTTTAGCTATGTGAAAAAGTTGTTGCTTTGTGTAAATGATGCTTCATGCACCTTTCCTTGCATAAAGGAAGAACATTCCCAGCTACTGGTACAAATACTACTTCTGCCCAGCTTGGGGTCGGGCTTTCTGTCAGTGTTCTGCAGGACCTTGGTGTGTTCCAGACGCATCAACAGGCACAGACCCATCGGGCATATGGCCCCCCTGCTGTGCATAAGGACAAGATGAAAGGGACAAATGAACCCCGCTGTATTTTGTTTGGCATGCTTGTTGGTCTAGGAGTCAGAAGGACCATCTCGTGGTGGACAGAAGGTAGCTTTTTAGCAGGCACTGGATGCTACTTGGTGCTCTACTCATTTAAAGTGTCTGCTGGATTTCCCGCAGGTCTCCATGCTTCAGAAGAGACTGAGGAGTGGGAGATCGTCTTCCCCGCACTGTGGAGCCCGGGCCAGCAGGAGCCGACAGGTGGCAGCGGTGGTGGTGGGGGTTGCAATGTCGACCCCAGTAGTGGGAACCGAAGCAGCACTTTCAGTGCCCCAGTCACACCTAGCCCAGTGGCTGGCAGTTCCCGAGAGGTGCGTTCAGTCTCCTCCTCGGTGGATGGGCAGGCACAGGCTGTAGGGGAGGCAGCGGAGGAAGAGGACACTGAGGATGAGTATGAGTCTCAGGAGTTCTACCACTGGTCCCCCCTGCCCCAGGGGTCTGGTGCTGCCTCTCAGTTGTCAGCACCACCATCCCCCCCCTCACCACCTCCAGCAGAGGATGGAGATGAAGTGCTGCTGAGGATCCCAGCTTTTGCTCGGGAACTCTACCTGCTCCTCAAGAGGGACAGCCGCTTCCTGGCTCCTGGCTTTGCTGTGGAGGAGCGGCTTGGGGGTGAGGGCAAAAGCCCACCCAGTGCTGCACAGTCGCAACCTGAGAGAGCTTGTTACTACAGTGGTGCTGTCCTCCGCTACCCGGGATCCTTCGCCTCCTTCAGCACCTGTGGTGGACTGGTAAGATGACCTTGCATGCTCCTGGGCTAGCACCCAGGTCTCCATCCAAGTCTCTTCTTCATCTATTGTTTTTCATTCCCACTCCTTTCCTAAGGTCTTCTTTCTTTTGTAGCATCTTGGGTCCTACCTCTGTACCTAACCTTGTCTTTTAACAATTTTCCTATTCATACTCATAACATTTCTCAAATCCTAATTCTGCCTTTAACCTGTACAATAGTGATATTATTTACCCCATTTCCAGATACATACCTTTCTGTTTGTGGATTTCCATCTTCTTATACCATCCTTTCTTAAACTTTTCTCATCTCCATCTGTAATTATATCATGCCTTCAATGAGTTCTGTAATTAGATACCTCTATTCTCCCTCTCCTTTCTTTTCTCTGTTTCATCTCTCCTGCAGCCCATCTGTAATCCATTTGTTCTTCATTCTCATCCTGTATTCCAAAGTTATTTCCCTCATTTGTATTATCTTCCATCTGCATCTCAGTTTTCAAACTGTTCTGTCTTTTCTATTTCTACCAGTATTTTACGAGTGTCTCCTTTCTCCTTTTCGTTATTCTTTTGCTTTCATCTCTTTGGCGTTTTTTCTCTACCTCACAGCTTCCCACATGTGGTACCTGTAGTTACTTGAATTTGGGACTTCTTTCCTTTTAGCTCCTCCATAGAGGAATGCAATGAGTATATTCTCAGCAGACATCTTAATACAATCAGACCTTTTCAATTGTTACTACTTCTGTGGCATACTTCTCTTATTTAAAACAAGCTCCTCCACTATTATTTCTGTTGCATCAATCATGATTTTTGCCAGATAAAGAGCAGATTGGGTATACTGACAACAACAGTGATGATCCAAAGAGCTGCAATCCTAAGGTACTTGCAGGTGGATGGAAAGTATAGAAAGAAAAAAGTTTACCTGTGATGGTATAGAATGCTGCCAGGATCTAAAAAAACCCCAGTTATTGCTACTTTTATTCTCATTTGGGGCCTTTATATAGCATCATAAATGCACATTCTTGCAGTGCTTTACAGAATTTAGAATACAGAATACAGAACGCCTTTTTAACCACGTGACTGTGAGGTGAAGCCAGGTAAAATGTAGAAATTTTGACTGCTTATTAATTTGCCTGTTTGAACTTATTCAAAAATCAACACAAACTGAAAATGGTGGATTGACACCAAATAAAATATTTGCCTGCACTCTTGCAAAGTGAAACTGCCAAGTTTCACACAACTCCAAGTGGCTGGCATCTAATTATTGATATTTTGTCAGATTTTCCGAAGCATGGTAGTAGAATTAATTGTGGAGAAAAATGCTGAGAGTCAATTGATGGTGGTTTGAAAACAATCGGGTGAAAGAGTTTGTTTTTCGTGAAAAGCATTTGACTTCTGCTCCTTCTTATTTTGAGGGTTTTCCTTCCTCCTACGTTGTGTTTGGATAAAATTAGATTAGAAAATCTTTGTGAAGAAATTTGTGGAAAGAATGATCACCTTTTTATTATGTATACGCAAAAGCCATGTACATCGTTGCATGTCTGTAACACCTCTGATTTATTATATAAATTGAAATTGACTTTTTATATAGATCCCAGTTTCTTAAGAGCCCCATTAGTAATTTTTGATTCTGTTAGCCTTTGCAAGGAGTACTGGTTTATTCCACAGCCTTTGGCCATCTAGGTATACGTGTGCCCAGATCATATTCCCCATCCAGAACGCTGCAGCTGAAAACATAAACTATTCTGTGTATCTCAAATAAAATTGGCAACTGTTGTTGATGTTGACTGGTGTTGTCATGATCCTCAACTGCATTGTCTTGTTTGTGGTGAAATGGTTAAGCAGCTGTTCTTTCTGGGAGTGTTTCTGTGTCAGGCATAGTTAAAAAAAATTGCACAGTGCTATTATGTCAAAGTTGTCATAACAAATCCTAAGCTGTTTGTCATTCTTCATTCAGTCATTGCTTGGGCTCTATTACATATGTAAGTTGCTGAGTTTCCAAGGGTATTGAGAAAAAAATCCTAACATGCATTGGATATTCCACCCTGTTTCATCTAAGTCTGACTGTCCAAATAGAGCCAAGCTGTATTTTCTTTTTTTACATTTTTTCATAAGTTTTCTTTTTTTAATATGTAAAACAACATTGAAACTTGTCCCCACAAATATTTTTATTGTAGTTACTAGACTTATAATTTATTTTTTCATTTTAAATACAAAGACATTTCAGAGAAAATAGAGAAAGAGGTCTTAGATATACTCCCATTTCAAAGCCTTGCAGACCTTTGCTTAGGTTTAGTAAGCTGCATACACTTTGGAAGGTCAAATGTGAGCTGCAAATATGCAGCTTAGATTACACCATTCTGCTCTTCAGAAATAGCCTTTTAGTGAGTCTTTTTACTGACCAAAGAAATTAGGTGTAGTCTGACGGACGACAGTGATTATGCCATGCAGGAGAAAGGGTGAAGGAGTGTAGTGGTTTGGCCGTCATATGCAGGGAAATGTCATACGTGGCAAAACAGATGTATGGCTCTTTCTGTAGGACTAGTTTTGTCAAAAGGTACTAAATTAAAGAGAGGCCTTAGGTGAAGTTGTTGTACCATTGACGAAGGATGTTGGTATCGGTTCCAGTTTCTCAAGGCGCAGAGATCTGACATGCCAGTGATATTCAGGAAATAGGGGATAAAAGTCTGTGTAGTAATCAACTTCTGTACACAGAAAGAAGAATATTGCTGCAGATATTAGGGACTTTATCCCTCTGAAGCTGAAATTTCTATGCTTTTTAAATGTTTCATTGGTGGTATTTGAGTAAAGCATCTAGCATACAGAACAACGTTAGAGCTTCCCCTTATTATTTCACAGTTCTTGAGAGCTTCAGAAGTGTGTTTTTACTTAATTTGCTCATCAAGAACCAGCATGGAGGGGTAATAATAATGGGGCTTCTAACATATGAAAGTCATGCCAAAATAAAAGTGAGAAATGAAAGCTCTACTCACAGATAATTATTAACCAAATTCTGGCTGCAAGCATTCAGAAGTGTCTTCATTCAGCCACTTAATCTTGACAAATTAAACATAACTCAGTGGTTTTTTTCTAATGAATCTAAAGATTGGAGATATGCATGGACTCTTTGGAAGCTTCATCATGGTGACCTGGGTGCAATCTCAGAGCTCACGTGATCAGTGGTGACAGTCCTCTCCATCTTGTGGATGCTTACATCTCTTTGAAGCTCAGTGGGATTTACTTTGAGTACATTTTGGGATTCTGCACTGGTGCTCTGGGAAAATGAATAAGGAGAGATTTCCAAGGATTCCCCCATCTGTATGCTGACTCCCTATTTCTTGGTCATGGTTAGCCACATACCAGGATGTAAACAGTCCTGCTGATGCCAGTGAGACTGTTCTTCTGAATGCGATAAATTGCAGAGCTGGACCATTAAGTATCTAAATGGATGTTTCTTCTGTTTGCTTGTGTTCTGACATAATATTTGAAATAAGAAAAAATCATGTCAAAGGTTATTGAACAGTTTTATTTGTGGCTGGTAATTATATATATATATCTGGTAAATTTTTAATACCGTGCTGTAGGAGAAACTTACTGTAGAGTTAGAATTAAGAAATCAGACTGCTAGTTCTTTATCTACTGCTAGAATGAAAGTTGAAGTAGTCTCACTGCTTTTTCCACAGAGTGCCATAAACATGGCAAATATATGCTTTATTCCCTATTCATTTCATTTCAAAAAGAGAGGTATTAGTACAATTTTTTCTCAGTAATGAATTCCTTAGGTAGTACTCTCTGGCTGTGTACAGACAGGCAGGGATTTCCTCAATGTTTTTTCTTGACTGAAGCAGTCTGCAATAAATAGAGAACAGCTATTTCTGTTTAAGCTGAGAAAGGATCTGAATGGCTTTTTATTTCTAAAGCAATGGGGTGTGTTTAGACTTTCAGGAAGTACAAACAGGAGCAAATGTAGACAGAAAGAATGGACAGAACAATGCAGCTTCTTGCTGCTGTACTGTTCATATCAGCTTCTTTCCAGTTGTCTTAACAGAACATCCGTGGAGATTTATCTGATTTTCATTGGATCTTAAGAAAGTGAATCAGGCAGTAGCATATTTATAGTTCTGATCAATCTGTGTAAAATACTATTTGCAATTAAAAGTAATGTGCACTTTCACAGGGGCTTGAGTTGGAACAAGTCTTAGCATATCTCCAGTCCAGAGAAGATCAATCTCTCTGCGGAAGTGTGTGGTGCTTTTATTAGGCCTTATTGCCAGTAATAAGCAGGTGTTTAAGTATCTGATCAATAGTTAATAGACAAGTACTTCACCTAAACAGAACTATCCAAAGCAATGCTGCCAGCATCAGCAAAAGAACGCATGACAGTTGTTCTGTGCCATGCAGAAATGTGCCAAGTATTGTTGGAGAACATTTCAATGAATATTTCTGATTGTAATGTCCTACTTTTACAATAAAACAAGTAAATAAGGATGTGAAAAACATACGTGCCTTTACTGGCTAATTGGGTTGTATAGCGCTTCAGTAAGATTTGAAAAAAAACTGAAACAGCTCTACAGGAAATGCATGGGTTTTTTTACTTCTGACACAATGTTTGCGAAGATCAGTTTTGAAGATCAGATTAGATTTTGAGGACTGCATTTACTGCTAGTAATTGAATGACACATAATGGATTAAAAATATTTTAGATCTCTGAGACTATTTTAATTTCACATGTCCCTTACATTCAAGACAGTAGAGCTTCTAGAAAACAGGAATCATTATTTTGTACCTCTCCACGGAAGACAATCTGACTTTATAGATTGTCTCAGAACATGCAGAATGAAATTGGAATGGACAATAGTAAGAAAATCCATTAAGAAGTTTATATTTTCCTATAATTCTTCACAAAATCACTTTTGGGGATAGGATTCAGCCTAAGAAAAGGCTGAATCCGTGTTTTGACATCTTTCTTCCTGTACAGGGATTTTTGCCACAGTGTTTGAACATTTAAATGGGAAAAATCCCAGTGAATATAGTTTTTAGTTACACTTCGTTGTGATTCCTGCAATGAGAGCAGTGTCTGATACGGCAGGTATACTTGGACATTTTTGGACAGTTTTGGAGAGCTGTACTGAACTTCTACCTTTTGGTTGCACAGCTTTCAGCGGCAGTGTAATACTTAACCTGCTGGAACTCCTTTCCTGGCATGGAATCTGATGGATTGAGGATGAAAAGGTTGTTTGCATGTGTTGTGAGTAATGAGACTGTTTGCTGTGCAATGGACATGCAAGCTGAAATCTTGCTTTTGTGAGTATCCCTGCTTTTGTCCGCCTCTGGGAGCGGGTGGTCAGAACAACTCGTACATTTGGGCTTCATACATCATCCTGGGAAGTATCACAAGATGTGAGCTCCTGCTATAAGGCTCTGAGACTTAAATAGACTTCTTGCGTCAATCAGACTTGAATGCAACTACCCCATTACACATCCTGAACCATACAGTACCAACATGCAAGCTGAAATGGGTTAAATACCCAGCCTTTTGTCAACCAAATGTAGTACCCCTTCCTCCCCACCTCAGTGACCCTTGCAGTTATACATCCGTATTGAGTAACTTCCACACCAGATGCTTTCCAAAAGAAATTTGAGACAATTACAGCTTCTTTTATGCTGGTGGCAAGCATTAGAAAACAGAGATCACCAACAATTTTTCATAAAAGTTTAAAGAACAGACTGTTAGCAGTCTTTATGGTCCATATGATACATACATGCTAAAGTTTGACATTGCAGAAGCAGGATTATAAAATTGAATAGGATTATATTTACAGGCTGCCAGGATAAAATTAAGTACATGCTCTCTCCTATTCACCCAGCTTCCTGGGATCCTTAAATGAAGAGAGAACAAATAGAACCAGTCTGCCTACTGTTTCATAACGAGTTTGTTAGAGAAAGGAAACTTTACTGAGAGGGACAGAAATAAATGTGTGAATGAGGGTACTCTGTGAGTATCCCATACTGAGGATTCACAGGTTTTGCTTCATTGAGTTTAAAGTTATTCTTATTTGTGTTTTAAACTTGTTTAAATGGGCAATAAAAAATTCCTGATCAGTATAAATTGGTGAGCGAGATAGGGCATGAGTGGAAATGTTAGAACTGAAAGCAGCTTTGCTCTGTTATGAAAGTGTTTTGAGTCTTTTTTCCTCAGAAAAGAAAACAAACATCCCTGGGAAGATAAAGCATTGGACAAAAAACTAGTGCTTTCTACCTCCGCATAATGTTGGAAAACCAATGAGATGTGGTAGTGCTCCTGGATGAACAAGTGTTTCATTGTGTGTGTTGAATCTCATCTGGGTTGTTCCTCCTGGATTTGCATGACAGTGGAAGGTGGGAAAGAGGAGCACTACTAGGAAGTCTGGTTTCCAGCGGGACAAAACAAGTTGTTTACATGAGGTTACTGTGGCACGCTGAGGCAGAGGCACATCTGCCACATTTTTGCCTCCAGCTAAAGTTTAGCTGCTGTGTTTGTAATCTGTTATATTTAAATCTCTTTATTAAAATATCACCTTGAAAATCTAACGAAGCAAAGAGCAGAGCTCAGCACACAGTAGAGAAGCCTAAGAAAACTAAAATGGAGGAACTGACTGTGGCCAACTGAAATAACTAGCATATACGTACAAGCAGAACACTAATTACACTATTAACAAACTTGCCAAACAGGGAGTTAATTACAAACAGAACTATTAAATCGAGTTGTGGGATGGGGTCCTTTCCTTTCCTTTCCTTTCCTTTCCTTTCCTTTCCTTTCCTTTCCTTTCCTTTCCTTTCCTTTCCTTTCCTTTCCTTTCCTTTCCTTTCCTTTCCTTTCCTTTCCTTTCCTTTCCTTTCCTTTCCTTTCCTTTCCTTTCCTTTCCTTTCCTTTCCTTTCCTTTCCTTTCCTTTCCTTTCCTTTCCTTTCCTTTCCTTTCCTTTCCTTTCCTTTCCTTTCCTTTCCTTTCCTTTCCTTTCCTTTCCTTTCCTTTCCTTTCCTTTCCTTTCCTTTCCTTTCCTTTCCTTTCCTTTCCTTTCCTTTCCTTTCCTTTCCTTTCCTTTCCTTTCCTTTCCTTTCCTTTCCTTTCCTTTCCTTTCCTTTCCTTTCCTTTCCTTTTTTTCTGATATGGCATCTCTTTAGAAGTTTTATTGCTGTCATTAAGGGCCATAAACCAACAAAGATCTGCTTAAAGATAAAAGAATAAACCCTCTTTGTTTCTATTTTCACTCCAGGATTCTGATGCTGCAGTCTGTTGCTGTTCTTTATCTTTCTGAATGAAACATCTTTTGGTTAGATTTTCATTTTGTGTATCTGAGAACTCTTCCTAATTCATAAGAAGGATAAGTCTTCTAAACATAGGAACAGTATTTTTAATGTAAGGCTTAAAGATTTAGAAAATCAGGTTTGATTTAGGCCAAGACTACCTTTGAACTGTAATGATCTCTGTTTCCATTAATATTAAACACTGTCGTATGGTATGTGAGATTTTGGGCCACCATGCCTCAGACCATATGGTAATGATTCCTTTCTTCTAAGAGTTGTCCTACAATCATGCAGGTGCTCTATCCTGACACAAGTTTGATTTGTGATTCCAATCCTGCATATAATAGCCTGTTTTCTTCCTAAAGTGCGTCATTTCAATACAAATACTTCCTTTGCAATATATTTCTGAGTGATAATTAGATATGAGAAATACACTATCTCCAGAGTGGCTTTATTAAAAAAAAAATAAAAAAAAAAGAGATTGCTGTGCATCACCTGAGATCTCTACCTATTGTAATTAACGTATAAAATTATGAAGGTTATTTTTCAAGATAGAGAAGTGAGATGTTAAATCAGAAAATCTGGGTAATTCCATTAATTAAATTAGTAAATTAGTGACATTTTGGTCTCCTAATTTCATGTTAACTGCTTTAAAAAGAAAAGGGAGAGCACTGAGTGTCTTCCAGCTACAACTGCTAATGTCGGTGAAACCAACGTTTTCTTTAGAACATGTATCCCTGGCTTATATATCTCATGTATCTGCCAATTGTTTCTTTGCTAGCAAATGAACCAGGATTTTTAAAAGAACCAAATGTTCTCCATGTTGCAACCCTTGTAATATTATGTTAAAAGGACTGGTCTTTGTCCTTGTTTTTAAAATGTTTTCTTGCAAGAGTGGAGATTATTTTGGTTGTTAATGATGGATTGTGACAGGGGAAAAAAGAGTAGCGTCCATGATCTCCATGCTAAATAAGGTAAAAATAGGGGGAGCTGGGAAATGGGGGAAGAAACAAGAGAGAGCATTAGGTGTGCGAGCTGTAGGATTGATGGAAGATGAGAATACTCAAGGAGGAGTCTGAAAGCCAGTGGTCTTGTAGAAGTAGTATTCAAATGGTGGACATATGTCTTTGCCATGTGATGAGGAGAACTACCTCAACAGAAAGGAGTGAGACAAAACGATTTGGATTTGTGGCAGAATGAGGCGTTTGCAGAAGCTTTTCTGTGGAGTGTGTGTCTTCCCTTGATTTACTCAAATCTCTCAGGTGACTTCAGGGATATAGCAGGAGGGCTGGTTGGTTTCTTCTTGCAGAATCAACAGTGTAGTGGAAATAGCAGGAAATACACCAAGCATGTGTATGAGCATCTGTGTTATATTGCAGATCCAGACGGTAGTTGGTCACATTTTTATAAACCAATACCCCAAAACATCTATATTAGTTCTGAGATCAGATGTGCATCTGCAGTGCATTAACAGTTCGGTTAACCTTTTGTTGTTAACATGTCATTGCCTGGACAATCTGGTCTTCTTGTTTATTTTTGTTGATTCTCATATGCCATCATAAATAAGCAATAAGTATTATTTGGAAGTGAAAGAATGAAGAATATTTCTAGTGTTAATCTTAGAACAGTTGATTTAGAATGAGAAATCAATCTCCTAACATTAGCTGCTAATAATATATACATCTGCACGTAAGTGGATAGAAGTAAAATTTTTTTGGAAGCCTGTGCTGATGAATGTTTTTCTTGGGTCTACCAGTACTTCAGTCAGAATTATTTTCTGAATGAGTTTTGCATCCAAAAATGTAGAAATGTGCCCAAAACTGACTTGTGAAGTGATTTAGTTTCTGTGTGATTATCTTCCAACAATTGCATATGCTTGTTTTATGATCTCAGCTGTGCTACCTTAAGTTCTCGTTAGATGTCACAAGTTTAACTGGGTCAAGTCAGGGCAAGCGTATTTAGATAGCAGCAAGTTAAGGAAAATACAGATATTTCTGCACATGATGTTAATTTATCTGGGGACAACTTTTTATGCTCCAATACAAAGTAAATGTCCTGTTATGTCCCTCTGGGCTTCAGGGAATGCTGGGTGGGAGAAATGCCCAAGTGATGGCTACAGCCATTACAGTAATGCCATCTTCTTTATAAAATCATAAACTATGCTTCAGATATGCTTGCAATTTGGCATGCTCCTTTTTTTTTTCTTTTTTTTTTTTTGGTTGTTCAGGTTTTTTTTTGTTGTTGTTGGTTTTTTTTTTTTTTGGGGTTTTTTTTTTTTTTTTTTTGGTCTGATTAGCCAGGCAATTGGATTACAACCCTGAAAACTCAGATGCTTCAAGGCATGTATGAAGTACTTTGGTTTTCTTCTGGAACTGAGAGACAGGAGATAAAAGGGACATCACAAGGGACTCATATTCTCTTAATATTTAATTATGGCCTTACTTAATTTTCTTTTGAAAAATACTCTTAAACATGAAGCAGTCTGTATGTGTTTCTGTTGCAAGCTGTGTGTGAAACTCTTCTAATTTGCACAACTTTTGAAACCTTCTGAGAATTGACAATCTTGTTGTAAGTTAGGAGACAGGAAGCTGCTTAGATAATTTTTTGTCTTAACATGGCCAGTCTCTTTTGTCTCTTTGTGACATGAATGGCCCTCACCTCAAATATTTATTTAGAAACACATGAGGGTAGCAAGTGAGTTTAAAGTAGAAGAGGTTTTATGGAGTAAAATGGATGTAATTAGGGATGTAAAAAGCTTAGTTTTCCAGTTTCTGGCTGATAGTCCTAGCATGTTTCCCTTTTTCTACTTTTTTTGTAGTAACCTGTCTAAGGAAACATAATAACAACAACACATTTCTTGGATGTCTTTTTAGGCTTGGTGGTGGTTTTTTTTTTTTTTTTTTTTTTTTTTTTTACTTGCCATACTAAATTATTTGCATTGGAAATAATGGAAGGAAATAATTCCTTTCCTTTGTGTTTCATGTTTGGTAATAAATCCTTTGCTTATTTCATATAACCAGCTTTGTTTAAAAGTGACCAGTCAAACTGATGGTACTTGGTTCAAGATGCTGATGTCAAAACTCCATTTTGATCACCATTTGTGTTCTTATGCACATAAAATCAAGCTCTGTAACTTAAAAAAAACCAAAACAACTTAATCCAGATTTATATTTCTTCTTTTAGTTTAAATAATAATTCTTTTAAGATAATTACTGTACCTTCTTTCCTAAGGGTGGAAGAACTTTAGGTTCTTTGTGCAAGAAAGGTAAATTGATATTTTTTCTCTCAAAAAGGGAAGAAGTAGGGTCTAGGTTTAGAAGTTAAAAGCAAAAAACAGCATAGTTCAGAAAAAAAAAAGAATTTCAGTTAGGAGTCATGGAAAGATATCACTTTTATATATTTTCAGCTTTTTAAAACAATGTTGTGGGAGTCTTGTTTATTTCTCTTAAAGCTGTCTGGTTTGGATTAATGTAGTCCTAGATAGAGATATAAAAACCCTAAGCATAACTTTATTTTATAGAAGGACTAACTTTACTTGTTGAATTGTAGTTCTGTACCTATAAATATGTTTTATTTTCCTTTCTTGAATTACTGTTTTCCACAGTTAATTTTGGCAGATTGCAGATTTGAACGAAACTGAGTTTCACGGAGTGTTGCCTTGAATTAAATAACGTTTAATAATAGGAATAATAGGAACAGTTCAGCCTCTCTGTCAGAAAAAAAAAAACCCCAAGATAATGGAGTCGTGGATGGATATTTCAGTAAGGATTAGCAGAGATTAAATTTCTCTATGGACAATCGTGGGCGGGTTTTGGAACTGCGCCATATACTTCTTTGGCTACCATGAAAGCACATGAGTTTGAACAATGGTAACTCATTGGTACTCACTATTTAAGTGTTTTGCATGGATGAATCAATTTAAACTTGGATCCCTTGTATTGGTCTTCTTGGTACTAGTCTAGGTGTTTTATCTAATGCAGATTACAGTTGTTGATATTTCTGTTTAACCTCAAGCCTGGGACTAGGTGTAGAATGCTTAGTCCTCATCCTTTGTGTATTATTATATTTTTCCTCCATAAAATGCCATTTCAGATTCTAATGGGATAAAATCCAGGCTTGCTCTAAAGAAATTGATTTAATGCTGTTTCATTAGCTAAAGGTACAGCACTTTGATTCATACTCCAAGAGAGTGGTTTTTAGTCTTGCCACAAGAATTGCTGAAGTTACTCATATTACACCAAAACGTTCTAAAGGAACATCTTTATGAGCACTGAATCTTTAATTGCAAGGATTTTTTCCTTAGGTGATATGTTTCCATAGGTGTTGCTTTTTTTATAACTAGTTATGTTTAGCTGTGCAAACAGTCTTTCTTGGACAGCATTAATAACTACTCAAACGTTGTTGTGAAATAAGTGATCTGAAATATCACTAAACCAGCTCGTTGTAAAGAATTTTTAATGTAAGTTTTATGGAATAAAGTTTTTTAAATCCTGGCTCACTTTATAGAAGCTCTTGTATTTATTCTGGAAAGGAGTTATGGCTGGGTTTGTGAGTTTTATTTTTTTTAACAGTAAGTCAGTGGTTGTGTTCCATTTTATAAAGCATGTACTTGAGGAACAAAACCAAATGATTGTTAACATCATGCCTTACTTAGTTAGGACAATATGATAGACACAATTTACAGGTTAGGTGGCTGTTTTAAAAATGGATTTTTATGTCAGTTCTTCTTTGAATTCTGCAAGTAAAGGGCTGTGTCAGGCTTGTTCAAATAGAATTGTATTTTGCTTTTCATTTTCATTGTAGTTTATTTTATTGGCCTGTATTAGTCATCTGTGGTTGGTTCAACATATTGCCCCAGCATACTTCTTGAAGCAAAATAAAATAAAGCTTTTCAGAACATTTTATGCAACAGACAGGAAGCATTTTTATTCATTTGTTAGTTGGTACATGCACCAACAATGGAGTTGAAGTCATGCAACCACATGAAATGTATATTTAATACAGGATTGTACAGGATGCAAAATTAAGATCTTTGTCCACAAAGCATTTGAAATTTTTTAGTTTTGTTCTTTAGGTTTAGCAGCCTTGGTAGTTGGTTAATGCTTCCTTTTGTAATGGTGGTTAGGTTTTTTTATTCATGTGGAAACTGTGCTCGAACCACAGTCAGCTCTGATCATTGTGTTTTTAATGAACCAAACTGAAGACATGGCCTTTTTATTACTTCCAGCTTCTTGGAACATATGCCTACATGAAAATGAGAACTGAGAAAAATGAAAAACTAATTCTGTAGCTCTCATAAGGACAGATCAAAATATGAAACCTGAAAACCAAGATGCTGGGAGACCACTGAAAGAACTTTCTTTCTTTTTTTTTTTTTTAATTGTCCATAAATGATAATTTAGAGCCGTGAGTATAGAAATTTTCTGTGTTTTTTAAAATAGAATTTTAATTATTTCTGAGACAGTAATAGTGATTTTTTTAATGCAAGTGAAGAGGAATAAGTTAGGTGGCCAATTTTTTATTTTTGCACAGACATTGCCTTCTAGTCGTTTTCTCTTTAGTAGCTCTAGCTCTGTGCATTAATTATTATTTTAAAAGAAATTGATTTTGTAACATAAAGCTATAAACAATGGATTTTGCTGCATAGCATAAATTCAGGACCTTAATTATGTAAAATAACTTTATATTAACTATCAAAACACTAGTATTGATCTAAATCAGTATGAAATCAGATCTAAATCTTAGTGTTAAGACCGCTAGGATGGAATACTGTATCTTGCTTTATTAAACATATATTGCCCAGAGCTGATTGAGAATCATCATCGTGGCCAGAAAAACAACCTCATTTGTTTTCCCTTTTAACATTCTATAATTGAGAAAGTCTCTTCTGATCTGATTGTAGGCCTAGAAAAGAGCTGGAGAGGGACTTCTTGCAAGGTCTTGGAGTGATAGGGTAAGGGAAACGCCTTAAAAACTGAATAAGGTTTTAGATTAAAAATCAGGACTAAATTCTTACTCAGAAGGTGGTGAGGTGCTGAAACATATTGACCAAAGAAGCTGTGGAAGCCCCATACCTGGCAGTGTTCAAGGCCAGCCTGGATGGGCTTTGAGCAACCTGGTCTAGTGCGAGGTGTTGCTGCCCATGACAGGGGGATTGGAATGAGGTGACCTTTAAGGTCCTTCTGAAACCTAATCATTCTATGATTTTAATAATTTCATCTGATGTTACTGAACTAAACAGTCAGCCATTAAGGCATTTTAGCACTTCCTTGGAGTTCCCATTTCTTTTTAGTAGAAGCCAAAAACTACATGAAAAAGAGGAGTAATTCCAAGATCTAGTTAGTTTTACAGGTCAGTTCAGCCTTCTGAGATAAAAAGTAGAAGCTACTGAGTGACGGGAGAAATCATCAGAAAGAGACTATTAACTTACAACATGGTGGGTTGGCACGTTACATGTTGTTGTCTTTTTTTGACATAGTCATGGTTGCCGTAAAATCTGCATCGTTTTAGGCACCTAAGGCTGAAAGTATTATATATATATTCTCAAGGATTACAGAGTGTGCCTTGTGTGCAATTATGGATATTCTGAACATTAAATAGCTGCACTGCTGATGAAGTCTGACTTGCCAATAGCAAGTCTCTTTTCTTAACAGTATTAGTCAATCCTTGCATAGTTGCCGGTAGCATATGAATGAAATAGTTTTTCAATTTAAGTTAGTTTAAAAATCAAGGGTATTTTCAGTGTGTCATTAATCCTGTGTATCTTGAAAATAGATTTTAAGTTGACTGTCACATATATTGAGTTTCATTTCAACGATACCTTGTAGCACTTGAATCAGAAATGCTAATTTTGTTTTAAAATTTTATAAATTAAGTTACCTGTGCTGGGAGTAGTAGGCTTTCTGTAGCTCATAAAATTCCAGAATGCTGCATAAAGAAAAGAAATAAGGATATGCCTGTGCTAAGTCTGCACTTAGTTTGTGGTTGCTAAGGATAAATCTTCAGGTATTATTAATTTTGGAATTATGATTTTAAAGATATAATTGTGGAATATTTTTCTTGAGTGAACATGAAGCTGTTTAGGTGAAGGAAAATGGAAGTTCATGTACTGCAAACTCAAATTTCCAGACCATCTCTACATTCTGTAGTCTCTCTACCCTTTTGTTTCCCTCCTCTTTGAAGGCTGTATGTCTTCGTTTGGAAAGACAGATGTCTGCCAGGGAAAGCTGGAGCTTCCCTTGGAATGGAGAATGTAAACCCCCTCTCTTTGAACTATTATAGCTTGGAAATTAAGGGGCTTTCAGGCAGAGATATGAGAATAGGAATACCAGTTCTTTACTAGGAATATTAAAAATGTAGAAGTACAAAAAAAAGCAAACAAACAAAAAAAGAAAAAAACTCTGTCAGAGTCAGAATACAACCTGACACCCTGTTGGTCAGGGTGTTGGGAGCAGTCCAAATAAATCCTCCTGGAGTGACAGATGTGGTTCTGCCAGAGTAGAGATGATCCTTTAGAAGGGTCCAATGGTGGGGAGATGGGTCCAGTCTTCCTCTGGGAATCCAGTGGGAAACAGGCCGTCCTGGTGTTCTGAATCCCAGGTTTTATCCACGTAGGAATGCTTGGCTCCTCCCACTGGGTGGGGCATCTCACAATGGAATGATGCAATGTTTTCAGTCATGTGGTGAGCCTTAATGGCCCATTAACAGAAGATATCCCCCGGAGGTAGGATGGGCTGTGGAAGAAATAAAGAACACTGCCCCATCTGGTTTTAACAGCTGACCCATTAGCAGATAGACCCTCTCCCCCTCCCCTGCAGAGTTATGAGATAAAGAAAACACCTCTTCAGCCGGTTTCAACAGATGGAAATAGAATACATCTTGCATTGCAACCCAAGACACTGTAGAACCTTAACACTTGATAGATTGGTAGATGTAAACCTATTCTATATCTGTGTATCTAGAATTTTGGTATCTGCAACTTAGTAAAGAAGTATATTTATTTACACAGTAATTTTAGCTGTGCAACATGGTAGCAGGAAAAAAGCATTAGAGTATTTGTGCTTCTGTCAAATATTTTTCAAATATTATTGCATGTTAGTATGCAACCGCAGTTCTTTGTTTTGTAGATGTTGCAATTGAAAAGTAGGCTTTAAATTCTGATTTATGTAAAATTTTTAAAATATAGCTGAATGTCTCAGATTTTCAGCATTCAGCATATACATATGTAGTCCCCAAACTGAATACTAGTTAAGAGTACATAAGTATCTTGGCACAATTTAGATTGCAAGTCAAGGATAGAACAAAATGGGAATTCAAAACTTAAAGCAAAGACAGAATAAAAATAGTAGAATTGGACTAGAATTCAGAGATCAACTGATAAACAACTTAGTAAAACATCACAGACAAGGATGATTCTGTGTTGTATACCTACTGCCCTCAAGGACCACTAGGACCATTCTAGCAGATCTTCTTGCCATCCATCCATCCATGTAATGTAATGTGAAGTCTGTACTAATGCGAGGTGTGGATCTGTCTGGGAGGCTGGAGCTAGGCTTGGCATTCATCCTAGATGAATTTCATGACATTCTTTCTGATAGCACTTCATAAACACTTTTTTTTTTTTTTTTTGGTACTAATATGAAGTCCCATGAATTATTGGTATCTCCATGAGACCCATGTTTCTGTTATTCTGTGGCATTAATGAAGATACTGGGATTCTTGTTGGCTTTTGCTGTTCTCTGTGCTTTTATCTGGTTCATAGATGACATTGTTTGTCTGGTCATACCTGTTCAAGCCCCAAACTTAAATTCTCTGGAGGTTACTATTACATATTGTGTATGTGCATATCATGCATAACAGTATTACATTCCTGTGACACCTTGTGATAAAGTTACCTGCAGCTAGATGTAGTTGGTTTGGTTGCCATCCTTTTTTTTAGAAAAAATAGGCTATACAAGAGAAATGGTACACTTAGCTTTAGGAGTTTGTGTTTCATATTTGTTACTTTTCTATTTTAAGCATTTGAAAATAGAATTGCCTTGTGGAAGTAGTTTTCAATGAAGTGTTATTAAAGATACTTCAGTTACCTCAAACTGGAAGAGATTATTCTTGTATCTACGGAGAGAAAGAACAGCACCCACAAATACAGTTCATGGGACACTCTGTGTAGGGTTTATAAAGTTTCTATAGTTGTTCCAGAACGAGTCATCATAAGAACTATAGGGTTTCACTCAACATCAATGTCTATTTATCTTCATTTAATTATGAGAAATTTGAGTTATGGTGTCTTAGTGATTTTGAAAATTTTTATGTATGCTGAAACTATTATGTGCCTTCTCATTGCAAGATTCTAAAGGGTTTAAGATGAATTCTGTGTTTTAAAACATTGAGGTCATTCCAGTGTTTTTACACTAATTTGACTGAAGAAACTACAGCTAAACTATACTTCAGGGTAACTGCTGTCAAAATAAGAGTGTACAGTGGAGTCCATTTACAATGTGCTATTGAAACAATAAATCTGTGAAAACAGCAACGTATATTTAATTTCAGTAAACTTCTTAAAATTTGCCTTTTTTTTAAGGAAAACCTGTGAAAACATACATAATGTTGTAATGAACTTGTGGGCACATTACTTAGGTGAAGCAATTTTCACAACTGTATCATGTTACTTGCTTTTTGCCTTATGAAAAGTAAGTAGCTCCAAATACTAACAGATAAAGATAAAACTAGGTAAAGCTAGAAAATTGAGATGCCAAAATGTATTTTTATAAAAACTGAATGTCCGGTGTAACCATAATCGTAAATAATAAATTGGAAATAGCAAAGTGTAGGAATTGTGTTATCTGCAGTCATCCTATTATATTTTTGTCTGTTGTTCTTTGCTTCCCCAGTTCTTAAAGATTACATTCTCCATGTGAAGCTGTCTGGCTTTAAGTGGAAGATGTACCTTTGGTTAACTTCCTATGATTGCTCTAAACTCCAACTCTCACAAATTTAATTGGCAGAGTGAGAGAAAGAGTTCCAGTAAATTTTGCTTGGTTTTCAGTGTGACTATTGTTCATGTTAATGTGGAGAGAAGGCAATGTTTTAGATGATGAAGTGTTTTCAAAGGAAGTAAACCCCTCTATTGCTGGAAGGGTTGGTCCCTGTGAGATGTAGTCATGAAAAACCTAGTTTAGATGCTTTACATGAGCCAGAGGAAAGGTCAGTAACAATGCGTGGGGACTTGACTCTCCTTTAGTGGCACATTCAGAGCTGGGAGAAACAGAAGAATTAAACAGACCAAAGGCTGTAGCCAGACCAAAGTTGCTACTATTTGTGACTTACTAATTTTATACATTTATATATCTGCTTTATAGACTAGTGGATTAGCTAACAGTGACAATGAAGATATAGAAACTTTATTCTCGTTTCACAAATTTGCAGTGAAATGATAGCTGAAGTGTGGCTTGCAGTTCTGTTTGCTGATGTTCAGAGAGAGGAATTAATTTGTGATTACAAGGATACTTACATAATTAGAATATTCCGAGTTGGGAAGGACCCACAGGAATCAAGTCCAGCTCTTGAGTGAGTGGCCCATACAGGGATTGAACCCACAAACCTTGGTGCTATTAGCACCTGGCTCTAACCAGCTGAGCTAATCTCAGAGTTATAGTAAAGCCTCTTTTATCAAGCAACAGTCAAAGGCTGGTGTATTTGTCATCACACAGTAGAAACTGCAATACAGTATGATTACCTTTTATAAAAACTTTGGAGTGAGTACTAAGCGACCTTCAAAAGTTGGCCTGGAGAGCTGGCCCAGAAGGAAAGCAGTGTAGACCCAGGGTCAGATGGATCTAAAATAAAGGCCATGAATCAATAAAGTTGTAATATTGGAAAGATTTTCAAATATTAGAAGATACAAATATGAAACTTTTCAAATAAGGATAGTGAAATAATAGAGCAGCAGTTCTATTGAAGCTATTTTATTTAACAGTTAGCAGCAAGGAAATGTGAAAAGAAATGTAGTCTGACAAAGGATTTGTGTTATAAGAGTAAGTGTAGGAAAATCTCTATTTTGCAAAATCTCAAGTGCATAGGGGACTGGACTTCTGTGGATCTAAGACATTAAAATACAGAGGTAATTTGCATTGTATATTCTCCATTGTGTCTCATTCATTATTTTTCCCATACTACAGGACCTAAGCAGTGACAATTAAGGTTGTATAATGAAAATAATGAAATAATGCATGCTGCATATGATGTAAAGAGAAAATTTGGTTTGACTTAATGTGTTGAGTTTAGCTGAGTTTGTTTCAATAGTCAAGTGAAATTTATAAGCAAAGCTACAAGTCATGAATGACGTATAAATATATTTTACTATGTTTGATTTTCTGGCTAGAATAAGAAGATTAAATGGGTTTTTAAAACTTTGAGAAAAAGCTGAGGTTCCATTGTGCTACGTAAGTTGCTGGAGGAATCAGCCAATTTTTCTCTGAGCTGGTGCCTCCCTCAAGACAGTGCCCTTTATTCTGAGAAATGTGCTTGGGCTGTGTTAATACTGGGTGCTACAATCAATATTGTAGAACCCCAGATGACTGGTAGCAAGTTGTATTTTCTGTTGGAATTTTTTTTTTTTTTTCACAGATTACACAGTCTTTTAGTCTTTTCATGTGTTGGTGTGTGCTTTCCTTTGTCACAGGTGTTTCTTAAGTTCAGGTGTTTCAGATGTTTTTGATATTTTAAGCCACAGATTAGTCAAGCAGAAGGTGGCCAAGAGCTTCCTGGGCAAGGGAAGAGAAAGGGGAGTGGAACACATAATTTCAGCACTTTACGAATGGTTTGTTGGTTCTGCTAAGTTCTTCTGATGGTCAGAGGTCAAGTGTGCAGTAGTTGAGACTGCACTGACATTTCTGAAAATAGTGGTACAGGCTGAACCAGAGAGCTTTGTGACAGCTTTAAGTTCCAAGAGTCTACAGCTGGCTGGCATTTGTAACAAGAGGAGGAGAGAGTAGTTGGCATGTAGAAGTGGTCACTTGAACCTGATGACTAGCTTGTTGCATTGCACAGAGAGCTCTGGCACTTGCAGGGACTCCTCTCTCTGGTTCACTGCTTATAGCAGTGACTGAATATCTGACTTTAAAACACCACCATGAATTTAGGAAGCACATTTGGGCTTTTACTAAAAAAGACACTTGAAAAAATTTGAGTGTTTAGAATTGATAAATTTTATCAATTTTGTTTGCAGTTACACTTTGTGTGTATCATAGAATCGATTAAGTTGGAAAAGACTTTGAAGATCATCAAGTCCAGCCTATGGCCTAGTGTTGTAAATACCTGTTTAATTGTGAGTACCATAGTGAATGCTGCGGAGTAACAACATAAATATTTTCCTGCATCTTTGTGCAGGTTGTTTTGAAAAAAGTGGCCATTGTCTTAAACATGAGAGGAGCATCTGTCCTGGTTTAGGGCAAATTTGGGAGAAAACCTCCGAAGGGGTTCCTCTGGAAGAGCAAACCCAAATGGCCCCTCTCCCCAACCGGTCCGGGAAAAGAACTTCCTCGGAGAAAAGTGGAAAAAACTATTTATTTAACAAACAAAATGCCCACAAATGCAAAGAATTAATAATATGAAACAATAAAACCTCTGCCTGCTCTGAAGAGAGATGGCAAACAGAGACAGTCCTTGCTGTGGGTGTAGCTCAGCTCACTCAGTCTCTCACCAGCCCCACTCCCTCCGCAGGTCCAGGCCCCGGCGGCCGCAGGTGCCAGCCCTCACTGCTCCTCTGGGTTTTTCAGTCCTGAGCAGATTTAAACAGTCCCAAGAAAAAGAAAAAAAAAAACAGTCCAAGGAGTCTTCTCTGCCCTAGCTAGCTAGCTAAAACTAACTAAAAGCACAGGAGATCTCTGTCCCACCGCTGTCCGTGCCTCAGACGAACGCCGGAGAGAGCGACGTGTGGGAGTCAGGCAGTTTTCTCAAAACAAACTGCACGCTGCTTCTTTCTTCTCCTTCACTCCCAGAACAAGTTTTAAAGGTTCAGAACTGAATATACAGCACAAACAGAACAGACGATTGGGGATACAAGCAGCATAAAGTCACCCTACTACAGCATCCTACAGAGAATGATTTTCCTAAGAATTTGGAGCAGTGTGTATCTTAAACCAGACTGAGAGTATAGGAAATTGGAAGGATTTAAAAGCCATGCAAAAATTGTTTCCACAGACCTCAAATTTGGGGGCTAGTACCTGAATGCATGCTTTGAAGCCAATGATCTCTGCATAACAGTCTAAATGATTTTTTTCCTCTGTCGGGGGTATGAGGTATAGCATAGTGCATGTATGTGTACTTCAGTAAGGCACAGCCCTATGATTAAAAAAGATCCCAGAAAGGATTGGATTGATCACTATGTCAGCAGCTGAAAGCCAGTCAACAGTTGATAATACTGACTCTCCCCTCTATGATATCTCCTAATTCCACTCAGGAGAGTGGAGTGAACAGACAGGTAGAGAAAACCTCCAGGAGGAGTGTGTATATGATGTGCATGGCTGTGAAACACACTTAATTGAAGACAGAAGTTGCTGGCACTTACATTTCTTCAGCCTTCAGCAATGAATGTTCTTACAGATGGAAAGTGGTAGTGCATTTAAGCAACAACAGCTTAAAAAGTCCTTACACTGTTTTTTATGCAGTTTGAAAAGTTATTTGAGCTGCTTTATAATTTGCATTAGTAAGAGATGGAGGGTTTTTGTTGCGTTTCAGGTCAAGTTCGGATAGAATTGTTAGAATCAAGGTACTAAATTAAATCTGGATTGGTAAAGTCATGGAGAAAACCTTCAGAGGGGGATACTGATATACAAATTAAAGATTTTGCCTGTTTACTCAGGAATTGATGCTCAGTTTTGAGGCATTTGACAAATAGCACAAAGCCTATTACCAGATTATATTTCAAAACAAGTAAATAATTTATAAAGACGATTTGCTTTTTTGCATGGTACAGTGAAGAGAACCTTTCATTTTTATACTGCAAATGTGACAGTAAGATTTTGGCACTGATGGATGCAACATGTGTACTAAGTAACATGTACACTAAGTAACATGTACATTTTCTGCATCTGATAGGAATGCATTTTTCCCATTGATACTTGGCTTAGGCAGTATGTTGGGAGCAGGAAGAAGTAGAGTCTTGTATAGCTTGTCCTTGCTTGCTGTGTGCATTTGCTTCACAAGACAGGGGAGAGAGAGTTGGCTGCAGCAGGGAGAAACTGTAACATGCTGACCTCTCCTGCTGCCCTGTGCCACTCAGAGTGCTGGGGAAAGGTGTTTTCGTTTGTCTTGGTTTCCCACTACCCAAATTTGGCAAAAAGTTAATTTTCTGCAAGTTAAGTTTTATTTGCTCGTCAGCTGAAGTTTGCCCTATACTTGAGGTTTCTCTGTTGCAGCAGCCCTCCTGTTAGAGTGTAGAAATGAGCCAAGACACAGACTTCTTGTTTATCACAGCATGAAAAGGGTCCTGGTTTATTCCTCTTTACAGCTCAGCCATCCTGACTCCAACTGTTCACTGATTCTGGCTGCAGCAAGCTCCTGCTCTATGTTTTCCCTGCAGCCTCTGACTGCTGGTTATTTCCTCCTCAACTATGGCTGCATGTGTTAGTTTGCAGACTCTGAATGCAGGTTTTACCCAGCTAGACTGTGACTGCAGGTTCCAACAACAGGCTCTAACTGCAGACCCTGACTGACCTCACAGCAGTGATTCTCTCTGCCCAGGATCCTGCTTCATGATCCCCCTCACTAGCTAACCAACTCTCTTTTACCATGCTGATCTTTATTGGATATAGCTGTGAGTCATCAGAGGCGAGGCTGTGTTGGGTAATTAACACAGCTGCTAATTACCAGGGGCAAGGTCACCTGTATTCCCTTCTCCTACATCTCTTTCCGGCATAAAGTAGATAGTATACAGAGCAAATACTATTCATCAAAATTGAGGATTTTTTTGCCAAATGAGATTGGTCTGGGCTTGAAATCTACTGAGATATGTGTGGTACATTTAAGTTTGTTAATTTTTTTTAACATCAGAAACTTGATAAAGCGGGGGAAAGAGTGCCATGCTGTGCTACCTTTACATGTGGTAAGTCCAGCATCCTGCTAGGCTTTTCAATTGCAGCTGCGAACAGTAGTATTTTATCACATGAAACTGGTGGAAGATGTGCCAGTTAGTGAGAGCTCATGGTTCTATCCCAGATGGACATTAGGGTTTTTGCTTTTCCATCTTTCTGATCTTTATTTTGCTGTGGGTTTTCATAACATGGAAGTTTTGCCATTTGAACTGTCTAAAAGCTGTAACTGGCCCTGGCATTCAATATCTGAAAATGTGCTGAAACTGAAATACTTTAATGCATGCTTTCTCTTCTCTGGTTTCTGTGTTTACTTTGTTAAAAGATCTTTTTAACTCCATTTGTAATTATTATGAAAATCTAAGGACATGGTTGACAAAGCTATGATTTCACCTACCACTTTTTACCTGTGGAGAAAAGTTGGAGAAATAATTTCTTTTTTTTTTTCCCCCCAATATCTGTCAAAATGGTAGTAGAGATTATTTAGTTATCCAGGTTTGTCTGAGAATTACCTATTTGCATATATATAACTAAATTTACATTCAGTTCAGTTCTTAAACTTCTGACTCAGGAAACAGGCAATAAATTTTGGATTTCTCTACCAAGGAATTAAACTTCATTTTATGCAAGGAGCTGAAAGAAAACATTAAAAGTCAGTCCTAGCACAACTTTTCAGAAATGTCTAATGACATAATGGTGGCAATCTGAGCAGCATCCTCTTAAAGCCCTGGTTTCATTTTGCAGCAAAGAGAATGGGGATGGAAGAAATGTGACAAATGTTCTATGATGGGGTCCATTCAGGATGGACTAAGGCCTTGCTTTTTGTTGGTGGACAGGAGATACTTGCAGCACCACCTAATGGACTGCTATTCTTGTTCTGTATTCAGTTTATCAATGTCTTTCATATGCTAAATAATTATTTAAAAAAGTAAAATAATCTATGCCTGAGTGAAATTCAGCATTAGACATAAAATTCAAATGAAAAGTAATTTATGCATTTTACTAGTATTTGAGAACTATGCTTTTAAATAAAAATTCATTTCACATAATTTATAGTTTATAAAAGACAAGTTAATTGTTATGTAAAAGTGACATTTTTAAAGATACACTTTTCGAGAAGTGTTATCTTGTAGGTGTATAGAAAGTAGTTAGCAATACTAGCTAATCTTCTAGTGTTTGACATTTAAGGCTCCTGCTGAACTGAGCCTAAAAGGTAAGTGCAAAAAGGAAAAGAAACAGCCAAACCCCCAGATATTTTTGTGTTTGTGTGCAATGTTAATGATGACCTTTGACATCTGTTTGGCATTCCTTAGCTATTGTAACTGGTTGAAAAATTAAATGTGTGTATTCACATTTATTTCATGTGATTGTGCAGAAAGATTGTTGGATTTTTAAAATATTTTCAGAATATTTTTGGATGGTTTATTCATCTGTCAGGCAGGCTATCCAATGTGATAATGGCATGTATATGATGCCAGAAGAAACAAAATTATTTTTTATTTCTCTCCCTTGATGCCACATAGAAACATACTGAAGAGTTCTCTGCTTGGCTTAGCCAGATACATCACATTGTTTTGTTTCTGTAGCAAAAGAGTATAATAGATTTTTTTTTAGTTTAGAGAATGAGGAAATTAACTGTCAGTGTTGCTGATGTGGGGAAAAAGTCCCCACAAAACTTTGCTGTCTCCAGCTTTACTCTTGATAGGAACTT
This sequence comes from Phylloscopus whistleri, assembly GCA_017589585.1. Taxonomy (NCBI): domain Eukaryota; kingdom Metazoa; phylum Chordata; class Aves; order Passeriformes; family Phylloscopidae; genus Phylloscopus; species Phylloscopus whistleri. The sequence goes on along the minus strand of JADMLD010001058.1, from coordinate 551,806 downwards.
GTGTATTGGCAACTTAACAGTTTGAGCTGAGTTTTCTTTGTGAGATATTTATATAACCTGTTTTACAGGGTGTTTTTTTTTTTTTTTTTTTTTTTTTTTTTTTTTTTTTTTTTAGCTTTGGCTGAGCTCTTGTAATATTAGATGTGCATCTGGTGTGTTAACTTTTCATGTGTGTTTGTGTGTATAAATGCGTTGGGACAGGGGAAGAGTTAGCCAACTAAATGGCTGTATTCAAATGTTTTTCTGGTGTAACTGCTGAAAACCAAGGAGGGATTTCTGCCTTTTTAAAATAGTTTTGGGTTCTTTTAGTTTGAAAAAGAGTAAAAAGACTGCCACAAGGTTTCTTTTCCATCCTTATATTTGTTCAGGATGTATTCATATGCCTTACATCATTCCTGTTATTTCATTAAATATAGTTATCAAAAATGTGACAATAATAAATAGTAAAACCAGTCTATAGACTTCTCTGTACATGCTGTACTTATATAAATGACCCCCTGGGTCTTCCAAAGTAAACTTTTAACATTCCGTATCTTTTACTGTGCATATGCTACTGGCATGTAGCCACCCACCCACTCAGATTTAGCTGAAATAAATGAAATTTATTCTAGTTCGTTTAAGTTGAAAACTTGTAAAATAGAAAGGTACTCACTTTGCTCATAAGGTTACTAAAACAAAGTGTTCTCTTAAATGGAGTGTTGTGGGGATTTTTCTCCTGCAGGACTGTGCTCAATTTAATAAATTCTTACCTTATATGTTCCTTTTGTTTTCCTTTTCAGGTGGGGTTTATACAGATTAATGAGGACTTCATATTTATTGAGCCACTCAATCGCACTTTGACTGTGACAGGACATGCACACAGGGTGTACAGACGAAAAAGATCCGTAGAGGAGAAAATTTCTGAAAAGCCACCTTCTCAGAATCGGTACTGTGGTGTTGTCACAGGTAATATAAAAATTGCACTGAAAAGTTGTTATGTAGCAAATATATTTTTAAGGAAAGTAGATAGTAGTTTCAAAAGGACCTTGACAGAAGCATATCTGATTATTCTTGTAGCACTACTCTGTGGTAGACTCTGAGGTGGCATTCTAAGACTGCAGTCTCACTTGTTGGAAGAGGGAATTGTCCATTAGGAATAGACAGACTGCTTCTTAATATGCATTTATATTTGAAAGTAGACATCTTTAAGGCATTGTTTTAATTTCAACTTAATAATTAAAATCTATTTCTTCTCTCTGTCATCAGAGCTGCTTAATCACTCATTATGTGCAATGCTTGTACTTAATTTCCTGTTTTAAAACAAAGTTAAAGAGTTTTTCCTGGTGTTTTTTAGTCTTGAACTTCCAAATTTGTCTGAATTGAAGTTATTTTTATAAGTGTTCTTGTTCTATGAATGAGACTTAGAAGATGTGTATGAGACAATCCTAATGCATCTTCCTCAATGGCAGGTAGATTAAGTTGTTGAAGTAGAAGGGTTTCAACAGAAATTTGGCACATAGTGATGATCTCATTGTGCAGAAGGGAGTGGAGTTTTCAGTGGAGTTTTCAGTTTTCAGTGGAGAAGGGAGAAGTGGCTTTTGTGAAAGATGGTGTTTTGTTTTTTCTGCTTCATCATCAGCTGTCATTTTTCAAAGGGTGGAGGACATCTCAGTCCTTTGACCTCAGCATGAACATGTTTCTGATGTTGTTGTGAGAAATTATTTTTCTTCTAGGAAATATACCAGAATGGGTGCACAGTTTTAGGCTTTTTTTTCATGTGTAAGTTTGATCCTGGAAAAATGCAAAAAAACTGGCAGAAGTGCACTGAAATGGTTGAGAGGCTGGATTATATGACATTTGGGATGACGTTGTAAGATGTTATTTCAGCTAAGTTATTCAAGCAGGTAAAGAAAGATAAAGGAAGGATGCAGCTGCAGTTGTCTTGTGCCTAAGGGTCTGCAAAGAAAAGATGAAGCCAGACATTCCTTAGAGGTATTCTGTGACAGACAACAGTTGTAACCTGTGTTCAAGAAAATTTCAATTTCCATAAGGAAAATAAAATCTCCACAAGAATGCTTAGCTCTGGAAGACGTTGCCTAGAGAGGCTGTTGAATCCACATCCTCAGGTATTTATAAAGCATGTCTAGAAATGGTTCTAAGAGAGCTAATCATACTCTGACACTTGGCCTGACTTGAGCAGGAGGTTGGACTAGCTGTCCTCTGGAGATCATTTCTAGCCTAAACTTTTCCATGGCAGTCTGATCCTTCCTGAAAATTTTTACTGCTCTGTCCACTTTATATAGTTAGAGAATAAATGTGACAGGTTTTGTGGTGTTTTTTTTTCCATTTTGGAAGTATTTTTTTGTAGTTAGGCATCCATCCAGAGTTTGAAATCTAGGATAAATTAGCAAAGCAAGGCTCAGTTTGCAGTGGGATGAAACAAATGACACGTAACTTCCTCCAGTTGGCTCTACTCTTCTAGGCATTGTATTACACCGCTTATCTGAAAGTTAAATTTTCTGTATTATCAGAAGTTGTTCACATTAAGTAAAGCTGTTTATTCCTCCCTATTAGAGAAAAGTGAGTTAGAGTATGCATGCCTGCATGTGTGTAGGAATGAGAAAGAAAAAACAAGAAGTATGCATGGTGTATGCACTACAAAAAGTGGGGAGGAGTATCTGACAAAGTAGCAAACTATGATGGGTATGGAAATGAGTAAGGAGGCAAACTTGTCCATAAGGACATTATTCTTTTGTGATGTTCATTATCAAATATCCTTTCACTTTCTCTTACGCTCTAAAATGGGAAAGTCAGTTTATTCTTTTGTAATAATCTTAACACTCAAAGCTCTGAATTTGTTATAAATAATCTGTCAACAGAGGATCAAATATCTACTTGAAGGAAGTTTTATTATATCTACCAGCTTTAAAATTTCAAAATAGTTAAAGCTGTGCATAACTGAGTATCATCTTCTGACACAAGGTTATTGCCAGGGAGTAGAAATAGCTGCACTTTATAACCAATGCTTGTTCTAGCAAGACCAGTCCCTCACTCCGCTGCTACAGGTTATTTTACTACGAGGGGTTGCAGTAAGTTATCTACTTAAAAGCTCTGTTTATGCTGAGAGCAATTTGTTGGTGTGACATGAATTTAATTAATAGCACCAAAATATTCATGTTACAGACACATTCTACACACATGCATGCTTACACACATGGTACAGCCTTAAAGGTGAATAGAAGCATCAAAGATAAGCCTTTACATAAGTATTTCAGAATTCTAAGTCAAATAAGTGGATCAATTAAAGAAAAATAAAGCAGGTGAGGGCGCTGAGATAGTCTCAGCTGCCTTTGGTAGAGATGTAACTTTGTGACATGTAGCAGCTACAATACAACCTTGGTAACACAGCAACTTCTCAGCAATATGGACCTGTCTTACAAATATCTCTCTTGCTTCTATGGTGCTTGTGTGTCAGAATAGAGACAGGTATTTCTGTTGCTGGTTTTGATCCAAATTGATCTCAAAGGCTGGCTACCTATCAAGCAAATGTGTATTGCCAGTGATGAATTGTAATTATCAGAAGGAATGAATGTCTGTGCTGGAGGTGTTGAAGGATCACTATTGGGAATAATAGCTTTTCATGGAGAACTAGCAGAGGCAATCAAAGAAGGTATTGTTTGTTGTCCGTTACTATTGAGGGCTGGATTGAAAGTTGCTACGCAGCCAAACTTGTTTGGAGAGAACAAAGAACTTGTCTTTTGTGAATGGGGTGGTTTTCTTATTAATTAGGCAAGGGGGAGAAACATACTGGCAGAAGCAGATGCTTTCTTGATTGTTGACAGTGTGCATGTATATCCTTGGGTTGAAAGTGTATGATTTATTTACATATGTGAGCCAGTTGCACATACAAAGACCTTACACTCCACACCTTTCTTTAGCCCATGGCCCATGAAACCTTTAAAGGAAGCCAGTGCAGAAGTGGTTTATGGAAAAAATGTGAGACAAGCAGTTGCGATTAGAGCAAAGGGCCATGCTGGGAAGCTAAGGTTTTTTCCTTCTACCTGCTCTGAAGCACTTGTTCCAAACTGAAGTTGTTTGTACAGTGAACTGAACTCATGGTCAAGGCATGGGGCACGTTGGGAGAAAAGAAATCTCTTACCCAGGATACGGTAAATGTGAATTTTGAATCCCCTCTGAATTTGTGAGATTTCTCTTCTACTTCTTAGTTCTGGCAATAAACAATAAACTGTTGTGAGTTACAAGTGTGCTTTTCCTCTTAGAATGATGTAATACTGCAGAAAAAATCCTGCTAAGTTTCACTGAATCAAAAGGAGAAGTTTTACTTTATGAGGTGTAGGCTGGGCAGTCAGCTGGGAGAGCTGTGTTGATTCTTGCTCTACAGCCTGTTTGTATGTGATAGTCATGTAATAAAATATGCAAGCAATCTTGGTCATGGATCTGTGAGACTGCATAAAATGGGGACTGGTGCTACTGAGATATTTGTTTCTACTCCTTGGGTCACAAGAAAGTTGTCAATCTGTAGGACAGTATTTAAATCTCTATTCAAATTGTAGTGGAGGTATAGCTCATGGATTCTTAAGCTCCTGAGTATTCCCTATGTAGGCAGAATTCTTCAATATCCGTATGAATAGGATACCCTGCAGGGAGCAATGGTGATTCCTCTGTAGTATGCACTGCATGTATATATACTCAGGAAATGCTTTTGTGCCTGAGGAGTTGAAGGTGTGCAGGAGTCCTGTAGTCACAGCCTCTTCTTAATGCTGGCTCAGATGCTTTATGTAACCTATGATTGTAAGAGCTGGATTTTAATCTCTCTAAATTTTTTTGGGGTGGGGTTATTGTTTTGTTAATAAAATTTGTTAATTTCTGCTTGTTTTCTCTTAATTGCTTATTTTATGTCAAATATACTTGCTGCAGTATTTTTAGCCTTCTTGCTGAAGTAATGCGGTATTCCTAGGTTTCTTTTCAGTCAACTGAGTTTAAGTACTGTATGGATATGGAAGCTTCTTATTTTCCATGATTGTACAAACAGAAGTCTTATTGCACAGAACCCTCCTGTAGAATTTATTTTTTATTTTGGCAGTGTAATTAGGTTTTTAAGATTAATTTATGTATCTTTTATCTTGTTAGCTCAGGCATTATTGATGTAGCTGGGTTTTTTGCAACAGTTGTTACCTCTTACATGCTTTGCTTTCAATAATGACCAGTTCTTTGTAATTTTTACTTATTTATGAGTATGTAAAGAAACAAGAGTTTTTGCCTAAAACCTGTTTCCCTTGTTGTCTGGCAGCAGTTGTGGCAGTTATTTGAATACCAGCAGTACCAAAATTACTAATTCCATTTAAGGAAAGAGCTACAATTTTCAGATAAATGAGATCTCGTGATGGGGATTTCTGCCAGCAAATTGAAAGGTTGGCTGGCCAAGAACAGATTGTCCATTGGTTTGCTAATGGGAGAGATGTCTAAGACAAATGATGGGCAGACAGCTTGTCTACAGAGCTGTGTAGTCTTCTCATCCACTACTATCCCAAAAGACAGAGCGACAACAGCTTGTGGGACCACAGTGTTCTCAGTGTTCAGCACAATGACGTATTTTATTGTGGACTGTCAGTTCTGAATAGAAATGCACTGCTAGCTATAAATTTTAGAGACGTGTCAGGAGAACTCTCTGAACATGCTAAGATTAAATTTAAAATCACTAGCTGCTGTCTTTTACAAAGAAGTGAACAGAATAAACTGTTGCTGGAACTGCACTGTGCCTAGGAGGAAGGCAAATTGACCAGGTGGGTCATAAGAGATGTTCCATAACCCATGCGAGTTTACTTTTTCAACTTAGACCTATAGCTTACCCTTGCAGCATTAGATGTTTGTATGATAAGCCATAGTTGTATAGTTTATAGGAGGTTTTTTTGGCACGAAGACTAACACTAACACTTTCACTAGAAATTGTCCTCAAAAGAGCTATGAAAACACACATAATGTTTTATAAACTAAGCTGTAGATCCACAGTTAGCAAACATGAGTAAGGCTGGAGCGTAGCAGAAGTTATAACTCTAAGCAAATGTCTGAAGGGTCAAAATAAGAGACTTTGATTTTAGATAGCCTGAATTTATAAGCTATTTCTACTTCTAGGTCATCAAAACCCAAATGTTTATTTCCGGAGAACACATGCTTTTTTTCTATTAGTAAATGTGTTAGTAAGTCTTACACTGTCACCAGTTGTAGAGGGATCTTCTCAGATGTAGTGGGATGGACTAAATCATTCTCATATATAATCTTTTTACGAATGATACAGAGAATCACAGACAACATTTTTTAAATGTGCATAATTTATACATGTTACATTGAAAAATATGTATCGACATTATATTTACATAAAATCTATATTACGCATATATTTAAATCACACATGCCTCTTCCACTGGTATTTTATATTTTAAATTTAATCTGTGAGTTAATTGGCTTTGTGAGTTCATTTTTAGCACTGTCCTGAAGAGTGGCTTATTTTTTTGGAGAGTGGTCATGTATTATAAAATACACTGCAGGAGCTTTCCTATTAGAGATGAGACTGGTTAATTGCAAGACATTTCCTCAGAATTTCTGAATATTTGATTGTTTCCAGAACATAACTGTCATCTCAAACATCACTTTTTTTTGGTAAATAGAGAGCCTGATATTCCATTGTGGATGCTGGAAAAAACTTCACTTGGTTTCAATGAGATCAGTCCCAGAAGTTTTACATCCTCTCAGGAGGGTCTAACAAAATTTGGCTATTAGAACAGGAAGTTTAATTTTGCATTTTGTTTTAAATTAGATTATGTAAAATGGCATTGCTGACTGCTGTATTTAAATCTGACCACCTTCTGGCTTGAACTGTTTCTGTGTAATTGGGCCAGGGGCGAGGGGTTCATATGTATCGTAGTCCTAATGGGGATTTTGTTGGGTTTTTGGAGGAGAAACTGAAACTTAACGCCATTAATAACCTCAGTCTTACCATAAACATAACATGTTTTCAATTTGTAGCTTTCTGTAGATTTAGAGGTCTGTTTCCAGGCCTTTGTTACTTTGCTTCAGCTGCTTATAATGACAGGAGCACTGATTTTGAAGTCACGTCAGTAAAAAATCACATTTTCGTTTCTAGCAAATCTATGTTATTCTCTGTCATTCGTCTGAAATATTCTTTCCTCTTCACAAATCACGGGATTGTTGCATGTATTTACCAAATACATGATTTTGTGGAGAATCTGTATTTGTTGTCTTGTATGCTAAGATATAATTACATCAAGATATATTCTCTGTGATTCATGAAGATGGACACCCAAAAGTTCTGCAATGTTAGTGAGACTATTTTTCCTTCAGACTCAACATGAGTTTTCTCCCACAAACTGAAGTAAGAGACACATTCTTTTTATAAATATGTTAGTTGAAATATGCAAATAATCTGTCTGGCTTTATTTGAAAAGATGGATAAAATTTCTGTTTTCTTGGTATGAACTAATATTTGTACATAGTAGAGACCTTCAGTATGAGCCTTGGCATTGGCAATGGCAAATAAGCATAAAATATTAAAGTCCATAGATATTACTTTCCACATAATGAGAGTTATAACCAAGGGTAACAAATCTTAAAAAGTACTGCAGGGGTAGTTTGAAGGATGAGTTCCTCAAGCACTGTTTTGGTTTACAGATAAAAGAAAATCCAAGACTCAAAAAGTGTCAGAAAGTGGAAGAGGAAAGCGATACTCTTACAAGTTACCTCAGGAGTACAACATAGAAACTGTTGTGGTGGCAGATCCAGCTATGGTTTCGTATCATGGAACAGATGCTGCTAGAAGATTCATTCTAACCATCTTAAACATGGTAGGAAATTTAAAACTAATTTTGATGTTTTTTCAACAGTGCATGCACTGCAGGCTGATTTTATTTCTCCTTCTAATGATTCTGACTGAACACCTGTAAGGCACAGTCAGAACAGGACCATCAGCAGGCTATCAAGACTTAGTCCATATGTTCTGCGGCAGAAAACCATGGTGCTGTAGGCTTGTCTGTACTGTCTGATCATACATCTCAGGGAAGCCTGGAAGTGAGAGAACAAGATGACTTTTTGGTTAGAAGCCCATGGTGTTGTTGGAAAGGTTGGGATATTGGATGGTTGCTGGTGACCTGTGCTTGCTGTGAGGATGTGACATTGTTTATGGAAAAGGATTGTGTGATTAGTGATGGTGGAAAAAAAAGAAAGAGTATTGAACTTGGACAATTACATTCCCTTCCAGTTCTATCTGAGCTGTAGTGAGCTCATTTGCTGCATAAAGCAGTGAAAAATAGCATCTTTAATATACAAGGAAAGATTGTTCTAAAGAAGGAGCATAAGCTGAGAAATTAATATAAGATTTAACTATTCTGAATCATAGGAAGAATTAGAAAGTTGAATGTTGGCTCAGACCACTTGGTCCAAGATCATGGATTTAACTGAACAGAAATTTTCATGTGAACAGTATTAAATGTGTGTGTAAATATTTCAAGAAACAGGCCATAGTATATAAAGTGATCATGGCCATTGAGAAGAAAAGATCTTTTTTTATGTTCCCAGAATGAATATTGCCTAAGCTCTGTTTTCACTTCAGAAGACCAACACAGTACATTATCTTAATGTTCTGTTCAGATTACAGAAAATAAAAGCAGTCACAATAGAATATGAGAGCTTTTGAGATTCTTTGGGGTTCTGTTATTTTTAGCATATGTGCAATACAAGTTCATACTTTTATTTGTCTTTTTTTTTTTTTTCTCTCTTTTAGGTTTTTAATCTTTTCCAACACAAGAGTCTAGGATTACAAGTAAACCTTCGGGTGACTAAACTTGTCCTTCTTCATGAGACTCCAGTAGGTATTTATGACATTTGTCGTAGCCGGTAGAGGGTAATGCTACTTAACTAGTTGCTCCATAAAAGCTTGCACTATTCATGAACTTTAATGGCTAAAATATTTCCTTGGTTAGCTTTTGTATATGATTTAGTGATTTGCACTGATGAGCAGCCCCAATAAATATTAACCTTCTCCTAATTCATGTGCTGCATGTATTGAGACTTTTCTGTGCTTGCAATTAAAAGTCAATTAAAGTTTCCATGTGGAAATCAGGTAGATCTTAGCAAAACCTGCTTCTGCTCATATCTCAATAGAAAAATCTCCTTTAAGTCCTTTGGACTGTAGAAGGAGAACTGATGTTATTTGTTGTCTAATCCCTAGACAAAGAAAAGCTGATACAGCACTTAGTTCATAAGGAAATGGGATTCCCTTACCAATACTTCTAATCTAAAATATTAGAATTATCCAGTCAATAAGTAAGTATTTCTCCAGTTCCTCTCAGCAGTTGGAGTAATCTCATTTCATGTTCAAATTCTGAATCTTAACATCATTATACTTTCCCTCACCATGGATAATGAGATATCAACAAATAAATAAGACTAGAGTTTGGGTGAACAGATGTATGTACACACTCAGTGCACTGTCTTCATTTGTATCTTTAACATGTGAGGAAGGTGGTCTCTGCATCTGAAGTTTGAGTTGTTTTGCTATAGACATATTATGTCATCAAAGCAGAATATTTTTGCTAGCTCAGTCAAAAAAGGTTCCAAATTCTATTTATATAATCTTAATTTTAATAACATTAATTGCTTTTTATTTCCAGGCAGATATGTACATTGGACATCATGGTGAAAAAATGCTGGAAAGCTTTTGTAAATGGCAACATGAAGAATTTGGCAAGAAGAATGATATACATTTAGAAATGTCGACAAGCTGGGGAGAAGACATGACTTCAGTTGATGCAGCCATACTGATCACAAGGTAAAGTACTGAAAGACGAGCATTAAAAAATAGGCAGAAGGCCAGTGTGAACCTAGATCAAAGTAGATGGGCAACACAATAGGAATTTGGTTTGCAGTGAGAAAGGGAGCATTTTGAGGCATCTGGATCTCAAAGGTGGTGGTAAAGTGTTGGAAAGGGTGGTGCAGAAAGCAGCATTTTCCAGATGGTAAACATCTGAAACAGGTTACATATGAACAGGTTTCTCTCTTGTTTCTTCTTTGGCTTTATAGCTAAGGCCTTATCAGTATAACAAAGGTTGGAATCCTTCATCCACGTGCCTTTAAATTTAAAAGAGGCAGCACCCCAGACCTGTAGATACTTTCAGTCAAAACACAGAAGAGTATTTTAACCATTCAGAGCTGGATCAGCATTAGGCACATTACTGAGTTGTGTTTCCCTCTTACTGACCTAGAACTGGTATGATTCACTGTGTGCTGAAGATACATCATGTACATCTTCAGTATGTGCCCTGCAGCCACAAGGGTATGATTCCCAGATCTGTAGTTCCTTGTAACTCTTAAGTGTCAGGCATTTCGTACCTTGAGAAGGAAATAGGCATCTAGTTCTCCTCTTTCCTTCCAAGCAGATACTGTCGTGGTTTTGTTTGTAAGTGGTGCACAGAGGGGATGCTTGTCAGTGTTCAGCCAGCATACAGGCATGATCGAGAGGAAAGGACAGAACGATGATTCAACCAGCCTAGGGTTGGACTTAGTATAATTTTTGAGGTGGAGCTTGGACTGGGTAACCTTCAGAGCTCCCTTCCAGAGAAAATTCCTGAATACCGCTTTGCCATCCCATGCTGGTCAGTAACGTGGTATCCAAAAACCATGGGTAATCTTTACATTTACATGCAGTCTTTTGCCATTTAGTCAGAGCACTCTCACTGGGAACCTGTATAAAATAAAAATAATGCATTTTTCTTTAAACTAGTTTAATTCTGATTACTCCAATATCTATAGTGTATTTATTTTGAAGCAAAAAAATGCTTTCCTAAATTTTCCTGTTTTGGAGAGGCAGTCACTTACAGGAAGCAGGAAATACAGAAGTCCAAACTGTCTGGCAAGAGCTTTGTTGCTAGTTTTGCTGTTCAATCCCATATCTTTTCTTAGAAAAGCCCACACTTCTTACTCTGTCACTGTCCTCTATTTGATGTTTATATCAGTTTTATGGATTGTTGGGGCTTTGAGGGGGTGGATAATTCTTTATTATGCATTTATACATTAGTTAAGCAGTAGTTTTTCTCCCAGCCTCCTTTCAAGTCTGGTGGAAGAAATAATGTTCTCTGCAGCAACTTTTCATTAGCTCATCAGGAAACATACTTGGAGTGACAGACTAGAAGTAAATTTTGTAGGTTAAGACCCCAAACTGATGTTAATAGTAGTAAGTGCATTATGGGGCTAAGGTGGGGTTGGGGGGAAGGTCTAGAAAAAAAGAAGGAGGGGAGAAAAGAAGCAAGCAGTAGGAAAGAGTAGACTTGTATCCTTTATACCTGAGTATCATACATGGCCTTGGGTTAATCAGGATGGCTAAAGGGGAATAGACTTCCTTACATCTAGATGTTCCTGGTGACTGTTCAAGGATAATGAGCAATAGCATTCTGCTTGTTTGCTAGAAACCTTATCCCTGGGCTCTCTTATTTGAGACAGCTGAGGCAGCCTGTAGTATCTGCAATAGCAGCAGCAGTTTGAGCAAGTATCAAATGCTTCAAGCCTGAATGGGCCAGGAGAGTGAACCCAGGGCTGCATTTTCATCTTGTAAGGTGTATGTCATGAGTAGTAAGATGCTATAAAATAAATAAAGCATGTGACACATTTTCCCTGCCATTGTTTCATCTTCAGCTTAATGAACCTATATGGGAAGAGGTAGAGGCACTCTGAACTGATGCAACTGAGGCATTAGTTAAGTTGACTGTCAATGGTCAGCTGAGAGTCAGTGGTCTGGAAATAGCTTTAACTGTCAGTGCTTTTGGCTACACAGCTTTTTGGATTTAATAGAGCATTTTGGGAAGTCTTGGCGGATGATGAGTTGACCGTGAGCTGGTAGTGTACCCTTGTGGTGAGGAGGACCAGTGGGATCCTGGGGTGCATTGGGAAGGATGTGGCCAATAGGTTGAGGAAAGTGATTCTGCCTCTCTAATTGCCCTTATCTGTGGTACTGTGTTCAGTTCTGAGCTCCTCAGTGTAAGAAAGACAAGGAGCTACTGCAGAGGGTCCAGCAGAGGCCACAGAGATGATTTGCAATCTGGAGCACCTCTCTTAGCAGGAGAGACTGAAGGAGCTGGGCCGGTTTAGCCCAGAGAAGAGAAGACTGAGAGGGGATCTCATTAGTGAACATAAATATCCCAAAGGCAGGTGCCAAGAGGGTGGTACCAGACTCTTTCCAGTGATCTCCAACAACCGGACAAGGGTCAATGGCCATAAACCAAAATACAAAAAATTCCAACATGAGGAATATCTTTTTTACACTGGGATTTTCAGAGCACTGGAACCGGCTGGCCCGTGAGACTGTGGAATCTCCCTCTCTGGAGACATTTACACCCCACATTATACGCCCCCCACAGGACATGTTCCTGTGTCACCTGCTCCAGGTGACCCTACCTTGACAGGAGGATTGGACTGGATGATCTCCATAAGTCCTTTCCAACTCTTAACAATTCTGGGATTCTGAGATTCTAAATGGTGAAAAAGCTTTGCAAAAGTCTCATCATATGTTAAGATGCTTTCGACTTTGTACTACTGATATTCTGGTTTCACAGAATCATAGAATCCTTTGGGTTGGAATGGACCTTGATGATGATCTAGTTCCCAACCCCCTAGGACATGGGCAGAGATACTTTGTATTAGAGCAGATTGGTCAAAGCCCCATCCAACCTGGCTTTTAGAATTTCCAGGCATGGGGCATTCACGGCTTCTCTGGGTAACCTGGGCAAATGTCTCACACCTCTAGAGTAAAGAATTTCTTCCCTATATCTAATATAAGCGTAGCCAATTTAATGCCATTTCCCTTTGTCCTGTCACTACATACCCCTGTAAAAAATTCCTCTCCAGTCTTCATGTAGGCCCGCTTTAGGTACTGAAAAGTTGCAAGAGGAGCTCCTGTCTTCTCCAGGCTGACCAACCCAAACTGTCTTAGCCTGTGTTCATAAGAGAGGTGCTCCAGCCCTCAAATTGTTTTCTTGCTTCTCATCTGGACTTGCTCCAGGGTTATCTACAATTTTTACCTGTCAGTTTAAATACAATTTTTTTTGGATTAAATCTCTGATCGGTTTTAAGGAATTTGAAGTAGAGAAAAATTAAAGTGATTGGTTAGATATCAGATAGTAGGTTAGTGCTGGGGCCAGAAATTAAAGATCTGTTCTTTTGACATTTTTATTTTTTCAATGGTATTATTCTCCAGATTGTACTGCCTCCCACCTGAGAGCGGCTTTAGCTGCTAATAAATCATAGCAGAGCAATTTTCTGACTGGGAATGTTTTACTAATCCAGACTACCTCTACACATCATGAGGTGTATGGTATAGGTAACACCATGTGTGATTCTACACGTGCGTTCTGTTAATTCAGAGTCTCATTCTGTTTTGCAAGCATGGAACAAGCTCCTTTGTCAGAACTTCCAAAGAGCTTTGGACAGCAGGTCTGTTTTAGTGAGAGAATTGATTTTGTTTATACAGATGAACACCAACTGCTTGGTGTTTTTCGAGTAAATGTGTAAAGTTTTGGGTGTCCAACACATTCAGTGGCAGCCCTCCTAAAAGTTGCCACATCTCCTCTTTTGTCTTGCATGATAATAGAACAGCAAGAGTTCTTTGTAAAAGCTTTCCTGTGCTTTCACATGCCAGTTTTGTGTAGTAACCAAAAGAGTTAGAAATTAAGTACTGAGTGTTCTGCAGAGCTAATTTTTAATGCCTAAGTACAAAGAGTTTAATGTGGATGTTATAGAGACTGTTATTCAGCAGCCAGAGGGCCATCATAGCCTTTTCAGGAAAAAGGTATTTTTCAAAACTTATTTTTGCATTGTTCTGTGAAGAGGAAAGCAAAACCAACTTCTCCCCACAGCTTTCTTGCTGCCCAGATAGACTGCAATGATGCATATCTGCTACCAATTCATTTCAATTTACTTAGGTCCTATTTCATTATGTCAGTTTTTGTTTAGTTTCCCTTTAAATTGGCTTCTTTTGATGAAATAATATCCTGTTTAAAATATGGTGCCATGAAGTAGAAGAAAGGCAGAAAGAGTTGGCAATGTATTTTGCAATGTATTTAGAAAAGATTGCTAGGAAGGTTGGATATAAAGAGAATGTGGTAATTAAGACAAGAATTGTTTTAAGGACTACCTTGATAAAACTACCTGTTTTATGAGGCAAGTTTTACTGTTCACAGTAAACCGTATTCACAGTTATAAATTAGCACAGTTATTTTAAAGATAGACAATATCAGGACTTTTCTCTGAGGAAAAAATGCAGCATGTTGCATCTTCCTTGCCTTTTAATTTACAGGGTCTGAGTGTGCAGAGACAAGCCCTGATTTTGGTGGCCCCTGAGATGACATTACCAGTTGCTATCTGCACAGATTTCTTGACCTGAATTAGATAACTGAAAATGAGGCAGAAAAAGGCCCATGAAATTCCCAGTTGTTGTGTGATGGTGCTTAAGTTCTTACATAGCCTCTATTACAAATTAGGTGATGAAAGCTTTGAAGTGTACAAACGTGTGGTTACATGTAGGAACAGAATGAGGCAGAATCTACCTGCACTTAAAAATTATGCATTTTGCTGCTTTTGCAGCGCATTGGTCAATCTGTTGTGTCACAATGGTTTGTTGAACAAACATTCTTTTCTTTGCGAAAAGAATAATACAGAAAAAGACAAAGTTCTTTATTCTCCTTCTCAGAACTGATATTTTCACGTATTCTTATGACAGAAAGTAGACCTCTGATTCTCCTAATGTTCATCAGGTAGTGATGTTCTATACTGATAGTGTGCATCAGCTGTTTATTCATACTGATCTTCAGTATCTGAGATCTCCTTGCCCTGGGTGACACATAATTGAAAAAGTGCTGTTAGGCATTCTCACTGTAAGGAAGTGTCTGTTCTATAAAAGTACCTAATGGCATAAACAGCACTTAGATTTCATAAATATTGTTTCACTTCCAATAGTTTCAACCATCCAGAACACTCCCCAAAGCTTGGACAAGATTTTTTTAAGTGTCGCTATTACCTTCCAGTGCACAGAAGAAATACAGTTATGTTTCTGACTTTGCTTTTTATTAGCTTTCTGAACCAAAAATAAATCCTCAAGAAAGTCAGACGAAGAAGACTGCGAAAGATCCCTGCATGAATGAAACTGATATTACAGGGTCACCCCAAAAGCCTGGAGTGTTTGGCAGTCAAATTTTTTGAAATGTATTGAGATGGAGATTGGGTTATTAAGCTGCTACTGCTGTCCTTAAACTCCTAGAGAATTTCAGCTTTGGAAAAGTGAATTCTTGCAAATGTACGATGAGAGATTATTCTTAATTTTGTCTTCATCACTGTCACTTCAATACTGCCAACTCTCTTAATAACTTTGTACTTGATTTGTCAACTCTCTTGATAATTTGATTTATTTGACAGTACCAGAAGGCATCAAGGAAGTCCACGAGAATCTCACATGGCCTTTCTGTTAATTATTTAGTAATAGGATTGTGGATGCGGAAGAAAGCAGGAAACCTGAAAAGAGCATATTTAAATAAAAAAGTTTGTTTGTTTTTAAAGCCAGAATCTCCTGTAAAATTGAAGTCCTGTATTTTTACCTTGTGTATTTTAAAAAACCACACTGATTTTAAGTCAATGTATGCTGTTTTGGTTTTTTCATTTTTAAGTTTAAGGTATTTGAGTCTGTGCAGTGATAATGCTTGTAACAATGGGTTTGGGAAAATTTGCATGAATTTACCTGTTGCTGTCAACTTACTCTTTCAAGCTTTAATAATTAGGCTCCATTCACTAGTACAGATCTGTTCCACAGGAGTACATGGACTTAAACTGAATTTAAAATCTCTGAGTATCTAGTGCAAGACCCAAACATAAAATTTAGACAGTTATTTTTACATTTCAATTTTCCCGGTGATTAAGAAAGGTAAGCAAGTCTTGGACAAAAATTTGAAAGAAGGGAAGATTGACTATTCAGCAGTAGGTTATTAGCAGTTATTTACTTTCTGAATGGACAGTTGGACTTATTTCTAAATTTTCTTACTTCAGCTTTCAACCATGTATCTCTTTGTACCCTTTGCTGCTAAAATCTGTTGGAAGTTCCTCCCTATGAAAATACTTGTAGGCTGTGCTCAAGTAACAATTACTCTTCTTTGTCTCAGAGTAATTTGCAGAGGTTAGTCTATTAATTGTTCTCTCACTTCTTTCCAGACCTTTACAAAATTATTTTTTCAAGCATAAGCACCAAAACTAGACACAATATTGTATGAACAGAGGTAGGGGTGTATTTTGTTATTTTCCTGTATCTTTATCCAAAGATGCTGTTCCCTCCTGCTGCCTGTTTCCAAATGGTCATTTTTTGTTGTTGTTTTGTCTAATCAAGTTGGGAGGCCACTTTTGGCTGCACTAGAGAAGATTGACTCAGATGAGTTATCTTTAAAATTTGATCTGTCTTGATTCCTATGTGTATCTATCAGAACTCATTTAATTTTTAAACTTTACCAGGAATACTTTCTTATTTTCTTCTGCATAGTTGTTTAATTCTAATGCTGAATCTAGGTTCTGTTTGACTCCACTCAAAAGCACCTTCCTTGGATTTCTAAGTACTCTGTATCTGTTTCAATATGTTATGGATACATTCAATTCAGCTGTTAGTTCACTAACCACACTTCCAAACAGTTTTTCCAAACTATTGTTGTTTTTCAGTCTGACTGAAATATGAGCTTTATAAGCTAAATAAGCTTTATTTATATCACTTTTTAAATCTCAGTTCAGCTTTACAGAGCTGACGTGATGTGTTAACCATTTGAAATAATTAAATATGTTATTTCCTGTTTTCCTAAAATACAGTGTCCAGTACATACTGGTGCCTTTGAGATTTACCCTCAGAATAACAGTTTCAGAAATACCATTTACACTAGTACCATTGTCCATTTATTTAAATTGCCAAATAAATAGTAAATAAGTTTTTTTTTCTTGTGGTTCATTAACACCAAAATAATTTTGAATTTAATTATTGTCATTAAAAGCACATTTATTAATTAGTACATATGTGCTTGGTTTATGTGTGAGAATTATTTCAGAATGTCCTGTTAGGTGGAGAGACAAGAACATCATCAGTGTTGTAGTATTCACTTTGCACAACGCAAGCGGAGGCATCTGCAATTTGATAATAATGTCACTTGCCACAAGTGCCATTAATTGCAACTATTCCTTATAAAAATCTTATGATTTGATGAAACTTATTACTTGAGCAATAAGCCTCAAAAATGTTGTAAGCCCTGGAATCCATAACAGCAGAAGTTAGACTGCAGTTTCAGGCAGTCTAACTTCTGCTGTTGTTCAAGCTACATGTTTCAAAATTGCAAACATTAGCGAAATTGGAGTCGAGTGAAGCCAGAATGAAGATCTGGTAGACTGGTAAAATCTGTTATCTGTCCTTTTTCTTTTTTTCTCCAATCCAGCATATGGAAGGAAAGTCTTTTTTACCAGTCTGAGTAAAAAAATACATCTTTTGACTATTTTGACTTGCGAAAAGCAAATACTAAATTTATCTGAAGTGACAAATCACTGAAATTATTCACAAAAAAATAAGTCTTCAAGGATTTAAATTTAGTGTTCCTTTACTGTTGTTTTTATCTTCTCTTGTACATCCCACCTACGTATCAGGATTATTAAGAATGTACTGAGATACTTTGTATTTGGAAATTACATACCCTTTGTGTGCTGTGAAGGTCTTTCATAATGCTATATGTAATCAACTAAAATCTACTAACTAAACATAATTTTCTGAAACAATCCATTAGTGGTTACCTATCCTTGCTTAGAATCCTTTTTTGAGGTTAGCCAATTCCTTCAAGTGCAGAATTTAGGCATAAATAACGTGAGAGCTCCTCCCTTTCTTCCCTTGAGTAAGGAACTGCTTCTGCTTCTGTGTGTCTGCAAGGTAACCATTTAGAGTAATGGACATTATGTGCAGGGTAATGCTTGGAGTGGGTGGGCTTTAACCATTTCTTGCTTTCATTGGCAGACTCAGTTACCAACTGGTACCACTAAAGCTTCTGTATGCTGTAATGGTAGTTTTAATATCTTTGCTCTGTTTTGCAAGGAGAGAAAGGATGAGAGGGATGATAATTTGTCTGAGGACTTAGTAGTGTGTTGTTTGGTTTTTTTTGTGAGAGTCACTGGTAGGTTTAGCTAGAACTGTAAATCTTTTACTGAGGAGCCTAGTCTCAATTGTATGTAATGCATTCATTACATTATTATGAAATTAAAGGAGGTACTACATTCTTTCAATGTAAGTCGGTAACCAAGAATGGTTTACTGTATTTCCCTCTTGGCAAATCATAGCAGTACCATTTCCCGCAAGTCCCATAATGAAACCCTGAATGCACAA
Source organism: Phylloscopus whistleri (assembly GCA_017589585.1). Lineage (NCBI taxonomy): Eukaryota > Metazoa > Chordata > Aves > Passeriformes > Phylloscopidae > Phylloscopus > Phylloscopus whistleri. The sequence continues at coordinate 533,364 of JADMLD010001058.1, read as the reverse complement.
CATAATTATAGTCAGATTCAGCCAAGAAGAGAAAACAAAAGAAAAACAGCTTGGTAAGTCTATGAGAAGAAAGCTATTACATGAGCAGAAACCTCTTGTATATTGTTTTAAAATGTAACATAGTATTCTTTTACAGTTGAAGGTATGATCTATTTCTTTTCTCTTTTCCTTTTTTTTTTTAACTTATTATTGCATCAGTTAATTTTATGGTAGTTGGGTGGGTGTGCATGGAAGGCAATCAATGTCCTTAGACTGTCTTTACACATGTTCTCTTGCTTCACCTCAAGTCCCATATTTCTTATCATTCTGTCATGTTGCTTAACAAGACAATAAGTCCCTTGTGTCACATAGTACAAAACAAAGAATTGTATTACAACCCAGTGCATTAATGCAATTTCTTGCAGGTTTGAAAAAATAAAATAACTTTCTTCTGTGTTTGATTATAGTTTCTTGTTCACCACCTTTTGCTCAATTTCCAGGGCCTTTTGAGTGCATTCCCAGACTGTGCTTATCAGTATACTCACAACTTTATTTGGAATTATCTGGCAGTGGTGACAAGTTAATTGAAAGCTATATAACCCCATGCATCTATCTGTGTGGCCCTTAACAACTATCAGAAATTTGCCAACCTCTAGAAATTGCTTTTGGGTCTAAAGCCCTATGTAGAAATAGTTTGTGGGAAACAAACAAACAACTCTTGGAGCAGTTACACTTTGTTAAAAAATAAGTGTCAGTATCTTTCATTTCAAGCACCAAATATTCCTGCATTTTGTTCCTGGAAAACGGGTGTTTCTCTTTATTTTTATCTTTATCATTATCAATCTATGTATCTATCTGTGTACCTTCACAGACAGAATGTAAGAAATAAATTTCTCTCATTCATATGGTCTCTCCCTAAAAACAGAGACCCTTACTTTTTGGCACAGCAGAAAAATAGAACCTCTTTGTGGGGTTGCTATACCTGAGGTTCTTTTGTTGGTTTTCTCCCATTTGGTTCCCTCCCAATCTCCCCAATTCATGCATGCCTCAGCAGCCCTTTTTTAAACTTAAAATAACAAATTAACATCACTTATAAACACTCCAGTAGAAAGCAATTTTCCCTTTGCTCTTTTAGTAGCTTGTTGTGTGTTTCTGAGAAGAAGTGAAATACATGTGAAATCAAAATGAATCCCAAGTAGATGTTCAAGACACAGTTGAAATATTTATTCTCCTTTATTCAACAGAGCAGTCTTATTTATAGTCCTATGACTGGACTGAAACACATGTTGGAGATAGGGTAGTTAATGTTTATGAGTCTTCCACTGCTATAAGGGGATGCTCTAGCAGAAATTCTTCTTGTAATATTTCTATTAGTGATTTTAACCATTGACTTGCTAGAATAAAAACTTTCTGACTCTATTACTGATCTAAATGCTGCATTTGAATCTCATGTAAAGCACTGGAAGTATCTTCATTTCAAGTGATGGGAAGACTAGCTTTAGACTTGTTACTTTTCAAGATACTTACAGAAAAAGAAAAAAAAAAAACCAACCACAAAACCCATAAGAAATTAGGTGCAATGCAATTTGAATATACAGTACATCTTTTATCACCTGACTACTCTTAAATCTGCTCTGAGAATAAGCTGGAGTTTAAGTGCTCTATGTAATCCCAGCCTTTGCTTCCCTTGTTCTTTGTTGAGATAATGGTGTTCTGTATTTATTCATTGAGCCATAAAAAATGTTTCTAAATGGGTTACACAGTTGTTAACGTCTAACAGCTTGACTTGCTTAACATTCTTTCTTTTACCCCCAATTCTAGGAAGGATTTCTGTGTACATAAGGATGAACCATGTGATACTGTTGGTAAGTAAATAAACATAAGAGACTGTGTATAAACTATGTAATAAAACTAATTTTATGTAAATAGAAATGTGAAGCTAAAAGATGACAGCAAAATCAGTGATGGAAAGCAGTAACTAGCTAAAATTCAAAATACATCTTAAATGCTAATAATACTATTAGATTGGTGTATGCTTCTAGCAAAATACTGTGTTTCAGTACAATATTTCCATCTCTTTCATAGAGCAAACTTTGAAATATTTTTCTTTTTAGTTTCACTGACTAATAGAAACTTGGTTTACTACTTTAAATTTTGAATATGAAGCTAAGGAAATGTGTTTATGGTTCTTTTTTTACGCAATGAATTTATCTTTGGTGTGAATATGTTCATGATATATAAAAGAAGTTTCCATAAGAATCTAATGCATTACACAGTGTTTATGAGCTATGTGTGTAAGAAGCTTATGAACTTCTTCAAAAGAATACAGGATGTGAGATATTGTGAAAGGCATCTTCTGACATCTTCAGTTAAAGTAAGTGCAGGCTGCATTGAGTTTTTCTATAAACGTTTATTTAGTTCACACACTTAATGGAAGACAGTTTTTCTGTGTAAAGGTCTAGTGGAAAAGGTAGCAAAAAGTAGCAGTTGTTCTGTTCAGTTGCAATTCTGGGTGAAAACACACCATGACCTTGAAGGATGTCATGGTGTGTTCTTAACCTAGTTTCAATTTGCTAATAGAAACCTTTAAGAGTTCTGTATGTGAAAACAAGTATTCAGAACCTATTTTTTTTCAGTAATATTAGGATGATAATAATGTACTATTGTATACTTGTGCTCCCTGCTAGGTGGAAAAGAAGTAGATTTTTTCCTATTTCATTTCAGTTGCAAAGGTTTGTGGAGAATTCTTATGTAAACTGTATTACCTCACCACTTGCTAGTCTTTTACTGCTGTATCCCAAGTGTATATGAGTGTGTCTGTGGGATGTGTATCAATAAAAAAGCGTTATACAAAAGAATGTAATGTGCTTCACAGCAGTAAATGATTTAGAATTCACAGTGTTCTTTCACTAATTGGTATATTAGTCTTAGGTGAATTTTTTATGAGTGTTTCTTGTTTAGAGGCATTTATTTTTGACTTACTAGTGCAAAAATATTTACTTCCAGCTGAAAGAGGAATAACGTGACAAGAAGTCTTCATCACTTTATGTTGATCTAAACTGAAATTTAAATCTAGAGTACTTCCAGTTTATCTAAATCAGGATAGGCTGCTTCCTGAATTTCAGAATTGAAGTGAATATAGTGCCTTTCCATAAATATAGGGATAATTTTTTCCATGAATATTTATAGTACTATGAGCCCATGCTCACTATTTAGAAGATAATTTTCTTTCTTTCCACCATCATTCTGGAGCTCATCTCTCGTGAGAAATTGCACATTTCTTTTGAAGAGAATTTTTAAGTTACCTCACTGTCATGGATATATTATGTCAATTATTTTTAGGCTAACAGGTCTATAATGCCAAATTGTTGAAAGAACATGTAGAAGGTGTTTTCATTTTGGTATCTATACTCTTTTTTTCCCCCTAGGAAAAGCAAGAGGAAGATTGTAGACTAGATCATGAGTAAAAGTTTGTTGAAAGGAAGTGTAGGCCAGTTTGATCTTTCTATATTCATGCAACAAGTTATAGGTGAAAAGAGACAGTACATTCCAAGGATGTATCACATGCTGTAAATTACAGAATTTGCCAAAGAGGGTAAATGAGAAGTGCTAACGTACTATATGATTACCCAGTGTCCAGGCCTTGTCTCACCTTCCCCCCCTTCAAAAAATCCAGAAGAATGCACAATACAGACTCTTCTCTACCATAAAGACAGGAATAAAGCAATTCTCTCTGAAATATTAATGTAACTGTACAGGAATGTGAGGCAGTCAGAGTGATCTTTGTAGCACTTTAGGCAATCCAAAAATGAAAGTTATGAGAAGGGAGTATGTACAGGACAGACTTCATTATTGGAAAGGGTTGTCATGTTGGATAATAGTTTTCTGCAGTGATGGCTATTAAACAGACAAATACTGGATTTATTGTTTAGTCATTTCATGCCAAGACTCACAGTTTTCAGACTGGACATGAGTATCCTCTTAAGCCAGAGAGAGAAAGTGCCAGTATTCTATGGACAAAGTTTTTGTGTATTTTGGTGGCAAATAACAGACTTTTCTGTACTTCCAGTCTTGTTCTACAGAAAGTACAGTACTTACACACTCTTCAAAATGTACTTTTTCATTGTCTCTTAAAATAACAGTGATTTATATGAAGATTTAATGGTTTAAAGATATAATTAACCAAGAGCTCTGCTAACCAGAAAAAAAATGTTTACTCAAAATCAAAACCATATGACAAACCTCCCTGAAATATGCTGAAATATATTTCATTAATGATTTTGAACAAAATATGTTAATCTTCTAAAGATTCCTTCAGAAAAGCATTTAAGGTTGAGAAATACAAGATTTCCTTTTCTGTAGTGATAAAAACTATGATTTGCATTGATTGTCAAAATTTTATATTCTTAGACAGGAAAGAAAAAATCCGTCTGTCTTGGAGACCAGGCATCATGGAGAAGAGAAAGCTTTGGGGAGGCCTCATTGTGGCCCTCCAGTACCTGAGGGGGACTTAACAAAAAGAAGGAAGAAGGGTTTTTTATGCAGGCAGATAGTGGCAGGACAAGGGGAAATGGTTTTAAACTGAAAGAGGACAAGATATAGGTAAGAAATTCTTTACTCAGAGGGTGGTGAAGCGCTGGAACTGGTTGCCCAGAGTAGTTGTGGGAGTTCAGGGCCAGGTTGGATGGGCCCCTGAACAACTTGATATAGTGAAAGGTGTCCCTGCTGATGGCAAGGGAGTTAGAGCTGGATGATCTTTAAGGTCCTGTCCAACCGTTCTGGGATTCCAAAACTCATTAATACTTCATATTTTATAGTTTTGCAAAGTAGACAGAAAGAGAAGAATTATTTCAGGAATTTTATTTGATTTCCCCGAAGTGTCTTAAAATTTAGGAAGTAGAATGTATTTATTTTATGCCTTTCAATATTAAGTATTTCCCTATTACTAGAAATGTTTGGAAATCTCTGCTGTAGCCAGGGAGTTGAGGGTCTTCTTTCTTACTTCATAAAGTGAATCCAGAGTAATTCTGGATTACTCCAGAGTAACTGTGGATTAATCCAGAGTAACTGCCTTCCTTATCTAATCCCATGTTTCTGTAAAACATTAAGCTAGACTCTCGTGTGGTATCAGTCAGCCCAGGTCAACTGATTTTTGCAAAGCTGTTCTGACTTCGGCATTGCCAATTGTTGCAGCTGCTGTCAAATTCATTCTCAGTGGAGAACCACAAAGCAATTGTTTCAGGCTGAAAATTGACCAGTTCCAAGTGTTCTTGAGCTTTCCTCTGGTTGGTTGGTTGGCTGCAGCATTCTTTAGTCTTTTCGCCCCTCCAGTTCTGCTCATGTGTATGCTTTCTGTCCCTTATTCGTGCACAGAAGTGATACCATGCTGCTCCCTTGATTCTCACAGTACATCTATAGCTTAAAGAGAGGTTTCAGACCTTGTTTTCATGTGTAATCCTGTGATTACAAGAGGATTTTTCTGAGGGTGGAAAAATATGAGGATGTTTTAATATGAATTAAATTTAATGTAGCTAATGAAAAGATTGTTTTAGATATGTAATTGTCCAGATATGTCTTTTCCTCCAGAGGATGACTGGGTTTTGGGGTCATAGCATGTTTTTCCTCCAAACAAGCTTTGTTAACTTAGTCAGAGGAAGCTACCTTTTGAATTTGTGGTGATTTGGAATGTTGTTCTTTTTCTTGGGCTGATGACAGGTAAAATTATGAGTGTAAACATCCCAATGAATTTCTCTAAAAAATTAAGAAGTCATTCAATTGTCGGTTTTCAGAGAATTAAGTCCATTGCAATAGAATCAGCACAAAATGTAAACTGGGAATTGCATATGTTGTACTGTTCTTGTGTGTGACTCTTCTGGTATTATCATATTGAAGTAACTGAGACAAGCAATGACTCATAAGGAAAATTGTTATTGAGATACTGCAAATAAACATATTTTCTCACCAAAAATAAACAGATATTTTCTCATCAAGTAGGCTTACAAATAAACACAGAAAGACTATTTCTTGAAGCAAGTGTATGCACATTTTAATTTCCCTTCCTCTTGTCTACATTTCCACTTCAGCAATCAAGATTATGACTCTCTGAAGTATACTTTTTTTGGATTAGATTTGTTGTTTGCAGCTAGCTAATGTTTTCTGTGGAAATACTGTATTGGAGAGTTCTTAGAGTGCAGCCTTACAGGCATCGAAAGATTCTAAAACGATGCTTGTCTTGTCTTGGCATCATAACAATCTGCTGAAACTCGGGTAGTGACTTCTTACAGTTTTGGTCGTGTATTTTTAGATAACATTTTCAGTTAAAACAACAGCTAAAAAGAACATGTGTTTCTATCTAAACTGTTTGCTAAAAAGCATTTTCTAATAAGTCAGTCTCCAAAGAGAATTCCTCTAAAGACTTGTCAGATTGTTTTTGGGCATAAATACAGTATAATAAAAATTTCTAAATTTGATAACACCAAGTGTTGCAGATGCAAAAAAAAAAAAAAAAAAAAAAGGCAGAAATTTAAGGCGCTTTTGGGTCTTTTTGCTGTTGCAAAGGAACTCAATGGCGTGGATACAAGTCATAACCTAAAAGGAATCAGACAAACAATCTACACAATAAAGACCGCAAACCAAAATGAGGTGAAAGAACATATTTTCCATGCAACTTAGAAAAATACCAAAGATAGATTTATTTACTTTTCTTTCCTAATATGAAAGCTATCAATCTTTAATACAAAGCCCTTGGAGTTTTCCTCCAAACTTTTATCCTAGGGGCAAAGGTTTAGACCAGCCCTTTGCAATGCATTAAAAGATATGATAGAAGTAGGGAATTGGGCAGACTATCTAGTGAGGGTTAATGCTGAAAGTACTGATGCTGAATGCTTAGGGCCAGCTAGCAATGAACAAGCAGCCAAAGAAGTTGCACAGAACGCAGGCAGCAGCACAGCAGAAGTAGACTGAAGAAGTCTATTTCCCTGTGCTTCCTCATCTGAATCCATTCATCTGGCATCCTTCCTCTTATCCAGACTATCACTCTGTTGTAGTCTTACACAGTTGCCCTTAGCCTGACTAGCTGGTAACAGTTTTTTGGGAATCGCAGTGAACCTCCTCATGCTGAGCTGTGTGCTGCTGTGTCTGGACTCCTGCAGGCACTCAGTGCTGCTAATTCAAACTGAATTCAAGTCCCTTGAACCTGGCTTGAATTAGCGGCATGGAGCTTGAAGTCCACTTGAGGTGGGCTGCAGAACACGAGCCCTTGAGACATAAGTCTTGCTGGCAGGGTTAGTCTTTGTTAGTATTTGTTTTTTGCTTGTTTCTTCTCTTTTGATGAGTCACAGGTATTGAAGAAATGTGCTTGCAGCAGTTCCAAATCAACATTGTGGGTTATTCAGGTGTTGTCAGTTGTGGGGTATGAGGTGGTTTCTGATCAGTCAAGGCAAACAGGAATCCAAAAATCCCGGAGCATGCCCTAAAGTTGACATGAACTTTTTGGAAACAGGTGTTTCCACTAGACAGGTAGAGCTGAAACTGGGGCGTGGGCCAGGACTAATATCATGTGGGTTGGAATATAGAACCTGTGTATAGTTCCTGCTCTGTACATAACAGACTACGGTTAGTCTTGCAGATAGAAGTCCAGGAAGCATGCCTAGAGGATGAAATCAGCTGAGGTTAGAAAAATGAGTCTTGTAACATTTTTGCAACACCTAGATTTTTTTAACATTTCAGCATTGTCCACAGTCTAGTTGGGTATTGGTGAAAAGTCTTATGTTTTAAGTAACTGAGTACTGTTTGAGTATATACCATTCTAAAATTCTGTTGACCAAGGTTACTTGTACATAGAGAAGTACACCAGCAATTTTTTTCAGATACTAGTGTAGTTAATTTGATTGATTTTGTTGTGAATGTTACTGTTCTTGGTGCCATGGGTAATTTCGAGTGGGAGGAGGGCAGTTGAAAGACAGATTGGATGATGAGAAACCATTACAGCAAGCTTCTCCCAGCAAAGGCATAACTACAGTCTGTTAAATTTCCTAGGTCTTAAATGTTCTCTGACACATCTCCAAGCTTGATGCTAAACAAAATTTGCAAAAAGAGCAAAAGCATTTTAAGCTCTGAGTTTTGCTCTGTGAATCGATTTGCCCCACTCAACAAGAGATTCTCTGAAAATGTATCCTATGTAAAGGAAAGATTTTTTTTTTTCAGTAAGCTTTATGTTTCCAGCAAAATTCTTCAGATGCAGTCCTATCCTACCTTGCCTTTTTTTGTACTGACTTGGAATAAATGACAAGACTCTAGTGAGACGAGAGAGGTAAGTTTTCACGTTGAGATATGCAAACCTTTGTTTTCAAACGGTGTTGTAACTCAGACAGAAAATAACTGGGTTACAACACATCAGATTGTTTCATTTTCCAGTGCTTTATTTAAAGTGTTTAAAGCTTAATTAATCTCAACAGTAGTAGGGTGACAGAGAGTGAATCTGTCTAAATGGACTCTTGATGGCAATTTCGTAATCACTGAGCTTTTAATTAGTGACCCTTACCATACTTAAAAAACAATTCTTTTCCTTAAACAGTTGATTGAGGACCTGATGCAGGCAACTCCTTTGTTTTCTTTATTTTATGTTATTTTACTTTGAAGTAGTTAACCCAATGTATTTAGAGATCTGAAAGTAATGGATAAAAGGTATTTTCTGTTTTGTTTTTCAGATAATACTACAGAGGTCACGTACTGCTTTCTTGCTAAGCATGTGTTAACAGTCTGTCTTAGGAAGCCGTAGGGCCTTCAAGTGTGTTTAGGAGGATGGGAAGGTTGATTTTCATGCCTAGATATAGTTTTAGATCTTTACAATGAAATCTATGTAAATGTTAGAGCTGAGAAAATCTATGACGTTCTGTATGGAGCTTCAATTAGCCTCTGGATGTTCTAGTTCAAGGAATTTTTGAGGCTGAAACATGTTGCTCATTTGATGTGCAGGATAATTTCGTGTATTTGTTGATAGTGTTGCCATGCATGGTTGTCTTTGATACTATTTATTTAATAGTATAATAGCTGTTTATTTGTGTAATAGTTCTAAATAAAAAATGCACTTTAGTTAAGGTAGTATTAAAGGTGCAATCATTCCTCAGTTACTAAAGAAATAAACTTTTTCAGACAGTGTCTGTTTTGAAGTATCTCTGAGGTTAGATGTGATTTTTTTCTTATATTGAAATAATAACTATTAAGTTACCTTTATTTAATTCCTGATCCACATTCCAGTTCAGATTTAGTTGTGCTCTTTCTCATTTAGTTAACATGTGATCCTTGTTCTTAACAAATGTTTAAATCCCAGTGGACTCAGCTACAAGATCAAACTCTGAATTTGGTTCTTGGCTTGAGTAAGGGATGGTGTAATATGGCTCAGTACCATCCACAGGCCCTCGTAATTTCATGTTCTTTCTGTGAAAATGCAGTAGAATTTTTTTCATTTTCTACAGATTATGCTGGTTCATGTCTAGGTATATCTTCAATTTTATTTTGTTTTCTGTGTTTAGTTTTAACTTATCTGAAGTATTTAAAATTCTCTTTCAAATGAATTTGAAATATAGAGAGACGTACTATAAATAAGAATTTAACATTACACTGAATAGCATTTAAAATACTTACATTTCAGCCTGGAACTTCAGTTCAGAATTTTGTCCATAGACAAAATTCCCGTGTCCATCAGAAAAAGGGACTCCAAAGTAAGGACAAAAGAATCCTATATATTATATGGTGTATATTTACTATGTGTTAAAGAAATGAGAAGAAAATTGTGAGTTAATTATCACAATAATTTGTGTTTGCCTTGTGAATAGTGTGTACTTTCTAATTTCATGTGGGGATCATTCACTTAAGCACGCCAGATGCAAAAGTGAAGAATCAGTAAAGCCTCAGAGCAGTCCCACCATGGTACACAAGAGATGCTCATGCCAAGGATGGGGCAGGGCAGTGAGGCACAAAGCAGAGGACTGAAGTGGGCATGGCTTACTTAAGATTAAGCACAATCTTTTCACCAGGAGAAAATTTACCATTTTTGCTAATCAGATTGCAAAAGATTAAAAAAAGCATGAGTGATTTAGAGACCTTCTCAGTGCATTAAACAGTGAATTATGTTTTGTGTCACTCTATTCATTGAAATTGTTGAAAAACTGAATCAGGTCCAGGGCAGCTGTGAGCACTTAAAAATATCTTTCATTGTCTCCTGAATTTTACAACTTCACTACTCCTCTTTTATGGCTTTTTTATATATGAAAATTATAAAATCTGGTGGGTTGAAGCTGTAAATAATCATGCATCAATAATAAGTTACTCTATATGCCATAATACTCTGGTTTAGTTTGTATAAAGAATTGTTCTTCACTTAATGTATCATGCATACAATTAAATTCAAAAAATAAAAAATAAAATATGCTGTTGTACATTACAAATTAAAGGCATTCAAAATATATGGCTGTAAAATACCTGTTTTCTAGCTAGCCATCCATTTTGCTAATACTAGTCTTGTGTTCAGCTCTTCATAGATATGCTTGTGTATATTATCTTTATTCCTTCAAAAGAAACTTTTGCAAAGTTATGCATGAATAGTCGACTTTATATAGTGTTGTGCACTAGAAAATCCCAGTGTTTTTTAGTGGAAATGTTTTCAGAACAATGTTTTCAGAGAGATGGGTAGCTTCTTGCAACTAATGCATCAATTATTCTGTGTTCTGTAAATATATAATGGCAGGGAAAAAAGCAGTGTAATGGAATTAGATTGTAAAAAATGCATTTTTTGGAAGTCACTGTTACATGAGTCCTTTAACTAAGGAAGAGACAAAAAGAGCTCCATATTTGTGGGGAGAACTGCAGATGATCTATTCAACTGCATCTAACTTGTCAAAACACAAGGAAAAGTGATCCACAAATGTCAGCAGAATAGAACAGAGGGATAGGGCCAAGTCTCATTCTTCATTTAAATGTCTTTGGGAAGACATTCAGTTTGAATCTGTTTCATAGCTCCGTTTTGTGATGTTTAAGTGTCAACAAGGGTTTTTTTTGTAGTTTGTGTTGAGTCTATACTGAAGTTTTTATATTCTCAGGATGATAGTACCCTACACGGAATAAAACATCAAGTAAGTCTTCCTTTACTCTGATTGGTAAAGCAGGGGCTAATACTGCATTCTAGTTCTCAATTACCTTGCATCTTGAAGACTTTGTGAAGGTTATTTTGTATGATGGGTGCCCTGAAACAAGAAAGACCTGATACTCTCAATCTATTCAGCTTGCTTTCATTGAACTCAAAATTCCTGAGAATCTTCCCAACAGACTCCAGGAATTTATGAACTGAAAGCAGTTTGCAAGAACGTTGAGACACGAACTTGAAGAAACTCATCAGATTGTGCCATTGATCACTTAACACTGATTTTTACTGGGGCAGCATAAACGCTTTCATCACATGCAATAGTAACAGAATGAAGCAAAGTTCTATCAATGTAGACAAAATACAGGATGAATATCTGCAGATAACAATAGTAATTTTAAATTATTTTAGGTAAAAGAGATACAGTGGAAGACCCTTCTCAAGATAGCTTTTCCTTTGTTCTCATTTATCAATAGATACTAGCTAAGCTGGTCCTTGTTTTCTGTATAAAGGAAGAATTATTCAATTTACATTTCCTAGAAGATGTGCTACTATTTTCTGCTATAAACAGCCCAAAGTTCAGTCACTTTCTTATAGTGCATCTCTCAGTGAAACAAAGTAGAGTTTCACACAGAAGTCTTAAATAGCACAAACTGCAAAAACTTTGGCCATAGAGTAGTACATTATGCTAAAAATAATAATAAAAGAACTCAGACTAATACCTCTTTCAATCCCACTAGCTGCCCTTGTCTCACATAAAAGTGAGAGCACCCCATTAAAAATGGGAAAAAATTCTTCAATATTTTCTTCAAGTGTGATCTCAGCAACAGTAAAATAATCACTTTCATATCACTTTTAAGTTGAGTGTATCATAAAAAAAAGAGAAATGTTTTACAGGAATCACTCAGGTTGCAGAAAATCAGGGAATGTTTTACTGTGCTGAAGCCCTGTGTGTCAAGGAACAATTTCATATTTCTGTAACACAGTGTCATTTCCATAACTCTGGTATAATAAAATAAGTTGCAAAAGAAGGCAAGACAGTCTTGTTTTCCTCATGGTTTGTTGCAGGAGCAAAAATCAGTCTAAATAATGCATTATAGGGTGAAAATTACCTGAGCAATTTCACACTGGTTTGTTGCATAGGGGATGGTACCAGCCATCTTTCAGGAAGAAGGCACCAGAAACTATGTTACAAGAGAATCAGCTTAATAGGGTATCAAGGCTGTAATTTTAAGACCAGGAAATGCATCAGTGATATATTATGAGTAGATGAAACTGGTAAGGGGAAATGATGTTACACAAGCCTGGGAAACATATTCAGGAAAAGAAATGATTTGATGGAATGAGACAGAAGGTGAGTTCAAAGGTGTTGCAATGTGTGTAGATGTACAGAAAATGTGGGCAGCTTTAGCAGCTGCACACTTGGTGAATGTGAGAACTGAAACCCAGATGTCAGGAGGGCAAGAAGAGAGATAAGCACCTGGGTGAATATTTTCACTAGTTGGATGGAGTGACATAATCCTTAATTAATTCCAGTATTATTTTACTCTGTGATGCTAATATATTTTGATCCAAGTGTATGGAGTTGTAGACTCACAGTATTCTAAAATGTGTTAAAGTGAACTCCCACTGCACAGCAGTGGAAGCAGTTCTGAAAACTAGTTGTACCATCTTGTGTTCCAGGACTGCATTTAGTCATCACATTTTTTATGGGGAGAGTCAAAATTTTTCAGAATCAGAGACAAGAGAGTTGTAAACATGCAGCATTTGCATTAAAATAGGAGTTCAATAAGTATTTTCTGCTTATTTGTTTTTTCATTTACAAATAACAGAGGACTTTAAATCCTGAAATGACGTATCCACTCAAGTTTTAAGGCCAGCACAATTTTTTTAAAGTTATAGAAGTGATGTCAAATTTCCATTTGGAAAATAAAGGCTGCCTCAGAATTGATCTTGAAAACTACAGTAACTTTTAAATCCCTTGCATAGTTCCCCTGGAAGTCTAAAATCTGCTCTTACATCAGCATTTTTATCAACATGCTGCTTCTGTGCACTGTTCCTATTTCCTTAAGTCAGGACCCATGATATCAAATGATAAGACTTAAAAAAAAATACTTCAAAAGAAAACGTTGGGGTGTTATAATGTCTTCCAGACATTTAATATACTTTTAATTGACCAAGCCTTTCTGTATGTTATTTTTTTAAAATATTATGTTTAAATATGTTTAAATAGTAATTAAATAAAAAAAAACAACAAAAAAAAACCAAACAAAAAACCCAACAACAACAGAAAAGCAAAAACAAAAACAAAACTGATTTAAACAACTGGCAGCAGCAGGAAAGCATCTGAGAGCAAAGCTGTAACAAATTATTAGAAAGAGTTATCTTCATCAAATGAGGTCAGTTTCTCTTCCTTAATGGTATCAGGTATACATACTGTGATTTCTTGTGCTGTTGTATTCTTGGCAAACTAAAATTTTACTTGCCTTTTTGGCGAAGGTATCTCCCTTTGAAATCAGACTAGAAGCTGTTGTTCCTACTTTCCCTTTTAAAGTCATACCCTAGGAGAAATTTCAGTTTACAAGCCTGCAAAACATTTTGCACAATTATACTGGGCTAGAAAATGGACTTGTTCTCTCTTTTTGTTAAAGTTAACTCCTTTTAAATGCTTGTCCTAGTAAATCTATGCCTTTTGTTTCTTTCAGATTTTTGAGTGGACAAATACCCAATATAAGTCATCCAACACTAATCAGGCTGTTTAAGTATGGAATATATGTTCCCATGTATCAGGTGTTTTATTTCTAAAAAATTGTTCTAGAAGGAAAAATCAGGTCTCATAATACTTTTTTTCTGTTTTCTGTTTAACAGATAAAAAACTGTTTTCCGATAACAGTGGGACGTTTATTTTTAAATGATCTGAGGAATAATTTGTCTCTTTAAAGAACTTCACAGAGATTTCTCACGTTCAAGAACTCCCCTATCAAGCTTTGGTGTGGCACTGTTAAACACAAATAAGCCACTTACAAGTTCCAGATGTTCACAGTGGTCCCACTTGCTTCCTGATAGTTTCAAGAGCTACTACATGCTCTGACATGAGATCAGTTTCCAGCAACTGAACAGAACTTGACTCACACTGAAAACAATAAGGAAGAGAATATGTTTTAGAAAACACTAATTCTGTATAGATGCTGTATAGAACAGTATTACTTTTCCTTCTGGCTTTGGAAGAAAACCTTCTGTGAGGAGCAATGAAATGCATGGGGGTCAGAATTCTATGACCAGGTTCTATTAGGTGTTTCACATGAGGAGGGTTTAATATTTAAAACAAAATGTACTTACCTGAAGACATTTGATGTTATGTGGGATTTTGATTTAGCAGAATGATATGGCAGTATACTGAAATCAGTGCAAGCCATTGTGTACCCGTTGCAATATTCCATGGGATCGCAGTACAAATCTCATTCTCACTATTGGCCCTCAAGCTCACTGTCATGATGCTGAGCAGCCCCTAGTGCTGGGAAGGAATATGTGTGTTAAGCCTGCTCAAGCCCATTGTTCTATTCTAAGTTGATTTTGTCAGTTACTCAGTTTTTATACTCTCTTTTGGGCTGAGCTAGGTATGTACTTATCCCTTGCTGGGCCAGCTAGTTCTAGAAGTCATTCACACTCGTTTGATTAACTCAGTGATAAACATTTCCACAAGCAGTTAATCCACTAAACTGATACAGGCATTTATCTGAAACTGGCTCTCCAGTCCCTCTTGGATTCAGTTTTCTTTGCAGCAGCTGTGGTCAGTCATTCCCTACATTCTTTGCTCAGCTTCATAAGGATGTCACCATTGCCCACCACACCTCTTTTCAGGGTTTACTGACCAGAAATCAAAAGGTAGGGTTTTTTTTTAATGAACAGGTTTATTTAAGAAGTACAGATTTTGAAAAGAAAGATGAAAGATGGAGTAAATAAAGATCAAGAGAGAAGAAAAAGAGAACTGGATATATGTATGTGCACAGAAGTGTAGAGGCGGTCAGATGAATAAGATGCAGCCTTCATACCATGTGCAAATATAAAGAAGTAAAAGGGAGGACTGTGCATTGGTTTATGTATTTCCCAGTCATTGTGACAATCCATTCATAGCAGTCTTTCCTTAGGTTCTGTGTGGGAAAGCCTGAAAGACTGCCAAACAACATTGTCACATTGCCCACCTTTAAAAAAAAAGTAATTGTAGTACAAATTGTAAAACAGAAAGCAAGTTTGAATTGTTAAAATTACTTCCTGGGGTGTACTGCAGTGTTCACTGTCATTTTGTAGAGTAACAAAGGCTCTTGTTGGTGTACATAAACAGTTTCATGTTAGGAAGCAGGCCCAAATTCATGATCCTGGGGCATGTGATAATCATTCAAAGCAAGCTGCCTATCTATCATGTCTGTCCAATGCATCAGTGAAAAGCATATCCTCAAGATTAACTTAATTATGCATGTATTTGGTAAGAGCTGTTCTCATGCTAAGCTTGAAACCTATCGCTGGCTTTTAAGTAACAAACTTTACCTTTATTAGGTGAGCCTCATTAGTGACTCAAGTATGTGAGGTGTCTTCAAAGTCACATCTTACTTGATTGTATACAGCAGTTCCATGAAAGTTTCATAAGGCACTCTTATAATTTATCCAGATAATTTAAGGACTGAAAGTCTTTATTGTGTAAATCCTAAAAATAGACATTTCTACTTCTGTCCAAATGTTTAATTTATAAATTTAGATCAAGATTCTTATTAATTTTCTATGCCACGTAAAACAAACATCTAGAAAAGTTGCTCATGAAAATTATGCCATGAGGAAGTTAAAGTAAGCTATTTCAATTTCTTAGAAGATTGAGTTACTTCTTAGAAAAGTTACATTTAGTTTTTCTTTCATGTTCATAGTATGAGAAAATATGAAGCAAAGACAATTTATATTGCATAAAACTTCATATCCAATTTTTCATATTTTCTCCTGTGTAGAATCATTTAGGACCTCTTCAACACTAATTATATGCAAACTATTCAAGTTGAGTTTTTTTTTTCTCTTTCTAGATTGCAGAAAGAAGGTTAAATGAGGAGAAAAGGAAGTTGTGACTTTCTCAAATGTATGACTTTCTGCTTTTCATTTAACACTATACAGTTTTCTTTTCCATCTGTGTCTTTTCCTCTTCATGCATATTTTCATGGACAATTTTTCCACTTGGCGATGTTGTCTTTTTTAAAAAAAGGGGTAATTAAAAGACTTAAAAAGTATACTGACTGTATTCAGTGACCATGTTACAGTGTGTTACGGCATTAAATATTTTCCTTTACATTTAAAAGAATTTTTACATGTGGCTTATAAGTTAAAAAAGACATGGGAATTATTTGTCAGTTTTTACACTAGAAAAAAGTATCCTTGAGTTCAGAGCTGCCTTGCTTCATAAATTATTTGGAATAGCAGTAGCCTGCATATGCTTTCATATGGTTTGAAGCATTCTGGATAGCTTAGTATAAAAACTGACAAAAATAATTATTCACAGATGTCAAGATACTGAAAAGGAAGTGAAAGGCAAGATGGAAGTACAGACAAAGTAATGCATATTAAGAAAAATACTAGTCTTTAGCCTGTATGTGTGAAGTCATGGGCTTTGCTGCCACTGAGGAAAGAGATCAGAGAATGGTAAGGGCCAGTTCTCTGAAAATCCTAGAATTGTTAGGGTTGGAAGGGACTTCTGGAGATCATCCAGTCCGATCCCCCTGCAAAAGCAGTTTAACCTAGAGGAGGTGAAAAAGAAACATGTCCAGGTGGGTTTGAGTGTCTCCAGAGAGGGACACTCCACAACCTCCCTGGGCAGGCAGTTCCAGTGCTCTGACATCCTCAATGTAAAGAAGTTTTACCTCATGTTGAGGTGGAATTTCTTGTGTTTTGGTTATTGCACTGTACATCGCTCCTTGTACTGTCACTGGGCACCATGGAAAAGAGCCTGGCACCACCCTCTTGGCACCTGCCCTTGAGATATTTATGTTCACTAATGAGATCCCCTCTCAGTCTTCTCTTCTCTGGGCTAAACCGGCCCAGCCCCTTCAGTCTCTTCTCGTAAGAGAGATGCTTCAGATTACAAGTCACCTCTGTGTCCTCCACTGGACCCTCAGCAGTAACTCCTTGTCTTTCTTGGTGCCCAGAACTGCACATGGCACTCCAGATGTGGTCATACTAGAGCTAGCTAGAGGGGCAGGACCTCAGTCAGCCTGCTGGCAATGCTCTTCCCAGTCTACCCAGGATATTGGTCCTCATGGTCAGCAGAGTAAACTGAACGTTAGAACTGACTAGGAAAGAACAGGAAACCACAGAAAAACCATTATGTTGGTCTCCTATTAAGCATGGCACCATAGTCCTTTTGACTATAACCACTTTTGCCTGAAAGACTGTAGTAGAGCAAGAGTAGGTAAGTGAGTAAGTATGCAGTGGGACATGTCATGTGGGACATGTAAATTACCTCTGCCGGAGGAGTCTTTAGATTCACTAGATCTTCTCAGCTGATCATTGCTATTGCTGACAGAGGTATAGGAGGGCATAAATGACTTTGAATAGATGAATAGAGCTTTGTATTTGAGTTAGAATACCCCCTCTGCAATTTTCATATAAAGAGAGGTATGTACTCTTATAGGCAACTACACTGGAGTTATTTGCTGTGACACGTTACAGACCCAGGTAGATGCAGGTAAGAGGGAATACCCAAATTCAGAGAGTAATTACTTTACTCTGACTGTTAAAGTTGACGGTAGGCAACTTTAGCCAGCTTTTAGCTCGGGGTATCCCTACATCCCTTGTCAGCAAAGGCCAGGAATGGGCAGCGTGGAAAATTTACTTATTGTCTCCTCTGTGTGTTTATCTTGGAAGAAGTGTTTTCCATGTGGGCTGCTTTTTAGAAGAAAATTAGTATCTTCAGAACTTTTGCCATCCCATCCACATAACAGCATCCTAGAGGCCTGTGGACTCTTCAGATGTTGCAAGGACTAAGAACCTAAAACTGTGTAAACACACATTCAGAATTTATTTTTGTGACTATGGCATACATACATGCTCTCCATTTTTAGTCTTTTTCCCTGTTCTAAGGATTAAAGTGCAGCAGTTTGTTTCAAGGTGTAAGAGTAAGTTTAATAGTCTATTCTGAAACATAAAATCACATAATTATTAGTGCATGTAAGTTAGTGCAGTTATTGATGTTCTGAAAGCATGGATTTTCTAAGATGTATATAAATCATAAAATAACAAAAGACATGAATAAAATTTATGTTACATTTGGGAATAATGGAAAAGACACTGATTTGATTGTATCCCATTATTTTTTCTGATGTCTTGCAGTGATGTGTGTTTGTGAAGATACAACACACACATGTATAGGTATATTTGACCTCTCTGTTATATCTCTCACTTTAAAAGAGAAAAATAAATATTCCTGGGCTTTGCATTTTGTATTTGAGATTTCTGATTGTTAATTGTCTTGTTTTGATTACTACCGTGTTTAAGAGCTGTTGATTCACAGACAACTGACACAACTTGTTTTTCCTAGAAGTCACCTCTCTTCCTAGAAGTTACTCTCTTCAGAACAGCTTGTGCTAATTAGACTTTGAAGTGTCAGCTCAGTGGAAAACTTTTTTCTCCTGCTTTTTAAGAAAAGCGTCTGGTCTGCTAGAAAAAAATAATTTGTTAGATTAGTAATCAAGTGCACTTAAATAATATTTTTAATGCTGACAAGCCCATTGATTTGCCCGTTAATTTTAAATATTTTTAAAATACTTTTTCCTGTAGAATATTTATTTGTGAATCAAAAGCCAGATATATTTGGACATTAAATTATGTTTCTGTTGTAGTGGCTTGTGAGTTTTGTGCACAACTGATAATTCAAATAAAGATCGTGCTATTGGAAGTTTTGAATAAACACACAGCTAATACCATGACAAAAAAAACTTCATTGTGTTGTGAAACCAAGGAAGTTCAAAGGAAAAGAAATTTAAGTGGGATAAGTAAGTAATTTGGGTGATTAGACTTCCAGAATATTAACTCTGTTTTTTCAGTGCTCACTGTAAAAAGAAAAGAACCATTTTCTAGCCTTTTAGAATGTAGTATGACAGTCATACCTGCATGTTTTATGGTCACTGTAAGGAAGACCAGTGTTTGTAAGTTTGACTGCATATCTCTTACTGTGATTATGTTTGGGGTTTTCTTACTGTGGAGTTTTGGTTCCTGGGGGCAATGCACACAATAGCCTTTTCAACACAAGTGATGGGTTTATGTTACAGGCAGCTGGCCATGGATGAGTAGGTAGAGCTAAGAGACTTCTTCAGCTACTTTAGCTGGTGAGGTGCTAAGTGTAACATCCATGTCAGCTGAACTAGCACTTTTCAACAGAAAGGGTGTAGATGTGCACCTGATTTGAAAGAAAAAGTAAGTTGGTGATTTGATGAAGATGTTAACAAACAAGAAAGTTTGCCATAGTCTGTAGAATGAAGGGTCCCTGTCTATAGATAGCACTAATAGCAGGAGTAATAAACTACTGCTGTGGCTTGGGGAAAAGTTCCCCTTTTTTGAGACAGCATTTATTTCATTTGGATAGTTACATGTTTGATAAGAAAATGTAGTCCCTTATGTGGTTCTTCTCAGGCACAAAGCTACAGCTTTACTCTTTTAATTGATGTGGCATGTATTTTCTTCTGAATTAACTTGACAAAATGTTACCCACGGAGGGAAGTAATTTGAATGTATTACATTTGACAGCTATTCAGTCAAGCTTTTTTTTTTGTTTGTTTCAAAACATTACTTTTTACAGATAAATAATCGTATCCTTCCTTGCATTGTCAGTGAGATGAAGTTGCTGATTTCTAGCCAATACTTTTCAGATACTAAATGTTTTAATTTGAAACAGTGTGTTGAGGCTATGGGGTTCACTAGGAATATCATAATCATAACAAAGGAGCAATTGTTAATTCCTTTTTTTATTTTGTTTTGGGGTCTTTTTTTCTCATTGGTCCTTGGTTGTTATTTTGTTTTGGGTTTGTTTGTTTGTTTTTGTTTTGTTTTTTGGTTTTTTAAATGTGGATTTAACCTTGGAGTAGTTCCAGCTGTGTGTCAATAAACCACAGGAAGCTGCAGTGATCATAAATATATTTAAAGAAGAAATTCTGTCTCTTACCTAATGCAGAGACAAGAGGAGCTGATTACTGAAGTCAGTTTCTTTGTCACTACATGTGAAATTGATAATCAAAGACATGAGACTAGTTCACAGCTACTAGTTGGCTGATACTTATCCAGTAGTTGCCCTTCAATGTGGCTTGCACATATGACATTGAATTTGTTTAATAGGGAAAAGTCATAAACTATTAATTGCTTTTGATGCTTTCAGACATTTCTATAATCAGCAATCTAATTTAATCTCAGTACAATTTTAATCTTATGTTTTGTCTGCCGAACTTAAAAAGTTCAAGCATAATCAATTTTCTTCCAGGAGTTCCAAGTATGAAAGCATTTTTGGTGATATGTGAGGATATATATGGGCATTACTTGAGTATTGTATAATCAATATATGAGTATTGTTGAAAATTCCTAATAATACTGACTGCCTCTTTTGCAGAATAGGTGTGAAGCTTGAAACATTCGTAATTCTTTGGGAATAAATGGGGGGCAATCAGAATAGTGAACAGCAACTGGTAGTACTCATTTTGTTGCATGGAAAACCTGCCATTGTAGAGGTCAGAAGAAGGTCTCCTTTTCTCTTGAGAAAACTAGAGATTATCACACAATTTTCTGTTAATACTGAGTATCATCAGGAGGAGGGAGGTTTGGGAATTCTCTTTCTGTAGATCCCAGCAAGTAAGTTTTATCCTATTGAGACCAGGCATCAGCACTGTCATGACTGAGCTCCAGATAGCAACTGTACACCACACAGCTGCTTGCTGTCTCCCCACACAGTGAAATGGGGGGAGAGAACTGCAAGGATAAGAGTGAGAAAAGCAATGGGTTTAGATAAAAATAGTTTCCTAATTGAAATAAATTAATAGTAATAATCATAAAGCCTGGCCAGTCCTTGAGCATCAGCCCCCTGGCAGCCTCCTACCTAGTCTTTTTGCTGAGCATGGTGCTACAGGGTGTGGGTATCCTGCTCAGCTGAGGTCACCTGTGCTGGCTGTGCCCTCACCAATGTCTTGCCCAGCACCAGCTCTCTTGATGATGAGGTGGTGCCAGGAAGAGGAGATGCCTGGAATCTCTGTAACAACTGCTCAGCAACAAGTAACACCTCGCTGTGTTACCTCACTGTTTTCATGCAAACCTAAAACATAGTGCCTTACCAGCTACTGTGAGGGCAATTAACTCTGTCACAGCCAAAAACCAGCACAGCAAGAAAAGCTTTTATGAGTGTTTTGCAGTATAATAAAAGATCTCTCCCAGCACTTCAAAATGCAGTACTGGGTTTTGTCTATGGCAAGAGTGATTTTTCTGTTTTGCTGGACCAATGTTTAAGTTCACTGATGATGGCTGAAGTCAGGACCCTGATGTTCACTTCTCATGGTATTGTTACCAGCTGTACTCCAAGCTCCAGCATTGAAAGTCTTTCTATCTTTTTCAGTTTGGTCAACAAACCTTAAAAGAAGATGCACATAATTGTGGAACTACAAGGCACAAAATGAGTTTAGAAATATGCTTGTTTTTATTTCATTGCAGCATAACATTTTTGAAATAAAACATTAAATTCAGAGCATTTCTTCTCTGATATTTATTCAAGTTAGTATGAGTGATACCTACATTTAGCATGAGGTCTCATTTGAAGGACATTTTTGGTTTTTTCATTTGACCAGATTTTGCTTTTTCTTTTGTATCCCAGATGGCTATTCCCTATTTTGGAAACAAATAGTAAAAGTTGAAATACTCTGCCTTGTTCAAATTTAATTTGTCATTGTTTTGTTTAGTCCTGGAAAACATTTTTTTTGTCAAAAAGTTCTGTGTCCAAAAGCTTTCATCCAGTTCTTTTGAGGGCAACACTCAAAAGTTGGCAGAATAGTGATGGGGTTACTACTACTTGTGGATGAAGTGTTGTGCTCACAGAGTGACAGATACTTGGACTGTAAGAAGAATGACTTATCTTATTAACTTGGAATGATAATTATGACTAAATTTCAAATACTGTCAAACATTTCAAACTTGACCTTTACATGCAAATATCCAGCAAACGTGCTGAGCTGGAGGGCACCATTCCATTGAAAGGAAGTTCCTGGGAAGAAGGCCAAACACTTGAAACAGTGTTTTGATTGCTTACTCCAAATTTTCAAACGATGAGCGACGACAATCGTCCCTACTAAATGTGTTTGTGGTCTGAAAATTTTACCATTACCCAAATTAAGCTTCACTTCCTCAAGCTTTTACAATTACAGACACTCAACTTTTGAGAAGCTGAACTTGAATTCAAAACCGTACCATTAAGTCTTCATTGGGTTTTTTGAAAACTAAGGTATTACGTAGTAAAGGCATTATAGCCTCTACAGTAAATATGTTTGACAGTCTGCAGTCTCCTGTGAACTCTTCTGGGACATCTGACTCTTCTGAACATTTTTAAAACCACTAACATGCTGAATGCTTTATGAGTACTTAGTAGTAATAAATGTAGGGGCGAAACTCTGTGCTTTGCACTCTGTTCTTCTGTCAGAGGAAATACCTGCTCAGACTTGTGCCCTATTGTTGTAGACATTTATTTTCCTTTACAGCAGTACTGACATTCATACATATGTTCTATCACATCTCATTAAGGTACTGAGCAATGCTTTTAAAGAATGCATTTCCTGTACATTGCAGTCCATGTAATCATTTCTGTGAGGTGATATTACTGCTGGTTGCAAATTGAGTAAGTAAACCATTGTCAGATATCTGTTTATATACTTGGATAGCTCTGACCACAACAAGGTTTCAGTCTTGTTTGGGTCTAATTATGCCATTTTATATAAAGTTAATAATAACAAAAAATAATTAAATGTGGTGGTTGTATTTCCTAGGTATAGCATACCTGAGTGGAATGTGCAGTGAAAAACGAAAATGTATAATTGCAGAGGACAATGGTCTGAATCTGGCTTTTACAATTGCCCATGAAATGGGTCACAAGTAAGTATGTGGATATTAAAGCCTGGTATTCATTTGCATGTAATACTAATAAAACTAATTTGATTGTGTACTTCAATTTTTCCTTTCTGTAAGGAGGGGATTTAAATTAAATGAAAAATTCAGCAAATAGTGTTTCTGTTAATAATAATAACAACAACAGCATGTATTGATATGTAGGTTACGAAAATGTTTATGACTTGAAGTAATAAAAAAAATCTTTATAGCTACAAAATAAATAGATTAACTGGAAAGACTGCCATTGTCTAGGGAAAAACAGGTGCCCCAAGATGTTTTTTCTTTGCTGACTATGGTATTGTGTAACAGATCCAACTCCAACAATTGTTGCCAACAAACATTTTAATGAGATCATAAGTTGGAAGAGCCATTATTTAATTTGGCTTTCTCGGGATAGATCCCATTAAAGTGTAGAATAGTCATTGGTCATTGCAACATTAATGATTTTTTTCATCTTAGAAGAAGAAAAGGGTGGCAAAACGAAGATGAAGGTAACTGTCTTTCACAATTGTGCAGAATGTTTTTACACATTCAAACATTTTAACCCAAAGTGAAAAATTCTTATTTTGTGGTAATAAAATCTGTTAATAAGAGTTGAACTTCATTCTTGGCTTTATTACTTGTAAAGAAAAAGGAAGTAGAAAGTGCCTTATTTTTAGCTGAAATAAAAGGGAGGTATGTTTTCTTCTGTCATTTTTTTCTGCAGTGTCTGTGCCAGGTATTTGAGTATTTGTATTATAGTGTCAGTTTCAGAGTGACAACAGAGAGGGATGTTATGCTAAATGTTAAATGCTAAGTGCTAAATGTGGTTAGGTCTTAGGACAAACACTTTGAATTAAAAGTGACTTGGTTTAAATTTGATCAAAGATTTCTGAGAATGGAGATCGTAGCATTTAATGTTGAAACATGAAGTTAATTGCAAGAAAAAAACTGGAAATGAAAATATTTGTATTAATTTTTTTGTGGATGCAAAAATAAGCAAATACAGAGCAATTATTTAAAAATTGACACAAGTATAAGTTGCTGCATGAAGTTGATCTTTTCAGTTTTTTCTTTTTTTTGCATTTTCATAACTGCAGAAAAAAACTCCTTGTTAATATGTCAGCCTGC
Source organism: Phylloscopus whistleri (assembly GCA_017589585.1). NCBI lineage: Eukaryota > Metazoa > Chordata > Aves > Passeriformes > Phylloscopidae > Phylloscopus > Phylloscopus whistleri. Next base: position 508,976 of record JADMLD010001058.1, on the reverse strand, counting down.
TTGCATGATGGTTGTGATAAAGGAAATACCTAAAAAGCAGTACTTATTTGTGTTTTGTAGCTACATATAATTCTATTTCTATTGTTTGCTGTAGTGTTTGCTGGTATTGAAAGAGGGAATGGGTAGAGGAAGAATTATTTTCTGTAAACTTATTCCTATGACAGTAAACCAAGAATAAGAGGAAAGAAAGAATCACTGAATATGATCTGCAGATAAGTTCACTGGTAAATTAGAAAATTCTTTGAGACACGTATGATAATAACAGATTCAAGTAGTACTTTATGCCCAACACAATGAAAGTATTTTTAGAGAATAGAAGCTTTTGCTGCAAAATTACTGTATTTGAAAAAAGACACATCTCAATCAACAAGAAATATAACATCTTATGCTCCTTAAAAATGGTGGTACGTAAAATTCTTGCAAAGTTATGGGTGGTGTGTTGGTTGTGCAATAGCAAATTTGCAAATGTGGGATACTGATCTTAAAAGGTTTAATTACATAGTGGTAAAGGTTTTTTTCTTGCAGCAGACAGTCAAACCTATCTTTGACTTCCTAAGGTCTTCTAGATGCCAAGCAGTACACAAAACAAGGTAGATAGGGAAGCTCACTATTGCTGCTAGCAGTTCTTTGAAGACTGCAGCACAGGTCAGGTTCTCTAAATTGTGTTACATTTGTTTGTGAACTTGGAATATCTTCATGGCTTTACATTGCTGTTGGTCTGTGAAAGAGAAAGGAATTTGCATGTTCTTCCTACAGGAACATATTGGTGATATATAAATCCCGGGGAAAAAAGTTACAAGGCTACATATGAGATTTCAGAGCTTTCAAATCCTTTCCTACTAATTCAAATAAACTTGGAAAAACAAATCATGATGGTATCCCAACCATCATATTCTCACAGAAGTAATGGGATTTGGATGACCTTAGAGACGTCTTCACAGTTCTCTGTATGTAATATAATAAATGTTTTTAGAAAGTGGAAATAAAGAATAAATCAAACTTTGTGTCCACGTAAAAGACAGGATGTCGATGGAACCAGACATTTCTTCAAGAAATCTTCAAACTAATGAAGGCTTGTAACAAACCACATAGTTTATAGGACTACCACAAAAATGAAAGAATAGGTAGCCAGAGGTGTATGAGCAGCTGCCACAAAACCAAAATAATGCCCCAAAACCAACCAACCAACCAACCAACCAACCAACCAACCAACCAACCAACCAATCAACCAACCAAAAAGGGAGCATCTCCCAGTGCAAAAGATGCCAAGGTGTAGAATAAATCCCTGCTTCATGATGGAGTCAGAGTCCTTAGCTGCCACAAGCAAAGTGGTCTTGCAGCATTTTAGAGACATTTGGTTTTTTTGCATGAATGTCTCTGCCAGCCAGGCCCTGGCAATTGCATAGAAGACACTAGAAGTAGTTGAACCTTTGTGAAGAGACAATATAAAAATGTTTGAAGACAAACATTTGAAGTAGATCCTATTGGAAAGGACTGGAGCAGATTCAAAAGTATCTAGAGTATCTCTTACAGAGATCTGTCTTCCTATTCTTAACTGCCTCAGAAGCAGAGATTAAATGCTCACCATACAGACCAGTCATAAATAGTTCTTTCAACACATCATCTTTTCTAGAAAAATTGCACTAGCTCTTTTTGAATCTTGAGGTCTTTTAACTACTACCTTGGGGTTTTTTGTGTGAAATATCTTTAACCATACTAGTTGCTCTTGTGAAGAGTCTAGTTTGGCAGCATGGAACCAAAAACTTTCTCAAAGACTGCTTCTCAAAGGATAAAGAAAAAAACATTTTTTTTCCTTCTGTACAAGATATACTATTCTTGCCATAAATTATTGTACAAATAGATTAAAAACTTTTGCAATATAGATGCTGTTGGTTTTCATTTTCTGAGAGCATGTTCAAACAAAGACATTACCAGCTGTCATTGTATTGATGAATATAAAGTTCTGATGTGTTCCTTTCATTGAAGAAATTTTTCCTGATATCCAGCTTGAACCTCCCCTGACATAGCTTGATGCCATGGCCTCTTGTCCTGTTGTCAGTTTCTTGGGAGAAGAGACCCTTATATTGAACACATTTTGATACGTAGATGTTTATTAAGTGTTGTCTTGGCTTTCTTATTTTTTCCAATTTAAAGAGAAATATTCTCAATGAAATACAATGGCAGACTAAACCTTATTTTGCTGTATGAAGTATCTTTGTTCTAGCCTTGTGTATCTGAATGCAGATGATATTTTGACAGTGAAAATTAATGTAAGTCAACGGTTGATTTTTGAGCTCTGTCTTTGTAATCAGTCATTAAAAACTGAATCACATTAGTACATTTGGTTTTATTAAACATAACCTATTTATTAAAATAAATTTACTAAGCAATTAGGTAATTACATAATGACATCACATTACAAAGTAAAAACTAACAACAGTTAATTAAAAGACGTTGTCCCTGTGTGGAGAACAGAGAGAAGAGTGAGAATTGCTGGTATTGAGGTTAACAAGTTACATGTGATTTTACTTAAATGAAGGCTCTCTATGGGCTATGACTCCTTTTGCAGGATGGAGAAGTAAGGACTGGTTGTAAATTTCTGCATCTCAAAATATATTAATTAACAATTATTAAGTGCTCTAATTGTTGAAGTAGTCTTAGACACTTAAAAGAGAGACTGGTGGAATTTTTCAGAATTAATTTTATACACATTTGCATTCTTTTTCTGACAAGCATTTTTTGAAATATGAGAGGTAACTGTTACTAAAATTCAGGATATTCTACCACATATTTTGTAGTGCTGAACAGGGAGTCTGTGGAATTTCTGAATCATCTGTTTAGTAGTGTATAAACAAAAATTATATATTATTTTTGAATATATTAAAAAATTGTATGAAATCCTGTGTAAGTTGATGAGAGCTTTAAATGGAGAATAAGGAAATGCTCATGGAGAGTCAGTTACTCCCCATGTTTTTCTTATCATTGTCCGAACTATGATCACAGAAAACAATAAAATCCATAAGAGCTATAAAAGCAAGGGTGAACCAATCTTTGTGAATGTGTTAGTCATGTGGAATAAGGAATATCATTAAAGTAACTGAAAAAAAAATGAGCTGTCTGGATATTTATAACCTTAAAGTAAAATTATACAACTGAACTTGTTTTTAAGGAAGAACAAGATTAGCACATGGAAAGAAAAAAATATATTAATTAGATTTGGTGGAAGACCTCCTTATAACTTTTAAATCATCTAATATAATGAAAATTTCAGGAGCAGCAGTAGTCACCTCTGCTGATGAAACTGAACAGTTAGCTTAATTTTAGTGAGGATCAGTAAATTAAAGCGTTTGACATGTGACTTGTAGTCTAGGATGTTCAAAGTATTTGTTTAGTATTTATTTTGTTCCCTCATTGTTCAACTGCCTTACTGAAGAGTGAAACCTTACTTTGTAACTCAGTGGATATGCAGATAGACCACCCACTGTTCACATTTTAATGACTTTTCTATCTTAAGAAAGAAGAGCAGAGAGATTTAACAGGTTAGCGCATTGTTTTTCTCTTTCCTGAATACATATCTGTGGAGTAAACCAAGTAAGAGTTTTGAGTCTCTTACCTGTTACCAGGAATTTCTCAAAGGTTATCTTCACCAGGAGAGGGACTGGGGGATTCACTTGGAAAAAAAATAGAGGAAGAAAACTCTTATGAATAACTTCTTACGCATAATGAAAGCGTTCCTCCCCTTCTATGTGCCTTCTCCTGTTCTGGGACGGATTATAAAGAGACGGAGTTTGTAATTCCTGCTAACTCATGACAAGACTAGCTGGCTTTTGAAACATATCAATATTAGGACTGTAATTATTGGTATCTGTATTAACGGAATAGACTTTTCATTTTCTTGAAAATGTTCGGATGAACAAGCCATGATTTGAGTCATATGCTGAAATGACCTGCTTCCTTAGAAGCTTTCTCTTCTTATGTGCATTAGTTACCTTCTGGCCTTGCAACACATTGTACTGCTCATACTTGAGTAATTATTTGATGATACTTATTTTACATTCTGGAAAGCAGGATGAGTTTGTTGTTGTTTTTTGTTTGTTTTTAATAAATCAAAAAAGGGACATGTATTGAGATGACATGTTAGGATAATTATTCCATTGATAATTAAGTTTTATTAGTAGTGGCCATAATACTACTCTAGAGTTCATTTGGCTAATGGTCTAAAGCTGGGTTTCTCAGTCCAAGATACATAGATGTGGATATTAATCTATCTGTAGGTACTACCAGAGATATTGAGCTTTGACTGTTCTGGCTGGTTTTTGTCACCGCTGAGTTTTCTGTTCAAATCAAAGTCAGCTGAAATGTAGAGACACGAACCTAACTTTGAGTAAAACAGTTCGAGGACTACAGCTGCTGTTTGAAAAATTGAGTTTTGTAGTGATTTTAAAAACACATGCACAGCAGATATAGGCAGTCATCTTTCCTGTACACGTTACAGACTTACACAGAAATCGTTACAATTCCCTGCTGTTGTGCACAGCTACATAAAACATGGACATTCCTGGAAAACAGAAGGCTCTGGGGTGAGGCTATGGCACCTTTTAGTACTTAAAGGAGACCTGCAGTAGAGCTGGAGAGGGACCTTTTACAAAGGCACATGGTGACAGGACAAGGGGGAATGGCTTTAAACTGACTGAACAAGTTTAGATTAGAGTTTAGGACGCAGTTTTTTAATATGGGGGTAGTAAGGCACTGAACAGGTTTTCCAGAGAGGTTGTGCACTCCCCATGTTGAGTTGATCAAGACCAGGCTGGCTAAAATTCTGAGCACAACCTAGTCCAGTGGAAGGTTCCCTGTCTGTGGCAGTGGGTTTGGAACTAGATGATCTTTAATGTCCCTTGCAACCCAAACCATTCTATGATTCTCTGGGTCTCTTGATTTTATATTATTTTTGTATTGTTTTACTATCTGTGACATTTTCTATCCTCATTGTCAAAAAAATGGAAACTTTACAGGGAAATTTATGTATAATGCATAGTACTTGTTTAATAAGAATTTTTAAATTACTCTTAGGGAAGATAACATGCTTTTTCTTTGATACTTATTTATTTGGTAAAAATTAATAGGAGGCTTCAGCTTTGTATTCCATTTCAGCGTTACATATTCTCTATTTCAAACATGATTTGTACAAAATCACCCTAGTAGTTCCATCACTGTCTTCTCTTTTCCTGATAGGTCAGGAAAAGTATCCATAAAGTAGCTGTTCTAAACTATTGCGGTTAAACTGACAGTGCACTGAGTGGTCTTGAAAGGATTTTTTTAAATTACTTTAATGAAGTTCAAAGTATATATGTATTAGATGCTCAGCCTTGCAAGTAATTGAGATTACCTTACATTCATTTTTCATGCTTTAGTGGGTAAGTTCTTTAAAAATTGATAGTCTCTTTTTTGCCAGCATCCATATCAAAGTAGACATCTTCGTTCCACAGTCGTATACTTATGCTGACTTAAATCAGCCTAGGATCTCACTGGGCACATGGGTGTATCATTCCAAACTTCAGTAGCCTGAAAATTGTACAACAAAATACATTTAAAATTAAAGATGACAGAAAATAATGAAGTCTGTTATATACTTCACATTTCTGTTTACTTGTACTCAAAATGTTTCTAATATTAAAAACCATGAAAGACAATTAGTTTTTTGGTCCAGTTCCAGTCACGGAAAGATCTTTGTGCCTCACAACACATCACTGCAATGCCAAGCAGAAATAAAGCATCACCAACCTTTTGCTGGTAGTAAGATAGCTGAAGAAACAGCTCAGGACGAAATGAAGCATTGAGGGAAGAGGCACTGCATCAGCAATGCAGTAACTTAAAAAGATATGATGATTTTTTTACATGAAATTTAGATTAGTCAGCTCTTACTCTGGCAAGGTATTAAGGGTCGTGTTTCTGCCAGGATTTATGTTAGATTTTCCTTAGAATAACAGTTGTAAACTAAACAGTTAGTAACTGAAAAACATCCTACAAGATGCAAAGGCTTAATTGATACTCTGATACATTTAAAATATCCGTGAAAAAATTGGCAAAAGATTGTAACAATGTCAGTGCTTTTTGTTAATACAAAACCTGTTTTTTTGTAGCTCTTCACTGACTTTATGATGGCTCAAGGATGTGGCATGGGTGTCATATTTGCCATAAGCCAATACTTTTCCTGTGTTATATAATCTCTGTAAAAAACCTTCAGGAAGGGGCAGTCAATGTATGTTTTCATGTTATGATGATAAATACATCTGTCACAGCAAAGCTTTAAGCTATTTATATACTTCAGTCAAAGGACCATGGCTCAGTAGTTTGTCTAGATCCAGCACCATGAAACATGGGAGTAGTTTTGGGAGTTACAGAGAAGAAAGCAGCTGTTCAGCAAAAGTACCTGAACAGCAGTGTCCAGTGTATGATAATATCCCTATACTAATATGCATGTTGTACTTTTACCCAGCTCTTTTAAGACTGAAAATGTAATCTGAATTTCCAGCATTGCAGACAATGAGTAGTGATTCACAAAAGGGAAATAATAATTGCATGAAGTTATTTTTATTTTTTTCTGATCATCTAATTTTTAATAAGAAGATTGAGATTTCCTTGTTTGGTAGATTTTCCTTTGAAGATAAATTCTTCCCAAAAGAATTAATGTTTTACCTTTTACCATCGTAATTTTTCTGTAGCTGGCCAATTGCCTTTCGCCTTCAGCTTAATAATTAATTTACATGTTGAAATGTGTCTTATCCCATTTATTCAATGATCTGTGAAGCCCAGATATGTTTTAAAAGAGATATAAAAAATCATGCAACACTTAGTATTTTACTAACTGGGACTTAAAAAAAAGCAAGCCAACATATAACAGTTTATAGAAGCCTGCTACTAGTCTGGTCTTTTTATGTATGTTTCTCTATAAAGATAGCAGTGCGATAAAACATTTTGTTGAAAAAGTGCAATAAAAGTACTATGAAAGCAGTATAGCTTCTGTCTCTCTGTCTGTGATACTCACATAAGGGATGCTATTTTCACTTATCAAATACATCCTCATGATACTGCAAAATTTCAGATCAGACAAACTGGTGTGAAAATCATTGTACTATAAAACACCATAAAAGCTTTTAAACCTTGTAATTTCTGGATCCGTAGTTTAAAAAGTTTCAATTGTTCTAGCATGCTATTGCACAAAATCATCCAAAGAAAGAAAGCAATGGAAATAATAAGGAAGAAAACCCTTCATTATTAATAATACTTTAAAAAGTAGTTTTTATTTTTAAGGTAATAGAATTTATTATGTTAGTGATTTACTTCACAAAATGTAAAAATGTTTAGGATAATAGTTGCAGTGAATTTACAAATACTGTGTAGTAATTGCTTATACTAATATGAATTTTTAACAAATCAAATGGAACCTGATCCCATCACAAATCACAGATACAAACTGGCAGCTGCATTCAGAGGTTGACTTTCTCCTTCACAAGGGGAAAGTATTCTAGTAATTTCCAGTCTGTCCTGAGCTCATACAAGTAGTATTATACTTGATCTGCTTTTCAGAGTCATCATTCCCTTGTTCTATATATGGCTTGGAATAAATAGATCCTTTAATATTTGGGAGTCTGTTTATTGTACTGAACATTCTAGTGCTGGTTCCTTGAGCACTTGCTCTTGCACTTTTCTTAACGTGGCTCTTATTTCCTAATTTGTCTCACTGTTACTGACTGTGAAAATCTGAGCAGCAGTTGTTCTCTTTAATTTTTTTGATTCTCTGGGTTTTTGTTTGCAGAGAAGCCTAAAGTAAGTCTCCACATCTATCTGAACTAACCTAATTAATTGCTCCTATATTAAATTTTTGTCCCTATTAATCTATTTAATATTACTGTTTAATCTTTATCCCTTCTTTGCCTGTTTCTGGTTTAGTAGCATCATTCTTGTTCAGCTGCACTACTTGCATTTTAAGTGTGATAGGATGGTGACAGCCATCATCTTCCATTTGTAAAGCACAAACAAAATAATGAATAAATAATAAAAAGCTTTTACCTGGAAGCATGTGGGGTCACTGAGCAAATTCATATTGTCATGAAATTAGTATATGTCAAAGAATTTTGATATCCTATGATGAGAAGAAATATAAAAATAGCAATGCAGATGTAATTGTTTCAAGAAGGTATGTGCATAACCTTATTTAGCTTATTTAAATATAGAATGACTGAAGATCCTCTTTTGAGGCTAAAAAGAGCTTTGATTTTGTAATACTCCACAATAATGAGGTCAAGGTAAATTGTACTACTTGGTATGTTGATGCTGGAATGCAAGAATTTGCATTTTGAATGCAAGAATATGCAAGCTGTTCCCAGAAACAACAGGAGAGATGCTACTGCCTGGTTGATTCCAGCTGAACACATATAATTGCAGCAGCAGTTGTAATTGTAAAAGAACTGCTTTTTAACTGAAATATTGAAATAATATTTTTCTCCTACTTTCAGTGGCCTGAGTTATTAATTCTGAATACAGAGAATTTATTGATGTTTCTTTGTACTATTTCTACTTGCATATTAAAGATTTAGCAAAAATGATTCCAACTTTATACATGGTATCACTAAAAACATAAAAAATTTTAAAAAGTTTTAGAGGATTTTTTAGATGAAAATATTTTTTTCAGTGGAATTGACTTACACTGTTGGTAGAGTTTATTGGACCAAGTCTGTTTGTCAAAATACTTTAAAACTGAGATTATTAAAATACAGCTTAATTGCATAATGTGAATTTAAATGTTGCTAATATTCTATTTAGGGAAGCCATTCTATAGAAAACTTCCTACTTGAATATTTTATCTGCTGTATGTAGCCTTTAACCAGAATGGGTAGAGCATTTTTATGTAACACTGAATAAATAACACTTATTTTCCTAAAAATATAATTTATTTCTATATACAGACACGAAGTACTACCTGTTAAAGTACAGCACTGTCTTCTTTGTTAATTGTGTTTTTTCAGGCTATGACAAAGTTATCCTAAAATCCCAAAGTTCTTTGTCTTCCTCCCACATGCACATGGTGTTGCTTTACTCTTGTATGAGGTTGAATGATCACAGCTGTGGGAGAGAGGAGAGGGAGCACTGTACTGAGTGCTATCATAATACATTCATTCTATAGGAAGAGAGAGAACAGCACCTGACACACACAGTTTTTGTGGTACCTCTGTATCAGTGAGAGGTTGTAGTTATGTCTTTAATGTGCAGCAAGAGAGGGGTAGAAAATATCATGACCACCACTGCAAGCATGGAATAATGTTATATCCTTGATTGTTAAGGGAGAAGTAGGTAGACATGCTTACACTGCTTACTCTCATGTTGAGTAAGAAGGTAGCAATGACTGTTCAGCTTCTTTCTTTCACCACACACATAATGTGATGTCAGGAATGAAATCAGAAGTCAGTTCAGCTGCACGTTGACTTTTATGTGGTCTTGTAATTGATAGTAGGTCAGATAAAAGTATGCAGCCATTACTGTGCTGCAGAAGAGATCAAAAGCACTCACTGGAGAAAATCTTCCTGAGAATGTTTAAGAGCCGATTCTGTTGCTTCTTTAGCTTACTTCTCAGATATTGTCTTGCAATTTAATTAATTGATATTAACATACAACCCATGCTTGCCTTTTGAATAGGCATTTTTGAATGCCTATTTATTCCGGTAGGCAAAGGATTCAATACTTGCATTTACTGTTTTCTACTGTTTCTACTGTTTACTGTACTTCATTTGGAGGTGAAGAGAATTGAGGAATGAATTCCATTGGATTAGTACAGATATTTTGAACTGCAGCTGAATGTCAAAGCAGGATAGGAGAAGTGTTATAAATGTATGGGCAGCCAAAGTACGGGAAAATTATTAGAATTAAGTCTTTAGTAAGTCTAAGTGTAGCTGATATACACAGCTCTTAAAAGTACAACAGTTTTAACCACTTAATGCTTTAAAGTATAATGTTTTCCTCAGATTTCTTCTGCTAATAAACTTTGATTAAATTTGATTTTGTGGTAGTAGATTCGAAAAAGGGGGGTACACTGATATATATATATATATATGCAATGATGGCTAGTGTGATTGTTTTTTGAAACAGTCAAGATCATGGTTTAGGTCACTACACATTTCTCTGGCTGACTTTACAGAATGTTTTGTGACAAAGTCTAGCTTCAAGAATTGCTCTTCAGAGTGAAGGGGAATAATCATAATTAGAAATTACAGGAGGGTTGTCATTTTAATTTTAAAAATATTTGAAATAACATATAAATGTGTTAATTCCACTCTGCATAAATGGGAACCATCAATTACATAATAAATTTTGTCAAGACTTTGTGTTTGTAAATGTTTTAGTTTAGTATTTTTAAATGACTACTTTTGCACTAAGGAAGCATATAACTCGAAGAGCTATGAGAAAATTTTTTTCTTATGTAGTTGAGTAGGTTAGGTTAAATATCATTAGATTTCCTGTGTCTTTCTCCACAGTACCTCTGGGGATAAATAAATCTGGAGATAGAGATATCTCAAATTCTGCTTGTGAGTCATGCAAGTGCAGAGGCACTTCTGTGTAGTTGTTTTGTGCCATTCAGGCAGGTCAGGAAAAGAGAGAGGCTAAGATGAGGGTCAGACACATTTTCCTGCTGCAGTTATACAGATAGCAAAATTATCCAATTTATGTAGAAGCCACTGTTCCAGTGATCCAGACCATGGGATGTACACACCAGTGTAACAGAGAACTTCTGTAGGCAAGGTAAAGCCCTACATGATATTTCCATTAATTTCATTAGTAAAGACAAGGTAAAGCTAATTGGAAATTTATGTATAATTTGGTCTAGTCATGATTGGATTTTGGGGTGGAGTGGAGAACGAAAGTGTTGGGAGACAGGCCTTTTTTTGCCATTTGCCACTGCAGGGTGGAGAAATAAGGAGAAGCATGATGTACTCCAGTTTTTGTACAGACACAACAAACTTACTCTATCTTTGCAGGCTGTAAGTGAAAGAATCAATACAAGGCATAGAGTTTTATTAAACCTGGAGTTTTGCTTTTCTGCAGGGCAGAGTAATGCTGCAAAATTCCAGCACTGCTTTGAATACAATATTCTGGAGAGTAGTCTCATACCCACTTGAAAATCTCCAAAAACTGTTGAGTGTATTTATTTCTTGTAATATCAGTCAAGTATGATCCACTTAGCTAATTCTGAAGATCTTAGTTTTATTTAAGTATTTCTTCCGCCTCTTTTTCTGCTAATTATGAATGAGAGTGACTGTGAGTCTTCAGTTAAAACAGCAGCTTCAAGCAGCTATTCAGTAGAATTTTTCATTGCAGTGCATTGAATGTGAGAACTCACTGGGATGTGTAAGGATGCTAAGTCTTTATAATCAAAGTCAATTTAATTTCTTCATCAGTGTTATTTTTAACTTGAGATTGAAAGCACGTTTAGGTATTTTTTTCTTTAGAGACAATAATTACACATTAAAGTAGTGATCATTTTACTATTCTATAAAATTTCAACCAATCAGTTCCATATAGAATGAAGATAGAATCACTGCCAAAATACTCACTAATCTTAAAAAATGAGTATGTTGCCCATTTACAAGAGAAATAGTATTCATTAAACTTGCAATAATTGTGCAGTTCGAAAAATTCAAGAAGTTGTCCAAAATTGAACTAATTAGAATGCAATATTTCTCATTGAATAAATGCAGCTCCTCTTCCATCTTTGATTATAGAATTGTCCTCTACACATTGTTCCATGCACTTCTTTGAAAGATACCATGGAAAAAATAATCAAAGTCATAATTTCATACATGTAATATGTATGAGCTATTTTTCAACCCGTTGCAGGAGTTTTGACTTATAAAAATTCTGAAAATGTTCTGTTATTTTGTTTCACTTTGTTTTGTTTTTAATAACTTCAAAATTTAGCATGGGGATAAACCACGACAATGACCACCCATCCTGTGCAGATGGTGTCCATATCATGTCTGGAGAGTGGATTAAAGGACAGAATCTTGGGGATGTCTCATGGTCTCAGTGCAGCAGGGAAGATCTGGAAAGATTTCTCAGGTATATAATTGAAGAAAAGAACTGTTATTGTATGTCATTTAGAAATAGATGCAATTAATATACTGAAATAATAAGTTTTCAAAATCTGTTACTCCTGTGGGAGATTTGTTTTGCAAAATCCATCAAAATATTTTAAATCACCACAATCTAATATTAGATGTATAAAAACCTGTTTTCAGCAATTACATGGATTTTTGTATTTTCATGTCTTAATATATATGATTATATTTTTATGTACTTATATAGAAATTTTATATATGTCACTATGTTTACTATGTATTAATATGCTGTGTACTGAAATGTTTGGCCACCAAAGCCTTAATCCATTAAGTAAGTTTTACGCTAAAATGTTGTCCAGCACTTTTCTGAAATGCTGATCAATTATATTGTCTTTCTGCATGTGTACATAATATAAGGTGCATAACACATTAACTTCTAAGAAGCAGGCCACATCAGTTTAAATATGAGCAGCAGCCCAGTTCTGATGAATAAAAAATTTGTAGTTGTCCACTTATTTCTAATATTGTATGTGAGTTGAGGTTGGCATGGCAGTCAGACCGTCGGATTGTTCAGCATATGAATCTCTGCATATTATCAGGTCAAAGGCCAGTAACTGTCTGGTACAGACGAATCCTCAGAGCCTCAATTCTGTGATTATTCCCTCTAAGCTCCCAGGAATGACGTACACTGCAGATGAGCAGTGTCAGATTCTTTTTGGACCAACTGCTTCCTTTTGCCAAGAAATGCAGGTAAGGGTGTGTCTGTACTTCATCAAATGCATCTACCATCTAATTTTTGTGTGAGAGTAACTTTTGTACGTGTTACACTTGATAGAGAATATAGCACCTTTGAAGTAAGAATTTTATGCTTGTTTTCACAAAATTTATATGCACATATTCATTGGTTAATCCTGTAATTCTTTAGGTCTCTGAATATCCTGGAACATGTTTTATTGGTACTTCCCTTGTACTTTAGAAACAGAAGATGTCATAGTGTTAAGACACCTTGTTGCAGCAAGTGGAATATTTGTAATTTATTATTTAGGTTCCGTTTTATTATGGTTTCGGTACTGAACGTCAAGTTCTGACGTCCAGAAGATTATGCTGTGCCTGTGCACACTGTAAGGAGTAATAGTGGTATTAATTGGGCTCTCTGCTTCTCCCAGGAGGCACTTCTGAGCCTAGGTAGAGCTGTACAGTGCCAAGACAAGATGAGTTCCAGTACTTAAATCAGTTTGCTGACCTTGCTTCATGCCAGTGTGAAGCAGTGTCGCTGTGTATTAGCTTTAAAAAGACAGGTTAGCAAAATTGAAAGAGTCTTCATAATTTTATGACCTAATACTAGTAGACATTTGATTGAAGAAGCAGTTTAAGAATGAATTTTACAGAGAAAAATGAGTGTTTTTTGACATCAACAGGAGAGACTAAACATACTGGATGCCCTTAAGACACTAACCAAGACAAGATGGGAAGATGATATACAAATATATAAAGAGCATTGATAGAGCAGGGACTAGAGGAACTGTGAAATACAATTTCATCAGAAACAGTGGGGAGAAAGCCTGAAAAGGTTAGGAGTGCTAAACAGGAAAACATTATTCCTTTCTCCTTTAGTTCTTCAGTTCTCTTCCTGTTTTCAGTTTGGACATAGTACTATTTCTTCAGAGACTTTCACTTAAACTAATCTTTATCTAAAAGATTCTGAAAGGAAACATTGCAGTACATGTATGCCTGAGGCATGCTGAGAGGGTATAGTTGGAGAGAAAAGGAAAAAAAAAGCCATAGTTCAATGGATTTTGTTTTACCTGTCTGATTGAAAACATTTTCACTCTGGATGTGAGCAGTACATCTCAATGTCACAATTCTGTAAATATTCTTCATTACTTCCAAGTGCTTTTTTTATTAATTTCAACCTGTTTCTTGCTTTTCAGTACATTGCTTTCAATTGAAGGATGTAATTTCAATTTTTTGTTCTCTAGAAGCCTATTTTGAACAAGAAAATGGTAGCATGTTTAGTATTTCTTGTAGGTCTTCTTTAAAGATTCCCAAAAGTAATTGAAGAAAGAGACAAATGTCAAGATTTTCTGTTGCATTAATGCCTTTATATGCTTTTCATTTGTCTGGATAAATCCTCTTTCATATTACCTTTGTGTTTTATTCTTCTTCATATACTTAAATTCATATAGTCGTCATCCTATGCTGTTGTGGTTTTTTTCATAGATGCAATGAATATTCTTCTTTCAAGATCCTAACTCTGAGGTTTCTTTGGTTTGCATTATTATTTTAGAAATATGAGGAAATTAAATTTTGTGAATATTACTGAGGTAGTGTTCAACTGTTTGCACAGAGGTTACTTAGTTTCTAGGTGCTCATAGCTAATTGTCCATTTCTAGTCATCTTCAGTCGTGTTCCCCTCTTCTGACATTCTGCATGTAAGCGGACACCTTTCAGCTAAATCACTCATTTTCAGCTAAATAAATATGTCTGCGTTTTCCTACCTAGAGGATTATTGCTTTATGTTTATGTTTATGTTTATGTTTATGTTTATGTTTATTTATAGTTGTACTTATATATTTATATTTATATTTTTATTTATTTACAGTAAAATCAACAGACGTTTCTGACAATTTTACTATAATATTAAATACTAGTATTATTATACAACTTAATATTATTAAATATTAGTATTAATATACCATTGTAATTTAAATCCAAGTATAATGTGGGTTTGCTGTGAAGAAAGAATATAGTAATGATGCAAGACAGTACAAAAAGTCTATGTTTGTTTCAACTATGGTTTTTTCCCTGACAAACCACAATTTAATTTTAGTTCTCATCATAAAACCAAATGTGTTACTTGGTGACCTTATGGTCTTAACAGTTAGAGAAAGAGAGCCCAGTAACAGTTTCTGAGAAGAGAGCAATGGGGAGAACCTTCCACAGTTTTTCCAAAGTCCTCTGCAAAACTGGTAACCCTAAACTGGAAATTGTTTAATGAAATATTGAACCAAGAAATTACTGTAATAAATTCTTAAGAACCTTGAATCTATTAGCAATGAATAAATGACACTAAGGACAAAATTGAGAAAACATGGTGACAGTAGTGAGGTAGAAGAGAATTTTTCCAAAGCTTCCTTTCCAACCTCAGTAAAGTCACCTTGTTGGTTTTCTTCTGTGTTCTTTTATCTGGAAGCAGAATTTACACTCTTAATATCCTCAAAAAAAAAAAAAAATTCCGAGAAATTTGATCCTCAGTTTCTAGACGTGAAGAGCTACTTACAGCAAGCTTAGGTACTATATTCAGATCTCCTTTTGTTCCCTGCTATGGGTCTTAAATTTATCTCTTCCATTAGGGAAGTTTACTGCTAGTCCAATTAAATACAGAATTTCTGAATAATAGAAATAACATTTCTGTGGTGAAAGGGAAGCTCAGAGCAATGGATAGAGCACAGCCCAGAGGACAAGAATGTTGTCCTTCTCTTACATGTTTTTTCCTATGTATGAAAAGGAGGAACAAAAGAAGTTACCATTGGAATTTGTCTAGATTTAAACTTTTCCGAAATCTTTCATGGACATGTTGCACATGGACTGTGCAACACCAACATCATCTTAACTGTGAAGCACTGTTACTCAATGGCTAATTTTATCACCTTCTTCAGAAATAAAAAGATGTTAGATACAAGTAACAAATATGTTGAATCTAACCTTGCAAATAAGTGCATTTCACTTAATATGAAAATGACTCAAATTTCTCTGTGTTGATTGTACAAATTATCATGGCTGGCATTGGAGAAATCAACATTTAGAACACCTTTCTAAAGTGAATGCAGTATTTCATTAGTTACTGTATTATTTATTACAATAATTATTTAATTTTGCATAGGTAACCACTGAATATTCCGTGATATCCAGACTACTTCCTTTAATCTTCCTTTAATACCTACTCTGCCAGTACCTGGAAGTTTATTATCGTTGTAGTTGTTGTCCGCAAGCCAGGAAATGAGAGAAACACATTCCTCAGAGGTTCATTTAAATGTCAGTAAATCCAGCGATTTATAGCCCAGGATTTTTTGGACATGTTCTACTTGCTGAACAGTTCATGCACTTCAGTAAAACTGTGTAAAAGATAAATTACGAACTGTGTCACAGTCTTACTGTTCTTTGAGGCTGGAAGATTATTTAATGAACAGAGTTCCATACAGTCTTCTACATTGAGCAACTGTGTTTCGTATGTAACAGCTATTCAACTAAGAAAACAATTGAATAATGGTGAAAAATAATCTTAATTCTACAAATATCAGTGGTACAATCAATAGCACATTTTTGCTAAGATGTAGTTTTCTACAAATGTTATTACTGAGGAATACTTTAGGACTCCACTTTACAGTTGCATTACATGGCAACCTCTGACACAAGTGATATTCCCTTACTATCAAGAATTCCTCTTTATTATTTAATTGAATGAATGAAGCAAAGAACTGAAGGAGCCACTGAGGTCCTACTCCTTATTTTCCGAAGTGAGGCCCTCCTACCCCCCTTTCATAAACGGTGACTATTTTTTTCTTTTCATTTTTATTTCTAAGACTTTTTTGTTTCATATGCTAGGCAAAATTTTTAGACCCTAGAAAAGCATGAGTGGATCTCCAGGCTCAAGATTAATACTGTGCCTCCATACTTACCTTGTAAGGGAGCCAAGTTTGCTTTTATGCCCATGATGTCTCATGCAAGAATCAATTAGATCCTAACATTGTTTCACATAACAGTGAGATCATGGCTCAGAAGTGGTTCTTGATGATTAAACAGGATTGTAAAACTTGACAACTTAATGCAATTGTTGAACTATTAAATATTGGCTTTCAAGATTAAAGTCCAGGATGTGAATGCTATCTGGTCAGTTCTACTAAAACAGTTCTTGTCATAACACAGCTGTGATCTTTGCAAAGAAGTAGGAGACTGGCTATATTTCATGGTGATTTTTAAGGCATTTCAGAGAAAGATCACAATGAAAGAACAAAAGTAATGGAAATATTATAGTCCTGGTGAAATATCTGTCCTCATCTCAACCACTACATTTTAAACAATCTTGACTTTGCACAAATACTAGTCTAAAATGCCCTTTTTGTCTCTGGTCATTCCTCTTAACTGAACTTTCTTTCCATATGCTTACATGATTGGAAATGTATCCTTCTGATTCACACAGACCTGCCTGCCTCTTTATTTTAATTAAATAGACAGAAACAGACACAAAACCCCCACAAAACTCCAAAGCTGGGATGACCTCTGTAGCGCTTTGGGGCTTTCATGTTTTGTTTTACAAGCTTCTGCTGTTAAAATCTCATGACTAACACATTCTTCCAAAAAAAGTCCTTTGTGTGTGCTTGGCAATATTTTGTTTTCCAGTGTACACACAAAGAAATATTTTACAGATTGCGAATAGTCTAATGTCACAGTTTTAAGTTTTTAATCTCCAATGTCTATTCCTTCCCTTGGCTCATCTAGAAAACTGTGACAGCTGTTGAACTATACTTGTGGTAGATAACTGGTAAACCTCTGTGAACGTTAGCTTAGCTATCCTTATTTTGACTGAAGAAAGTTTTTTTTCAGAGGAGTTAAATCCTGGTGTAGAAGTCTGTGCCCTGATTTTGGAGTGATTGTAAAATTTACACTGGCCTCCAGATTTCTGTTTGCTTTCAAATCAGTCCAGATCTGCTTTATTGCAGGTTGCTAATGAAAAACCCATATTGTAGGTTATGGTCTTTCCCTGGCCTTTTACAGAAATCCTTAAATGTCAAAACTTAGATGCTGACAGTAATCTCCATATCTCATACCTCTGCAACAGAAATAGTCTTAACAGTAACTAAAGAGTCTGTTTGTGATTGGACTGAAATTAAAAGCCCAGAAAAAAAACTTACAAGTAAAACACCAATTTTAGTATTTCCATACTTCCTTTTTCTTGGTTTGGGGAATACTAAAGTCTGCTAATATTGAGTGCTTATTTTTACAGTTGGTGAAGTGAGTGTTTTTAGAATACAGTTCACTTAAAGCCCAAAGTAGTTTCTATCTGGGGAAGTTAGATCACGGTTCATGGGGAGGTGGTATACAAGTATTTGTAGAAACATGCAGATGTATAAAATGCACATTAGCAAGCAAAGGGTGTTGATTTAATTTTCTTTATTTAATGTACATAGTTCAAGTAAGTCTCTGTGTTTAGGTACCCAGAATACCCAAAACACTGTAAGTCTGACTTAATGCCTCTCTATATTTAGAAGAATTGTTTCTAGATATGTAAAGAACTCTTCGTTGTAAGCCATTCTGCAATCATATGCAAGTGAAATTAAACGTGCAATCAAAGTTCAGGGGAAAAATAAGGATATTATATTTAAAAATATGATGACACAAGAGAAAATTTACCCGTATTTTTTGAATACTTGGATAAATCTGGATGGCTTTTTCACTCATAAATGAGGATTTGAAGATATGAAAAAAAATAATAATTAGGACCATTAGATTAACATATATTTGTGTGGAGTAATTCCAACAATATGTCTCTCAGTTCCTACTTGGTACGGAAGCGCTTTGTCATGAACATCTGATCCTCTACCTCATCTACTATTGTCAACATCTACATTGTTTAAAAAACAATGGACAAGAACAGAAATTAGAGTTTGTTACTTGAAAAATACTAAAATTACCCAGTAACACGATAGAACATCTGCAGCTGGTTTTTGAAGACATACATAAGCTGGTTGTTGTGTTGTTAGTTGAGCTTCAGCAAAAAACTGTTACAGGATGAATCAGGAGTGAGTCTGACTGCTGCCATCCTGTCTCTTGTTTCTGTTCAGTGCTTCAGATCTCTACTTTTTTTTACTTTTTTTCTTTTTTTGATAGCTGATATTACAGACATTTTTGCATGTAAGACTCCCAATGGAACTGCCCTGTTCCTTGGTTCAGACAGAATCTTTTGTTGAATTGTGTTTCGTCTGCTTTTAGTTTTTTTAAAGGTAGCATAAGATTTATGATACCTTTTTCATGCGTAGTGTAAAAGGCACAGAGACTCTTACTGGGTGTACCAATATAACAAATCATTTCACTCAGAAAAAGCAGGTCTTCTGGCAGCCCTGGTTTAAAAAACCCAGCTGTTCTTTATCTTTTATCCTGCTTGCAATGTCTCCCCCTCTTCTGATCTTTCTTGCTCCCTCTTTGGGCAATATATGTTGTGGAGGGTCACTGTGCATATGTAGTAATTCTCAGGCCACAGTTCAGCCCCAGGTGACCTCTCTTCACTTACACATGGTTTATTGTTAAGGGGGAAGAGATAGCAAGGAGAATGCAGTCCAGACTGAAAACCATGGGAGAAGGAGGACTTTTTAGAGAAAAGTAAGGAAAGCTGCCAGGGAAATTTGGGAAATGTGAGCCAGCATTCTGCAAGGCTGGACTTTTTTTTGAGTAAAATAAAAACTCTTGTGTTCTGATACTTCAGAGGACTTTCCATCTCTAAAATTCATTACTGACTTGCACCCCTGTAATCTCCCTTCTCTTCTTTCCAGCAAAAATACGTAATTTCTCAGGTAAGTTTGCATCTTCTTTGTGGGGATCAGGTGTGATGGCTTTTGAATTATTTTTTCTAGAGTAATAAATGAATTCTAGAGGAATTATGAATCATTGAAGAGTGTGACAGCAGCAATCATTAGGGTAGCACAGACAATAGGAATCTGGAAGTCCTTGAGAAGCATGATTAGTAAAAGTCTAAGCAGACTCTGCCCACTTGGGGTTTTTTGCATGTTTAATGTGTCTTTAAATGTATTTCAGTACCATCAAACTAGTAAATTCAGACAACATTAGTGGACTACATGCAGAAAGTAATGTTGCATAAGACAGATTTTGTGCTTACTCTTTGTTGGTTTTCAGCATGTCATTTGCACTGGGTTGTGGTGTAAGGTGGAAAGTGAGAAGGAATGCAAAACTAAACTGGATCCACCAATGGATGGAACAGACTGTGATACTGGAAAGGTATGCCTCTAGTGGAAAAGCAATATCAATTATACTGAACATCTAACATTTAAGGAAACAAGCTGAATAGGTCTTTGCACTTCTTTAAAGTTCGTACTTACCTCAATTACCATAAAATAAACTGTACAATTGAATGTATTATATATGATATATTTTATAATATAGATAAGAAAAAATAACATTTCCCTAAAACCAGTGAATATAAAAAAGTTTGCCAAAGAGACAGTTGTTTTAATATTTATGCTGTTTTATTTCAAATTCATTCTCATTTTGTGTTATATTTATGAATGGAATGCAATTGTTGCTCTTCCAGCTGTAAATAGAAACTTAAACTTTCAAAGATACAGAGTTCTCAGCTATGATTTAAGATTTAGAAATAGTCTCTGTGAAGGAATTGATACAGATTGTTGTTAAAATCTTTCAGGATAAGTTTTATCAAGAAATATTTATAGTGTCACTGCATCTAAAAAAGTCACAAATCCCATTAATGGCGTGCCATCACAGACAAATTAAATGATCACCCAAGTCAGACTTACATATATTGTCCTTCAAGAGCTTTCCATTTAAAATGATTTGTAATCTTTGTATATATGTGTAAACGAATATAAATAACCTCAAACAGAAAACAGAAAAAGAGTGTACATATGTCTTGGGATTTTCAAGATATTGTGCTAACAGCTGTTTCCCATAGGAGTGACTTACTCTTTGAGTCACATTACATTCACTAGAACTCTCATCATTCTCCTAAAATTAAATAAATCAATTAATATAAAATGTTCAGATAATATAGCTTTACATGCTAAAGAAAAACCAGATTGTATCTCTGTTCATATCTCTAAACTAGTGACAATGCTTCAATATTTTAATTCTGATAGAGTTTATAGTTGATACTGTGTGAAGTCAATATTTGGAAAGTAAGGGACGTGTTTTGTTTAATATCACATTTTTCACATTGAGACTGGTCTGCCCATGCTATGGAATAAGAAAGCAGAACCTCTTATGATGATTACTGAGAATTACTGACTGTAATTAAAATGGCTCATTGAGATAACTCATTTATGTATAGCAGTAAAAAACTAAGCAGATATCACCAAAACAGCACAGGGGATAAGAAATAATTATTCTTGTTTGCTTTATTATCTGTCCAAGATGAGGTTTAGGTTACACAAATCACTGCATTTGAGTTTTTTTTATTGGTATTGTGGAGGTGAAGTATTGTTGTCTTGTGCTCCTCTTAGGATCTTAGGAAATGATGGAAATGTCATTTGCATAGCTTTTCCTACTTGGTTGGGGTTTAAGGCAAGGATTTATAAGCATTCCTTAGACTGTGCAGAGGGCAGATGCTATCGCAATAGAAAAATCCGTATTTTATCTGAGCAATAACTTAATGTATATGAGCATTTCTGGTTTGAAACATCCAGGAGCATTACAAAATTTATAGTTGCTAGTTGTAAATCTAATATAAAGACGGAGCCACCCTACATGAAAGCTTTTTAAAAGTGGAATAATTATGCCTTCATTGTAATGTGACAGTTTAAGAGAGAAAATTAAGATCAATTGATCAGTAAAGACCAGTTTCAAACTGTAGGCAAAAGGATTGCCAGATAAGGATTTAGCACAGACACTAGAAGTTACAGAAGTGTATTCTTAAAGAAACAGAAGTCTTTATTGACTTAGTGACACCTTTTTGTTTTGCTTTAAATATGAGCCTTGTTTGTGAAGTGGTTCACCAACAGTTCAAAATGTAGGAAGAAATTAGTTAAATTACTGATGTTAGTGGCATTAAGTGATCATTGTCTGCTTTGTAATTGCTGAATCATTGAATCATGAAATTGTTAAGGCTGGAAAATACCTCTACTTCCTAATTCATGGGACAAATATTAGGTTGATATAATTTGATAAAGCACTAATTTCTACAGAGTTTATGGTGATTTGTACAAGATATGGACATTGATTACAGCGTACAGCAATAGGGATTGGATAGTTTTTGAGGGAAAATTTGCAGTTTTCCTGGGAAATGACACATCCATGCAAGATTATTGAATTTATTATTACTGTTTCAATAAATGCCAGAAATTCTCTGGACTTTCTCAACACCAGATTTTTGAAGCTTCCATTTTGTCTTTGAATACAAATTGCGAATAAAATCTCATTTTCTCTATTACTTGTAATAGAAAATTACTTTCTTTCTATTGAAATTGTCACTGGATAATGAGGGACAATGAAGTTCTTGCTGGTGGGAACTGTCATCCTGAAGCACAGCCCTGGACACTGTGCTGTGATCATCTGCACAGTTCAGCTGGACAATGATCCCTGCAATAGGGCTGGACCCTAAAATGCTTTCTTAGCCAGTGCCCAATTTAAAATGAAAGGAGACAGCATAGTATGGATACCATTTCTAGGAAGTATCCTTCATTGGAAGTGAACTTTTTGAGGTTGTGGACAAGAATTGAATTTGCTCCTTGGCCTCTGAAACAGAGAAAGGTCTCTGGCTGTTGCATTTATTAGGACAGATAAAAAAGCTTTGGGGAGCGCTAGGCAAAAATATACCTGACTGATACAGAAGCAATGTATTGAACCAAATGTTTACGTTGTGCTTCCTGTGTGCTGGCGGAGAAGCAAATTGTTTTGCATATGCCTTGATTTATTTACCTAAGAGCTGAATTTTCGCCTAGTGGTGTAAGGCTGGAGATTGTATCAATCGGACCTCCTTCGCGGAGCACTTGGAGGGGGAGTGGAGCGCGTGGAGCACTTGTAGCCGTACTTGCAACACTGGAATCAGCAGTCGACAGCGCAAATGCCCTGGGTAAAAATGAGTTCAGGTTTCCATTGCTGTTCACCAGAATTTCTGAACAAAATTTACATGAGTACAGGAGCACGGGAAGATACAGAGAGCCTTTTCCTAAGCAATTAATACTTTATGAGCACTGAAAAACATTTAAAAGAATAGATATTTCAGATATTTAGAAGAATGGGTATTTACAGATATTTCAGATAAGGCAACACTATTTTTCATCTTTTCTGCTTCTGGCAAGGCCCTAGATAATATTAATAGAAGAATAAAACTTCCTTCTTAAGCTTTACCTGAAGAAGCCACAGAAACTTAAATTCACAATTTCTAACTTGCAGACTGTCAGGCTTAATTCTTTCTAGTCTTTAAATTTTTTAATTAGGGAAGAGTGACTTTTGCATCACATCTAGAGAACCAAAGAACTGAAAGTTTTACAAAGAAATCTTTCTGCCGGTTTCTCAGACGTTTTGATGGACTGTCAGGAAACAGAATGTAGACGCCCTATCTTGTGAAAATGAAAACCTTCTGCCTTTGGGGATAAAGAGATTTTTACTTCTGAATTGAGTGAAATTTGTTTCACTGTATCTCAGTGACCAGCTAAAAAGTGTTTTCCTTTTAATTACTCAGTACCAATTGGATATAGGCATAGGAGTGGGGAAAACTAAACCAGAGTGAGTAGGAGTCAAGTCAATGGTTTTAAAAAAATAATAATACAAAGGTGGAAATAAAGGATTATGGAAGACTGTAGCAGATTTTGGGGTAAGATAGACTGGGGGTTTTAAAAAGATAAACTTGCATAAAAAATTTTGAGGAAACATTGGATATGGCTATACAAAAGCATGGAGGTTTAAAAGAAATTTTGATATGCAGAATTCTTTCATACTTCATGCCATCTAAACACCACTTTCAGCCATATACCTTAAAGCTATTTCTAGAATTTATGGATGTCTTAATTTCATGCTCATTAATTCATTTTTCCAGGCTAGGTTCCAAATAATTAGCTCCAATTTCTGCAATTCTCTTTTCTTTTGCATTTGTTCGTTAGGACCTGCAAGCACAACTGCAGTGACCAGAAAGAAACAAAGCATTTGTCTGAACCCTGTAACACCACACTTACAGAAAAAAGGAGAGGTAGCAAATCTGCAGGTGTTGCTTCCTTTCAGTAGCCCCTTTGGCTCAGCCCAGATAGAGAAAAATCATCTCAATTATAACTAAACTGCACCTGAGGTTCTCCAGACTGAATTCCTACTAATCTTAGTGCTTTCTTGGGGCTAAGTAGAAGTGACAGCTTAGCACCCATCACTTCTTATATGTAATGTAACAAGTACAAAGAGAAGGCAAGCATGTTTTGTTCCGTGACTTCTGTTTTTCGTGGATGATTTCTGAATGCTAAGTGTCAACAAAAAAAACCTGCTATTTTTAATTTGTGTCTAGCATAAGTAAACTGTACTGTACGTTTTACAAAATATTGCCAACAGTAAAGGGTTGTATTTATGCCATCTTTTCTAGTTCAGGCCTTGAAGGAGAGTGTCATGGGCCCACAATGCAGTATAGGGTATGTGAGAATCCTTCTTGTCCTGCTGGTGTGCCTGCCTTTAGGGACTGGCAGTGCCAAGCTTTCAGTGTCAGATCTTCATATCAGAAACATGTGCACCAGTGGCAAGCTGTCATTGATGATGGTAAGTATAAACCCTTGTTCTTATAATCTGCTTATAAGGCTTATGGCTTGTTGATATCGTTGTTAATCAAGAAAGATACAGTTAAAACTAAAGCTAACAAGCCTCAAGCCCAGTGTTTTTGATAAGTTATTTTAATTCCATAAACAAGATCTAGTGGTACTTTTGTATGCTCTAGAATACTTTGTCTTTTATTCCTATTAAATTTGTCCTTCTTAATAGGTAATAACTACATTTGAATTAAAATCTTTTCAGCTTTTTCCTTTTTATTCAGAATTGTAGTATGAAGTGACTCAGAAATACAACTTTCTAGAGTAATGCTCCATCATTAAACATGCATATATCAGTTATATTTTTTACCTACAAAGCCAGAAAAACAATGCCGGTGTTGTGATCCTTTGTTTTAGAGGAAGGAGAGAACTTAACATGGTATTTCATATATCAGTGTTTGATTTGGCAGCAATGTGTAGATAATGTATGCTGTAAACCAAAGTAAGATTTCTGTAAATCCTAATACCTATTGCATGCAAAGTCCTGGCCTACTGTATGCATGCTTCCATGCAATGAACTTGCTTACATACCATATCATTAGGAAAACGCTCATGTGGGAGTGTAGTAAGATCAGCCTTACATTATCTGCAACAATAATGTTGGTGTAGAACATCAGTGTCTAGAAAACTAATTCCTTCTTGCTAGAAAAGTGAATTTTCTATACATTTTTGTGTTTTAATTTATTTAAATTAAAAACAAACAAAGGAAAAAGCACAACAAAAACACATCAGTTATGACAACAGTTGACTTGAGAACTTCACAAAATCATAGCAACCTCTAATAAAGAGGCCTTTATTAGATCTCTAATAAAGAAGATCCTAGAATGACACAGGAGTACTATGTGTGCTACCAAATTTTAAGGAGTTCATTATTGTAAATTGTTTTTACTCTTGAAACAATTTATCAGAAAAAATTAGAGAGCATAGGAGACTGTTTCGCTATCCCCATAATATAATATAGGCCTAACTCAGGAAGGTGTTTTCCTTTTCTTCTAAGCCTTTTCTCAAGGTGACAAAGGGAAAACTTGTGATTCTGTTTTCATTAGGCTTCCATGTTAGCTCATTTCATTGTAAAAAGAACTCTCTTCAACTATTACATAGGTGCTTATCAAGTAAATTAGTTTTGGTTTGTTTCACTATATTTCATTTTAGCACAGAACCACGTGATCTATATCCTAAAGGATCTAAATGTTTTAAGTCTGGCTTTGAATAATATGATTTCATTCAGATGAAAAAATCTTGACACTCTCCTGTGCCATGGTAATGAGTACAGATGGTTGCTTTCATCTAACTTTGTTCTGAGTGATCCTGTCATCTTGAGGTGTCCCTCGGGAGAAAAAAAAGTCGACCAGGCAGAGAGTGCCAGTATCATAGTATACATTATTCTCAAATCCTTAATTGTTTCCTCTCTTAGTGGACACTAACTGTGCACCATGTCCAAAATAGTTGCTGTATGAGATCTCCTGTAGTGTCTTGAAGTTGTCTGGTGTTGTTTAGTTGCTGTCTCTTTGAGTTCAGTGTCTTTAAAATAATGTTTAGGTCATCAATCATGTATTCCTTTAAAAAATGCTGATACATGCTTAAAGTCCACAGTTCGCCCCAGGGAACTTTGAGGTTACTATTTAAAGAGTATAACTGGAATGCAGAGGGCACAAACTCAGGGAGCTTTTTAGCTGGAGATGGCTTGTGTCTGACTAGCTTCACATGTTGGCAGAAGAGATCACATCTGTTTGTACCGGTCCTCTAGTAATAGCCTGAGGCTCTGTCAATTTTAGTAATTTAAATGTGCCCAGACCACTTTGTTGTGTAAGTCAGCTGGCACAAGACTCCTCTGTCTGTACTTTTCTACTGCTTTGCATGCTAAAATTACTTTTTTGAAAACAGTCCTTTGCAGATGGCAATTTCCAGTCTAGACTGAGCTGGTGCTAGTTAGCACATGCAAAAAAATGTGGCATAGACTGTTTTACAGTTCAGCTGTATAGACAGTAGAATTCTAGTGCCCCTGAATGTTTCCTGGAACTGTTTAATTTACTAATAAAAATGCACTCCAGGAATCTAGAAGTCAGTATGAAGTCAGAGTGGCATAGATTGTATCCAAGTGAAATCAGTTTCAGGTTCCGGATTGAATTTTATCCTTTTAAAAATCTGCAACAGATTTAGGAAAAAGTTCTGAGTCAGTACATTTGTTAACAAAGATATGAAAAAATCCTGTTATTTTGTACTCAGTTGACTACTGAGAAGAGACTTAGTTTCTTCTATTCACTGTTACTTTCACAGTGGTGAAACAAACTTCACCACTGTTTATAAATGTGGTCATTAGGAATACATGGATACATAGGATATTACTCCATTTTTATGCTCTTTCATAATTAGAAATTATTTAGAGAATGTTTTAGAAATTTAGTAGAAAATTGCTTGAACTTCGTAAAAATGTTAGGAATAATGTTTCCAGGGGTTCTGTGGGTTTTTCATTTTGTTTTGCTTTTGGTTTTTTTAACGTGAACTTTGTAAATTCATGTATTTTTCTTCCCAGGGTGTGTCAGTTACTTCATTTTTTCTCCTTGACCTGCACAGTTAGGAAGTCTGTAAAGTGTTAAGTTTCTTTTTTAACCAATATTTATGATCTGCCAAAAATAGAAGAGAATGAAAGTATAGATGACAACCAAAATATTCCAACAGCTGTAATGTGTGTTCTCTTAATTGCAACAAGTATGACATGAGTACTATGTAGGCCAAGATTATAGTAACAGCATGCTGTAGGCAGAAAACACCTCAAGTTTTTCAAACAACCAAGAAATGGATCAAAGTATTTTTTATTTTCCCTATGTCTAAGATAACTTCTTATGCTAATGTAGATGCATGCCACATGTAAGCAAGTATCAGTTTTAACAATAGTGTTGTCTTGGTTTGGAAAGACAGGTATCTGCCAGGGAAAGCTGGAGTTTCCCTTGGAATGGAGAATGTAAACCCCTCACCCCCTCCAAATTATAATTTTGCAATTAAGAGCTTTCAGGCAAAGATTTGGGAATAGGAATTTACTAGGAATATTAACAATACAAATGTAGTAGTAAAACAAACAAACAAACAAACAACAATCCTGGAAACCCTGACAGAGTCAGAGCTACAACCTGACACCCTGTTGGTCAGGGTGTTGGAAGCAGTCCACAGTAAGTCCTCCTGGAGTGGTAGATGTGGTTCTGTTGGAGCAGAGATGATCCTGAGAGAAAAGGGTCCAGTGATGGTGAGAAGGGTCCAGTCTTCCTCCGGGAATCCGGTGGAGCCAGATACCTCGTGTTCCTACGTCTCAGTTTTTATCTAGGTAGGAATGGTTGGCTCCCCCCACTGGGTGGAGCATCTCACAATGGGACGATGGAATGTGAATGATGGCTTGTGGATGACAGCTTGGTGAGCCTTAAATGGCCCATTAGCAGAAGATATCCCCCCTGAGGGAAAACGGGCAGTGAAAGAATAAGGAACACTGCCCCACCCGGTTTTAACAGTTGGCCCATTATCAGAAGGCACCCTCCCCTCTCCCCCCAGAATAACAAGAGATAAACTGAAAAACATCTCCCCAGCAGCTTTCAACAGATGAAATAGAATACACATTTTTGGTTCCATAACCCAAGACAAGTGTTGTTGATAATTCTGTATTTCTGACATTCCCTTTTTCCAATAATGCATGTTCTATCCATTGCTGCTACAGAGAAGCCGTGTGCTTTATTCTGTTCACCGGCTGGAAAGGATCAACCAGTTCTTCTGATGGAAAAGGTGATGGACGGGACTTCCTGTGGCCAGCATGGGCTGGATGTCTGTGCAGATGGTAGATGCCAGGTATGAATTAATTGTTTTGAACGTGGATATACAGGCACACACCAAGCATGTAAATACTTAAAGACTTTAAAAGGTTTTTATTTCATATCATATTAACTAACTGTATTGCTGTTGTCAAGCTACCCATAATAGTAATTCATAGAAATGTGTCTAATTGTAACGTGGAGATGCTTGAGTAAACCTGATTTGTTTTAAACTGGATGCTTTTTAGCAAAACATGGATATAATTTATACTTACATATTCTACACCTGTTTATGCCCTATTCAGAATAAGTCCTTAGGCTGACATTAACACCACTTTACCATTGTGGGCATAACAGAGAACCATCCATATTTTGAGTAGAATGCAGGAGAGGCACATTGCATTCTCTTAGTGGGAAGGCTTGTGGGGTGTGAATTGCACGGTCTGGTGTGCCACAGGTCCCACCAGGAGATGGGAATGCAGTTGTGCAGATGTGCAGTTGTGCAGTGTTTCTCTTGGAGAGCAGCTGGTGGAGGTAGCCAACCACATAGGAAGAGTGAATGCAGCAATCTTCATGAAGTCACAGGGATGGGACAGATCTCTGCCATGAGCTGGTGCAACCCTCATTCTCAGCAGGGCTGGGACATGCTGGCTAGGCATCTTGCAGAAGGGTGAGGTACCCGATACTGAAAGCAACTTCATGAAAAATGTGGCCTGTGTCTCAATAGCTTTTATTTTCTTCTCCCACAGAAATTTGGCTGTGATGGTATATTAGGATCTCTGGCTCGTGAAGATCATTGTGGTGTATGTAATGGTAATGGAAAGTCATGCAAAGTTATTAAAGGTGATTTTAACCATACCAGAGGAGCAGGTAATGTCTGTTTGTTTATTTTAAGTACTGAGGAAACCAGTGGCTTTTTGATTACTTGGAGCATTGGGAAATTTAAAAAGCTGTATTTCTTAAAATTATGCAAACCCTCAAAAGAAATTTAGATCTAGCTTTTTAAAGATAAGACATTGAGGATAAGAATGCATAAGTATTTTAAAATTCAGTGCAAAATTATTGCACATTATTTCAACTGCAAAATGAAGGAAATATCTTACATTAGGATACACTCTGTTTTATATGAGAGACTGATTTTTAAGGGATATTAGAAATTATATTTTTAGTAAATATAGTGTTGTAAATTCTTTTAGTGTTTAGATTTATTTAGGGTTCTTCAAAATTAATATCCAAATTATGCTTTTTTATCTAGAGGAATGTTTCTAAGCTAAGCCAGGCAGTGAAAAATCGTAAAGCCAAATGCATGAAAATGTCTAATACCTCTTCATTATTCATTATTTTATACTCATAATAACATATCATAGCAAGCCAGTAGATTTTCTAATGCAAAATGAACATGAGCTATCCAGATGCTGCTGTGATCTGTCCTTTGAATGGGAATAACTTACTGGTTCCAGCACAATAATGTTGACAGAGTAGAGAATTGACATCCTAATAATTTGTATCTTGCACCATGTATACAAGTTTTTTCTTTGAAACAGCATTTGGTCAATTATCAGTATTTGTTTGCCATTACACTTTCAGTTTCTTGAGTAGAAAATGTGCAGAATTTAGAGGTGGTAAGTAAATCACATCAAAAATACTGTAATTAGAAACAGACAGTGTATCTGAAAAATAAAGGACTTAAGTGGATTTTAGACTGAAGTATAATACTTTAGGCAAGAGGGCAAAGTTAGGCATAATCTTCAAATATTTATGTCTGGCCCTCTCAAGCAGAGTGTAAGGTAAACCAACGATCCCAAATCCCAGATGGGTCTGGAGGATTACAAGATATAAAAAACAGCAAAGAGGGTTCCTGCTAATAAAATCACATTATGTCAGCTCTCTTCTATTGCTAATGTGAATATCCACACACTTTCAAGTTTTTTTGGGGTGCTGTGTCAATCGTCAATATTATGGTATTGCCAACCTAACACCTGTGTAAGTTATTTTACTTCTCAAGAAGCTGTGAGTAATATTTAGAAAGCATTATTAACTCTTACAGGAATGAAAGATGGTGCTTTTATTTTCACGTTTCAGGATTATTGCAAAAGTGTTGCAAATGCTAAGTATTTTGTTATAGAATATCACATTGCTACACATAATAAAAGATGGGTATATTTTTTTCCCTTTGTGAAGTTTACCTGGATAATCTAAAATGTGTATTTATTTATTAATGACATTCTGCCTGCACAGTGGTTTCCACCTGCGTTGCCTTTCCACCACATTTTACTTAGAGCAAATTGTTCAACATCCTTAGTCCCACACTATCAAGACACAATCTCAATTTGAAGCAAATAATTAATAAGTAGATTTCAAAACCAAAGCCTATTATAACAGGGTTTGAATATGTTAAATCAAGAAGGGGATGGAGCAAAAAGTACATAAATTAAAAACAAACCAATGAAGGATGCTTTGGTTTTAGTGCCATACCATTTGTCCTTTCATGCTGAGTGAAGCTGGAATTCTTTTACAGTCATCTGATGGTCATGATGACACTGAACTACTTAGTCAGAAATAACTTCTTCACCTGCTCCAGCCCCAATCTTCAAGCCTCACTAGTTCTTGCTATGTTTTACTGTGCCATATTCTTTTAATTATTTAGTATTGTATTGTTATACATAATGCACAGTTCCATGGCTTTTCTTCAATTTCGCGAGAATCTTCAAAATACTGCTGTATAAATCTTAACGTGCTACATTTAAAAAGTGAAAGAGGGGAGAAGAAATGAGGAAACATACAAGATGTACTTTTCTATGCTTTTCTGGTTTTCTATTTAACTTGGGACATCTGGTCTCATGTTTAGGTTATGTGGAAGCTTTGGTGATACCTGCAGGAGCAAGAAGAATCAAAGTTGTGGAAGAAAAACCAGCTCACAGCTATTTAGGTAAATATTATATATGTTTTAATGTTAATGTCCTGTTTTGCTCAACACTGAAAAGTACCAGCTAAACATGCTGTTGTCATTGAACAAAGCTCTGAGTAGAAGAATAGATCTGTGAAGAACTTGTCTAAGGAACTGAACAAATTATTACAGAACCATTTTTAATATGGGTCTTGTTTTGGACTTTTGTCTCATCTTTTTTAGATAATATTTCAAATAATAATATATATAATATAATATAATATAATATAATATAATATAATATAATATAATATAATATAATATAATATAATATAATATAATATAATATAATATAATATAATATAATATAATATAATATATAATACAATACAATACAATACAATATAATATAATTAATATAATTAATATAATAATATATAATAATATATAATAATATATAATATAATATATAATAATATAATAATATTTCACTATATTTAGATTATGTAAAAATGTGCATACTTGCGCATTTTAAATTTTTAATATGGAAAGTATATTAAAACTACTGAAAATAATTTTATTCTCAAACATAAAATAATTTGTGCTCACACCACAAGAAGACAAACACTGGGCAATATATTCACTAACAAAGTCCAACAGAAGTTCTAAAATTAGACTGAAAAAACAGAAAAGTATTTCTTTGCACTATTTTGAATTGTCTGAATCTTCTAATGGACAAACTTTATCACAGTGATTTTTTTCTTTTAGTTTTTCCATTTAAATGAAATTGTCTTTCATTGATTAAAAAAAGGTGTTTGTCTTTTAATGAGGTCTGAAGAGGTTGTGTAGGAGAGTACACTTTATTACCATTATTGTTAAAGGGTTGACGCAAACATATGAAATATAATTGGAATTGTTTTGTGCAGTGCTTAAATTTAAATTGAGAGAGACACAGTGTGAGAAATAGGACAATGATATGAAAAATTCCCTGCTTTGGTCATTGTTCTTAGTTATGTTCATAAGTAATATTTGCATTTTAAGAAATTTTTGAGTATTCTCGTACTTCAATTGAGAGAATGTTGAAGATGGTGAGTCTTAATTATGACAGTGTAGGTTATCAGGGGTGACAGCTGGTTTGCCTTGAGGTTTGCACCTTCCCAGGAGGTTTAGAGAACCATAGATGTGGGTATGTAAAAGTGTTAATAACTGAAGTTTGTCTTTTTGATGACATATGTGGAGAAAAGAAATACTATTATTTTCTATTTTTTGAATAATGCGAAAAAGGAAAATGCTGGCATTGCGTTTAGGAAAATTTATTCATTCTTCGTAAGTAGCAAACTGATTTAACTCCATAAAGTTACCCCACAAAAGGCAAAAAGAATGAAATAGGTTTTATGCCCATGAAATAATGTCAGTCGTGATACTCATTTTTGAAAGTTGCCAATTAGCTCCCAGTTGCATGTTACTTTAATTTTGTTTTCATTAATTTTACTGGTTTATGTTTGAATGAGGATCAGCCAGTATTTCTGTGCAATATCTTTTGCTGAGCCCTACACCCTTTTTTTTTGGTTTGTTTTTGTTTTTTTGGGTTTCTTTTTTTGGTAAGCCTTTGTGAGGACCCAGTAGCAGGTCCATTGCCATATCTTGAATTAAACCTGTGTTGTTGCACCTCTTTTTTTACTAGCACAAGGTATTTAATCTTTTCCCATTTGTAGGTTATTTTATAAGCATTAAAATCTGAATTGCAAAGGAATGGTTTTTGAATAGGCATAGTATAATGGAAGTTTTGGGGTGAGAGCTTAGGTCTTTAATCTTAGAAAAAAGATTCTTCACTATACTGTGGTTAAAAATGGGAAAGGTAAAATAGATTAAATTCTTTCATGTTTCTGATTGGTTTTCTATCTTATAGTTCTTTATGCTAATTTTATATGGGACCGTACTTGGTTCTGTACTTGAAATTAATCAATGCAGACCAACACTATTTCTGTTTTATTAATTATCATAAACGTATTTTAGGATAAGGAGATAATATAGCTCACTACACTAATAATAATTGTGTAATTGGAGATAAACTGTAAATACAGCATATTCCAACATACCGCAGTATCTGTTGCTTAGAAGGCAATTTTAACTGAAGGAAGATTTGATCATTGTACAGCACAGGTCAAATACAGAAGGAGCCAGAATACAATGCCCTTCCCTGGATTTACTTGATAGTCAGGGAACAGAATCATTATGATCTGGCAACTGCGGTGATTTTGCTAAATTGATTAGTAGAACTACAGCTCACAATAACAGCATCACTGGATAATTGTGCTGTTGGAGTATTCAGAGCAGATGTCTTCTTTGTGTGAAATGTATCAACACAGACTGTGGAAACAAGAGCTCTGGCATCGCAGAGGAAAAGACAAGGTAAAACTTGCAACTGTGTTTACTGAACCAGTTGACCCGTTGACAACTGTCCTGTCTCTTCTCACCTGTGGAGAAACAGGAACAGTGATACAGCAAAACTAGGTATTCCTCCCTCCTGAAATCACATTGGAAATAGTACAAGAGTTTTGTGATCCTTCTTTTATCAGTATTCAAGAGCAGGAATTATATGTAGCAATATAGTGCATGGGAAGTGTTTATTTAAGTAAATAATATTTCCTAAGGCATAAGCTTATTAATTTTGGAACTAAAAGATTATTATTTTTAGATATAACTTTGTTATTTTTAAAAACTGAACTAGCAGTGATAACACTGCTTATAACTATTTTTGAGACTTGGTTCATTATCAGATACTTAAAAAAATATTACAAGAACAGCTATAAAAAGTTTTAAGAATTATCTAAACTCCTATGGTATAAGATAATACTTTTTCTGTTGCTAAATTTTCATTTATATTTGGCAAGTGTTACAAGTTCTCAAAAAACATTTTTAGTGTAGAATACAAAAAGGAAAATTAAAATATTTCTGTCTTAGAAGCCCTTGGCATTGAAATTAGAGAGCTCATTCATGAGACACTTAAATAACAGCATGACAGGTCCAGGCTTTATAATGAAATAATGTGATGGGTTAGTGTAATATAACTACAGAAATTACTCACAGTCCTAACCCTGAAATTCTTTGTGTTGATCAGAAATGAGAGAAACTCTTCATTTTCTGCTGAACTAAAGAAGCGGATTAGCTGTCATTATTCTCAGAGTGTATTGAGGATAATTTCTTAATCAAAATGATAGACCAGAGTAATAGTGCTCCTGGACCTTGTTGGTTGCTTTCCAACACAGATGAAATATTTAGAGAATTTGGTGGCAGCCTAGATTACAATGATCATGCCCTGCTGGAACTCAGGGGTGCCTCTGGGGTGGATCAGGCTGCCTCAGGGATGTAGACTCCTCAGATCTGCAGTGTAACACAGTATGACTTGTAATTGCCAATGCTCTTATAGGCATCCAGGCTATAGGTGTGTTGTGTTCCATGTGATTTCTTTCATGAAATGCTTCCTAGTTAAAAAAAAAAGCATGTTGGGCCACATTTTGAGACAGGAGTGTGCGGGAAAGCATATGGTGTCTGAAATTTTTTGAATCCCTCATTTCTGACAATGTTAATAGTTTAAAAATACCTAGGACCAAATCTGTGCAATCTTGGCAGAGAGTGTAATTTCAGATTTCAAGGGAAACCAGTTGAGAACCTGGTGCCATCTCCCCCGTGCCCTCCAGAGCAAAGCAGAGACCAGAGTCTGCTGAGACTAAACATGTTTTCCTTTCATATACAGAGGACCATAGGAAATGATTTTACCTGTGGATAAAAATTACGGGCAAGTCCAACAAAGGAAACTTCTTTGTTGGGGGTTATAATAGGCTGCCGAACCAAGCTGAGTCTGTTGATGAAGTGCTCTTACTTCAGCTATAGGAATCATCATGCTTGCAGTCTCTGGTCCGGCTTGGGAATTTCAGTAGCCTGATACCTGCTGGAAAAACAGCACACCAAGCTGTAAACTGTCCAGGAGACTCTTGTAGTGTAATGAGGATAATTTCTTAATCAAAATGCTAGACCAGAGTAATAGTGCTTCTGGACCTTGTTGGTTGCTTCCCAACACAGATGAACTATTTAGAGAGTTTGGTGGCAGCCTAAACTGCAATGATCAGGCCCTGCTGGAACTCATGATTTTTAGAGATATGGGCCAGGTGAAGACTAAAGCCAGGATTTTATGAGAGCAAACTTTCAGTTGTCTGCGGAATTGATAGATGGTACTGCCTGGGAAACTGCTCTTGGGTATACAGGAGTAAAACAGAGCTGGCAGCTCTTTAAAGATTCAGGATAATAGTTTTTAATAACAGTTGAGGATAATAATTTTTCCTAGGTTGCGAAAGCTCGTGATTATTCCAACATATAAGAAATCAGGCAAGGAAGGCAGGAGAATAGCATGGGTGAGTAAGGGCCTCCTGGTCAAACTAAAGTGTAAGAAGGGAATGCACAGGCAGAGGAGCCAGGGACATAGTGCCTGAGAGGTATACAGGGGTGCTGATCATAGATGTGGGGATATGTTCAGGAAAAGTAGAGCACAGGTAGTGCCTTGATTTTGGCAAGGAATAGGGAGATTAATGAGGGTTTCTACAGGTTTTTAATTAGAAAGGAAATAGTAAAGGAAATATACACACCCACAGCACACACTGAAAAATAAGACAGGAAAAACAAATGACGATGAGCATGGAGAAGGCTGCAGTGCTTCAGTTTTTTGCCTCAGCTTCAGTGATAAACACATCTTCAAGTCCCTCAACATCAGGGCAGGGAATGGTGGAATAAAGTTCCTTCCATCATACATCAGGTTTAAGGTCACCCAAGGAACCTGATGAGATGCATCCCATGGTCCTGAGCCTACTTGCTAATGTAGTTATCAAGCCACTCTCAAGTATATTTGAAAAATCATGGCAGCCTGTTGAAGTCTCTGGTGGCTGAAGAAAAGGGATTATTGCACCATTTTTGAAGAGGATGGGATAATAAAGATAACACTGGCAACTAGCAATCAGTCAGGCCTAGCCCTGCTGTTTTGAAAAATTACTTAAATCTCGTGTCTTAATGTTCTTAAGGGACACCTGATAACCTGAATGGAAGTGAAGCACTTACTTCCTTGACAAAAAATATTAGTGAATGTACTTTCATTTAGAATTTAATTTCAGATATCCTTTATATTTTCTATGGAAAAGTAAGGGTCATTCACAATGGCATTACTTTGATACTTTTCTGTAAATATGACTGTATTTTGGATAAAACAGAAAACAAAATTCATGAAGGTAATGCAGTAGAGGGATTTGTCCATATTAAAAAAAAATAGTAGGTACTGATTTAACAAGTGGAGGAACAGAACCAGGGCACTGCTGCTCCCCACTGAGAAATGGGAGATGCAATAGCTGAATTATGAATTGTTGTATCTTTCTGGTTGTATAGCTTCTCACACTTCACTATAATTGGAAGGGTGCATAGTCCTGGCACAGTAATTAAAAAATACATTGCACTCATCACCATCACTTTTATGCCATTGTTATGATGGCTGTTTTAGGCTCTACAGAGATACAGTTGTAATTAGTCCCCTTGGTTTAGCACTGAAATTGTGGTTGTGGTTACAGTTGTGGTAGGCTTTCTCAGTCCAAGTTTTCTTTGGTTGTCTTTTCAGTTGTAGGTGTGTTGTTTGAATTACCTGAGAAAGGCTATCTTTTATGATGAGTGTTCTTCCTATTTTGGTTTACTTTGTACAGAGCAACCTCCTCTGTCAAAAGTTAAGAATAGGAGTATGTGTGCAGTATGGAATAAAACTTGGTGAACTTGCTTACAAAATGGGGTGTGACAGAGTCAAGAACAGAAGCTGCACTGCCTGAATTCAAGTCCAAATTTAAGGCTTGAGGACACGTTTTCTGACTTTGTCTAAGACCAGTGACTCATATGAGGAATCTGAAAGCAGAAAATGCAAGACCTGGCATATTTCTGTATTCTGGGCTGGTATTCCAGTTACCTGCACATGTCTGCGTGCCATGGCACATGCGTTCGTTTTAAAGACCAGATAGAAAGGTTTCTGCTGCTCTCTGGGGAAAGGATGCAGCTCCATCTGAGCAGCATGACCCGGCTGGACCTTGGCATGTTTGAGTGTATTTTTTTAATTTCTCCACCAAGAAGAAGATTAACTCCAAGAGTTTGAACACTAAATAGAACTTAGTTACCATTAAAAATTGCATGCTTAAACTTAAAATGCCAATTTTAAGTCTTGTGTAATCACTAGTTCTTTTTAGTACAAGACTGGTACACAGTCTTAATGGATTTTATAGTCTTAACATCTATTACACAGTGCTGCAGTGGTACACATCAGTGGTGTCTTATTCAACTGGATTCCTGCCAGTCCATAGGCTCATTGCCATTGTTTCCCATAGAAACAAAACATAACAGTATAAATATGAATAGGAGAAGACATGATTACAGGAGTGACTCACATTAACTTACAACTTTAAAAAGGGAAATTTTGGAACATGTGGAGGTTCTCTTACAACAATCTGATGCCAAACATGCAATTTCAATGAAGTCAAACGTGTAAAACTTCTTGTACAGAAGGTGTCTTCAAGTCTATTTCAGATGACTATACAGAACTGATTGGAACAAAATAAAATAAAATAAGGTAAAATAAAATTAAAAGTCATTCACAGAAGAATCTATTCCATTTACTGTAGAAAACTAATGTAAAATACTTTGTTCTCAGTGTATCAAATATATCTAACCTGGCTTGATGATATTTTTAAATATACATTAGGTCAGCATGAGAAATGATTCAGGCAAAAAGAACAAGCTTTTCCTGTTTGTTAGAAGCATGCAATTACATGGTGAAAGTGTAGAAAGTCTTATCACATTCTAAGCTGCAGAAAAGGCAAGTGTAGTTATTAGAGGAAAGAATTCTGAAGTAGATTTTTTTTTTAAAGTTTTAGCCTAGTTCTGCCAATCCTGAGAGTCTCTCATGAAGTTGTGTTTCGCATGCTTTTATGGATTATAGAAATAGGGGGATAGTTTCCTTTGCCTTAAAGTAATTCATTGTTCAAATTATGAATCATGCTATAGGCCATCAGTCTTCTCAGGCATTAAAATTCTGATATTAACTTCAAGTAATGTTAAATATGCATGATTTTGCCAGGCATTACCTCCAGAAGGTGTTTCTGAAGCATGTACCAACTGAAGTTCATGTACAGTAGGATCCATAAACACCTTTGCAATCAGTTAGGTGAATTTCACCTACTTTTTAAATTAGCCAAACAGGAAGTGAGAGAAGAAAATCACTACTGAGCAGGCACCTTTTATATTGGGCTTTTTTTCATGTATTTTGCAGCTCTTAGGGATGCTGGAAAACAGTCAATCAATAGTGATTGGAAGATAGAGCATTCTGGAACATTCAATATTGCTGGGACCACAGTTCATTATGTTCGGAGAGGTCTCTGGGAGAAAATATCAGCCAAAGGTCCCACAACATCTCCTTTGCATTTACTGGTATGGCAGTTCGGTTTTTCTTACTTGATTCCTATGATATAGTGTAGTAACTAATATTCTTTCCAGACTCCTCAGGAGAATGAGATCTGTGTAAGATATACCTGCTTTTGTGTTTGCATATATATCTACAAAAGTGGTAAGGGGCGGGGCAGGGAGGGGATGGTGAGGAGAAAGAGGCCTGTCAACCTGCTTGTAAAAAAAGTGCATTTAAATCCAAGGGCAATCTTTATGTTTTTGGGGCAGGATTGGAGGCCTCAGCATTCCTACAAATGTCATAAAAAGCTGATGTGCCAGGTAAGGAGAGAGATTCAAATTATTTCAGGTGGTTTTAATCCTGGCTGACTATAACACAGCATCAGAACTTCAGAATTGCAATAAACAAGTTCTCCATGAAAAAGTTGCGTTTTGGTGCATTTCAGTGTAGGAGAGGAGAAGTTAGCCACCATAAAGAAAGAGGGAGAGATGATTGGGAAGTACTTCACAATTCAAATCCTTTAAATTAAAGGAATTTTCTTAATAAAGCAAAATATTTTTCCCATTGGCTTGATTTGGATACTCTAATTAATTTCCTCTAGCAAATCCATTAGGAGGGCTGAAAGGCAGTAGCACATCAAGGTGTTCTGTTGTGCTTTTCAAGATGATCTACTTGCAGTTTGGAGTTCATCTTCCATAGTGTCTGTGTATATAGGAAGGTTTTCCTTCTTTGTATCTTGCAGGTGCTGCTCTTCCATGACCAGAGCTATGGTTTACACTATGAATACACAATCCCACTGGATCCTCTCCCTGAAAATCAGAGCTCTAAAGTACCAGAGCCCCTTTTCATGTGGACACATTCTACCTGGGAAGACTGTGATGCTGTATGTGGAGGAGGTAAAATAAAAGAAAAATTTACAGACACACACACACATATATATAAAAAATGAGTATGTGTATACAATATGCATGTATATACGCAATATGCATACAACTATATGTATAAACACTGTATGTTTATATATAATTACAATTCTGATGGTCAGTGTTGTATATTTAATATTAATATCCTCATTGTGACTTGTATGTTTCCATACAATGTAGACACACGTCAGTCTTATGCTTTCTGATTGCATTAAAAATACTGTGATGGCTCTAGGAAAAGAGTCATACTAAATATAAAAAATTAGCAAAAAATGGTAATAAAGGAGCAAAATTTAGACTAACAAGCAAATTCAGGACACAGTTTCCAAGAAGAAATACAAGTGCAAGAGCTAGAACAAGAATAGAAATTGCATTCCACTCTGTATTTGGAACTACTGAAGATGAATGATCTGTAAGAGACATTTCAAACCACAGAAAAGCTGAATCCCAGTCTCAGATCAAATAAGTACAGTTAGTAACATGAGTTGAGGATGATCCAGAAACATATGGAACAAATATTACAACAGCAGATATTAGTATGCTGATGCGATATTTTTCCTATGTTTATTAACCATAAAAAATGTGATTTTGGAAGAACGATTCTGAAAACAAATATTGGAATACGAACAGTATTGATGTAACAAAAGTCTTTCAAACTGTTTTCTATAAGCTGTTATTTAAAATGATAATTACACTTAAAAAACCACTTCAAAGAAGGTGTTTTTTTAATAAGTGCAGTGTACAGTGATCTGTTCGTACCTTTTGCAGTTAGTCAGCCTGTTGAACACTGTATTGATTTTTGATACCTGTTTTTCCTGCTGACAACGTTGACAGTCATGGTTGCTCTGATGACCAGTTCTGAAAACTGCCCTGCACCTTGTGATTGAATAGGAAAGCTTGGAAATGCTTTTCTTTCTCATAACATCAGCATAAAGAACACAGTGTTCTAGCTCCTCTGACTGTGTGAACAATCCTGGTGTCATGAAAGATTGCTGTAGTTTCCATAAACATGCTTTTTGTGGTTTGGTAAGAAAGCTTCTTCCCTAGAAGGTATTTTGTTCATGGTGCTAGTAGCATCCTCTGATTCTTAATAGTGCCACCCTGTTTACTTGTGAATTCGCAGTTTTTACAGTTTCCTGATGTATTTTTAGAATAATTTTAATGCTACTACAATCTGTCATTATTGCCCCAGATATTTCTAAATGTTTCTATCTTTTGGAGAAATCTTAAAATGCAGTATGTTAGTAATTTATTCTACATTAAAGCTTAAATAAGTATTTAAATGTTTTACTCTAATGTTTATCATTTTTTTTTCCTGTTGTAACTGGCCTTCATTTTATGTTATTGTCTAAAATAGCTGAGTTATTACAAAGTTCCCTAAAAGGTAAATATTCTGAAATACTACTGAAAGATTTTTCTTACTTTAGACAAAACTATTTTCACTTTTCTTTTACTTTCTGGCCTAAATATCAAACAATAATGAAATTAAAATACTGCAGCTTTTACCCTAATTATTTGTGATTAAAATTTAGCATCAATATTTTCATTAATCTGAATAAATAATGTAACAATTATCAATTGTTCTGCTGAAGTGCTCAAAGTGTGTGTCAAGATAAAACTGATGAAGCTGTGTGGTTTTGTGTGTTTTTATGTATGTAACCGGTCTGCGACCTCCTGTGTTGCAGAAAAGCTTTCTTTGCATGGGAGAGAATATGAATACATAGATGTATATATAAGTGCAGAAAGAATTGTCAAACATTTCAAACACTGTGCTATGATAGATTGGTTGCATGTGCTCTCGCGTACACAAGCACTGTGTAAAATGTCACCGGTGGTCATGCACATAATGTGCATTTATAACTTAACTGCTCCATCCACAAGCTCATTTTTGACCTCTGGTGAGCATTCATGCTTAAGCCTGCCTTGCTCATGCATGCAGCCTCTTTGCCAGATAGAGTAAAAGTAGTTAGAAGAACAAATGGTTATGAACCTATTTTCTTCTAACTGAAATCCTGAATTCAAGGATTGCTAGTTTTATAAAATTTAGGCTCCAGTCTAATTGCAAGTTACTGCTTGTGGCTGGTATTACATCAAATTCTAAATTCTGTTGCTTCCATGTTCAAGAGACACCAGGCTCCAGGCCATGCATCAGGACAAGGATTCTGTACAGAGCATGCACTGGACCTCTGCAGCAGTACCCAGCTTCCTAAATGGTTTTCTGACCCTGCAGATCAGGTCATGTGGCCTCTTCAGTTCATGGGAAATAGTGCAGGCTCTCTACTTAAGGATGCATGTGCTGATTCCCTTTATCTGAGTGCCAGCCACAATTTGACATTTCTTTCCTCAATTTATGTAGTAATTAACAACCATACTTCTCTTTGTAATTTTCTGCAAGCTTTGCTCAGTGCTGGGGTTTCAGTGGTTGAGAAAGAAAATTATTCCAGTAAGAGTAAGTGTTTGGCCTATAACTAGTTCCAGGAGTAAAGCAGAAAAGTGTGCAAAGACTAGGTTAGCAACTCACATTGTCTCCTACAAACTAGGATTTCTTTCAGGCTCTCTGCTGGCTTTGAATTTCTTACATCAGTTTTGCAGTTCTTTTAGCCAAACTGTATATGAAATAGCTGTATCTGTGTCCTTAACAATTTGTATATTCTTGGTTTCCTCAAAAACCTGCTTCTTTTTTACTAGGTGAAAGAAAGACAACAGTCTCTTGCACAAAGATTATGAACAAGAATATCAGTCTTGTGGACAACAAGAAGTGCAAATATTTAACAAAACCTGAACCACAGATCCGCAAGTGCAATGAACAGCCCTGCCAGACAAGGTAATAGTGATTTGGTTAAATTAAACAATGATATCTAGATGTAAAAACCTTAGAGTGGACTGCTTCTGGCAAAGAATGGGCAGTAAATGCGTTCATCCAAAAAGTTATATATGCAAAATGTAGGGAAGACAAAAATGCTGGAAATTGTTTCTCCTGAGTTTTAATGGAAGAAAGCACCATGACTATATCAATTCTTATTCAATAAAGCAGTCAGTTCCTTTCCTCAGGAAGCATTCTCACAGACTGATCTATGCTACAAAACCAAAATTTAAATGCTGTTTATGTAAAGACATACATGGGATTTAATCCCATGGTCTTAATTAATAATATGCATTAATGTGTTTTTTTTTTTTTAAACAAGGCTTCGCGTCTTTAAAGCTCTTGAAAAACTCTGAGTACTCTAAATAGTAAAAAAATAAATAATTAAACCCCTGTTAATCACTCTTTCTACATTTATGCAACTTGAAGTGTAGTGAGCCTGCCCCTTTCTCCTCTCTTTCCTCTCACCCCATGAGAGGAAAGTCCTTGTATGTGGATCAGTAAATAGGCTGAACTAGACTCTGATGGTTGAACACTGCAAGAGGCAGGGGGCAGCTCCACGTGCAGCCCATGCCAAGCAAGGCCCACCCATCACCTACTGGTGTCCCTGCAGCTGAACTGGCAGCCTGCTCCTTGCACCGGGTGACCAGGCCAGCACAGTGGCCCATTTCACAGTGGTGTCACTTGGCAGCTAAGAATTATGACTTAAGGAGGTTCTCAAGAATTGCCTGTACTTGTTTAAAGCAAGTTAGAGCAAGTCTACACCTTTCAAGGGAGGGGAGAGCAGCTAGCAAGAGCTGGCTAGCATCCCCAGGGGTAAACACTGGGATCAGTCTGCTGCAGTCATCTGGAGGACAGGTAGACGGCATTTTTAAACAAAATAATGCAAAATAAATTAAATGCAAATACTGTTGAAGAAAGTATGTAAAGTTAACTATAGCTTTCTTGGAAAGGATGAAGTACTGAAGTTGATAAAATGTGAAGTATGATACATTTTAAGTAAGACAAAACCACTGACATTTAGTCAGGTTAATGCCCCAAACTAGGGCATTACACTTTGGAAGGATTTTTTATACTTCATTGTGTGCATATTTGAGAAGACCTTTATTTTATTTTTTTAACATCACTGTTCACTTAATGGGTAGAAATGGAATAACCTGATCTTTTTCTGAGGCATTGTCTACACTACATTTTCAACAGTCTGTGTTTTTTCCATCTTAAGTGAAAGTTTTAAAACTTTGCTAATTGATAGTCAGAGATGCTGTACTGAGTAATGTGGAAAGATTTAATAATCCAATTTTTGATACACTATAAGCAATCATTAGAAAATATTATTAGTTTTCAACAGAAATGTTACTAAAGCATACATTT
The DNA here is from genome assembly GCA_017589585.1 of Phylloscopus whistleri. Lineage (NCBI taxonomy): Eukaryota > Metazoa > Chordata > Aves > Passeriformes > Phylloscopidae > Phylloscopus > Phylloscopus whistleri. The sequence continues at coordinate 465,024 of JADMLD010001058.1, read as the reverse complement.
GCATAAGTACTTATTTGCTATTGGCATATGAAGAAATATCTTGAAGTCTATTTAATTATCTTGACAGGTATGATTTGTAAATTATGTATTTGGACAGATAACAAAAAAAATCTTAAATCTATTAAATCTCAGTTTCCTAAAACCTCTCCTTGCAAACTAAGTCTCTTTGAAAATACTTGTATACTGCATCAGGGGCAGATCTGTTTGATTTTTTAAGGGCACTTGGCCATAATCTGGATCTACAGAACATCTGGGGAAAATTATGTTCTAGAACAATTGCTCTCCAGGTATGTGGGCTTTGCCAAACTGCATCAGCCTTCCTTGCTGTTGTGATTTAAACCATGCACCCTGTTAGGCCTTACTGTGAAGGCCTTACTGTGGGCTTTTGTGCTTTTTCCAGGGCAATGAGTCTTTCACACTTGAGTGATTCTTGAAACAGAGTATTTTCAAGAAATGCTGGACTTTACATGCTTGGCATACACTTGACATAGGTAGACATACAGAGAATAACAAGCAGGGTGATCAGGGATCTGTCTTCTTTAAAATGGGTGTATATTTTGGAAATTTTCTAATTGGGATTATAATTAGAGGAAAGTACTTTGAATATATCGGGATAGTGGCCTGGGGAAGGAATTTATATGTACATTAATACCATATGTAATGTAATATATGCCAGATTAATAAATACTCCATTAGCAAACTGACTGTGAAAGGAGGCTGAGAATATGCAAGTGTGTCTTGGGTACACTGGTGAGCAAGAGAAAAAGATGTATGGTATTTTTCCCTTCCTGATTTTGTATTACTACATTGTCTGCGTTTCTTTGCAGGTGGATGATGACAGAATGGACACCATGTTCAAGGACATGTGGAAAAGGAACCCAGAACAGACAAGTAGCCTGCACACAGCAGCTCAGAAATGGGACCCTTATCAGAGCTAGGGAGAGGGATTGTCTGGGGCCAAAGCCTGCGTCTGCCCAGCGCTGTGAAGGCCAGGACTGCATGACTGTGTGGGAAGCAGGAGTCTGGTCTGAGGTGCTGCATTTGTTTATGCAAATACTCCATAGTCGTTACTTGTGCCTTAGTATTTTTTGGAAATAAGGTTTTTTTTTCAGCATCAAGTGGCATAGCTCAGCCTAGATTTTCACAGTCCTCATGCAACGTTTTGGCCAAGTGTTCAGGGGCTAGGAAAACCAACTGTGTAGAACTACTGCATTTTACCTAGTTAATGTTGTGCAACAGTCTCTTCTAGACAGTTCTCAAGCACATATAATCAAGAATGTCCTGTTTGTAGTAGTGGGTAACTAGGGGCAAATAGAATTAGCACACCACTTATCAGCTACAAGATCTTGGGTTCAGAGTGGGAACATCTGGGATGTACTTTTTTACCAAGGGATGTTGATCAGCAAATGGATGATAGCATCCTGCTTCAGAGAGGCTTTGAGGGGAGCCTCTGGCAAAGAAAAACATTTTCTTCCCTTTTTTCTTCTCTGTTTTTCCAAAGCAACAGCAATAGGCAAATGGGCTTGTAAATAACACGAGTTCACATATGTTGCATCCTGAAGGATTGCTGTAAAATGTAATTATTGTTCAGAAAGCTTTATTAATTTAACATCTTTAAATGTGCTTGTCCATTTGACTTCCTTCATCTTTGATTTCTTCTAAAATCAACTGACCGTGGAGGAAGAATAGTATTGTTCTCACTGCCATCTGGACAAGATGAAGGGGTTATTTGGAACTTGGAAAGAGTAAATGCAATTCTGATTGCTTGCCGTACTAGATGCTGTGCTATGGATCCCTCTGTGATCAAAATACAAATAGCACCTTTCGAATGTGGGGGCAGTCCCATCTTTGAATTGCTCTACTCAGCAGAACTCCTTGATCCCCAAGCGAGAAAGAGCTAACAAATAGGGAATGTTTTCGTAGATGAAAAGCAGATGCCAAGGTAGGGATAGGAGGCGTAAACACCAGCAGTTCCTGGTGTGGGGCACAGTTTTATGATGCAAGGGCTGGTTGTGAGAAGAAAGGCATGCATTTACAGAGGTGAGAAAAAGGAGTACACTGATTGTTTAGTCAGTTTGTTTTACTTCAGAGATGAGAAATGAGAGAGCATGTTTTTGTTGGAAGCAATAAATATTTTTTGAAGAGTGAGGTATTTCCTGTGGCCATTCCTACTATCACCATTATGTAGGAAGCTAGCCATTACTGCTTCCTGCGGTTATAATCAGCTTGGCAGAGGAGAGTTTTGAACTGCAAGCGGCGGGATGATCAAAAGCAATGATAATGTTTTGAGAAGGAAATGGCATCATTTTTGGCTGTGTAAGTGGGAAATAACCCCATAGATTAGGACCTTCTGAGCAACTTAAAAAGAGGTTTCACATGTTTTCTATATAGTGACTTTGAATTTTCAAGTTCAGTCTGGATTCTTGCATGGTTTTGGAATATTTACTTTTCCATTCTACATTATTTTCATCCTCCCAAAAAAGGCTGTTGGACACTAACAGAGCTTTTCTGAAGTTTCTTCATATCTTATTCCTATGAATGTTATTTTGATTTTCTTTCATTGTATTTCCTTTCATTTGGAGAAGACAGATTGCCTAATATCTTTAGTATAATATTTTGCATTCATTTAATCGTAACTTTTCAGGTATTTTCTTATTCAAAAGCCTATTTTTTCCTTAAGCGAGTAAGTTTTTTATCTAATTTTAGCTAAAAATGAATCAATTATCCTTCTGTCCCATAAGGAATTTTTGTTCAGTTTTTCTTTTTTAACAAATCTAATGTTGATTCAATTGAAGGCTGGAAGTTAGGAGGTCACTGAAGCTGTGAAATATTTAAGCTGGTCTGGAAGAAGTATTATAGAAGGGGATGAAATGGGATAAGTGAATTTTGTAGAAATCTGAAAAGCAGTTTTTTCCAACAGTGCTCTGTAAAGTGTGGTAAGGGAGTACGGCATCGGACTGTGAGGTGCACCAATCCACGCAAGAAATGTGTTCTGTCCACAAGACCTAAAGAGGCAGAGGACTGTGAGGACTATTCCAAATGCTATGTCTGGAGAATGGGAGACTGGTCTAAGGTGAGTAATCCTTGATACTAGTGCCTCCCAGCATCATACATTTTGCAAGTTGAGTTCTTAGTAAGAATTACTCTTATCAAGAGTGTACAGATGTCCCAGCTGAGGGAACAATAAGGCTATAAACAAAAAAAAAACAACCCTAAACTGGTAGTCACAGTGAGCCTACAGTATAAATAAAAATCACGAATATGAAGTAAGTGTGAGATAAATCTTCAATATAATGCAAATCTATATAAACTTACTGTGTCAGTAGGCGGGCAAGCAAATTCAGAAACTGCAGCCAGCTCCAACCTTACAGTTCACATATTTCATTAATTTGTGTTTGCACATTTTATTTGTGTTTCTAATAAAGTACACCCTCCAGCCTCATACAGTAGCACCTTCAGCCTATTAAATTTCCACATAAACCATTTAGCATCTGGGAAGCATCTATTACTGTTATTCTGTTATTATTTTTTTATTATTAATGGACACTCAACATAACTGTCATGACATTATTTTCTTGGCATATAGGTTTTGAGAGGTGGGATAAGCATAGGCCAAACAGTAACAAACAATATTGGTTAGATCTGCAATTGAACTTGAGTATCTGATACAGTTCTGGAATATCCAAAACATGCTGAAATTCTGAAATTTAACCTTCAAAAGTTAAAATTCAGAATTTAACCTTGCTGTATCACAGACCACACTTTAGCAGAAAGATTGTAATCTTTTTTTTTATTTCCTTTGCTTCTCTTCATAACTTTGCACAGAACACTTTTACTTTCAGCACCTAATATTATTGCAACATTTTTTTAACTTGCTAGTATGGAGAAGTATTTAATGTATTTTTAGTTGTCTTTCATGTGATGTAGGAGCTGGAAACAAGGACTAAAGCCAGCAGTGTATGACTAGCCAGCCTTCCAAGAATTAGCTGCAAGTACTCTGTGAGTAACTAGCTACTTGAAAAGCACATAGTATAACCATTGATTTTTTAAACAACAGAAGCAACTAACTTTGAGCAGCAGTATTACTTTTACAAGAAATGTTTGACAATAATGTTTAGTATTTACAGTTCTCTACTACATAACTATAGTTAAAACCTCACTCATTTAGCACGAGCACAGTAGGAAGTAAACCACGGAGAAATGACCATCTGCTTTCTTAATTGAAGCAGTCATTCAAATTGGGGTTGCTGAGGCTATGTGGGTATGCCGAGACAGTTACACTGTGTTCCCAGTGCCCTCTGGAGAGAAGAACTTCATCCTGTCAGTACTTTTCACAAACAACCATGAGTGTACAAAAACTTACATAGATGAGTGTACAAAAACTTAAGTCTTCCTGTTTAAAATTTACTGACAATTTTGTATTTTCTGCTCTCTTCCTAGAGTCAAAGCTGTAAACACTCTCACCTAAAGTGTACTTTGAACTTCAAAATTAGGACATGAGAAATTAGGCTATTGGCAAAATCTTTTGAACAGTTAACATACAGTCTGACTGTGACTTGTGCAGCAGAGTTTTCCCAAGATTTATACTAAAGAGTAGATAACTTGATTTCTCTACAGACACACAAGTTCGATTTAAAATACATATGGATGTCCATTTCTTTTCTCTGTTACCCTTCTGTTCCATTAGAGGAGTACATAGCAATATGAAGTCATGGCATACATGTTAATGTGTCTGCAGTGGTGAGAACAAATGAAAAGCTCAGATAGATCTTTGCTCTGTTTGTTTCTAATCCAGAGGTTCAGTGCAGCCTTCTATGTTCACTGTTTTTACTCTTTAGGCTTGTTCTTGACATTGACAGAAGTCTGTTCCTTTGAGCAAAGCCAAGTTTCTCTAGCTAATGCCAAGACTTGACTTGAAAAATTTAAATTACGCTCCTCACACATCGAAACAAGAGGCCTAATATCTTCACTTATTTTGCTGTTTCCCTTGAACTCCTAAGACATAGTTTTAAATTAATCTTAAATAAAACTAAATATTACTGAAAAGATAATAGATTTAACAGATAACATATTTAATAATTATGTTTATAATTAATAAATATTAAAAATAATTAATAAAAATAATGTCATTAATAATGATGGAGTGATGTAATGGGGATAATTTGGTTTATTGGGATAGTCAAGTAAAGATCAAATAGTTTTTGATCTCTATGTTTTAACAATACCAAGATCAAAGAAAATTTAACCAAAATTCCAAGCTCCAGTAGATCAGTAAACACAGTAATCCTTCTAAAACTCAATCTAAAAGAAGTCTGTGCAACCTGGCCAGTGTGCAGCATTTAACTCTGTAATGGTGTTTAAGTCAGTACAGTGGATCAATATGCTAAACATTGCTGTTCTTAACATCACTCAGGCTCTTTGCCCACCTTTGTGAAGAATGTAGGTATTACGAGAAAGGAAAGAATAAAGGCTCAAACTGAGCTTCTGGAGCCAGTACCCAGCAACATTACCAATGATAATGTATTTATTTTCCCAGCAAATGCCATCCATGGAATATCCTACCTAACAATGTGTGAGTTACCTTCAAATGAGGAATGCTTACAGATCATAGCTATTCTAGCACCAGCTAGGGCAAGGTGTTGTTAGCAACAGTGTCCCTTGCTAAGCTGCCTGCTGGCTACCCATTTCAAAGCCATACAAGGACAGGATCATGCTCAGAGGCGTTCATCAGCTAAGTATAAACAAATAGCTGAGGAGAGGTGAAATGAAATGCATGTGAACTGCATGTTTACACATCTGCACAGCTTACTAAAGCACACATCATTGTAGAAGTCATTCTACAAAAAACACTTAAATTTGAGCAGCACAGGGTGCTCAAAAGGGCATGTCTAAGGTACTTTACTTTATGTAGGGAACTGCATATATTTTTTTCTGCTACTATCAGACTCTTCGGACTGTTGTCAGAATAAATGAAGCATGAGAACGAGGATGAATTTTGGAACAGAGAATAATTTGGAAAGTGGGTGTTGAAAATCGTAATTGAGAAACTTAAGTTTGATATTATATTATAGCATTCAGCAAGGAAAAATAGGCTCAAAAGTCCGGACAACAAACTAGAATTTAGGAGCAGCAATTTGTAAGATGAAGAGATATACAGTATGTATGTATAGGAGACCAGAGAGGATAATATGGCATAAGTTGTAAAAAAAGATTGGAAAAAGGATGCGCTCTGTAGAAACTAAAGATGGAGCAGCAGCAGAATTTATAAATAGTATCTATGTGTTAGACCAGAGGTGCTGAGAAGCCCGATGTGACATCTGGGGTAGTGGTCCTAGGGTTGGGAGGCAGTTCACTTTGTAGCCTGAAGAAGCAAAAACGTGGAGCAAAGGTTCTTCTCAAACTTTTTTTTCCACTGAGTCTGAAAGGGCATCTGAGGCAACTGCTTAGTTTTTACACCAATGATTCCCAGAATTCATGGCCTATTCCAAATTATTTATTTCAGACAGTACATGCAGTGCTCTGTAGAAAGTGTGTCTGTGTGTATGTATGTGTTTAGACAAAAGAAGTCAAGTTTCCACCTGTTAGAGGGAGACAGTCACAGAGAGATCACTGAGGGGTACAGAAAGCAGGTGTCAGTGATAAGGATTGTTTGCCTTCTGCCCCAATCAAAGAACATGTGTAAATGGAGAACAGGTAAATGCCCACCAACATTTTTGCTAAATATTCAAGAGCAGGGGAAGTTCAACCTTTAAATCGTGTGCTTAAATATTTAAACAGCCTCTAAATTTCCACAGCAAACAAATGTAACTGATCTCCTCCAATAAAAAATTTTAAAAAAGGTATTAATGTTATGATTTTACTGACAAGGGAATTAGCATTGGCTTTTTCCTTTGGATCCCCATCCAGAATTATTAAGCTATTTTAGATTCTTGGAGTGGGATAGTGCTGGCCATGAGTCAAAATATAACACTATCAGTAGATTTATGGACAAAGAAATTATGCGATGTGAAATAATGGAAGTTAAAATAATACTGTAATCAAGTCAGTAACTTTCATATTGACTTAAATATAGTTAATTTGCAGCAAATGAGGTATGTCTTTGTTTCAGAAATGAAGCATGAACAAATAATATGGAAGATATCAATATAATGATATGATATTGGGAGATTTTATACATTTCTAATCAGTCCTGTAATATTAACAATATTAAAATCTTTTGTTTCATAGAAAGGTTTTTTCTAGATTGATACACTGTAGAATTACAGCTGGAATAAATACAGTGTCACATTAATTTTTAGAAAAACAGAGTGACACTACCCTTCATATTAGATGAAACCACTAATAAGACTGGGAAGGATTTTAAAAGTAGATATCACTTATTTTGCACACACAGAGTGCAAAATGTACGTGTTACATTAACACATAAATAGGAAATTCTAGTATCTGTATCACACTTAGGTCTACTAAGATACTTTTGTTGGTTTTCTGCTTCAGGCATCTTTAGGGAAGAAAGTTTGGGGGAATATCAAATTGGAATCAAAAGATAATTACGAGTGTTGTGTTGTCTTTCAAGTTGCATTCTCTGCAAGTGTGGTTATATTAGAAAATAATTAAGTTGTGGTACATCTTAATAGTTCCCATCAGGGCTGAGCCTTCCTAGGCCTCAGAGAAAAACAAAGCATGAAAGAACAAGAACAAAAGAAGCAAACAGCTCCTGCTGAAAGATGCTTGCTGTCTTACTTGACAAGTGACATGGTAATGGGAGAACTATATAGTTGAATAAATAATGAAAAGAAAGAAAAAAATTTAAATCTACCTCATAATACACAATCTGTTTTTTCCCTATGTGTCCTAGGAAAGGGTCTTAAGCAGAAGTTACCACCTTTATACATTACCTTTTATGTTTCCATCAGGAAGTGAACAAGTTTGTTCCCAAAATGACCTTAACATGGAGTACAAGAGATGGTATAGTGCAGAAAGAAGAGTGCATGTGCAGAAAACCAACCCTCATAGCTAGAAGAGGATGCCTGGAAGATGGCAGCATGTGGTGGAGGCAAGTGCAGCCCCATGCTTAAATGTGTCTGTACAACCACAGTATTGCCAGACAATGTACAGTGTGCTGCACAGTGGCACCTGAAGGAGTGGTACAGGGGAGAAGGAAATTCACTTACACAGCCACTGTTGGGAGACACTCTTGTGTCTAAGAAAGAAACAGGTAGCATTGATGCATTCAGCAACTGAATGAAATTGTTTCAGACTCTGATGAATTTAAAAATTGGTTTCCAGGAAAGCAGGTTGAGATGTCTCCTATAGAGACAGAAATTTGTAGTGAAAAGATTGACTTCTAAGTCACCTTCATAAACCTGAAAGGTTAGAGGAAGTCTAGGAAATTCCAAAACAAACGGAGATCTGAAATATACTTGAACAAGCTAGGGTCTTTTTACACCTTGGTAATAGAAGTAAAATAATAAACATGCTGCTAAAATACACAATTGCTAACATTATAGATAAGTTTTGTTTTCTTTTACTTATGCCCAGCAATATTTCAGAGCTAAATATTGTTGCTGTTAGTACGCAGTCATTGACTTTCAACCTTTGGGCAGCTCTATAAATTTTCTGCATGCTCCTTCCTGCCAAATATTCTGTGGTTCTACCTACAGACTGAAACCTTTGTTATAAGCAAAGCAATGGGGCTGCTATTTCTTGCACCAGCTGTTGGCACTCTTTGAAATTGAGAAATATGGTTGACTGGGTGTAGTGATCCCTTGGAAGGCCAGAGGAAGGAGAAAAGCTATGTCATGCAGATACAAATGCAGAAGTTACAGAGAGTAGCATTGGCAGCTTTCTATCACCTCCTTTGCCACTGCTAATGTCTTCCAAGCCATTCTAGTGCAGTCTGTTCCCACCCAAGCAAATACAAATTTCCAGACTTTTCTGCTTGTGAGTTTTACCATGCTAGGCCATGCATTACTGCTGCAGGGGATTTACATATGCACACATATACATATAACATAGATAATAAGTGAAAGAAGCCATTCTTGGGAATTGCTGAAGACAAGCAGTATCCTGTATCTGCTATGTGCTTTCCCAGAAATGCCTACCGATTTTTGTTAGGGTGCTGGGATCTTTGAACAGTAGATCTTCTGGAAGGCTGATGTGTCTTTTCAGCAGGTAGATAAATGGTCTGGTGCTGAGACTTGGTGCATTAGGCGTTCTTTTGCCTGGTGTATCTCCATCTCTAAGGTCATCTCTCGCTTTCCAAATTTTTCCTCAGTATCTCTAACTCTGTCATCTGCTAACTCTTACAGCTGATTCACTTGGATTCTGTTAAAATTTATGTAATCCATTTTTTCTTGTGGGATCTAGCTGATTTTTGTTGGAAGTTTTTTTGTTTCATGTTTCTATAATCCTCTATTTCATGCAGCTAAAAAAAATACTGCCTCAGGTATTCATGCTTGTGATAAACTTGATTTGTGAAATTCTTATTTTGTCTTAAAAATATTTATTGTTTAGTTTTCACTGTTTTAATCTATGGGGTTGCCACTTATTTGTTGTTTTCTGATAGTTTATTACTAAGGGCAAGGTGAAAATGCTTTAAAAATATAAGAAATAACTGAGTCTTGAAAAATTCTTTTGAAATAATTGTTTCAGAGGCTGTCTTGAGCACAGCAGTCATGAAATGATAGAGTTTTCAGTTTTCAAAGCAGACTGTCACCTTGACTGCCCACTTTCAGAGGGCAGACTTTGGCCTGCTTAGAAGACTGCGTGCCTGAAGAGTCCTGAATGACAAAGGAGTCCAGGAAGGCTAGATATTCTTCAAGAAAGAAATCTTAAAGGTGCAAGAGTTGTCTGTCCCCTTGTGCTGAAAGATGAACTGACTGTCTTGTTTGAATGGAGAGCTTTGGCTGTAACTTGGAAAAAATAGTTTATGACCTTTGGAAGAAGGCAGGCAACTCAGGAGCACTACAAGGATGTTGTGAGGTTATGGAGAAAGAAAATTAGAAGGGTCAAGGCCAGCTAGAATTTAATCTTTCTACTACCATAAAAGACAACAAAAATGCATCTATAAATATATGTCCAACAAAAAAGGCAGGCTAAGAAGAATGTCCATCCTTTATTGGATGCAAAAGGAACCATAGTGATAAAGGATGAAGAAAAGGCTGAAGTGCTTTTTACTTTCTTTGCCTCAGTCTTTAATTTTAAGACCAGTTGTTCTACAGGTGCCCAGCCCCTTGAGCTGAAAGACAGGAACAGAAAATAGAGCCAGACTACAACTCATAATGGAAAGGAAAAATGGTCAGTGACCTGCTCTATCACTTAGACAACTCAGCAAGGCTGGATAGGATCCACATGAGGATTCTGAGGAAGCTGGAAGGAGGTTCCAGGGAGCTACAGGCCTGTCAGCTTACCCTCAGTGCTGGGGAAGGTCAGGAGCTATCATCCTTAGTGACATCATGTGGCATGCACTGAACCTGCTTGAGTCAGCATATGAGTTTATTAAAAACAGTTCTTAACTTACCTGTTCTCCTTCTAAGACAGGTTACCTAGTGCATGAAGAAAAGGCTGTTTACCTGGGTCTTAGTAAAGCCTTTGACACTGTCACCCACAGCATTCTCCTGGAACAGCTGTCAGCCCGTGGATTGGACAGGTATTCTCTTTGCTGGGTTAAGAACTATCTGTATGGCTGGACCCAGAGAGGAGTGGTGAATGGAGCTACATCCAGTTGGCAGTTGGCCACTGAGAGGTGTTCCCTAGGGCTTAGCGTAGGGCCAGTCCTGTTTGGCATCTTTATTGATGATCTAGTCAGGGGGATCAAGTGCACCCTCAGTAATTTCGCAGACAACACCAGTTTGCATGGGAATGCTGACTTACTGAAGGTAGAAAAGCTGTGCAGAGAGATCAGGACATGCTGAATTGGTGGGCTGAGGCCAATGGTAAGAGGTTCCACGAGGCCAAGAGGTGGATCATGTATTTGGATCACAACAATCCCAGGCAGTGCTATAGGCTGGGGGCAGAATGTTTGGAAAGCTGCCCAGCAGAAAAGGACCTGGGGGTGCTGGTCAACAGCGACTGAACATGAGCCAGGAGTATGCCCAGGTGGCCAAGAAGGCCAGTGGCATCCTGGTCTGTGGCAGCAATAGTGTGGCCAGCTGGACCAGGGCAGGGGTTGTCTCCTTGTGCTTGGCACTGGTGAAGCCAAGTTCAGTTTTGAGCCCCTCACTGTAAGAAAGATACTGAAGTGTTGGAGCAAGTCCAGAGAAGGGCAACAGAGGTGAAGAGCCTGGTGCACAAGTCCTGTGAAGGGTGGCTGAGGGAGCTGTGGCTGTTTGGCCTGGAGAAAAGGAGGCACAAGGTAGACATTCTCTCTCTCTACAGCTCCCTCAAAGGAGTTTGTAGTGAGGTGGGAGTCAGTCTCCTGTCCCAGGTAACAAGTGAGGGAAGGAGAGGAAATGGCCTTAAGTTGAGCCAGCAGAGGCTCCGATTGAATATTATGGAAAAGTTCTTCAGCAAAAGGATTATCAATATTAACAACAGACTGCCCAGGCAAATGGTGGAGTTGTATCCCTAGAGGTATTTAAAGACATACATGTCTTTACATGTTATCCCTAGAGGTATTTGAAGACGTACATTACTTAGGAACATGGTTTAGTAATGGACTTGGCAGTGCAGAGTTAATGGTTTGCCTCAATAATCTTAGAGGTCTTTTCCAGCTTTACTGGTTCTATGATTTTATTCTTGTATTTCAGCTAAATAAAAGTCCTATGAGATCAGTTTCCTTGTAAACTCACAGGTTTTTTATGTTTTGGGTTTTTAATATCTTTTGTAGCCATTTAGGTGAGTCACCTGCTATTTCAGATCTTCATTATTTAAAATTTGGTACACAGAGTGACTGGAAGTAAAGCCATTATCAGAAAAGAATGCTTTCATTTATTCAACCTACTGGAAAAACTTGAAAGTGCTGCACAGTGTGATGATATTCAAAGGCCAGTTCTTAATTCTGTGTACAACACCTTTTTGATATATGTTTCTTTGATTTCTGAAAAGTAAATAGATAAAATAAAAAAAATTAAATTAAAGGAGGTTTCATTTTGGAGGTTTCATTTTCCCTCCTCGAAATTTCCTTTGTGTCCTTGGTGAGTTCTGTGACTTGTCTTTTCATTAGAAATACCATAATCCTTTAATTACTTGTTTGTGCTGTTGAGCTAAGCTTTTCCGTGCAAGGTTTTCTACTGAGCATCAGGCTAGCATTGTCATGTATGCTGATAAAATTATATACTCGAAGGCTAATATTTCAAATTAATTTTAAGAATTCATTCTCATCAGTCCAGAATAGCACCCTCAACTAATTTAATTAGAAAGATAAAGGTAATTATATCATGAAATCTAACTGTTTCCAGATTCTTCTTTGGATGTGTGATAGTTGTAATGAATGGATGGTCATCTCCTGCCAAATACCATGCAATGACATCTCAGATATGAAAGTTTGAAATGTAATAATGTCTTGTTCATTGCTAAGCACTGGCAATAATATATCCATGTGTGAGTCAGCACAGGCAGGTGTCTGGGACAACCACAAATCCACAGCTAAAATTTATTTCCTTTTCCTCACTAACAGTGGATCCCTGCAGCAGTGCCTAGGCAGAGGTGCACAAAACCAATTAAAATTTGTAAAATCCACCAGTGTTATGATGTCAAATACTATTTATCAGTGCATCTAAAGTCCTCAATAAGAGCAAATAACTACTTCAGGTGGAGGTATACTTAAATTGCCTTAAAACTTGAATGTGTTTTTGTATTAAAATAGATCTGTAGAAAGAATAAATACAAAATTTGAAATGGTGTGTGCATACATCTAGAGCACATAGAGGAACTCGGCTTTCTAGATTTGTTATGGTGTTACAGGATTTGTCCATGCTTTGATATAGGTCATTAATGATGAGAGAAAAATGCTGATACGTTCCATGATATCAGGGGGAAATGGCAGGCTGTAATAGAGTCTCAGGTTTTTTATGGATTTGGACTCCAGCTTGTCTCTAAGAGAACAAACTAGTGTCATTGCAATAATCCTGGTTTTTAAACTATGAAGTGGATGATTGTGTTTCATTAATTCATCCAAGAAAGAAATTGGGCAATGGAACCTGGGTTTCACATGGAGACGAAGAATTTTCCACTTCTAAACTGAGTCCAGAGAGCCCATTCAGATTCAAGCCTATCAACCCCCCTATTGATTCAGTGTAGATAGGCAATGATATTCTGAATAATAGATGCATATATACTGACCTAGAAAAAACAGATTTTTCTTTTGTAATTGCCTCATAAACTTTCAGTTGCTTCTTGTCTTGATACCAAAGGCAGTTGTGCCTCCTCTGCCAAACAATCAAATTGTTCTGCATGGGGCCTTAAAAAGGCTTCAGGAAAAAAGAAGGAAAAAAAAGAAAGAAGAGAAAAAAAGGTTCAGATTCTTGAGATGAGGTGATGAGGGTTTCCTATCTCAAGTTTATCAAGAGAATGGTGGCTCTATCTGTCCTAATTTAAAATCTTACCTCTTTTTAAGTCTTTTCTCTTCTTACCCTAGAAAGAAGAGCTAGAAAGAAAAAAATAGAGGGGCAGGGGGAAGAAGGGAAAAAAATACTATAAAATAAAATAAATAGGCACAACTCAAACTTACTAAACTTAGAAGAGACCAACAGCAGATTTTTTTTAGCTAAACTTAGCACAAGTTCTGAATTTTGAATTTGGCATACCGAGGTGTTGGGTGTGTCAGAACTGAGAGAGGCACAAAGACCTTCCTGGAAATGATGCATGTGAGAACTCAGACTCCATCTTATGCTTGCATCCATTGGTCCCTCTTTTTGCAACACTATTCAAAAATGCCTTTATAACAAAAAAAAAAAAAAAAAAAAAGGACTTAAATAAACTGCAGATTATTTGCTTGATTTAGGTAATCTTTAAGAATATTGCCAAACTCAGTAAAAAGCCTTTGCTGAAAAAAAGTGCACCATGTTATCTACTACCTGCCTTCAAATGCATGCTTCATAAGAAGACAAAACAGAAAAAGGTTTTGCAAGCATGCTAGCAAGTATGAATCTGCTGCTGAAGTCTGATTGCTTGCTGTTCTTGTTTCACACTCACTTCATGAAAAGGTTGAAACTGCTTAAAAGCTGGAACTGATGAACCTATACATAAATGATTAGGAATGCTCTGCTAATAATTTCCAGTAAAACTCATCACTGAGTTTCCTTAGGAGCACGTCAGCCTCTGCTTTGAATGCTACTTAGACTTGTAAAACCTTTTATTGAGCAGTCCACTTATTCTCGAAAATAAATTGTCCAAGTCAATTCTGTTAATACTGTCACAGATTGGCTTTTTCATTGTGGATTGTATCAGCCTCCTCAGTGATTGCCTGTTGTCTTGGCAAAAAGATGCATTTTAATCGTTACTGTCTGCCAGTGACAATTTTTCCCTTAATTTAGGAATTCCTACTTCTCATGAAGGCCAGCTGGAAGCAGCTAACACATTACAGCAACTTCCTCAGCTGTTGGCCTTGGGAATATGTATTCTCTCCAGAATATATATCTTTGGCAGGGACCAGAAAGAAGGAATCTTGGGTAGTGGGTGTGCATGCCAAGTGTAAGGATTGTTATATTTAACGCCTAGCTTTCTGTCCTTGAAATTATGTCTAAAAGAAGTTCAAAAGTAGGACGAAATTCAAACAGGGTGGTAAGATTTTTTTTTTAAAGAAAAAAAAAAAAGATTTAAAAAAACCTGTTAACTATCTTTACACAGGATTTTTTTTGTAATCTTTAACAGGAATGTTTTATATGTCTTGCTGCTTGAATGGTTTTACAGTACCTTTAGGACCGTGTCCAAGATGCACAGATTAACAGCCACATAAAAAACCACCTCTGGCTGTGTACTAGAACATTTAGTCTAAACCTACAAATACAGTTGTCCTACAGGAATTTTTGCTAATCAGCTACATGGCCTTAAAGGTAGGTCATCTGAATATTGAGAAGTAAAATGCAATTAACCCCCACAAAAATAAAGTCTTGCATGTGCAAGACTGACATGTGGGAGATAGAGTGGGTGAGAAGAACTATAGAAATGTATTCTTCATTCACTAATAATAAAAGATGTGGGTTTAACCTGAAACCTGCTGAATTAATGCTAATGTTACATATTGCTTGGGAGTGGGCATTTTCTGTAAATCTTATATATATAAATACAAAAAAAAAAGACAAGCAGTTTTGACAGATAAATTTATTTCTGATTAAATTCACTGATTCATGTGTAAAAGTGAAAATATTTTTTATTTGTTTGAAATTGAAAGCTTTGTTAGAGTTTAAACTTTGAAAGTCAGAAATATGCAGGACCTATTCAGCTTCAATTGCATACCATGAGGACTACCTAAAATGTGACAGCTGCACATCCAGTGAAAGGTATTTACCTCAGGTTGAATATTTGCAGTGAGAGAAATCCAAAGGTGAGGCAAGTTTGGGAGGCAGTTTTGGAAGAGTCTCCTTCACCTTGAATGTACACATACATGCATATACAGTAAAATGTGTGTCAAAATGAGGGCCAGAGCTGTTCCTTTGAAGGTGCGTTCAGCTGATCTGCAGAAGTTGAGGTGTTTCCAGTGAAGTCAGAACAAGTCCACAAAATCTTTCAGGGTGAAGAGGAAAAATGCAAATTACTTTTATTCAGTGTCTGCTCTCAGTTACGGCAGCAGTTGGCTGATGTGTTTGCAGGGTGAACTCATGTTTAAGACCACTTTGTGGACACAGAAACCTCACTGTTTGTGTAGCTAGCAAGTGCTAGCTTGATGCTTGATGCTTCAAAAGCTTGATGCTTTCCCTATTTCATACTGTTTCATATTACTTTGAATATGAGCTAATATTGCTAATAGCTAATATGAGCTTTTATGGTAAGAAGATTTTTTTTCTGGGTTCCACTCAGTAGAATTCTCAATTTTGAAGTCAGATACCACTGCTGCTGCTGCTGCTGTGTGAACACAGAAGAGCACAGCATGCCTATCAAATCCCTCATTGATTTTAAAACCCTAGGCATCTGGAAAAATTTTGCTTTACTTGCATACTGACTAGGTTGGGTTTAAAACTTTTGGATTACTAATCACTGAGATAGCCCTGCTTCTTCTCAACGTTCCCCATACATTTTATAAGACTTAGTAAATTCCCATTTTTTTAAAAATAAGGATAAATGCACTGTTAAAATTTCTGTGAAAATAACATAGAGCACATATTTCTTTATTTCCTGCTATGCTACATATTTCCTATATGAATTGAGATATTTCATTTAATCGTCCTTTGATGTCAGTTCCAAAAGTTGTGATATTAATAAGTAGGTCAAGCAAGACTAAGATGAATTGTTTGCAAGATCGCCACATCTTGGGATGAAAAACTACATTGTAATGCTTCATAACACTCTGAAATATCTCACCAGTGACAGTGGAGACTCAGTTATTTACAGGATCTTAATTCACCAATTAAAACTTTAATGACAAAATCTTGCCAGATTCTGCATGGAAGTTCAGCACCTAACCTCTGATTAGCTGAGAGATCTGTCTGTCTGTTGCGTGTTGTGCCAGTTGCAGTCACAACAAACTTTTAGGCCACAGCTCATTGGATGTAGAGAAGACGTGACTGCTGCCAGAGTGCTCTCCACAAAGGCACTACATGAATTGCTTGGCATTATCAATTAGCAGATAAACCACTGGAGCCCATTTTGTTAGCAAAAAGACCAGTGTTTTTCAAATCCCATTCTCCCCTCCAGTATTCCAGGTGTCTGGATTGCACCTACTCATTCTAGGATAACCTAAGGGCAGATAAATTATTTTTGGAGATACTATGTACCTGGTCCACCGGCCCACGTCCTCCTTCTCTGTAGCTGACAAAAGGAATAATACCACACGCTCACACATACTCTAACTTAGGTTGATAAACATTCAAATCTTTGAAGGGAAAAAAATGTAGTACTGCATGCAGTATTACTCTAAATTAAAATCATCATGATAACATTTAAAGATTATCATTCCTTATTTGACATCTTCAACATATTAGGTTCATCATATTGCCTTAATTTTCCCTTTACTCTCAAATTAGTTTTCTCTTTGTGTTGTAGTTTTAGTTTTATCTTCTTTTTTTGCCTTTTTTGTTCTTGCTATTCTGTTGTCTCAATTTTAATTTCTTTAAAATATTCTAAAAATAAATACTTCTGAAACTATGATGAGAGGAATTTAAGGAGTGGTCAGAATTTTGGCAAAATCAAAATCTATGTTCCATCTGCTATTGGGGATAAAATTCGTGTAGGTATATATGTGATTTTACATGTTGACCATGTGCATAATGTTGGCTCTTACTGGAACTCAGATAATTTTTGTCTCCACAGAGAAAAGGCAAAGAATTCAAGAAAAGGAGTTCTGTTGAGAGGCTTTTCTCATGCAATGTTACAGCAGTATAGTAGATTTAAAGTTGATAACATACTTTGAACATACTTCAGTACTAACTGATTTCCCTCCTGTAAATTTGTTCATGTGTTAAACTGTGGTTGGTACTGAATAGACAACTAAGTATTTGTAATTTAATATCTTTACATGCCTTTACTCAGCAAGATACAGTTCTATGTTGACTCACTGAGAACAGGAGCAAAATCACATCCACTTGCTGCCTTTATAAAATGCCAGTGTTGGATTTCATGTGGTTACAAGTTCAGTCCCTTGCAAAAACATCCAAATGTATATCCTCATCTCTTGTACCTCTCTTGGAGTGTTAGGAGTCCAAAAGACAGGAGTTTCACTTCTCTGACTGCACATATTGGGGTGCAAGCCCTGTATTTCTCATTTAGCACATGTAGATCTTTCTTCGAAGTAATTGTTTAAAATGTCACTCAAATGAACAAAGATAGCCAAAAACCAAAGAGTAAAAACATTTTTAGTGTTTCCTATAGTCAGAGTCTATTCATCCTTTGCAGAAAACTATACTTCTCCATCTCGAGACAGGATGGCTGGGAAACATATTTTGTTATAGCACCTTCTCCTTGTCTTTCTCATTACAGATTTTTTTTCATCTGCTTCTCAAAGCCTCCCAAGGAAATATATTCAGAGCATTTATGTAATAAAAAAATATTTAGAAAAACATTTTCAGGATTATGTGGCAAAGTTTGCAGCCTGAGCTCTTACATTATGCATTACAAGAAATTAATTAATATTTGACTATGTTATCTATAGAACATTTCTGTAAAACTTGGTGAAATTTCTGGGTACTGGAGTCAAAATCATTAGAGGCTAGCAGAAGATTCCAGTATGAAATTTTTAACAGATTTGTAGTTAAAGCAATAGCATGTGTGTCAAATGGACAGAAAAGCAGTTCATGTCCTATGAAATTTTGTTCACAAAAAGTTGGAAAGGCAAAAGCATGTTTGGTTTTGTTTGGTTTTGTTTGGTTTTGTTTTGCTTTGCTTTGCTTTGCTTTGCTTTGCTTTGCTTTGCTTTGTTTTGATACAAGAGAGTAACCTTTGCTTCCTTCAGGCTCACTGCTGTATTTGAGTTTCATCAAAAGTCTACAAAATGGACTTGGACAACAATTGGATGCTGGAGTGAGTCCTTCAATTAGTACTGCTAATTAACTTGTACTTTTAAAATTGATTTTCATTTAGCTAATGGAATAGAATTCAGAAATCTTGGAATGCTCTCATCTGAAGAAGCAGCCACTGACTTCACATGGACTGGCATTTCATGTTCATAATTGCCGGCAAAAGTACCTTTCCAATGAATGTCTCTTCTGTGTGTTCCAGTGCTCCATCACCTGTGGCAAAGGAATGCAGTCTCGAGTCATCCAGTGCATGCACAAGATCACGGGCAGGCATGGCAATGAATGCTTTTCTTCAGAAAAGCCTGCAGCCTATAGGCCTTGTCATCTCCATCCCTGCAATGAGAAAATTAATGTTAACACAATAACATCACCCAGGTTAGGTAAGCAGTCAAAAATGACAAGTCTCTTTTCAGTCATTCTCTCCATACTAATGGAGATTGATGATGATGATCCCAGTTTAGAGAGAGAAGTCTAGGGCTCAGGAGGTATTCAGGAGATTTGAATTCTATGCAGAGACTGATCTTCCTGCCTCACATTTTGAGTATGTACATCAGAAACTGTAACTAAGAATGGTGAAGGGTTTTGTTATCCAAGGAAGGACTTTATCATGAGACTGTATGGCATTAAGAGAACAAAACATCCCATATGCAAATATATTTATATTGGAGACACTATAAACATGTATGATTTTATATATATTCACCCAGACAATTTTATCAAATCTTTTTAAAGTAAGAAAATACTTTCTTTTCTGTTTAAAAATTCTTCAAACTGTGTTCTCTTGATATTTGTGAGATCAAGGAGGCCCTTACTTCTTCTTTAAATACAAACAGCTCTTTCCACTTGCCTAGTTCAAATATCTACATCTATGCCTGATGTATTAGGATGTGTTTTACTTTGAATGGAAATTTGCTGTACCTGGCAGAACTCAGGTCTATTCTGTTCTTAAAGAAGTTATGTTATTGCTTAACTACCGAACTGTTAGTTCTGGTAGTTCTTGTTTGCTAGTGCATTGCTGATGATGATTACCATTAGTTCCCCTAATCATTCATCTCTATCTTGAGCATGACAGGAATATTCAAAGGCTTGCTGTAAGACAGCAAACCCTCTCCAGCGGATTTTCCAAAGCCCTTGTTAAGATAAGCCTTCCTGTCCAATAGATTGCTCCTGCATGGAAAACAAGACTGGCATTTCAGCCTGTATACAGTACTTCCTTTAAGACAGCAAAGAGTATTTCTCTTTGAGGTTTTTAACCTTTGAACATTTCTGTGCAGTAGTCATTGTTTCAATTTCCTGTTGCTTATGGCCCTCTCCTTGCTATTTCACTGTGTGAAGGTTCCTCCCCTTTGTACTTGATCTTTCTTTGTTCAGCTGGTCTCTCAGAAGCAAGATGCCATCTCCCCATCATTGATGATTTTTGTCTGGTGAGGTTATATAAACAGTTTTGTGTCACAGAGTCAAGTGAATCAGAAAGAATCACAAAAAAATTACAGTGTCAATTAAAATTTGACTTAATGTGAAGTGCAAAAAAAAAAAGAAAGATTAGGCTATATTGTCCTCACGGCACGGATTATGTAGCACTGATATTAGTAATCTACAAGTCAATGTGGCATGGAGTCAGAATCCAATCCAGTAGGTTAAGAAACCTTAACATCTCCAAAATACATAATGCAATGCTTCTCTTCAATATATTGATAATTTTGGCCTCTGGTTCCAGTCGTATCATGCAGTAGAGATCTTTTGATTTGGAGGTAGGGCTAGTGATGGGGATTGTGCCACCAGCTCTTACAAATTTCTCTTCCTTTGTTTATCATTGGAGGTTAATTCAAATCTGAGATTGACTTCTTTCTTCAGTGTTTGTGATGGGATTTGGACAGTATCTTGTTCTTGTGCCCTGTTTTTCACTGAGTTCCCATTTTAATTCCATGTATGCACTACATACTGCATATGCAAGTATATGCAAGTTATACTTGATATGTATAACTAAATGTGAAAAGTTCCACCTCCAGTACCACGGTCGTCCTATGATAAGCTAAGAGGTTTTCATAAGTGAAACAAGGCAGAAAGATGAGCTCCACTCACTCATGAGAAGACAACTGCATGACATTAAACTAATTAAGTTTAATGCAACTTAATCCAACTTGTAAATAACGCTGGCCTTAAAGAATTTTGATGTTGAATATATTGACAACAGGAGGATGAGGGGAATTCCTTCTTTTGTTAAATATCTACATCTGTAACCCTTTCTCTTCCTTAGATACACTTCTTATGTCCTTGTCTCTTTTGCTGCGTGATTCTTCACTAGTAGAGGCAACAGTAATGTATATTTGATTTTGCTGTTGTTGTTTCACAGCTGCTTTAACATTCAAGTGCCTAGGAGACCAGTGGCCTGTGTACTGCCGAGTGATAAGAGAGAAGAACCTCTGTCAAGACATGAGGTGGTATCAACGATGCTGCGAGACGTGCAGGGACTTTTATGCGCAAAAAATGCAACAAAAGAGTTGACCTCTGTCAGGCTGGCTGGCTCTCAGCTCTTTGCAATCTTATTATTTATAAACACACACCCACACCCACACAGGCTTTTTCAGACCAAATATTATCAGATGACATATAATTTAATCAAATTAATTTATTTTTGCCTGCCAGACATCGTTAATGGTTTTGGTTAGACAGCCAACATGTTTTATCTTCTGACATTTTCGTAATTAATTTTTATATGAACACTTTTGGATACATTTATCAGAATTTTTAAAAAATAGTAACTAGTATTTTAAATGTTTATTTTCAATAAGGTCATCTGTTGCAAAAAAAAAAGTCATGTTATCTTGAATTTATTTTAATTTAGCTGAATAGTTTTGTTGTATATGGAAATAAAGTCCTTTTTAATTTTATTATATTTTCGGCATTTGGAGTCAGAATGATCTTGTGTTTTTTGCAACAGATGTCAAAGTGAGCGAGCTAACATTATTAAACAGGTTATTACAGAATGTATTGTGAAATTAGTTCATTTGATTTAGAAACATACTGAAGGGGATATTCTACTGTAACTTATATTATAAACAAGAAAATTAAAATAGCTAAATAGAGATTTTGATCATTCTCATGGACACATACTTGAACACAAGTATTAAATCAATGAAACACTGTAGAGATTTACACTGAATCACTGTTGCACTGTTTGAGGTAGTGTAGAGAAATGCAGTCCTAGAACTTGTACCATCCTATGAATCCACGTCTGTAGTGTTTTAACATGTCACTTAATTTTTAAAGTTTTGAAACAAAAAACCCATGCCCCTCTATACCTTTGTGTGTCCTTTTGCAGATTTACAAATGGAAGAGTCCTTTCTCCTGCCACTTTTATGAATTAATCTGTTAAAAATTCTCAGTTCTCTGTTGATGATTTAGAAAATAGCTTTGTAATACTACTTTAGTTTTATCTTTGTCTAATGAAAAAGTCTTTATAAAAATTAAATGTTTTACGGTTTTGTGAAACATTATGAAACAGCTAAGATTTTCCTTATGAGAAAATATTGTACATGATTCACATGATTTTTACATTTTCAATAAAAAGTAAAGCTCCTTTTGTTATTTGAATTTTTCTTTTTTTGTGTGTCTGTGTCTGGTAGATTAATCCATCGAGCCCTGCTGCCTCTTGGCTTAGGCACCACTCTGCAGCTGCAGACAGACATGTCACTCTGTGAGTCTTGATATATATGGAAAGTTGAGAATAACAAAAGTAACATTCTGTGGAGAGGCAGGTATTTATGTCAGGTGAGTCCTGTAACCGCTGAACTTGGCAAGTGGACACCAGTAGGTCTTCTGCCCCCATTTTGTGATGCAAGCCTTTAAGTATATTCTGAAAATACGTAGAAGAGCAAAACCTGAAGGCAAGACAGCTGGAGAAATAAGCCAGAAAGGTGTACTTTCTACTCAAAGCAAAAAGGGAATGCAGCTTTAAGTGGTTGTTGCTTTTCCTTCTCTGCAAAGAGTCTAGTGTATAGCTGTGATGTCAGTATACAGTTTCTACAGACAGATAACCACAGATATCCACAGACAATAAACTGAGGCCCCCAGTCAGGATTGTGATTCTGTCCAGGAAGAATACTTAGATGCAGTCTTAACTCCCATTGAAATCAACATCTGTGTTTCAAATAGCTGTACTATCAAAATCTTTGGTTTGGCATCTTACTGCTCTGCATTTGAAAACTCCAACTTTAATGAGGAGCTAGTGTATGATTTCAAATAAAATACCTGCTTTGGAAAGTAAAAAAAAAATATAATGTTGACATCATGGAATGTTATATTTTGCATAATTAAAAAGTTCCAATGCACAGAAAATTCAGTTGCTCTGGGACGTAACTCCTTAATGTCACAGATGCACATGTGAAAGTCTAATAGAATGATTATAGTTGGCAGGCAAAAGAAGTAATTATAATTTTAAACTTTGTTCATAGTTAGCACCAGATCTTGGCAATACTCCTGCACTCACTTGAATCACAATTGAAAATCAAGCAAAAGAAAAGATGCTTCCAGACTAGGTGCCAGAGGAAAATTTTTATCAGCCAGTGATACCCTCATAGATCTAAATGTTTATGCTTTCCTGATTTTGAATATTTCATTAACACGAATGTCATCTTAATCACAAAACTTTAAAAGTGTGTTTTATCTCTGCCTGTATCTGTCAAAAATAAATCAGTGACTGCTGCTAAAATCATCCTTCCATCACCTCTATTAGAAGATCATAAAAAGGAAGTACTTTTCATTGAGAGAAAGGAATGGAAAGTTGTGGTCTAAAATTACATTTTTTTTAAATGTAATGAGTGAAACTAGGATGTTATAGTGCTGATAAGTCTGGTTCTGATTCCTTTAGCATCTGTAGTACAAAGCTATTAGTTAAATGTGTGTGAATAATTATGAAGCAGTTCTGTGTCTAAATAGCAGATATACCTCTGAATTTGAAAGCAGGTTCATTTTACTGCTTAACTATATTCTATCATCATTCAGAGGAACAGTACAGACTGAAATACCTCTTTGGTCAGAAGATTATAAGAACATTCTGAAAATGTGCTCAGGCTATGGCTTGAGCTGCAGCACACTGTGGGGAGAGCAGGCTTGTGCCTGCAGGCCTGCAGGTTTTTCCATAGACCTGGGTGAGAGCAGGCAGCCCTTGCGCACTGTGTTCAGGACAGCCATAGCTTTATGTAGGCATAGACAGTCCAGAGTTAACTTCTTTTTTTTTTTTTTTTTTGGGGGGGGGCGGGGGAGGGAAGGGGGTGGAATTTGTTCTTTCTTCAAGAACAATGTCTCTGCATTAATATGTTTTCCTTCCAGCCAGATGAATATGTAACATTTTAACAAATGAGTGTCAAATCAGTCAATTTCAGTTGGCATGTAAAGGTGAAATCTACTCTTAGCTTCTAAGGGCCAGAGTAGGCCTCTCTGCTAATTAAATACCACTTAGACCCTATTTTGTTGGATTAAATAGGATTTAAGTGGTACACAGGGATTGTGCTAGGCTGGTGCACAGCAGGTTTACTTCCTCCTCCCACATATGTGCTGGCCAGCTAGAGCAGTGACCAAAAGTCACAACAGCTACCACTTCTCATAACTCTCTTAAAGAAATACCTGAATTTTAATTGCATTGTCATTTATTATGAAGGGAAATTGCTGTTTTGTTCTGGAGGAAGTGGGTTACATTTTGTGTTGTTTCAGGTTTTTTCCATTCAGTTTTCATTTTCTTCTTCAGTGACAGAAAAGCAGTCATTTGCATATTTGAAAAATACACTAAAAATAGAAAGCTTGCCTGCATTGTAAGACCAGTGAAGGCCCTAAAACCTAACCATGATCAATTATAAAAAGAAAATTAGAAGCACTCAGAACAATTTTAAAGAGATCTGTTAAATAAGATGAGCAAACTAATAGGAGGGGAACTTGAAGTACAAACCAGGAAACCAAACGGGGAGATAGTGGGACCATCTGATAGCATATGCATGAAAGGGACACTCAGGAGTGATAAAGGAATGAAAGAGAAGTTCAGTGAATTACTTGTATTGGCTTTTCCAGATGAAATGTTGCAGGGCTCCTTGTAGCAGAGATATCAGAGAAGTTGGATCAAGGTGAAGGAAATACACAGGAAAGTAAAACCAAACAAGTATGTTAGATGCAAACAGTATCTAGAGTTCCAGTCACCTGAGAATATTGGAAGAACAGAACTGGGAAATTGGTATCAGAGCCACTTGCCATGATGCCCAAGCTGTTGTTGCAGTCTGCCAGTCCTCTGTGGAAATTCCTGCCTGTGGAAAAGGCAACCCCCTGAGCTACAGATTAGGGAGTCTTGCCATAATAGCCAATGAGAAAAAAGTAAGATCCCTGGGAACCAGGATAAGCATGTGTTCTTGGGTGAGAGTCAGCATGGCTTCAGTTGCGAATGGAGCAAAGAGGATCTGCTGGACACAGAAATCTCTGACGAGGTTCAGTATTACAGGATATTCAAGAAGCTGCATTCACACAGAACTACAGGAACAATCTTTATGGTTTGAAAGATGATTCAAGAATTGGAAGCAATATGGTCATCTTTCAGGATGGAGAAAAGTCAGCAGTATGGTTCCCTACGGGGTTAGGTTTTTTGGCATTTTCAGCCATGGCGTGAGGAAGAGTAAAGACTGAGTTCTCCATCTCTGTGGGTAACATTAAGTTCTGGTTAACTCCTGCATCAATTGCCAAGAAATACAAAACTGAGTAATTAGACAAGACATTAACTGAAAAAATGTTGAAGTAGGTAAGTGTAAAGTATTACAGCTCTGACAATAGCCTGAGCCATTCCTATGAGATATTGAATTTGCAAAGGGCAGTCACAGAACTGAAGTCACTAGCCTTATGAGGATTACTAACTGCTATGAGAATAGCAGGGAAAAAAGCACCAAAACCTGATGGATGTTGTCAGAAGAGAAGACATAGTTTTTCCCATTTTTGGAAGTCGTGTAACCACAATATGAGCATTGTATTAATTTATGGTTGCTGTATTCTTATGAACAGTATAGACAGTTTAACACATTGAAAATGGAAAATAAATTAGCAAGGTGATAAGACTGGGTGTCTTACAAGATGAGGTCTAAAAGGTTGATAATTCAGATTGAAAAGAAAGAGGCTGAGATAACTATAGTTTAAAAAATCCAGAAGCTGCATGGGGAGCTCTTCCTGAAACCCTTCAGTACTGCAAAGAGGGCATCCTTAATATGGCTAATATGGAAATTAATTTAATAGACATAAAAGCAATTTAGCCAGATGGTCATGAGGTTCTGAAGCTTGCCTCTGGAGGAGGTATTATCAGAAGAATTGAAAAGCAGTTAGAGAACTTTATGGACAATTTATAAATCGATAATAAAAGGCCTGGGAAAGAGATACTTCAGCACAAATAAAAATTGAGTGGTTTCTGAGGGAGTAAAAGAATGAACTGCAGAAAGTAGCCAGGTGTACACTGTCTCCCTAAACAGCATCTTGGTTTTGCCCTTTTCAAACAAGTGATAGGTTCTGGGATTGGGAGAGGTCTTACTTAGTAAGATGTCTTTTATGTTCTTGTATCTAATAGATGGTGTTGGTATGTAAATTCATACAGGCACACACAACATCTTATGTTACAGTAGCACAGAAAAGCCATGTGTTTTGAGAGATGCTGGAAAGTCTATGTTTAAGAAGCCAAGGTTGAATATACCCATGCATTTTAGAACACAAATTATTACTCTCTTAGTTATTACTGCACAGGGAAGAAGTGAGAATTACATGTCACGGTAAATCTAAAACAGCAGGTTCATGTAATTGCTAGGATACACTGAAAAAGTGTGTTAGTCTTTCAGGGCTTCATTAGATGTGGAGACATAGCTGTAAATTTTTCACCAGATTCCCCAAAAGCATGCACATCCACTCAGAAACACAGTCACTACTGTCTCTTGTGGCTGCTCACAGATACTTATTTGAGCATCTACAAGAAATTAGAAATATAAATTAGAAATATAAAATTATATTAATAATTTTAAACAGATACGCTGTAAAATTATCTCTAATAATTATGTGAGAGGAAACATTATGAGCTTTCTAAGTAAATAAGGGGTTTAACTTACATGTATATCCAACTATTCATTTTTACTTTAGGATTTAAAAAATATTTTCCTATTTTATTTCATTTCATTTCTATGTTTCAGCTATTTTCTGTGTGGTAAATAGATTGTTTTGAATCTATGGTCTAAGTGCAGAGCTAAATTTTTTGTAATGCCCTAATTGTCAGCACAAATTTGATTCAAAAAAAGTTTTCCTGGATTTAAAGTAACGAACTTTCAAAAGCTTGTCCTCTGTGGCAGTTTCATCAAAATGAAACATATCCTAGAAAAACATACATATTTTAAGAAAAGGTTAAAATAAGAATGAGGAGGCTACTCTTGCTAGCTGTACACAGAGGCCATAACGAGAAGGGGAATTTCATCAGCTGAAAGTCTAAAGGACTTAAGGATGATAAAATGGCGATGAAAATATCAAATCTCAAAATAAAATAGTAAAACTGATGGTACTGAGACCATACCATTCAAGTCAGTAACAGTGAATTTTTCCACTCATTTAAATGGGAGCAGAATCAATTCCCTGAAAACTTCTGTTATCAATTACTTGAAACAATCTAATATTTCCCAGGGTCAAGAAGAATTTACTGTGAAATAAATCCCTGACCCTAAAAAAAGTGCATGTCATAGCTGTTGTGGTAAGCGGTACCAACCCACATAGGACAATGGAGCCTCTTGGTACTGCTGCAGAAAAGGAGGACTTGCTTTGACTGGAAGCTGCTTCTAATTTTCTCGGGGGAAAAAATGTTACTTTGAAGTATTGTAGGCTTGACATTTTTGGCATATAACTTGAGGAAGTGCTGGTATGCATTTAAGTGTCTTATACTCACTGGTACTCAGTTTTAATGAGTATACATATATCTATCAAAATAGACCTTGAACCTGAAAACTTAAGCCTGGCACTTACAGGAACTTGTCCTGTCTGCTTTGCCACTTCTAAACAATCTTTTATCATTGGTAGATGATATAAGTGAGCCTGATACCAAACAGGGGTCAGATACAGTTTCAGGAAACTGTCGTATCCTTCTTCACGTCATTAATAATAGAAAGAGCATGCACAGTCAGGAAGCAGAAGCTGGGGCTGTTTTCATTATTACTCTACAGCACAGAAACATGGACCTCTCTGTTTTGCCAAATAACAACCATCCTGATAAATTCCTGCAACTGGAGGTTAAATCTTTAGTGAAAAGCTCTGCCTTTGTACCAGCCAACTGGGCAAAATTCCCAGAAGCAGCTTTACCTGGAGTGCAGCGGTGGCACAACAGGATCTATTTACAGGTAAGGTATGAAAGAAGCTGACATTTTCCTGATTTTTCTACCTTGTTTTAAGGATCAGGAGAAAAATTACGTGATGGTGATACATCAGCTGTAGTTTCAGATTCCTGCATCTCTTTACTGGCACTGTTAATATTCCTGTATATTTTCTCATTGACCTCAGCGAGGATCAGGCTCCATGGAAGAGTTACTCTTCAGGGGGGTCCACTGACTTTATTTCAGTGTATTAGGCTTTCTACTGCTCTTTGTAACATTTTCATTGCATTTTCCAGAGAGTCTACTGAAGTCAAATACCACTTAATTGCACTAAAGGTGTACATGGAATGTGCTCTCTGAAGAAGTAAAAAAAGCCCCAGATTTAAAACTGAAAGTCATATATATCCCTTTAAACTTGATGAAAAGGCACATTAGAGGAACATTAGAGATTCTTGCCTACAAACATATATTTTCCTTTTTTTTTTTTTTCTTCTCATTCAACTTTGGCCTTCCTGTTATACAGAAAGACAACTGTTGAAAGTGTGAAACATGCTGATTGCGTAAATCCAGGTTATTGCATAGAGGTAGCAGCAGTTCCTTGGTAAAAATGTAAATGCGTACTGCCTAGCAGAGGCCCTGGAGCTGGCGGAGGAGAAGTTCACGTCTGGATCAGCAGCAGTACAGCTGCATCAGCTCACACCCCTCTGGGCCCCACTTGCTGCTCCACAGTGCTCCTTCCCTGCTGCCCGGGGAACCCGTCGCCTTTCCCCACCCTTAGCATGAGTAAAAGCTCCAAGGTCTGGTTCTTGTCAAGGGATGGAGACATACATAAGTGGTAGGGGGGTGAGGGGTGTGATGGAGAAGGGTCTACATTCTCAGGATCCTTGGGGTGGGGGTCTGATCCCCCAGGGGAATGAGGAGTAAGAGCCAAAAAAGAGTAAACCTGGGGGAAGAGAGGAGAATGATGCTGAAAGTCTCCCACAGGTATTTCCTGTTGCATTTCTTCCTTTTCAGACATTTCTCCCCATCAGCTCTCTAAACCCCTTTGCTCCCTCCCAGAGTCCATTCCAGTTCCTCTTCCAATTGCAGAAGTCCTTCCCCCATCACACCGCTTCCATGCTCCCCCCTTATTTTCCCTATCTTCTTCCCTACCCCAGACACCCTTCCCTCTGCTATTCCACTGCCTCCAGCCACTCTGTTCATGTTGTATAATCTTTGCTGGCGATTCCCCAAGGAAAGCTGGGGTGGGGAACACGAGCTCGCCCTTAGTGTCCCATGCAAAGAGCCCTAACCAAGGGACAGAGCCTGAAGGATCCCAAGCTATAGGGTATGGTGCAATGCTGGCCTCACCCTCTCCCCCCACCTAAGCCCCTCTTTTGTGCAGGAGGGAGGCAGCCACACACAGAGCCTCCTCCACAGCAGGGATCCCTTTCCCCATTGTTGTCAATCAGGACGCACTGTCACCGAGCCAGAGCTGCAGAGCTGCGGGAGGATTAAAAATGTGTAAGGAGCCCTGTGCTTTTTGACTTGTGCTCTGCTTTTTTGCCACCAGCGAGAAGGTTTTCCTGGAACTCCGTGTCCCAGCCCCGGGATGGCTGTTTCAAAGGAAATGTCTGTGCTTACCATGCCTCCAAAAATGGAGTTTGCAAAGTGGTGTATTTTTCAAGTGTTAAACCTAGGACACAATCTATACTTTTAAGCGTAGTCATTAGTGAATTCAAGCTGTCCAGATAAAATTCATTGTGCCATTCTCTCTCCCTTAGGAGCTCGCCTTCTTTTTACCCTTTTGCTGACAGTCAAAAAAAGGGAAAAGTACTGATGAGTTCCAGACATTAGAAGAAACACGATGGCACAGTGGAGAACTACTGGTGCAGGAATAACATATTTCACTTCAAGATGAGAGAGATAATGGGGTTAAGGGTTAGTTAATTCAGAAATGGGAAAACGGGGGCAGGAGGGGGAGAGAGAATTAATTTCAGAACATGTGTGCATGATCTAAAGATTCCTGAAGTCATTAAGCCTTGAGAGTAGCTGAAATTACCTCTTTAGAAGTTAATACTCTTTTAAGAAACTAATGCTACTCAGGGCTCCCTATGCAAAATGACTGCTCAGTGGTATGTTTGTGGTCTGGTCCAAACCTTTATTATGAGATCACTTAAATTCAAATGCACTGAAGTGCTTATGTGTTTTCTCCACCTATAAATTTTAAAATTTGTTTCCATTATAAAAAGCCGCTTCATGTAATGACAAAAAGCTGCTGGTCTTTCTCCTTACTTTCCTATTTGGTATTAGGCAAACTAAACAGCTTCTCTGCTTAGCATGTACTTTCATCGTCTACTTTGACTAAAACAAACCATAAAGTAGTCCAGGAATTTTGGCCCTTCCTTGTGAAAAGCAGAATAAAAAGCACAGACTTTCTCCTGCAAATGGATCACTGCTGACCGCATCCTGCTCACTCTGACAATTTCCAGTCCTGCTGGACTCTTTGCCCCACAATATGTTTTAATGCCCAGCACACACCCGATGATTAATCCTTCATATCTGTTTCTCATGCATGTCTCCACTGTAGTTAACCTGGTAGTTTTCTGCAATTCTCAGACTTCTCTTTCTTGTTTATATTTCCCTTCCTCCCCCCCACCCCCTATTTTTGGAAGACAGCAGAGAGTGTTCAGTCTTAGCAGCATGCTACTTCTTGGCATGGTGCTTTTTTGGCCTTACTTATGAGTTAACGCCTGTGTCCTGTCTTTGCTTGTTTCTCAGTATACCAGGACAAGAAGGTTTTTTTTTTTAAATCTGTAAGTTAGGTGCTGGGTTAGAGTCACTTCTTTGTTCCCTGGCTCATATGTGCATTATGTATTTCCACTCTCTCCCTTATTCTTCCCTAGACATCTGCAACTGGCCACAATAAGAGCCAGATGCAAGGTTGGCAGGAGCTTTGGTCTGAGACTGTACGAAAGTTTTTATATAATGCACTCACAGCCCTGTAGAACTGCATTGCCAACGACAGATAAAACACCTTTTTTAACTAAACAATTCATTACAAGTAGCCTCAATGATGCACAATTAAAATACTCCATACGAATATTCACTTCTCTCTATATTCCTGTCACTTTTGCTAAAGTGTTTATAACCATCTACTGATCTCTTTCCTGTCCATGTCAGGTGGCTTTTCAGTTTTGCAGTACCTGAGGTTTCCTTAATGTCTCTGACAAGGAATCCAGATCCCCTTCATTTCCTTCCTTAAGAAAAGTTTCATTCCTAGAATCATAGAATCATAGGAAGGTTTGCGTTGGAAGGGACCTTACAGGTCATCTGGTTCCAACTCCCCTGCCACAGTCAGAGATGTCTTCCACTTGAGCAGGTGTCTTCAAAGCCCCAGTCAGCCTGGCTGGGATGGGGCATTCGCAACTTCTCTGGGCAACCTGTCTCACCATCCTCACAGGGAAGGAAGAATGTCATCCTTAGAGCTAATCTAAACCTGCCCTGTTTTAGTTTAAAGCCATTTACCTTGTCTTATTTCTGTAAAAATTCTCTCTTTGGCTTTCTTGTAAGGCATCTGTATGTACTAGGAGGCTACTTCATGGTCTCCCTGTAGCCTTCTTTTCCCCAGGCTTAACAACCCCAGCTCATTCAAACTGTCTTCATAGGAGAGCTGCTCCAACCATCTGATCGTCTTTGCGACCTTGTCTGGACCTGCCCAGGCTTCTCAGGGATCCTTGATATGAGCTGTGTGCTCTACTGTCTTCCATATTTTCTTTTGCACCTTTGGTTAATCCTTGCCTTCCCAATTGCTTTTTCCATAGCATCTCCTAAGAGATGTGATTTGTTGAATGAAGCTCTCAAGTGCTAACATTCTTCATAGCAAAAGAGCTTTTTTATTTTCCAAATGTCTAGCAATACCTATACAGTTGATACACTTACCACAGGAATTCTTTGCTATATCCTAGCAGGGTGGTTTTTCTTTGTTTTGTTTGGGGTTTTTTGTTTGTTTGTTTGTTTCTATTTCTTTTTTTTGTTTTTGTTTTTATTTCTTTTTTTTTCTTTTTTTTGGTTGGTTGGTTGGATTTTTTCTGCCAGACCTTTTGTCTGCCTTCAAAATAGTTCTCAACATTAGAAAAATGCCCTTATGAGTGCAGGGAGGGTCCTCCACAATCTGTTACAAGATTTTTGCACAACAGAGGGTTATAGTATTACACAAACTAGAAACAAATATCCTGACACCATGCTAGTCACTTTCATTAAGATTGAGAAAACTGTTATGAAACAAATCCTGTAGTATCTAGTGGCTGTAGGTTTCTGTAGGACTGCCTTGGTTAAAACTTCGAGGTGCAGCTGCCCATCAACAGCATTTCTTATTTTCCCTGAACATAATTGCCAACATCAGGTGGAAACTGGGGCCGGCCATGGGAGCAGAGAAACAGGTTCTGTGACAGCCCAGGCCCAGATAGAAAGGCCAGGTGTCCCCACAGGATTTTGGGGGCAAAAATCCCTTTGGCAGCGAAATAAATGAGAGATGTGATCTGGTGACCTGAAAAAGAACCACTTTAATAAGAAGGAAAACAGCAGACAGTAAACTGAGCTCAGTACAGGGTGCACCAAAAAAGGTGAGGATCGGAGGGGGGGTTACAATAACTTATATAGGGTAGGATAAGGGTGGAGTCTGAGGGCAGGGAACCAATAGGGAGAGAGGATTAGGAATATGCAAATTATTGCAGCAAAAAGGTAACCAATGGTAACAAGGGGAACTTTCTATTCTCTGTCTAATCTAATCTGGTCTCTAATCTAGTCTCTAGTCTAGTCTAATCTATGTAGGGAGCTTCCATGAGGCTTTGTGGGTGAGATTTCTCTCACCCTGACCAGGGGGATTTTTGCCCATGGCCTTAGCTGGAGGCTTTCTTTGACCCCAACAGGTTCTGTCTGGGGGGAAAAGCCAGAAAAGCTTGAGTTCCAGGAAGTAGTTTTCCTCAATTGCTTAACTGTCCCATTGTTTACTTCTTTCAGGTAGATGGGCTTGAAACCAAGGTTTAGCCTTAACTGTTGATGTCTTGGGTTTGATGGGTGATACCTCATATCACAGGCTGAGAAAAGAATGGTTAGGTTCTTGGGTTATTTCAGTGCTATCAATAACAACAGCAGTCGGAACAGAAGGATGAAGTCAAATAAAAATGAGATCAAAATGTTTCCTAGTAATAAAGACTAAATTATAATTCTATCTTTATATGTTGTAATGTACGCATAACTTGCATTATAAAATAATCACCAAGAGAAAACAACCCATGGAGTAGGCACATATTGACTCGGTGATGGAACTAACATTGACCATCTATAGATCTTTGGGCTTTTCACAGAATATTAGTGCTTGTACATGACAGCTCTCTGGGTCTGTCAAAGAGGCGCATACTTTCCTCAGTGATAAATGAGTTATTAACCAGTTATAACAGTGCTCTTGCTCATGAGCTATATGCAGATCAAACACACTTACATGTTTGCAAATTTGAGCATTTTTCATCTTGTTAAATAAGTATTTCACAAACAAATTTCATCTACAGTTTTCAGTGCTCTTCGTAACTACTACTCCTTTGATTATTTGCTGTTTGCTCCTTCCATTCAGTGAACAAAAACATAAATTACTTTTGATTTGTTCCACCCTCATTCACACTGTCTTCTTAGATTCAGTGTGTATTGTATGAATTCTGTAATGGATATTGATACCTAAATTTACAGGACTTTTCTCTCTTTCTGTGGAAGTTGGCTACATGAGTCAGTCTGTGACAAAGGTTGTGAGATGTTTTGAAGCTTAAAAAGAAATGTAAAAAAGTAGCTTTTGCAAGAACTAATGCTAGCAAGCATATTTTTGTTATCTAATCTTATGTTTCTCTGCTTCTAGAAATACATACGTTTATTGCAATATTGTTCCTATTTCTTTGTATGATTTCTTAGACCTAGAACTTGAGGGGTTTGCATGTGATTCCAGCTTCTGTCCTCTCTTTTTCCTAACTATTCTGTAGGACATATCTACTGCAGAAATTTTACAATCAAACATCTGCTGTACTCAAGAACATTCTCCCAGTTAGTTTACCACTTCAATGTCTGTTCTCCAAAATTTCTGCAAACTATATCCTACCCCAAATTCCAGTCCAGTTCTCATGATAAAACCCAGTTGCCCCTCCCAATCTATTCCCTCTCTACATCTGCTCTAAGCTGCCACACTCTCCTCATGTCCATGAAAAGAAAGGTACTTCAGACAGTAGGGGAAAAATGTTTTGCCATAAAGCACTGTTTTTATGAACAAATTTTTGCATCATGCCATCTATTCCAAGTTTTGGAGGATTTTATCTAAAACAGCTTTAAAAATTACTGTCAAGTCACATTCTTTTTACAACATTTTAGCCTAGGGAGACCAATCATCCCCTGGTGAGACAGTTCGCGTTCTTCAACAAAATGTTCTCCAAGTTCAACTATTTAGCAAGCCTGAGGGAAGAGCCATTAAGGTCAATGACAAATCTTAAATAAGAAATAAAGTAAATAAAATAAAATGCAGTCAGAAAGAAAAGGCAGTTAAAAACACCAGCTCAGCTGAAATCTGGCCAGTACAGCCCAGAGGGCTTCAATGCCAGCTGTAACTGCAATGCAGAGAACAATATTGTCAGGGGATACGTGAAGGCTAAGGAACGACATGTGGAAATTATGAACTAACAGAAGGATGGGAGGTCACTGAGGATCCACCCACCTACTAATGGCAATTATTGATGGGAAACATGCTTAGTCACTTCTGCAGGATTTAGGGATAGGAATGCCAGCATGATGCTTACTCCTAGAGTTTCTTAGACAAAATCGGCTGTTTTCTCCACCTTTACTTTCTGAAGGAAATCAGTCCTTATGTTTCCTTCTACACCTGCCTGCCTCAGACCACTGTGTATGAGTCTATACATGCACAGAGACACTGCAATCATGAAGTAGGTAATGCCACACAGCAGCTGATTTCCACTGCAAGTGGATTCACCAC
The DNA here is from genome assembly GCA_017589585.1 of Phylloscopus whistleri. Lineage (NCBI taxonomy): Eukaryota > Metazoa > Chordata > Aves > Passeriformes > Phylloscopidae > Phylloscopus > Phylloscopus whistleri. The sequence continues at coordinate 430,051 of JADMLD010001058.1, read as the reverse complement.
CCCACAAAGAGGGCAGAAAATTACTCAAGCAGAAGAAACCAACACTTTACTATCATCTTAGGGATCTTCACTGACTTGATGAAGTGTCAAAGCAGTTCCCAAAGCCAGTGTGCAGCAGGTCAGATGCCCTGAGCTCCCACCAGAAAGGTAGGAGGAGAAGCAGGACATGCCCCTAGCCCTTTTGCAGCTGAAGTCCATCCAGCCTGTGGTACCTTAAAATCTGGAGATCTCAGTAAAAGTCAAAAATTCAGGGAAATCTGCTGCAAGATTCTCAGATGCTGCCCACCCCTTTGTGATTTCTGAGAGCAGGAGAGGGGTGTGGATTGCCCCCTCCCAGCATACCTGACACAGGACCACTGGGTCAGGCCAAGGCTCCCCTTGACTCAACATAAAGTTCCTAAGGACAAAGTTACTTACGAGGAGGGATGCTCTGTGTTGGTTCTAAAATCCTGAGAGATCGGAGGGGTGTTAGTGTAAGTCAAAGGCTCTACAAAAACCAGGTCTTTTAGGTAGCTGACACACTGTGGCACCACAGATCAGTGATAGGTTAATTGGAAGTCTTGGGGACAGAAAGTTGTGACAAATGTTGAATGGCTTGGACTAAAGAGCCTGATTGCATTCCTCCAAGCAATGAAAGATTGAAAAGTATCATAACTACTACTTTACAGACCCCTAAAGAGGCTCTTAGTGCTGTTTTAAGAGTCAGTTTGTGATTTCTCAAAAAATATGATCCCACCAGGGCTGTTCTTCTTCCTCCCTTGACACCCACATGTTGTTATAGGTCTTATTTAACAGCATTTATTATTGGGAGACTGCTCAGATATTTAATTACCTGTGAATTCTGACAGTGCTCTCAGCTGAATGAAGAGCCTCTTCACATCCTGACATGGGTCTAGCATTCAAGAGTGCAAACAGAACTGTAAGTCACACCCCTGCTATCAGAGATACATTTCCAGTTGAGGTCATTTACACACCATTATCCCCATGATCATTCTGCTTTGACCTTACATCTTTGCTTCTGCTCACACATCCATGGCTTTCACCAGAACTATAATGTTCTACTGCAGTTCTCCTTAGCACTATTTCCCTAAAGCAGAAGTTTTCTTCCAGCAGGCATTATAATGTCAGTTCACATTTGCAAAAGAACTTAATGTTCAGATTGTACCCACCTGCTTTCCCCAGAAGGAGGAAATCTGTCCAGAGTGAGCAGTCAGTCTCCCTCACTGTAGAAGTTTGCCAGAAGGAGAAAAATGGTTGCATGTGTAGTTTTAAAATTATTCTGTTAGTGATAATTCAAGGATAATTCTGGAAGGGGGCCTGTATTGTAGGAAATGCAAATTAAAGCCAGGTTCTGATCTAACTTGTGTCTTACAGAGAGAAAAGAGAACAGTCATTGAGCTGCCAGGCTTAGACTTGAACACGGTCAGTCAAGAAATAATAGACAAATCTCTGGGGAAACACATTACTCCCATCACTCTGAAATCCACAATCAAGAGCAACCCATTGTATAGTGATATTCATGTGGATGATGACTGGGAGGAGAAGAAAAAAGCCCCTTCCTGGACTGTGCAAGACTATGACAGACAGTCACTGCACTCTAACTTGGCCAGCCACATAAAGGTAATTGACTGTTGTGCTGAGTTTGAGCAAATGAATTGCTGTGAGCTGTGTGGTGCATGCAGAAACCACTGTGCAACCCTCTTGGATCTTTAAGTGGGATTACAAAAGTAAATATGGAGGTATTTTCTGGTACAGACATGACACTAACATGAGTCTGATCAGGAAAGAAGTCTACACATCTGGTGAGACTACAGAATTTAAATTTTACAGTACATGACCTCTGATTAGAGAAACTCTTAAACCATAACACTGTACAACTCAGCTTCCCTGTTTACATAGGGAAGAGCTACAAATGTGGTGCTTAAATACTATATAGTCACTTTAATAACTGTTCATAGCAAAATTCTGATATCAAATTACATATATTTTTTTCAGCCTCATGCACACCATACAGGATCTCGCCTCCCTGTGGGTTGGTACAAATCACTTTTAGGATTACTTTTAGTTTTGGGGGTTTTTTTCTGCTGTTCCAATTTTTGAAAAGGGAGTCAGAGCTGTGTTTATACAATGACATCTCTTCTTGAGAACACAACAAGGTTTGTTCTGGATTTTTAAACAGATTTCAATGGCTGGTGTCCTACTTTTGGTTCCTGGATGAAAAGTGTGGTTTTAATTTTCCCCAGTGGAACATTTGCAGCATCTGGAAAGTAGCACAACCTACATTCAAGTGAAAGTGTCTTGCATATGTGTTGTGATGTCTGAAATTCATTAATCAGTATCTGATGATAGCAAAAATACTTCTGGGTATGATCTAATGAATTCGTGTGTAAAGGAGAGAAACTGATTTCATTTTCTGATTTTTCTTCTAGGAAAATCCTAATGATCTACAGTTCTGGATGGGGGATATTTATACTCCTGGGTATGATACCTTGTTAAAAAAGGAGAGAGAAAAAAAGCATGCAAAATATTGCCGAATCATTCTGCTCACAGTACTAGCCATTTGCATCCTAACTACTGTAATCACACTTAGTGTTTTACTTACTTAGTATAGACAAATGATGATGGAAACTTTTTCCAATAAATATTTTTATTAAACTATTCCCCTCTCTGGTTTTATTTGAATTTCCTTTTTTTTTTTAATCACAAACACAATTTATTTGACATCATTTCTTCAAAACATTCCTGTATGGCAAAAGGAATTGACCCTGCAAAGAGACAAGTATACCAAGCATGGCTGAATGTCTCCTTACAGGTATAATTTAAAAAGAAGTCTCTATCTTTTTTAGTGCCTTTTTTGGACTAGTGATTTAAGTCAGTATGTGTGGTATGTTACATATTGTGTGTATAGAGAACCAGCTGAACATTTCTTATAATAAACATCCTCTTTGTCTTTTTATGATAGCCATTTTTAGAATGTAGAAAAGCATTAGAAAGCATCATTCAAGATATCACAAAGAAATACAAAACGAAAATTAACACATTACTTAGTGACTGAATGCATTGCTGCAATGATGCTGCATCTAGTAAAAGCCAGCCTAAATGCATAAATATTTTCTTACATTTGTCAGAGAAGAAAGACAAAAATTAGATCACTGAGTTTCTATCAAAAAAAAAAAAATCCCTGAGACCTGTGACAAAGTTCTTCCTTCACTAGGTCATCTTCTTTCAACATATAGCATTTCTGTCATCCCAAGAGATGGAGTGGCAATACATATTTTTAAACAAAGTCTGTGGAGTACTATAGTATAAACTAGAATTAATGCTCCTTAAAAATTTTAAGCTTATATAATCAGAATGTGAAAAAGGATTTTTGTAAATTAAAGGAACAAAATGAAATGTTTAGAGCACACAAACAGTTAAAACATCTCAGAATATTTCAGGAGAATCAAACTGTGAGATAAAATGACAAAATAAAAAGCGAGTGAACAAGGAGACAAGAATTTTAAGTAATTATTTCTGTTCTGAAAAGTTACTCTGGGTGCTACAAACCCTTTATAACTCTGCATTTGGTATTTAAGGTACTATGAATACTATTGAGATAGGGATTTTCCTTTTGAAAGAGGATATCACAGATGCACAGAATCTGGAAAGTTGAGGTTATACCAGGTTTGCTTCTTGTCCCATAGAATGTGCATTGGATTAGTCAGAAATAGAAAAAAGTTAGAAGGTTTGTACTGTCCCCTCTGAAATCTAGAATATGCCCTACTTATAGCAGGTTTATTGTGCTTTAACTCATGTCAAGAAGAGTTCGTCTTCAGACAAACGAATTTCATTCCTTCCTTCTCATCTAGTCCATGATTGATTCTTGTGTATGCTGTAACTTGGACCCTGCTCTAGCTTGTGCTGTAATTAGTTTGAAGATTCAACCTAAAAAAGTTCAAGCTAACAAAGCTTACTGCTTTAATCTGGTGTGCAGACAACAGCAAAAGAGTAGTAGCATTTACATGCATGTGCATAAGATTAGTATCCCTGTTACAAAATTGGACGTTGCTGTAAATGTACAAGGGAACTCAGTCTCCTGCCTTCCTGCAGTTTCAGTGCAGATGAGGTTTCTTGTCTGAAAGATCAGATCCATTCAGTTCACGAAAGTAAGAGCTTGGGAGTATTTTACAAGACTAATGGCTGACATTGTGAAGTAACTACTCACACTGAACCAACAATACTTGACTTTTTTCCAGCCCAAGTACATTTGCTTTAAGTGCATTGCATATAATGCAGAGACGTATTTTGTAAATTATTGAGGCCTGCAGGCTGGAAGCCTAAAAGCAAAGAGCTCTGTAATTTCCAGGAAAACAGCCAATAATGCGAGTTTCTCAACTGCATTACTCGGCGAGGGCTTAGCTGAAAGGATAAAGCCGTTTTCTCCACAAGTTTACTACGGGCTCTTTCAGTCCGATTTCACTGCTGTCACCTAGCGGACAGCCAGCAAAGAGGAAAAACGTGTCAGGCGGGAAGACGCAGGTTTGGACTAATTTTTTTTTTTTTTTTTTACCATGTCATGTTTCTCCTTGGTGCGGGGGAAGGGCATTGGATTTTATTTCCTTTGCTCCCGGAGCGCGGCGGCGATGCGGGTTGCGGGTTCCTTTGGTGACCCCTCGCGGCGGAGCGCGGCGGGCGGAGCGACTCCGCGGCCCCAGCGCATTCCCGGGAAGCTGCGCAGCCTGCCGGGTGCCCGCAGGGAAGCGAAGGCTTCTCCGTGCCCTCCGGGAGCGTCTGCCCGCCCGTGATGGAAGGAGCTTGCTGCTGCGCCCCTCGGAGAGCACTCTCGTGGGGAGAGCCCATTGTCTGTATAAACGCGAACTGTGCTCTTGGCAATGGCAAAATAAACAACACTTGAGTGCTGTGAGAGGAACCAACCAGCTCAACAGCCTGCGAGACAAAGACTTTTCTTCAGAGTGGTGGAGCCTCGGGATCCTTTGTACGATGTGCTAACTCTAAAATCAATAAATTAGACACCCCTCCTTTAACCATTTGATGCAGTATTACTTGGCATATCTTGCAGAAAAAAAAAAAAAATTGGTTGATAGACATTGCTGTGTGTTGTTTCTTTTGTCGTGAGTTTTTTGCTTTTGTTGATTTGGGTAGTTTGGGGTAGTTTTAATTCATTAGTGACAGAGACTGAAGAAGAAGTCATCAGACAACATTAATAATAAACTAGCATCAGTATTGGTGTTTGGAGAACAGAGTGCTTAGTGTATTCCAAAAGTGCTTAAACAACTATAAGAAAAGGAAGCTCAGGGGGGCCTTGTCGCTCTCTACAGCCACATGAAAAGAAGTTGTAGAGATGTGAGGGCCTCTTTTCCCAGATAGCAAATGACAGAACAAGAGGAAACAGCCTCAAGTTGTGCCAGGAAAGGTTTGGAATGGATATTATAAAAAAACTCTTCACTGAAATGGTTGTCATGCACTGAAACAGGTTGCCCATAGAAGTGATGGAGTCACCACCTAAGGAAGTGTTCAAGAAACATATGGACATGGTTTGTATGGACGTACTTTAGTGGTGATTACAGTGGTGCTGGTTTAAGAGCTGGCACTGATTATCTTAGAGGTATTTTCCAACCTTAATCATTATATGATACCATGAAAAAGACTCTACTAGGTAAGTTTCCGGTAAGTAATCCCTGTGATCTACATTCACTGGTCTCTTCCTACCCTAAGAGCCCACTTATACATATAATTTCACACTTTCACAGAATCACAGAATGTGCTGAATTGGAAGGGGCCCATCAGGATCATCAACTCCCACTCCTGGCCCTGCACAGGACATCCCAAGAACCTCACTATGTGCCTGAGACTACTGTCCAAATGCTTCATGGATGCTGTGATGTTTCCTGTGGAGCCTATTCCAGCGCCCGATCTCTCCCTGGATGAAAAACCTTTTCCTGGCAATCTAAACCTCCTCTCATTCAGCTTCATTCCATTTCTTCAAGTCCTGTCACTGGTCACAAGAGTGAAGGGATTGGTGCCTATTCCTCTGTTTCACCCTCTGTGGATGTTGAAGACCTCATTGAGGTCTCCCCTCAGTCTCCCCCAGGCTGAACAGACCAACTGACCTCAGCCACTCCTTGTAAGTCTTCCCCTCCAGACCCTTGACTATTCTCACAGCCCTCCTTCTGGTGCTTTCCGATAGCTTAATGTCTTTTTTATATTGTGGCACCCAAAACTGCCCCCAGCACTCGAGGTGAGGCAGCCCCAGTGCAGAGCAGAGTGGGACAGCATCTCTACTGTCTCTCACTGAAAAGTCAGGAAGGTCTGCCACAAACTTCCCTACCCAAGTCCCACTGAATAGTTCAGAGATATTTTGGGCAGATCAGACTGCTGAATACACTCGAAGGATGTATGTGGTTATGCTCCTGTAAGTTGAGTAGTTGACTGAAATACAAATTTATGGGGGATCTAATCAGCCATCAGACAGCCATCCAGCAAAACAAATGAAAATGCTTCTGTCAACTATATTCTTATGTGGTTTTACTGGTTAGAAGATGCATCTAGATTTGAAAAGTTAAGAGTAGCAGTTACCTGATGTAAAAAGTGACAGGTGTAAGATAAAGTGTGTTATCTCTTTGTTGCACAAGACAAATTGTAAAAGATTTTAGCGCCTAGTATTTTAAGTGGATTACACTTTTTGATTTAACAACTTATTCGAGCACTTACTTGGATATAGCTTCTTTTGTGAAAAATGCCTTTAGAATTATCTTTTTTTCTCTTCTTTTCTTTTCTTTTTTTTTTTCTTTCTTTCTTCTTTCTTTTATTTATTTTTTTTCAATTTCCTTAATTAGACTTACTTTGTGGAAGTTCTGCTGGGGCCTTACCTGCACAGTCATAACCTGTTTATTTGCAAACCTGATTATTCGCATTCTGGAGAAATGCATTACTGAATGCAGGAAAGACTCCTGTGTCTGTGAGATCCTGCTTGTATTGAAAGGCTTTCTCTGTTCTCTTATTTCCCATGATATTGATTTGGACACAAGACACTGCTACACCCTTATTCAGGTACCTGGATTCATAGGTAGGAACATGACATGTACCATGGTTCAATTAATTTCTCAGCAATCTGGTGGCACTGCAAACTCAAGAGTTGTAAGTCAAGTTTGATAGGCCTGTCCCCACTTAGAGTCCATTGTCTGAAAGGACAACAAAACAATGGTAGAGAAAAATACATTTCTTCATGTAAGAAGAAATACGTAAGTCCATGAATCTAAATCTGTAAAAGATTTAACGTGCAAGATTTGGGATTTGTGGGAGAATTGTATACTCTCCTCCTCTGCAAACAAAAACACATTCCAAGCAAATTTCTGCTGAAGAACAGATGAAGTTCAAGGTTGAGCTAAGGTGGAATTTGAAAGAACATGTACTTTAGGTAAGCAGCTTTTGACCTGATTCCTCTGTTCCTCTTCATTTCCTCCTTTTGCAGCTGTTTCTTGGTGAGCTTCTCCAAGTACTTGAAAGGATTTTCTAGTCACGGAAGCTGACTTTGGCAATCTTTGCAACTGGAAACTTGTTGCAATGATCCTGATATGGCTAAAAGCTGATCATGGGTCACTGAATCGAAGAGTCAGAATATTCAGTTACAAATTACATATTGTTAAGTGTCCTTTTCCTCACCAGACCTTTTGTAAGTCATCTGGTTGTGGAAAAAACTCTCCTCTGATATATTACATTTTATTAAGGCAACCCAGCAACAAAAATCCTGTACACAATTATATTTTCAACGCATTATTGTAACCAGTTGGCAGGCAATTTTTAAGCTGAGAGAGAAGAATGGTTAATTCATAGCAGCATGACTTGCTATGTCATTTTCATGAAAACACACAGATCTTGTGTTGGTGTGCATTATTTTTTCCATCTATGTATTTAGCTTCATAGACAACCCAGTATATGAACCAGCCTTCCTGAAGAGGGCTTGTTTCTCTCTGGGGTTTCCTCTGTGTTGATTGTGCTCCTTTTGGAAATTCTCCAATAGACCACTCTCAGCTCAGAAATCAATTTGCTGCAGCTGCTGTAGTAAATTGAAACTCATGTAGCTGTAAGTGGGTTCATCTGTGGGAATTCTTGTTGCCTGTGGTAAGGTTAGTCTTCTTGGAGGAAGCGTTGTGGAGTTAAGGTGGAAGGCAGAAAGTTTTATGGCAGCACAGTTATTGTTCAACACACAGCACAAATCTACTGAGTACTGGGCTTATTTGCTTCAAATTTGGCAGACTGCTGTTTTTAGTACCTGTGGGTGTGTATGCCTGTTCTGCCTTCAAAGCTGCTTTTCTCTAGGCACAACTGAATACTGAAAACACACATACAAGCATGAATGCTGAAGTAGTTTTTTTGTTCAGCTGTTTGGGTCGCTCTTCTAAATGCCTTAGTCCTCTCTCAAAAAGGGAAGTGATAAAGATAGTGGAAATAACAGGGGATGGTTTTGTTGTGGGAGGTGTTTGCTTTTGCTCAAAGTCTGATTCTTCTTTTCAATACCCACATATGCTCTTTTATTTTCTGAACTGTAAGAATTATAACATTTTGAAACTGCTTGGGATATAAAATAATCTGGAAACAGAAGCCATTAGTGAATAATGTTCTGTGTGTGACTACCCCTGCTGGCGAATTGCTAAAGGAGAGACTGTGTGCCTCATAAAAGTAGCTTTTAGGCTAAAATGAGCACAGGGCATTCAATCCTTAAATTTGCATTAGTTCTCTGGCTTTTTAATGAGCAATGCCATAAATATTGTCTCAGCTCATTGAGATGTCAGCTGAACAAAGTGTTAGTAAACTGGCATGTGTGTAATTTGAATAGTTGAGGGCCTAAATTTTTATTTTTACTTCCATTTTTTAAATGCCTGTTTCTTAATATAAACTGCATCAAGTTTCAGAATCATTTGCGGGGAAAAAAAGAATTAAGTAAGGAATCTGGAAGCTCTATTTCGTCTGAAATGGTATGTATTGCTCTAAAGGTCTGACAAGTTATTGCACCCCATAAACACTTCTGAAATGCCTGCAATATTAAGTTACCATAGAGCACAGTTTATAGAGACTGTTTAAAAATAAAATAACGAGAAATGGAATGGAAAACCTCCTAATTTGTTAAGATTAAGCTGAGGATAAAGAGAAAGCTATGACATTAAATCAGGCTTTGTCCCTGATTGAAATGTGACATAGAAAGTATACTTAGGACAAGAATAAATCCTGGGCAAGGCATTTAGAATTGAATGAGCTGATTCAACAGTATCTCTGGCTTTTTACTTATGGGTTAAAATATTAAATATTAGAAGTAAGTAAGTTGGAAATGTAAGTTCATGCAAAGCTCAAAGCTAGAGAAAAATGGGTTCTCCAGGCAAATGGAGTAGAGATATTGTTTGCAGCCTGGAAGGCAGTGTGTTAAATTGGCAAGTTGTTAAATCCCGAGGCAGTAGAAAACAAGTGAGTAAAAGGGTTTATAGCAGTAATGTTGTGTGGAAATGAATGTTGCAATACACTGGAAACTGTCAAGGGAGAGAAAAATTCACTAAGGGCCTAAATGCATGTCTGACCTTGAAGTGAGAAATCCACTTCTTTGGGTGTTTTTTGACAAAAATAAAGGCATTTGATGGTAGGATCTGTACAGTGAAATCCATTGAATTTTACCTTAGTGACTACACTTAAGAGTACCTGCCATGGTGAGATGCTTTCCCCAGCGCTGTGTTCATACCACCACAACAAGTGAGGAGTCAGTGAGAGTGTTTTCAGAAGGCAATTCTACCATCAGAAAGACTGCTTCCATTCCAAGTGAGATCTCCTTCCATTACAGTGGATTATTCTCTGCACTCCTGAGTTTGGACACAACAACTGTGATGATGGCTCAGCCAGATGCTGCCATTGTGCCTGACCTTCCTCTCTCTGCATCCTGGCAGCAAGCAGCTATTACTGACCTTTCCATTTGTTTGACACCTGTAACATTTCTTGGATCCCCAGTTGTACACCTCTTGCTCCAGGCATGCTCTTCTGTGTATTTTCAGTCCTGAATTACGCAGAGGTCTGTAAAGCTGCATTTGTCGTGCGGCTTTGAGCTGGCTCTGTTGAGGGCATGTAGGGGAATGGGCACCCTGCCTGTCACACAGGCAGTTCAGACAAGGAGCTGGACCCTGAAGCATCTCAGTAGGCTGTACTGGCTACCTGGGGAGTGGAGCAGCTCTGCAACTGGGGCAAACCAGGCAGACAACATTGACGACTTCTGCTGGCTCCCACTGAAACTTCTTGTGGGATCATTTCACTCTGGAGAGATGATCCTGTCTTCTAATGAAAAAGATCCTCCCCACTTTCTCCTCTGCAAATGTCTTAACATGTTATGACTGGGGGTTGAATACTTGCTGAAAATAAAACTTCTTTCTGCTGTTCTTTTCTTAATCCATTTTAACTTCATTATTCAGAATGGCGATGTGGACCATAAATGTGAGATACAGTGACAGCTCACCAAAATTATGGGTATTTCTGGGAATTATCAGGAGTTCCTTAGTATCCAAAATCAGTTTCAAACCTAGTAATTAAGTTAACTGCTGCTGCATGCTTATGAAGTGTTAAAGAACAAGCTGTTACTGATGATTTCAACTGGAGAAACTTGTTGATAGATGAGATGATGAGGAAGCCATCCATTATAAAGTTGGGCAAACCAAAGAGACCGAAATTCTGTCACTAGTAGCACAGTGGTATATTGCACTTGATTGACAAGTACTAAAGTCCAGGAGGCCTTCCCTGCCTGCTCTCTATTGGAAGATGTGCTTCCAGCTATACCTTTAAAACTTGGTAACAGTAAGAGGCATGTCTTAAGGATTCATTCTAATGAATCTGAATAATATCCTCTTCAAAAAAAGGTTCAATGGCTTAGGATTTTGTAATTTTTTGCTTTCATACATGGCATTCAGAGAGGATGTCAGGATGCCTTGAAAGTTGTTCTTTGTAACATCAGCAGTGTTGTTAGACAAATCCTCCTTTTATAGTACAGTTATGAGATTCTTTTCAACTTTCTTTTCTGACACGAAGTTAGTTCCTGCTGATCCATCCTGGTTATATCTGTATATACTAACATTATATTTGGTTATCTGGCACAGTTCAAGTTTATGGAGCTAGCTACATCCACAGCTTGCTTCTAGCTAGATCCACAGCTTGCTTCCAGCCAGTTTCCATTAAGCTTCAAAATAAATCAGTATATTTTTGCAGCTCCCTCTGACATATTCTTAAGTGCGCCATATTTACACCACAGGCAATGCAATGCTCTCTGGAGACTGTCTTGCCACATTGAGCTATTTCAGCCAGTGTCATATCATCTGCAAGAAAACTGCACCAGCAACTACATCAGAGTCATGCTTTGCATTAGGGCCAGGGACCTCAAAAAGTGGCCATTACACATTTAAATAAACAGATTTTAAAATGAATGAGTAAAGACTGACGAAAGCAGGTAGACTCTGAAATATGATGCTCTCAGAGGCAGGATGCAGATGACCACGTGCTGTTAAGCAACAGTCCTGGGCTGCTTTAAGAAGTGGGAAGCTAGGAACTCCTGGGGAGTTGGTGGCTGTCACTAAACCATCACTCAGCTCCTGGGTGAGCAGATCCTACTCCTGAGGAACACAGCAGGAGCTGAGAGCTGCCTTACATAGAGACACTGGCCTAAATTATCAAATCACCATGCTGCTTCTGACAAAAAAACCAGTAGCTGGTTTCTACTAAAAAAAATAAAATTCCTTGCTCTCTGTAAAGAGGTGAATAATTTTGACTCATCTTGCACATCATTTCTTCAATGTGGTAATGTTAAAATGAGTTACTATCTATTTCGGAAAAAGAAAGTGGAGAAAGTTCTCAGTAAATGTTGGTCATAAACAAAAATTTTGTTCTATTTTAATTATGTTTGCAGAATATGCCCAAAACCTAGATGATGATGATGATGATGATGAAGATTATTATTATTATTATTATTATTATTATTATTATTATTAATTAGCAAGTAGAAGTAGATGGCTTTGACTTTTAACTTTTAACCTGGTTCTGTTTTCTAAGTTCTCCTGTTTTGGAGTTTCAAATGAAATGAAAAAAAAGAAAAGAAGAGTTAAGACTTTATATGTTGGTTCTATAAGGTAAATGACCATAACAACTATGCAATATAATTGCAGGTTTGGGGTCTAGTTCACAAATAGTTCTTTTCTTCCAGAGAACATGAACACATCAAAGCAGTCAAAAAGCTCTATTATGTAAGTACATTTTTTATGATGTAACATAAATTTGCTTTCTGATTAGGGTAACTTCTCCATCTACAGCTAGAATGCTCAGATGCCAATTTATATTTAAATAAAAGGTGAGGTCTTCAGCAAACATCTATTCCCTTGATGAAAATACTGGCAAACCAGGATAAGTGTGATTACTGTTGTATTGTATAATGCCTTAAAACCTATTACTTTATGTTTAAAAACTTATGTTTTTCTTCAAAGTTTACTTTGATACTTTTTTTTTGGAAGTAGAAATAACTGAAGAACCAGGAAGAAAAATGCTTATCATTAATTTTGGAGGGTTGAGCTTTGATAGTATCTTTCCATTATTTTCATTTAAAAAGCACCAAAAATAAGCCCTCAACAAAATAATTTAACTATGCTCTTGTAAATTGAACTGTGTTTTGGTACAAAGTGCACACAGGCGAAACTTACTGCTAATACAAGCTACAGATACAAACCCAATGCTTTTCTCCTAAGACAACATAACATTGCACCCTGGAAATAAAATTAATAATAATAATACTAATACTAATACTACTACTACTACTACTACTAATAATAATAAAAACCCACAAGTTTTTTTGTGGCTTTCCTTTAGGAGATTGCTGTTAAAATGCATTATTGCAGTCATCACACTTGTCACCTAGATATCTAGACAAATGGCATTCAAGGAAGATAACTTTTTAGAAAGAATTCATTGCTGTAAGTGTGCCAGCAAATGCTTGCTAAGAAATCAAAACTAGGGCATTTTATTGCACAGGCTTAGAGAGTGGTGTGTACAGCACTGACAAGGCAGAACATCCTCAGCTCTTTTTAAGCTTTCACATAATAGGAAATTGCTGTATTTGCTTCAGGTCTTTCTCTCTGGAAGCCATAGTTAAGCAAATGATGAGATTTTAAAAACTGAAGTTTAAACTTTAAACCAGTTTAACACTGGTCCTGTTTTGTTTTTGTAGAACCTCACCAAACTTGCTAGTATGAGAGGTAACTTCTGGTTTTACAGCAGCAACCCATTTCTCCGAGCATCCTAGACTTCACTTTAGCAATATCTAAATCCCCTAAGTGTTCTCACTGATGTCTTCCTGCCTGATTCTATACAGAATTGTTATGTCTTTGGTGCTGACTGTGTTATCAACCAGTTCAAAAATAGTCTCCTCAGTTAAAATTAATGAAAAATAGGATGGCATTTTAAAAGAAAGATATAATGAGTGTTCACATACCTGCCCTCTGACCTGCTCAGCATCACTGCTTTTTCTGTACCTATACAAGAAGTTCTTGTTACTCTGATTCCTGCTGTTATCCTGCATAATATTAGTCCCTGGATACTTTATTAAATTTTCAGTCTTGCTTTCAGTACTTATTTTTCACATTCTACATACTTCTTTCTTTTATTTAAGGCACTAGAAATGTAAAATTCAGTGAGATTGGTTCAGTTGTTGCACTTACCAATGGGCGCACTATAAATGCACACAACGAGAATTTCTCTTAGTGCTGGCACTGTTTCTTTGAGAAACCACTTCTTTGCTTCCTTTAAAACCCAAGGGATTTTTGCATGGCAGTGCTCTAAACTTACTCATGCCTGCCCATTCTGTAATGTATCGTTCTGCTGAAAACTGGTGTCAATGATGAACTCCTTTCTAAGAATATGCCCCCCATGCTAGCCTCAGCCTCATTGAAAATGAGGCGTTGAAAAGGAGACTCTTTTCTTGTGTTGGATCTGTCAGCTACTGTTTAAACATAAAGCAGCATGCTGAGCACTCTTCAGTGTGAAAAGGCTTTCAAATACAATTCTGAAAACAGAAGAGATGAATCATTGAGTGCTTTGAAGGTGAAGATAAGACTTTTTTCCCATGTCCCTGGTTTAAAAGAGTGAAGCTAAATAAATGGAAGAGAATGGCAAATTTTAGATCTTCAATAAAATCTATAATTTTCTGCCTGACACTGCAAGAGACAGATAAGGAATATTCTGACTCCCCTCTGCTCAGGAAATTGAACTTAGGGAAAAGGCAAGAATATGAGAAGAGTTGAGGTCTGAACATTTACATCAGAATAGGGAGGTCAATCTGTAGAAAATGTTATCTACCAAATAAATTCTGCAGCCTTATGCTGCTTGGGAAACTCTACTTTCAGGATAGTAGCAGGAATCTTGATGTGTGCTTGACAGAGGAAAATGCTTATAAGCTGTATTTACCAAATATCACTGTTTTGATATATTAATCACGTTTTTGTACCATGGCAGAAGAGGCAAATGACAGGGCATAGTTTTATTGGATATGGTCTTATATTTCACTAGCTGCTGAATAGCTGAAATCTGTTTAAAATATTATTGAGAGAGAATAATTAGTTAGCTAAATAATATAAGTTCTAGTGTTAAAATTCCTAGTGGTGCTTACTTGAATAAAAGGAGCCAGAGACAAGAATTAGTGACATACATACAGCAAGGACAAAGAAATGCCAATTCCTTGCTTTTTCATTTAAAATTACTGATAAAATAAAGACAAATACAGTTAATAATAGGTTTGAACCACTAATTTAATAAAAAAAATCTTTAGTTAATGATATCAAATGTTTACTGTCCATGTCCCAGGCATAGGGAGGAATGGGGTTGTCTCCCCTCCTCAAATGTTTTTGTGTTGTACTACACAGCTATGCCTTCAGGTCTATCTCCAGTCTTTCCAAGTTTGGTTTAGTTGGTTGCTGGCTTCTTCTTTCCTTCTCTCCTGCTTCATAAAAGATTATAGTGATAAAAATGATAGAGGGTATGTTTTAATGGCCACAGCAGTCAGTCTTACCAGTCCGGCCAAAACGAGCAGTGCATGCCCTTCTGCTAAACTCTTTGTGGCTGTTTCCTTTGGGTGATATGATGGTATCTCTTCATATCAGTCCTGTTTCAGCCATGTGGAAAGAACTATACATAATGGAAGAGGTGGAATATACAACTTGAGGAATTCCTAGGTCCTTCATGTATTAATTAAGAATAATTGGCAATTTATTCTCCTTGCCCCAGGGGAACTTTCATGTCTTTGTCTGAATAGCACTCAGCAGATCTTAACAGCCTCTTCCGTGGCTGCCACGTATGCCATAGCAGCTTGGAGGCACAAGGCATATGAAATTGTTCCCTAATATAAATGAAATGAAAATTCATCAGGATCAGCCTGCTGCCATCAACCTGGCGTCATCCAGCCTGGAAGGATTGGTTCCCATGTGGGACAGGAGCCTGACTAACTAGCCTACCTTTAAAATCTGAAGTCTTTTTTACTTTATGTAGATTTTGCATAGACACAGTTCTTGGAGACAACCATAGTCAGGATAATACAAAAGAAAGTAAGACACATATGCTTATTTTATCATCTGAGAAATTCATCCATGTTTGTCTTACGATCATCTGAAATTTCAGACACCCATGAGAAAATTTCTCATAGAAACTTGTGGCATGAGACTGTAAATCTGTAAATTTTCTGCACTCGTACCTCAAGGCCACAATCTAAATTGATAAGCATCCTGAGTCCTGGATATTTTCTGCAATTTGTTACATGCTGATGCTCATCAGTGTTGTAAATGCCAGTTCCCCAACAAGCAAACCTTTCCTTTGCAAACGTTGCATGAAATGCAAGTAGCTATGCGAGCAGTGGGATTTTGTAAAGCAAATTTGCCAGACTTCATGCTTGATGTCTTTGCCCTGAGAATGTTAAGTTGCTAAATGCATATCAGTCACAAATTGAATTTCATAGTTTCTCTTCACTATAGCCACTCTTAATTGTAAAAATACATTCAACTGGTAAGCTATATTTTGAGCAACAATCGAATGTGTTTAGGCATAAGAAAATCATTAACGTTCTTATTAAAAAAAAAAAGTTAAAATGGACATAACTTCAAGCACTTTAGCTCCATAATCACAACAAGCTTAATTCCTCCATTAGTGACTTGGGGACAGTGCATTTAAATGCAAACCTGTACTTTTACTTTGTAGCATCTCTTAAAATATATCCATTTTAAAGCACAATCCTGCAGTGCTGTCTTTATGTACAAAGTTAACATTTTATAATTTTTGTTTTGAGACTTCTAGTTTAACTATCCTAGTTCTATTAGAGTAGCTTCCATGCTAAAAAAAATATGTTCTGCTGAATTTGGGCCACCATGTACTGGGTAACTGAGTAGGGAAAATATGACACAAACTGCTCATTGAATAAGTGAAATGATAGAAAGGAAATCAGGGATGATTCTTTTTTCAGCTGTGGGGTTCTCTTCAGCCAAGTGAAGGTTTCCAATCTCCTATTTGTATAATAAGTGAACAGTGCTAGTAAAAATTATGATGTATATATTTTATATGATGTACTTTTAAAACAGAGCAATGGTTTTCCTGTAGAAATTTGTTGAATAGATTTTGTGGTTGATATTTCATGTACATATTTTTTATTCATAGAAATATCATATATTTTAAATCTAAAAAGTGCTTTCTTTCAATTGCTTTAAGTTTTGGTGGGTTGCTTGTTGGTTAGTTTGTTTTTTTTAATTTTTGAATACAATCATAGAAAGGTAAAACAAAAATCCAACTTTTTCATTGGGAAATCTCTTATGCCTCTTAGAAGATTTGTTTGTTTCATTCATTCATTCATTCATTCTTTCTTTCTTTCTTTCTTTGTATG
The DNA here is from genome assembly GCA_017589585.1 of Phylloscopus whistleri. Classification (NCBI taxonomy): domain Eukaryota; kingdom Metazoa; phylum Chordata; class Aves; order Passeriformes; family Phylloscopidae; genus Phylloscopus; species Phylloscopus whistleri. The sequence goes on along the minus strand of JADMLD010001058.1, from coordinate 413,124 downwards.
TGTTTCCCCTCAAAATTCTAGATTCTCTGAACAAAATACTTCATACAAATTAGTTATTACTTTTAACAAAGATATAATTATTCTGGAAAAACTTCTGCTATCAAGAGATATCTACTCTTTGCACAATGTATTGCAGCTACATAGGGCAGAAACAAGCAGGTAAAAGATAATTTTTCATAACTGTGATAGCATTTTCAGCAAATAAATCAAAAAGCAAGTAGAAAAGCTGCTTCTTTTAATGTATTTTTCTAATAAAAGGTATAAAATAAAACAGTGTAATAATAACTTGGTCCTGAAGACATTATGTGATAGTTTGAATTATAATGAAATGCTGCCAGAAACCATCTGATGGCAACCATGGTGTGTTTTCACAAGGTGGCACTCCTCATATTGTGCATGTGTATTTTCCTCAACCAACATCTAATAAGGCTCCCAGTGTAGCTGTAAAAGAACCTACCTGTGTTCAAATCAAGAAAGCATAAGAAAGGTCTCAGGCATAAACAAGATTTCGAGCCCATTCCAAGGCTTGGTGAAATCAATAAGCAGCTTTCTAATGTCTTTGATAGGAATTTAATATTTTTTTATCCTGCCAGACTTTCTAATCCCCTGTGTGATTAGCTACACCAGACAACATATTAAACTTCTCAGGAAGAATAATCTCATAATTCTTAGTTCTCATCTGGGTTTTTAGAAATCTTAGTATGAGTATAATACACTCATCTAGTAATAAGAACAAGAAGCTGACACATCCTACCAAATTCAATGGGGCGGCTTCTTCATAGATTCAGAATACTGACTGAAAGAGTGGATTCTAATCAAAATTCTTCATATTTTGCTCTCTTAATGTTATGTATAATTCTTTATATTCTTAATTCAGACTTTGGAAATTTGTCTCTAGGATCAGGAGGGAAAAGTGACATAATATACGAAAGAAATATTTTTCCTGGCTTTACATAACACTTGCAAAATAATGTTATTGCAATGTTGAATGAAGAGTGTGAGTCTTGTAAGTATCATTATTTGACCTTCATCCAGACATTTCAAGTTGCAGACTAGAAGGATATTCCATTAGGTGACTTTGATGTCAAATCTCAGTAAAAGTCATATTTGAGTAAAATTCCTACTTGGAATTTTAAAATTTGGAAAAAATGTTGTTTGTTTTCAGCTTGTTTATAACCTCTTCAACAGTTCTTAAAACAGGATTACATAAACGCATGAAACCAACACGCCTAAGATCAGACTTCTGACCATACGGTTCTCTCCTAGTTTTACCTTTTGAGATGTCACATGGTTCATTGACACTGGATGTTGGAAGAGGGGATGTGCATGTGTTTTTTGTCACTTTTGTTTTGGTTGATTTATAACGAAAGATAATTACTCAGTTCTTCCTCTGGGTGCAATAGCTGTTCATGTCTGTAGACATCCTGTTATTTCCTTTCCAGAGTTTTCTTCTGAGTGGATTTTTTTTTTAAACTTAATTTAGATTTTTATTTACTTTGCCAGAATTTTCTTTTCAAATTGCTTGAGCAGCCTTAAAGCAGTGACCTCTACCTTCCCCAAACCACACAACACAGCATGTCACACAGCTTCCCGGCATGAATTGCTGCAGTCTGAAGATTAACCAGTAAGGTATTTGTGTACGTAGGATGCAGATATTGCTATTAGAAATTAATCTTCTATTTTACATTCTCTTCTTTTCCAAGGAGGAAAATGAAAAAAGACCTCTTGTGGCCAGGTTAATCAAATGGTGCTACTACCTTTGGTAGTGAAACAATTAGTAAAAGCTACTACAACTAAAACTTTTTCAGTCTTATGAACTTATTTTACAATTTCAAAAGAAAAGACTACACCTATTTTCCTACTGCAGATATTGCAGTAGTTATGTTAAGCAAGAAATATTTTTAGTTGCAATCTTGATGTTCCTCCATACAGGCTGTTCTCAGAGTGCATGGAGGATGTGTTTGCTGAGGTCTTTAAAAGAGAAATTTTCTGTTGTGTTCCTTACAGCTGTAGCCACCTCTTTACCAGGATTGATGTACAGTGCATTTCTGTCTACCCTAAGCATTTGGCGCCACAACATTTTGCTGACTTTCTTTCAAATGGCAACTTTACTGACTTTCTTTTAATACTTTCATCTCTCGTTAGAGTAGTAGGCAATAATGTGTACAAATACAATAATGTATACAAAATGTGTATAAATACAATAATGTATACAATAATGTATACAAAATGTGTATAAATCTGTTTAAACCACTTGACACTAGAACTTCCATTCTAGTCCATGGCTAGGGGGGTACCTGAGAAGGAAGATAGTAAATTCTGCTGTCCATCCCTTTGAACCTTTTAGTGTATCCCACATAGAGGTGGGAGCTATATATGGAGGTCTTTTATTCATAAAAGAGAGTGATTTTGTCTTATTTATTTCTCTTCTGAGAAGGAGAACAACTACAAAGTAGAGACAAGATAAACAGTTTGAAATATAAGTAAAATAAAGCAGGTTGAATAAATTTTCGTATAAATTACCCATGTAAACTTTTGTGTTATAATATTTTTTATAAATAAGGAGAAAATGTTAAATCTAAACAGATTTTCAGATTTCCCAGCATAGTCTATCATATTGTTTAATTTTGTGAAAAATGACGTTTCACCTTTTTATATTAATTTAAAAGTTTAATAAAAATTAAATAAAAATAGACAATTAGGAGACAGAAGAAGAGAGCGACTCAGCTGAGGATGTAAACCAACACACCACCCATTCCAGATTTTTTGGTATTTAAGAATCTCTGTGTTACATATTTAAAAGAGACTAACGCATATTTAAACATCTGTTTTCTTTATTGGTTTCAAGGGTTCCCAAGTATGCAGTTTTTTTATCTGTGCATGACGCCTTTTAGCTGGGCTAGGTGTCATAAATCCTTCTTGGCCATAAAAGGTTCAATTATTTTTTATCAGCAATCTTCTTTCACAGGAATGCAGGATGATTCCCTCCTGCATTTTGGCCTGGTCAATTCAGATGTTACAAATTAAAAAATCTTAGTCTTTTGTTTTTACACTATGTTACAATTAGAAAATATATCTTCATCACATTTTTAAATTTCATAAATAAAAGGAAATACAGTACAACCTTCTTACATTATATGTATAACATTCATCTCAATATTTACAAAAAGCCAACTCCAAAATATGCATTTATAACAATTTTGTTTTTATTTAATTTGAGTATGAAGCTCCACACTTTTCTTTAATTAAATTGCAGATGGTGTAGTTCGATCGTTCTCCCCAAATGAAAGATGGGTTTAGTAATGGTTGATGTTGCAAAATCACCTTGAATCTAAAATTTTAATTACTGATGGATTTTCAGAACTGCAAATAATTCTAGCAGATACAAAGGTTTTGGTTTTAGTAATAGCTGTTGCCCTTCACTGTTCTCGATCTGGAACAGGACCGAATGTATGAGCATCACAACTGGCTCTGTGGACAGTAGTGAAGGAGCAAGATACTGCAGTTGGCCTCCTGCTGCACTAGCCGTGATTTCTCTGCAAGGAAATTCTGGTAAGACTGTGTTGGGGGTTAGGTTTATTCCTTTTGTTTCTTTCTCTCATGGAATTTGTCCCATCTGTTGCTAAGAAACAATAATTACCGATACTTAAGAGAAAAGAAGATGTGGCTGGGGGAAGGGTAAGGGTGCAGCTGGGTCCTCTCTTTACCTGGGTAGTTTTCTCTTTGGAAGGGTAAAGATACCACGGTGAGGGGCTGGGCTCGGCTCCTCTCCCTCTCTCGATGTCGGCACCGAAGTGGAGAGAGGCTGCGGTCACTCTAGGGAGAATTCGCCACCGCTGCGGGGCTTCGTCTCCTGCTGCCTTCCTACCGTGAGTGAGCTCTGCTCGTGGGAGCGGCCGATGCACTGGGACCTCATTAAAGCCTACCTTGCTAAAAAAGGACCCTTTCGCCCACTGCTCGGGTGCCTTAGGGGAAACCCCGGGATCCCCGAGCCTCTCCCCGCTCAGTGCTTCCTGTGGCACTGGCAGGCAGGATTCACTTCCCAAGTGCTGCTTCGCAGGAGGCAGGAAAAGGGTTTGAATGAGATATTTAGCTTTAACTCCACCCTATCAATTTCAGTTTGAAAACCCAGGAAGTCTGATATTCTTTAAATAAATTGCACCTGCCTTGTATAAACAGAGGTATTGAGCTATGCTGATCAAGGTTTTCCATAGGTACAGGGAGGGCGCTGCCAACTGGGAAGTCACCTTTCCTGGTCCCACCAAAACCCACCTCCTGCCAGGGAGACTGGCAAGAAGGCGCGGGGGGGGGGCGGGGGGGAAGTCAACCAATTTCCTCACAGGTGCTTTGTTCTTCCGTGGTGTTTTTTTGGTGGTTTTTGTTTTGTTTTGTTTTTTGTTTGTTTGTTTGTTCGTTTGTTTTCGTTTGGTTGGTTGGTTTGGTTGGTTTTTTGTTTGTTTGTTTTGTTGTTGTTGTCGCTGCCGTTGTTGTTTGTTCGCCTTGTAACATATACACTCTAGTAAAGAACTGTTACTGCTTTTCCCATATCTGCCTGAAAGCCCCTTAATTTCAAAGTTATAATAATTCAGAGGGAAGGGGGTAATTTTTTTTCCCATTCCAAGGGAGGTTCCCACCTTCCTTGGCAGACACCTGTTTTTCAAACCAAGACAGACCACAAGGACATAAAGAGCTGAACTCTCTTGAAAGAAAAGAGTGTATTTAACCAAAATCTGGCTGGGTCCAGTGCCCAGTAAAATAAATAGAAAAGGCTTTAACCAAATTCAGTTGGATGTCTGTGAGGGTTAATAGGTTGGACATATATTCCAAAATAAAGTGGTACATAGAAATGCAAATGGTTATAGAGCCAGATGCTGCAATAATGCAAGCACAATCTAAAAATTCCAAACTCAGCTATAAACCCTGAGGAGGTTTGGAACGTAAGGCTAAAGACTATTTATTTGTTAAGATACCATTAATGCATATGATTACCCAGGTGTTTCAATGAATATGCCTACAAAAATATTATAGGATGGTTGGCAATTACAAGTACTGCTCTGTAAATGATGTCTGTATGTCTCCCTAAAGAAACTAAATGCCCAAGGGGAAATTCAAGCTTAAGAGTTCCTGTAAGTTTGCTCTACAAAGACAATTGATATTTCTTTATCTTTTGCAGGTGGCTGTGCTAGCTCTGATATGAGCTGTTTCTGTGGGGTGGGCACATTATTTTCCATCACTTAGAGCCAAATGCTCTAAGTTTTGTGGTTTTTTTGGTTTGTGGGTTTGTTTTTTTTTTTTTTTTTTTTTAATCTCACACACCTAAAAGGGAGTTGTTAGCTTATTTGTGGTGGTATTTTAAAGAATAGTGAAAAAGCCGTGAAAAAAGTTTTGGTTTGGATTTGAACACTGCCACCCTACTGCATATTTTTCAGATTTGTCTGGTTAGTGATAGAAATAGTTCCAGTCCTCTCAATAATTAATACTTTCCAGTCCTAAATTTCTCCTTTCTTACTTCAAGCATATCCACTTGCCACCACTTTTTTGAGGCTTTTATTTTTGGTTCTGAAAATGGCATTCACCATCATTATTCTTTCTTAGTGGAACACTTAAAGAGCAGCTAGATTTAGTCAGTGCTTTCCACCTACAGCTGTTATGAACATAATACATATGGTGTTTTAGATAGATGCCCTTTACAAGATTTTTAAAGGCATGCTGAACACAGGTACAGGACTGTTATTTTTAACCACTAGATGCCACCATTGCTCCTATAAAAGTGGTCCAGTCTATGTGTCCATGAAATCCCACAAACCTTCAGTAGATTTCTCTGCAGTGTATCAAAATAGTGGAATAGTACTGAACTAAAAATACAAATGCAGATAGATACACACCTTATATTCAATTTATCTATAGAATAGTTTGATAACACACAACACCTTGGGGTCCATTTTCAACTTGGAAGTGTGTAAAGGGCTTTATAGTCACCTCATTGGTTTACCTGCTCTTTTTGTGACAAGAACAAGAGCTGTCAGATCTGAGGAGCTGGTGCAGCTGACACTGACTGGAATCATTTCAGTATATGCATAAGCAAGGGAAGTGCCTTAGTGTCATACATTGTACCTCTGCAACCCCAGAGCAGTAAGTTGTCTGAAAATTTAGGACACCATTATGATGGGGCTATGTAGGTCTCAAGGAGCCCTTACTACTGGAGGTTGTACTGCACATGACTCACCACGGCCCAGCAACTCCCAACTGTTTGCAAGGAGCCAGAGGAAAGGGCTGGGAGATAGCATTTTAAAATGCAAGGCTCATACAGAAAGCTGAGACATTCATAACACTGCTAATTCCCAATGCCATTGTAAAGCCTTTCTGGAGGACATCCTTTCCACTTAGTGTGTCTGTTACCAGCTTGGGGAAGACAGACACAGGATCTGCTACCTCGTTGCTGACACAACATCTCCAGTAGGGTTCATACGTCCAGACACAGCACTTGGGCTTTTATTTTTAGTGGCGACAGCTGAAGTGAATGCCTAGTGCCTTACTGATCGGTGTTATAAACGTGCCAGTCTGTGTGCACGTGGGAAGGAAATTAACAATATACTGCTTGGAAAGGACACTCAGTCCTGGGGAAGCCTTAGGGTATGTTTCCTGAGCCAGATGCTACCACATCTCAAAAACACAAAGAGCACAGAGCCTACTCACTTCATGTGATTGGAATCACATGGAAAAACTGCAAACTACTTCAGTAAGTGACCTCTTCACAGCTAAAGACTACGCAGAGTAGACTTGCTTTGCTAGGTGGGTAAAGCAGTATCTGTCTTCTTCCAAAAAGGCTCGAAATTTGCATGCTTTTGCTAACATCACAGAACACCAGCCTCCATACTCTTCCTCGCACCTTGACATGTGTCTGGCAATTGATAAAGTCACAAGAAGTGATAGACAATGCCACAAGTTAGCCACAAAAATGGGTGGTTTTGCTATTAAATATATGCTCCTGGATCTGTTGTATCAATGTATTTCAGTGAAAAGACAAATGGATATGAGGACCAATTTATGGCTTTTGTTGGAGATAGACCTCTTGCACAATTAAATAAGGGATGCATATAAATATGGAGGATATGCAGGCAACCTTAAACTTCAGAATTAAATCTGTCCCTGTAGACACAGTGTCCTGAACGTTTAATTATTGCTGTCAGTCATCCTGGACTGTGGACAGTGCCGTTACCATGAGGTTGCCCAGAGGTCAGGAGGATGAGGAAGCACATGAGAACCAAAGCAATATTAACAATACCAATAATACTAACATTACGAATACTAATGATATACTCAGGCAGTGGGAATCCACGCCGCAGGAAAAGGCACTCTTAGCTGGGAAGTTGTTAACTGTCGAGGGCAGAAAGCAGAGGCCAGAGGGCGGGCAGCGGAGAGGGCTTCTCTCCTCCCGACACAACACCGCGGACCTGCCTTCCACGACCACCCCTCTGGAGGAGACGAGCGGGCGGAACGGTCCTGTCCGGCGCCCCGTGGCCGCCCTCGGATGGTGCGGAGCCGCGGCCGCTGATGAGACCCCGGCCTCGCCCGCTGCGACAGCGGGTCTGGACGCACCGGGGGATCCAGAGACAAGGGAGGCCGCCGGCGGGCGACCCCGGGCCCGCCCTGCCCCCGCCCCAGCGGGCAGCAGGTCGCCGGCGGACGGCGGGGCCGCTCCGGGTGCCGAGGCCGCGGCGCGGGGATCCGCGAGAGGCATCTAAAAAAATCGTTTCCTTCCGGAGCGGTGGCGGCGGCCGCCACTTCTCCGGCGCAGCTCGGGCGCCGGCGGCGCCCTCCGGGGTGAGGCGCTCGGCAGCCGCGGAGGAAGGCGGCGGGCGCTGCGCGGCGGCCGGGGCGGAGGAGGCTGAGCGGTGGGAGGGGCAGGGAGGGACCAGCCGCGGCGGGGACAAGGTGCCAGCGGAGCGGAGGCGCCGCCGCTCGCGCTCCGCCGCCCTCCCGCCCGCAGAAGTTTGACTCGGGAGCAGCGCAGCCGCCCGGGCCGCCGCGGCGGGGCAGGGACCCGCGGCGGGAGACGCCGCTCCTGAGGCCGCCGCGGGACGGGGGTCGCCTCCAGCGGGACGCCGGCGGCGGTAGCGCTGCTCCGGGAGCCGCCCCGCCCGCGACATGGCAGCGCGTTCCCGGAGACCCTGGCTGAGCGTGGTGCTGGGGCTGGTGCTGGGTTTCACCGCCGCCTCCTGGCTCATCGCCCCTAGAGTGGCCGAGCTGAGCGAGAAGAAGCGGCGCGGCGCCAGCCTCTGCTCCTACTACGGCCGCGCGGCGGGGCCGGGGGCGGCCCGGGGCGCGGCGGCGGCGGGCGGGCAGCAGGCGCCGCCGGGGGCAGCGGCGGTGCTGGGCGGCACGAGTGTCAGGAGCAGCCCCTGGGAGCTGCCGCCGGCGGCTGCGGAGGGCACGGTCTCCAGCCCCGCTGCCGGCGGGGAAGGGGAGCCGGAGGAGGAGGACGAAGGCGGCGAGAAGCGGAGTGGCCGGCCCGGCGGCAGCCACAACGGGAGCGGGGACTGGGGGGGCGCCCAGGGCTGCACCAAACCCCGCAACTTCCTCTACGTGGGGGTGATGACGGCCCAGAAGTACCTGGGCAGTCGGGCGGTGGCGGCGCAGCGGACGTGGGCGCCCTCGGTGCCGGGCCGCGTGGAGTTCTTCTCCAGCCAGGGCTCCGCCGCGCCCCCCGGGATGCCCCCGCTGCCCGTCGTCGCACTGCCAGGAGTGGACGACTCTTACCCGCCGCAAAAGAAGTCCTTCATGATGATCAAGTACATGCACGACCACTACCTGGACAAGTACGAGTGGTTCATGCGGGCGGACGACGACGTCTACATAAAAGGTGACTGGGGTGCATCCCGCCGGCGGGAGGCAGGGAGAAGGGGGAGCGGTGACTGGGAGACCGGCAGTTCCACGGTGGGTCGGGGAGAGATTCGGTTCCCGCCTGGGGCGGGGAGAGCAGGGGGTTCTTCGATCTGCCACCCACCCGCCGGCGTTTGGTTCCAGCCCCGGTGCGCGGGGCATGGGGAGCCGCCCCATCCCTGAGGGTATCCGACGTGCCCGGGCTAGGCCCTCTCTGCGGAGGCCGCGACTCTTTGGAGAGCCTAAACTGCGAGTTGGACCACGCCGGGCACTTGGATGGGCGTGTGGTCCCGGTGCTGCCGTCCCCGCCCTCGCTTCCGTGGCGGTCCTCCGGACGAGCCTCCGCCGTGGTCCGGCGGAGCGGGTCCGGTCCGTCCGGGCGCGGCGGGCTGCGAGGCAGTGCAGGATCCGCTACCCGACCGCAGGGTGCCTGGCGGTCGCGCCTCGCCCCGGTCCCCCCGGTGGAGCCGGTGCGAACACCTCGGGAGCTGTGCTGCTGTCACCGGTACCAGCTCTCCGCCTGCCTCCGCCCTGGGCTGGGCGAGCGCAGCCGCCGCGGGCTCCGAGGGAAGCTGCTGTTCAGTGCAGCGGGTGCCTCCGGGCAGCACCAGCCCTGCTCCCGTGTGAGTTTCATAGCACCGTTAGGATGTGATGTTCTGCAGCCTGCTTCCTTTTGGTCTGCTCTTGAGGCTGGCATTGTTCGTGCCGTGTCCCGCCTTTAGGAAAGGGAAGCTCAAGTTGAAAGCAAAAGACCAGGTTGTGAGCTTGGTTGCTTACACTGTTGTGAGTTCATTGGTGGTGGCTGTGTCCTTCCCTATTTCTCACCTAATTTTGAATCGTTTAATAGGTTGCCTGCTCATCAGCTGTCATTCACCTCTCAAATACTTGCAGATGTACACGTGTATATATATGTGTGTGTACATTCAGTTGCAGGCGTAAAGTTGTGTTTTCTTTGAGCTCATTTCGAAGTTGTACTGAACCTTTCACTGATTTCATGGTACCAAATTAAACCTATCCAGAAACTTTTAAATTCAAATAAATATTAAACAAAGTTTCCTAAAATAACTAGCTAAGGGATTTGGAGGAAACTGTATAAACATTGTAGCACTGGAAATATTTGAAACTAGCAAGAGCTTTACTTTCTTTCCAAGGATTAGTCTGTAATCAAACATGTTTTTCTTAGTTGATTTAGATTTGCTCTGGTATTTTCAGAAATTAATCCTATTAAAATCTTACCTGGTATTTCCCATCCACTCCATTTTCTCCACAGCCGGGAATTATATTGTCCAAATTGTCTAACTTTAGGGACTTTTATACTAGCGACTGCTTTCTGTCAGTATTGTTTGAACAGAACAAAGTTCACTGTTAAAAACTAAGTTTTGACCATATTCCAGCTTTTGGCTGTAAGGAAAATGTCATTGTAATGTTAATTTTAAAAAACATGTGAACTTTTCCAATAATGTTTTCTGTGAGATGTAGGATGTTGCTTTGGAGGTGATTTCCTCTGACAGTCTCAGGTACCTGTTATATTTTTTTATAAAAGCTTGAAGTACAGGAAAAGGGATGGCTGACAGAGTAGTCTGAGAAATAAAAGTGATCTTGTCTTTTTGTCAGGTGAAAAACTGGAGGAGTTTCTTCGCTCACTGAACAGCAGTAAACCTCTGTATTTGGGGCAGACTGGTCTGGGTAATATTGAAGAACTTGGAAAACTGGGGCTAGAGCCTGGAGAAAATTTCTGCATGGGAGGGCCAGGAATGATCTTCAGCCGGGAAGTTCTCCGGAGGATGGTGCCACATATAGGTGAATGCCTTCGAGAAATGTACACCACTCACGAGGATGTGGAAGTGGGCAGGTGCGTCCGGAGGTTTGGAGGAACTCAGTGCGTTTGGTCCTATGAGGTAAGTGACAGTGTAAATTGTAGTGTCCTTTTTGTTTACAGAGTTTTTCATCTGTAAGTAAGGTAAGTGGTTGAATCTGTAATGTCTTTCCACCTTAATTATCTTCCAGTGCTTGCATCTGAATGTGAACTGCAGACTCTAAGGAAAAAAGAGAGGAAAACATTCACAGCATATTGCTGTAATCATGTTTATTTCTACTTGTGTCTTACAGTTTTTGTTGGTGATAATTGCAGCCATGTTGTAAGCGTTGCTGTAATTTGCTAGAGCATTACCTAGAGAGTTTCAAAGCAATCCTTGACAGTAATCTGTTGTATTTGATATATAAACTATTCAGGACAGATTGTTTTAAGCAGACCTTTTCAAGTTTGGATAAGCATGAGGCATATCTGTTTGCTCTGCATCAGAGCATCTTAAAATATATTGTGGCATTTGAAGTATTGCCTGAATTTTTGTAATTACTTAGATGTATTTTATTCAAGTTCGTTATTGACAAAAGCAGAAATAGATGTTTGGTTCAGGATTTTTTTTTGTACAGAAATTAAACTTGTTACACTGCCTTTCTATGATACAACTTTAATAGTGTTTTTCTTAGCATAGAACAGTGTTAAAATGGATTAAGAACACGTGCAGTGTAACAAATTTTCCTGTGCTGAAGTGATTTTGGGAACAAATGACTTCATTCAGTAGTAGCATTTTCTAAGGTAATAGGGGTCTTTTGAAGTACCCTAAAAGTTTAAATGCAATGCCATAACTGAAATTCATGCTGGTTTCTCTGGAATTATTGTGGTTATTTGCAAGACTATCTTCATAGGTAAAAATAGGCTGAGCATAGAATTACAAGAAAGGGTAAAGGGTGAAACCTAATATAATGAATATTATTTCACTTATTTTGACCAATTCTTTAATATTATTATGTGCTTTCTTTTGTGGCACTCCTTCATTAATCGGGAAAAATCCATTTAAATGGACCACAGAAAGAGGTTATGTGGTATTTAGTGTCAAAAAGTCAGAAAAAATAATTAATTCTGTGTAATAATATTTTTCTGAATGGCCCAGGGAAAGGTGACCATTTATAAATGGGTTTGGAAGGCTACAGTGTATGTAAACAGGTGAACAAAAGAAAATACTACATGCTTGATACTAATTAGGTAGAAATCTTAGAGGGACAAATCTTCTTTACTTCACAACAAAAGACTTTTTGAGACTATTTTGTTACGTGTTGTAAATGCCTCTGAGCATAATATGCGTGAGATAATATACTCTGTGTTGCTCTGGAAGAGAAGGGAAGGCATTTATACTGTTGATGGAAATCCATGCAGGACTGTATGGGACCAGGGGTTCCTAATCAGACATCCAAATTGCATAGTACATTGGCAGCCTAATCTTACACACTGGTGTGTTTGGGCTGTGTCTGTACAAAGCTATTTTCCAGTCCTTATGGGCATGTGATGCTTGCTGATCTGTGTCAGGTGACAGCATTAACATTCTGCCTTGACATTTGTATCGTGAAAGGGTTTTGGTTTTGTTTTTATGGCTTGACTTGGGGAGAAATCTGTGAAAGAGGAGAAAACTGATAGTATTGTCATCATGGTTATAATTTATTTTGATGTTGAATGTCAGGCAATGTTGGTTCCAGGCACTGATCTTAAGGGGGATGGAACAAGAAAATACAGTTTTAGGGACTGATTTATGTGCTATTTTCATGCTAGGATTGAGGCCTGAAAACAAACTTTTTGAAAAAAACTTCATGCTTGTATGGGATCTGGAATAGAGTCTCTGGGCTGTCAGTTGCTCTTGAAGGACCTAGGTCTATCTAATAAAGAATAAAAAAAAAAAAAAAAAGTGTTGGGCATTGCAATAGTCCCAACTAATTTCTGGCCAGTATTTCTCTCTGGTTCTGAAGAATCTTTGACTTTGTTGCCAGTGCAGAAGCTGCTTGGGAAAATGCAGATGATTAAGACAAAGCTGCTTAGGATGTTATCCCAGCATTAAACCTATTTAGATGGGAAGGAGGGAAATGGGGTGTCTGGAAAGAGAAGCTGCATTTGTGCTTTGGCGTAGTTTGTGCTGTGCGATAAACAGTATGATACTCCACCTGAGCAGATCTGTATGTTGCAGATTGCTAGATTATTTGGTGAAAAGGGGCACTGAAACTGTTTCTGTGTGCTTTTTCATTCCTTTGTTAGATCAGAAACACTCTCTGTATGCTAGAAGGGGAATATTCCTTCAGATACATGTGTACAAAATCTAAGATTGGGGCCAGGACTTCCTGTATAGTCAGCTGCACTTTTGTCCTGAAGTCCTCTTGTTCTGTGTAAGTATTAAACTGAGTCCTGTTGAGTTGCAAGATTATTGTGAACTTAGCTGATTTTGGTAAGATGGACAATTTGTATTTCATATGTATTGGTAAAGACCAATGTAAGCTGGAAACAATTACATTAAAATTCATGGGAGATTTGTAGCTCCAGAAGAGTTGAATCACTGTTGCCTTATTTTTGACTAGATTTCTTTTCTAAGAACTGGATCAGAAAGTCAAAGACTTGCTGAGAAAACCTGAAATGCTTGATCTTTGCTGGGTGGCTCAGCTGGTGTAGTTGACTGGCTGCCTGTCAGAGTTTGTTCTGCTGCTACTTAGGGTTAGCCAGTAAGCATATGGTAGCGTATATGCATAATATGCCTGCTGACAAGAAGAGGGTAACAACTTCGGCATTTAAATTTTTAAGTTTTTTTTTGTTGTAAGAATGAATAAGAAAAAAAGAAATTTATGAACCTGCCACTCTTATGTTTTGAGCTTTCTAGAGTTAAATTCTAATTCTTCCAGATTTGAGACCAGGGCTAAAGATTGGGTCTCCCACATACCAAGTGACTCACAGCTGAGGTGATGAGCCTCTCTCTGTCTCTGCTGATGGACCTCCTGCACTCTAAATAAAGAATTAGTCGTTCAACTGCTGACAGAGTGAATCTAATGACTGTTTTTAGGGTCCTTGTGAAAAATGGGGGACAGAAAGAGGAGAACGCTCGGGTTAGTGTCTCTTTTTGGTTGCTGTCCTGTTCTGCTGGACTTGTGCAGCCCTGTGGTGAGCTGGAACAAGGGCAGGATCCACTTTGCTGAGCATGAGCATCAGGAAACAAAGAGGTGGTCATAGCCAGAAAAGTCAAACTGCTCCCTTGGCAGATTCAAATTGTCTGGAGGCAACAGCTGAACTGTAGCCTAAATCTAAACCATTTCCTTGCTTTGTGAGAAGGTATCTGCTCGAACTGTATTTTGGATGGATTTTTTTTTTTTTCTACAGAGCGTCCACCCTTGTTCTGGTATATTTTCTCGACTATGTTTTAATTTATCCTTAGTTTTGATGATGCTGTAATGATTGAGGTATGATAGACCTGACAAATTTGTCCAAAGTGTCTCTGTAAAAAGTCTTAGTGTTTGTAAGGTCAAATCAGCTTGATTTTAGTGAGTCATATATTTTCCAATTCTTTTGAAAACAAAAATATAGTTTAAAAGCTGAGATGCTGTGTACTTCCTCGTTTTGCTGTTTAAGAGAGACTTGAGTATAGAGGATGATTTGAAATAAAGGGCTGATTGCTTAATCTCTCTTCCCCCCCCCCCCCCCGCCTTTAAAAATATATTTTGGGTTTCAGAAGACCATTTTGTAGTTTATAACCTGAGATTTGAACAGATCAAATAGTGTAGTTCCATAAAATGACTAAATAAGGTACTGTGTATGAAGTAAGTGGCTATAACAATTGAAGAAGACATTGTCAGGGTGTAAATACTATCAAAGTATAAATATTTTTCCTTAGAAAATGAAAAATATCAAATGCAGCATAAAACATCTAAAGATAATTCATTTGTGTATTTGTAACATATATTGAAATGATTGCAAAGCTTTTATTTTTATAACTTTTTTTCCCTTTTTATGGATGAAAATCATATCACATATCTTAAGATAGAAGAGATCCATAAGGATTATCAAGTCCAGTGCTTGTTATGTTCACTTTGTGGTTAAAAAACTACATTCTTCCAAAGCATCCTATACAATATATATCCTTTGGTATTATAAAGGTTGATGTTGAAAGAAAATATGGTACTTTGTACATACAAGTGGTCCACATAAATGATAAATCTGTTTTTCCCATTGTTTCTTTCCCCCTTTGCTTCCAAAGTTCATAGGACAACCACAGAATACAGTCTCACTACTGCAACATTCTTTTAGTAAAAAGCTCTCTATTAAAATATTTGTTGTTGATTCCCAGTAGTTACAGTAAATATTGCAGTAAATTTCATGGGAAAATGCCTCTTTGGATCAAGCTGTGTACTTGGAAACTTTTTCCTTTAGAGTACATTGGTATTTTGACTGTCTCTGGTGGTACTAGAACTTTGTAAAGTATTTTATGTCTCTTCCTCTAAAAATACTTTTTATTTTCTGTTTTAATATAAGTTTTCCTTCCTGATGTATTTTGATCTCTCATTTGAGGCTTTCTCTGTCTCTTTGGTGGAGATCGGTACTAAGCTTTGAGTTGAGCCCTGCCCCAAACAGTAGTATTAGAGGTGTGTGTGCCTTTGATGATGATAGTATTTTGCTCGTTTTGGGTACTGGAATGATCAGTCTTGAAGCAGCAGTGCCCACCCCCACTTCAGCTGTTGAATTTGGACAATGTTATTAGGTAGTTACATAAATGCAGCCAATACTTTAAAAAAAAGGTAAAAACGTGTGTGAAAACATAGAGTGAGCTATCAGTGATCTAGAATAAAAAGGAATAAAAGAGTGGAGCCTTGCAGGAGAGATCTCTGAGGGTATATGAAGAGAAATCAGGTGATTTCAGAGGCCTTAGAACTTTTTGCATAAGTGGACATTTTCTGATACAGGATTGCTTGTGTGCTGTCTTAACTGTTTGTTACCAATATCTAGCTGATTAATGATGTTAACTGTACTTAATCAAATTTCTTTACTTTATGTGATTCTCGCCTGATTAGAAAAATGAGTTATGTTTTCATACTATTGTAGTATAGTGTTTCTGTCTGTACATGATACAAATAACTGTAAATCCTTGAACGTATATCTTCTTGCTGTAACCATGGTGCTAAATCGGGTCATTACTCTTGCCCTGGGTGGCTCTGTCTGGTCCTCACTTGAGATGCCAGCCCTGGCTGTGCTGTACAGACTTCCTGCTCTTTCTCTGGCTTTCTACATTACTGTCAGTAATTTGCTCTTTTATGTGGGGAATTTGGGAAACTGCCTGAGGGCACTGCCTCCCTGGGGTTCATGGACCCTGGGGGCTTCTTGGCCCTTCTTGATCCTGCCATGATCAGCTTGGCTGGGAAGACGAGGAACATCATGGTGAGAAAGCAGTCATCCCTGGTACTTGCATGTTCCAGAGTTGTAAGTGTTTCCTCATGTAGCTCAGCACAACAGCAAGAGCTGGCAATATCATCTTTTGGTGTCTTTATTGTGATGGATGGCATTCCCATAGCTACCACGGAGATGTGCAGAACACACAAGCCTGTGGCTGCGGTCCACTGTATGAGGGCACTTGATCTGTGAACCCAAGAGCTGAGAGGGCTATTTCTCACCTGATTTAGTGCTAAGGTCTCTTACATTTCTGTAATGTAAGAGGTTTCAGGTTTAGTATCCTGTGTTTTCTGCTTTGCCCTAAGAGGAAATATTACTTGTACCTTTTTGGAGTTTTACAGCTGTTTTACACCTGGTGCTGAGTTACCAAGTTGCTGAAAGACTCTGGGGCATGCTTTCATGTCCCTGGTATGAAAAATGCGTGGCTACACCTTCCTTCCAATGTGTTTTTATCTAACAGCAGCTGTCCTTTGGAGGACTAAGTGGTCTAGCTAACATCTTTTGACTCAGTTGCAAATGTTTGAATATTTTTAAAGCAAGTATTTCAAAGATTTTCCTCTTTAAGAATGTTCGACTTACCAAAGGATCCCACAGACAAGAGGAAATGAAGTTCCTAAATTATTAGATATGTGTCTTTAGTTCTGCGTATGGGTATCCTGAACCATGTCTCAATGTCTCTGAATGTTTAAAGCTAACCATGTTAGATTTTTTCCCCTCAAGTTTGCTGTCATTTTCTTGGAAATACTTTCTCAAGATTTTTGTGCTCTTGAATATATCTTGGTGATACTTTCATAGATGTGTAGTGCAGAAGTCTAGGTATTCAAGTGTTTTAAGGTGTTTGTCATGAGCTGATGCAATTGTGGCACAACTATTGTGAGAGATATTTCATTTAAACCCATCAGATCATCAGTCTTTACAGTGTCCTATTACTGTACAAGGAATAAGCTTGATTTTTAAAATGAAAGTAACAGATGAAAGTAAGCATTAGTGTCAGCTTTAACTGAATTCGGGAAAGAAAGCAAGATGAAGCCCTTATGTTTACTCTTTTTTTCTGAAATAGTTTTCTATACCTTAAAATCAAGTAAACCTAACCACACAGGAAGCATTAGTTTTTATAGATATTTCCAGAATTACCTATGCTTTCAAAATTTTGTCTTTCCAACAAGTTCTAGAATTGTGTTTCATGTGTACAGATCTGATGGTGCTAATTGGTGGTGCTCTGACTAACAGTTTAGTTAAACTGTGCTCCTTCAGCCTTTCTGAAGATGAATGGTTAGTTGAAATGAGATAGTAGAGTTTGTGTTTAGGCTTCTCAAAGACACGGATAGTCCACAAGTTGTTTCCTCCTGGTCCCTCCTGACTCCCAGGGTAGATGGGTTTTGTTACTTGTTCTGGGCTATTCCTTCTATGTCTTCTCATCCCAACTTAGAAAAATCTCAGAGAGATAACTTTTCCTGACTTTGACTTTCCAACTTCATATCTTTTGAGATCAAAAGACATACTTCTACTGAAATAAAAAATGCTCACAAAAGAGAGAGGCTTGAAGTTGTAAACAAAGGGAGTTACAAAAATTATTTTAAATAAAAGCTAATTAAAACTAATGTACTCTTGAAACTAATGGAATACTACAGTAGGATATGTCTTTTTTTAGAAGAATAAACTTTCTAGATACTCTTCCTTGGGAAGAGTATCTTTCTTGGGAGTTTTCTTCAGGTAAACAACTAAGCATAAAATGTGTTTGAAATCTTCTTGCTTTATTTTACAGTTCTCATTACCAAAGCATCAGCAGCAGCATATGCTGTTGTACCATATTCTCTGCAATATATTTTTATTTAGTTACTTCATTGCATTGCATAACACAAAATTCTTGAAGAATACCTCAGGTATTAAAATTGTAGCAAGAATTGCCAGCTTTGAGGAGTTTATTCCATCAGACCAGTGGGTACTGTTTTAAGCTCAAGATGAGTGCCAGGTTGGCCACTTTTTAGTACATATTTGGAGCTGGGGTGCAAATAAATGTGTAGTTCCACCCCCACTGCAATATTTTTAGCTTCTGGGTATTACTCTTAGCAAAGATTTTTGGCGTGCCTGTAAGAAATCTTTTAAAGTGTTCATATACTTTCAAAAATAAAGAACTAGAGATATAATTTTAGGAAATTCTGGAGGAGGATAAGCTGCCTGGTAGCTGATACAGGGTTCTTGAATGCTGATTTATGTATGATTTAGTCTTGAAATGAACCTAGGAAAGGAATTAGCTTTTTTTCTTTTAATGTAGTGGTGTCGAGATACTTTTATGTAGTACTCTTGAGATACACTTTCAACACATTGGTTGAAGTTTTTGCCTTTAGTAAAATGAACACTTAAAATATTTTAAAAAGGCTTAAAATAATTCTTCTGGAGTATGTTAGTTTAACCATACAGTCAAATACTGAAAGCTGAAACCTAAGGTTCTGACTGGATAGGTTGTCGTTTGGTTTTAATTTTTAGTTTGTGATATTTTTAGAAACTTGAAACTGTTCATTTTAATAAGTTTAAAATAGAATGGTAAGCTTTTTGTTGGTTTGGTTTGGGTTTTTGGTTTTTTTTGTGTGTGTGTACTTGTTACTTTGAAGGACTTTATACTTTCAGAAGTGTTTTAAAGTGCTTTGCAGTGCTTTTAAAACATTTGAGTCCCTAAACTCTTTTGCCTTTTTTTTTTTTTAATTATTGTTATTTTTTACAGGCATTCAAGGGCAAGTTAACATCTGAAGGACAAAAATCTGATCACCAGGGATAGTGCTTCTTTTGACTCTGCATTCGCTGGTATAAGAGAAGGGCTTGTTCATGGGGTCCTTTCTGAGTGCAGCATCTGTGAATGAGCTCCTCATGGTGTATGAACACATGCATTGAAGAAATGCAGCATTTCTTTAGTGGTATATGTGGCTGCAATGTGGAAATATACGTGGCTTTTGCTGCTGCATGAGGCATTTCCTCTCTGCATGCGTAAGTCTGCATGTGCAGAAATGTTCATGTGTACATATGCCTACGTTTAAAGCTTGTGCCTAGGTGATAACCAAACTTCCTGGGGCACAGTGAAAGTCCTTTGGAGAATAAGCTGTGCTTCTAAGTAGTTACTGCAGTCTCTCTACTGTAAAGCTTAAGAATTTAGCTTTCAGTATGTTTTAAACTTATTTTTCCAGTTACATCTGTGTCTTTCTCTTCTGTATATATGTATTTTTTGCCTTCAATTTAACATAGCCTTTTTTAGCCTTCTTTGAAAGTATTTTCTTTACTGCTGCAGACTGTAGCACGGCTATTATCATAATGGATAAGTGGTTCTCATCATGGAAAGGGCCTGTCTTATGGACCAGCTCTTATCCTGCAAGAATTGCACTATTTCCTATTGTTGATCATGACAAAACACAATGACTTTTAAAGTCATTTTTTATCAGGCTGGGGCGAAATTTTCTGAAGTGCAGTGAGTTCCAGAAGTCAGGGAATTCAGCTGCAACAAACGTAGCTGATGACTAAGCTTTTAGGAAAGTGCTTAACTCAGCAAATGAAATAGTTCTGTTATGTGTTTTTGATATATGTAAATGTTATTTTAAAATAATCTGTTAGGTATGAATCTGGCCTGCAAAATGGAATGAAAGTAGATGCTAGTATTTTGCATCTTTTTCTTCTGTGCTTTATTTTTGTGGTTTCTTTTTTCCTCATTTGGTAGGGGGAAAAACTGCACCTAACTGAGGGTACTTGACTACAATAGAAAATATGGTCAAGTGGTGCAAAATAATTTTGAAAAATATAATACCGAGGGGTCCAAGAGGGCAATGTAAGTATATATGCATTTCTTTTGTGGGATTTAAGGATTGAAGCTTGCTTAGAATTATGGAGTGTGTCTGTTACATTCTTGAAAAAATTGGTTATTGTTTTTACTTTCAAGAAAGAATTCTGTACCAAAACTATGCATTGGGCATTGCTCCATCCTTGTCACAGAAGCTGGTGTTCATGTCCCCTTTTCCAAATCTGTTAGCCTTAGTTTTTTGTCTTTTAAGTCCAAGGATAAACACCTTTCATTTCTTAAATTCCTAGCCATGCTGTGGTGCTGGCATGTATGCTTGAACATGGCAACTCTATCATGGGAAGGAGATATAAAAGATGTGCAGTCTTTGTGGGGCAGAGAGCCTTGAGTGAGCTAAGACAGTCCTTCTTTTTGCAGTATGCTTATCAACTTGCCCAGCTTGAGCTTCCTAACTCATGGCTGGAAAAATGTTTTGAACAGTAGTGGCTTTATTATTTTAGCTGCCCACGTCTTAGATGGGTGGACTCTTTAATGGGTAAAACACTGGATGGCTGGGCCAGACTGTTGTGATGAATGGAGGTAAATCCAGTTGGTGGCTGATCTTTAGCACTGTTCCTTTGGACTTGATTTTGGTGCCAGTCCTGTTTAACATCTTTTTTGCTGGTCTGGACATGGCTATTGAGGGCACCCTCAGTAAACAACATAAAGCTGTGAGAGTTGATCTGCTCGAGGGTGGGAAGGCTCTACAGAGACCTCGACAGACTCGATCAATGGGCCAAGGACAACTGCATGAGGCTCAATAAGGCAAAGTTCTGGGTTCTGCACTTTAGCAAACCCATGCAGCACTACAGGCTGGGGGAAGAGTGGTTTGAGAGCTGCTCAGCAAGGAGGGACTTGGGGGTGCTCGTTGAGAGCCAGCTCAGTGTGAGCCAGCGTGTGCCCAATGGCATCTTGGCCTGAACCAGGAACAGCGTGGCCAGCAGGACAAGAGGAGTGATCATCCTCCTGTACTTGGCACTGCTGAGGCTGCACCTCAAGTCTGATTTTGGCCCCGTCACACCTCCAGGACATTGAGGTGCTGGAGCTTGTCCAGTGAAACAAGGCTCAAAGGACTAGAAAACATGTCTTATGAGAAAGGGCTGAGGTATTTGGGTTTGTTTAATCGTGAGGTGAGGAAGCTCAGGGGGGACCCCATCACTCTCTGTATCTCCCTGAAAGAAGGCTTAGTGAAGTGGAGGTCAGTCTCTTCTACTGTGCCTGCAGTGAGAGTATTAGAGGAAATGGCCTTCAGCTGAGACAGGAAAATCAGATTAGATATTAGAAAAAACTATCACTGTTAGGGTGGTCAAGCATTTGAGTAGATTGTCCTGGGAGATGGTGCAGTTGCTGTCTCTGGAGGTGTTTGAGACGATCCAGATCTGATGCTGAGTGATGTGGTTTATGGGTTACAGTGGTAGTGCTGGGTGGATGGTTGGACATGATCTTCAAGGTCTGTCTCTCTTCCAACCATAAAAATTCTATGATTTTGTGAGTGCTCAAAGCAGGAGAGGGAAATACTGGAAGGAGGTGGGTTGGAATGACAGATTGATTTGCCTTTGAGTTTGGCAAGTTAGAAAACAGCTACTACTAATCAGCTGCTTGTGACGGGGTTTCATCCACACAAGTAGGACTCCTTTTGTGAGTTTTTGCCTGAAGATAAAATTTGGTGTTACTGTTGTCTCTGTGTATATAGATGTTTGTACATGCGTATGTGCGTGTGGAGGTATGTATTTATATTTTTAAGTATAATGCAGGATATTGGCATTTGCCTTTTTAGTCCACTTTGGGGTGTGAATAATGGTAAACACCATTAAGTACTTGTCAGTTTGTTATCAGCTTTTTCTGGGGACTGTTTATTACTATAGCAATTGTTGTGTTTAGAACTATGTGCCTAGAATGTAGGCCCCTCATCCCCATGTGAGAACACAGCATTAAAATGTTGTTATGTTTCTGTCAAATATGCCAGTTATTTTCTATAGTATTCTCTTACTTCCTGTGTTTTGCTAGTGTATTGAGGGATGTAAAAGCACTTAATCATCCACATTGATCAGAATAGGATTTCCATTAGCTATGTATAGTGTTGATAAAATGCTGATAAAATTTTGTGAGTTCAGAAGGGGGAAAATCTGAGGACCTCAGAACAATCATGTTAAAATGAGTTCCTGAGTGTAGAGCAGTCAAATTTTTCAAAGTTCTGAATGCTGGTGGTATCTTCTTTTTTTATATGAAAATATGCTTCAGAAGTAGCATTCCTGCAGGGTAAGTCCAGAACTGAAGGAGCTTCCTGCTCATCTGGATTTAAAAGAACATTGCTGTTGCTTATTAGAACATTTAGTTTAGTACTAAACTCTAATTTTAGTAAAAAATTTCATTGTTAATTTTTCATTGCTAAGCATTATTTAAAGATCTACTGCTTTCCTTGGAAATGGCCTCCAAAAAGATTTTTTGAAGGTTCTGCCATAAATCTGTGATGTGGCCAACAAAAACAAATGAGTTGATGTTTTTATTAGTTTTAATAGCCATGTTACTTTCAGTGTAAGTACACTCTGTATTCTTTCTAACATGAAATAAAAAAAAAAATGCAATGCCCTGAGGTAGGGGGAGGAAGGGATTTTTATTTTCTTGTTGAGTTTTATTTAGTTATTTCTGTTTGTTCATAATTATATTAGTCCATTTGGTCCAACCTTCTCTGCAGAGGAGATACTAGCCTGCACAAATGAAGTAACTTTTTGCCTTTGTCATATCCATAATGACCATGTAGATAGGTAACAAAAATAGTTGTTGGATTAAGTCATTCAGTTATATGGGGAAAGAAGCTATAGTGAGTAGTATAAAAATTTAATCATAAAGAGTTGCTCTGTTGCTTTTTTATAAACAGTTTAAGGAAATCTTTTAATGTTTCATGGTATAATTATTACTCTTTGTTTGCTGGGGAAAATTACATAATAATGAGAGATGTTAAATAGAGTTTTTGACATCTGTTAATCAGTACAGATAATAACCCAGCAATGCTCTTGTATTTAACAGGTTGAAATTTCTATTCGTTCACAGACTCTGAGAAGATATTTAAGGCACCTTCCACAAATCCTACCATTAGTTTTTTATAAACACATTGAGCTCTGTCTAAAATAATAGGATTTTCCATTTTACTTGTACCTGCTTCTGGAATATTGTTGTATAAATGCACTTTCCTCAATAAGTAGCACTTTAAACTTATTTGAGGCAAATATGCAGCCTTTTTTTCTTCTATGAGCTGTTACTATTTACTTTAGAAAGCTCTTGGTTTTGTTTTTTTTCCCTTGTATCTATATTGATGAGGTACTAATGAGCTTTAATTTGGCAAGGTATAAGGATTCACGATCTTCTTGTTCCCTTAATCACACTTCCTTTCATTTTCCTCAGTTTCTTTTTTAATTTATTCAAATGTATGATCAGGATTATGTATGGTACTATGTGTGGGAACTTACATGCAATTTCTACTGTGGTGCTCAATGTTCAGCCTTGCTACTGTGGCTCTGGATTCCATTTATCATTTTCAAGGCTTTGTCACTCTGTAAGTTCATCACCATTTTTCAGTTGGTTAGTACTGCCAGGTCAGTGTCATCTTTGACTGTTTTCACCTGCTGAACTTCTGACTGGCAGAACATTCCAATTGTTTTAAATTTTACTGGTATAGTCGTTCCATTGTTTAATCCTGTTGCTGTTGGAAAACTGTGCCATCCTAAACATCATGTTGCAGTATCAGCCAAAAATGGCCTTTTCTTGTGTTAAGGGAATGTTCTTGGTTCCCATTTTGACATCCACAGCAAAGGAAGATGCTATGGCAGTATGAGCTTAAAGTCATACTTCAGTAGTCTTAAGCTGCGCCAAGGGAAATAAAATTTGGAATAAAGAAAAAGTTTTTTACAGAAAGGGTGATGAAGAACTGGAGTTCTTTATCCAGTATCTTTATTGAGGGAGGTGGTGGAGTCACCATCCCTGGATGTGTTTAAAAAAAGACTGGATGTGGCACTCGATGCCATGGTTTAGTTGCGGTGTTAGGCCTGGGTTAGACTCGATGATCCTGAGGGTCTTTTCCAGCCTAGTGGTTCTGTGTGATTCTGTGTGAGAGGGAATGTATTGTGTGATCATATCCCATGTAGAAAATGCCAGCTGCTGTGACCAGTCTACTTGTACCTCCTGGCAGGCAAATGGTTAGTGAACAACAAAGGTTTCATTTCACAAAGAGCTAAGTCATATTATGGTACTTGTTGAGGGCTTTAATTCCAACTAAAGGAAGCAATTC
Organism: Phylloscopus whistleri; assembly: GCA_017589585.1. Taxonomy (NCBI): domain Eukaryota; kingdom Metazoa; phylum Chordata; class Aves; order Passeriformes; family Phylloscopidae; genus Phylloscopus; species Phylloscopus whistleri. Next base: position 388,884 of record JADMLD010001058.1, on the reverse strand, counting down.
AGTGCATTTGAGAAGGAAGTCACTTTTTGGTTTTTCAACTTTATCCTCTGTCGTTTGCCATCTTCTTTTCTGCTCTTCACTGTTAGTTAAATAACTTCAGATAAACATGTAGTTGATTAGAAACTCCCTAAGGATTATCTTTGAACACCGGACTTCCTTTTTCAAATCTATTATGTGAATCTAAAGCTAAACAACTATAGAAGACAAACTTACAGGGGTTTCCCGTTTTGCTCTACACTTTTTGTAGCAAGGACAAGTAAACGAATACTGGATTCTGCTGGCAGAGTTGATGTTTCTGGTTAAAGCATGTTGACTGTATAATACAGGTCCTTTTGTGCTATGAATTAGTACCTAATTTAGAAAAAAAATCCTTTGTCTATTGTTCATGAATGCTTTAATTCATGAAGAGTTGAAGTGGAAGATTCCAATTAATTGTTTATGGAAATAAGGGTTGAAGAAGTGTGTATGTATATGTGTGCACACACACATGTGTGTGTGTGCGTGTGTGTGTAGATATGTATATATATGTGACAAATGCTAAAAGAGTGTGTCACTGCTTTGCAATGTAACAACTTGAAGCAATTTCCTTGAAATATCTAAAATAATATACAAAACCTTAAAAGAGGTTTTTGGATAGGTTGGCAATCATGTTCTTGTGAAAATAAGATTTGCATAAATACATGGATTTTTTCCAGTTTTGATGCATCTTCAGAGCTTTTAAATCTTCAGTAATAAGTAGTAAATATATGTCTGTTAAATCTTATGTGTGCCTATATTCCTTAGGCAGTTTAGTTCATGCCTGTGTGTTCAGGTTGGCACCAGTCCTGCCACTGATACCAAACAAATGGCTCAGTCATTGCAGTGTAGAAGCTGTCTGCTTTCTGCCAGCTCTGGCAGCTTTCTTGGAAGAGAGTTGTCGACTTTTGCAGAACTTAGTTTTTCCTAAGTAAATAAATGCAAGTTATAGACCTAAAAGTTTTAGTTGTAGACTCCTGCCTTTGGAGTCTGCTTGCAGTGATCTGTATTACATGCTGATACATCCTTGGGTATGAAAAGATATGTTTTCAGTGCCTTTTTGGCATTCAAAGGATGAGAAGAGCCATAAAACTCTTGAGGAAGCTCTTAGTCCGTGCACGTGTCAAAACTACTGCCCATGAGGGGTGTTCTGAGCCTAGAAGAAATCAGTCCACCTTCTCTCTTTGCTCTAATAGGAACCACTGTCTTTTTGTCCTTCACTTAAGGCTGCAGCACGGAACCTGTGGCTTGTAGGAGAGATGCGGCCCTTGGATTTGTCATAGTCTGCAGCAGCTTTTTTGTGTTCTGTTTTGGGTGACACAAAACCGTGTGGGAGCAGGAAACTCACCAAAGTGTTTGGTTTAAGAGGAGTCATTTTTCCCGTAGGGAAAGTTTGTCTCCTCTCCTACCTTGCTGCACTTGCTCTCTGTATCTCTTTAGCCTACTTTGTGGGAAGTCTCTTCAATTTAAAGTTCAATTAAATGTATGTCACATACTGAATATGGTGACTTATTTTCTGCCATAAAATTGCTTCCTTGCTCAGAGCTTACATTCCCTTCATCCTCTGTCTCTTTCTACAGCTTTACCCTTTGTGTTTTGTTGCCACTTGGTCTCGTTTTCAGTAAAATATTTCCTCTGACTATTGCCTATGCTTTTGAAGTTACATGAAAGCCTATAAAACCATACAAAATTGCTCTATGGTACTGTGGAAGTGAAACTGTTTCAATAAAAACTGTGATCTGTCTATGAAAAGAAAAAAATCTTGCTAATGAAATAGATGTGCAAGGCAAACATATTCAAGGAATGATGTAGGCTGTTAATGTTTCCTTCAGTGGTTTCAACATACGCAGAAAGGGGAGATGTCATTTTCAGTGCATGAAACATTAATCACTTTTGGAGGTTATTAAGGAGGAAGTATGTTTTTTTCTGTAGTTTTTGAGCTTTTTTTTTTCCCACCAATGTCTCAGAAAAGTGGCTTTTAAGTAAGCTGCTTGCTTCAATCAAGAAATATGTCCACAGGCATATTTCAGCTATATTAATCTTCCTCAAATCTTCATTTTCTAAAATTAATATATGTATTTTCTTAAGAATACTACCTCTATGGTCTTATATTTCCAGAGAAGTTCTTACAACTTTTTAAAAGTTTTGTAGTTTTGTAGGAAGGTAATTCTCTGAGGTTGGGTGGCATATAGGTTAATGCTGTGTCAATCTGTGGTGCACTCCATCCTGAATTGAAAGGGTGTGAGACACCAGGTTGTTTTTCCTCACACAGTGGTAATGGCATTGGAGATGGTGTTCTACGTTCCTCCTTTGGTGCTACCCCATAGTGCTCAGCGGCTGAATGCCATTGCCTGAAATGTTGCTTTGACACCAGACAGATTTTAAGATAAACTCAATTTTCTACTCTACGTCTTGAGTATTTTTTATTATTTTTATTATTGTTCATTATTTATCTTCAGTACCTTTTTTTCAGTGGAAAAAGGTCATGCAAACTGCTGCTGAACTCATAAGATCACATTTTTTATACATACCCTTTTTGTTCACTCATGATCGCTAGTTCTTCAGCTCTTAAGTATTAATGACACATAGCATTCTTTGTTACAGATTTTCAAAACCTGAACAATGTAATCTTCATGAGACACATCTTCAAAGTTTTGCCTAAGAAGAGGGCAGTAATAGCTTTTAGAAAGCATTTTTAATGTTTAATAATTTCATACACATTAATACCATAATGTTCTCCAGATGGGGAAATCACAAAGCAATAAAAATGCTTTCACCCTGGTGATGTGTGTGTCTCCCTGAATGCCTGCGGCCATGTTCTCTGTTCTAAATCTTTCAGATGTAATCAGTTAAATGTGGTTAGTTCTCAAAATTAGTTGGATGGGAGACTTATGGAAGACATTAGGTGATTGAAAGAAATGATCTTGGCAGTACCCGGTGCATTTCTCACTTTCCTTAATCCACACATAGGGAATGCCTGCAGATCAGAGTGAAGAGCAGAGCTTCTGGGTTACTGCTTGCTGAGGTACTTCCTCTAGAAGAGCTATCAATCGTGGTTCTGGCAACTAGTGACCCAAAGAAATCCCATGTTAATCTGCTTGACAGTCTTGGTCTAACTTTTTCTGTTTTATGGTCAGCCTCCATAAATCTCTTTGAAAATCGTTGCAATATTGCCACACAGTATTAACCAGCTCAACAATGTTAATTTTATAGCTAGATGGATTCTTGTCCTGTTCAAGAACTGAACTATCGGACTCCTGCACAAGTGATTGGAAAATGTTCCAGTGTTCAAGTGGTTTATGGTCTTCATGGAGGTGATTTTTACTATGTGTGTGCATTGTAAGTAATCGGTGGTAGGCAAAGCTGAATTGGTTGTTTGGATTGTGAACTGCTAGTGCATACTGTTGGTTTGGCTGCAGAGTTTCTGTAAGAGGATTGTGAAGTGTTTCTGAAACGTAGGTACAGAAAAACATATCTCCTTTAAGAGGGTTTATGCTCTCAAGGCCAGGTGCTGGCAAAGTCCTGCAGTGCTAAAGAGTTGGAAGGGATGGGAGCATCACATGTGTGGCTTGGACATCTGCACGATTATCACTGAAGATGGAAGGCAAGATTGAGAGATGTTTTTTATTAGGCAAAATGAGAATACCTGAACAGATGCTCAAGGGAAAAGTTTTCTATGAGCTCTGAAGAGATAAAAAAGAGAACAACATCCAACAGTCCTACCAGTCTCCTGTGTAGGGTAAGATGGATGTAGCAAAGTGAGTGTGAGAGTGGGAAGTGGAGAGAAAGCAAAACACGTGCTTATCTAGGAAGGCATAAACCTAAATATCTCCAGTCTGGGGTAACATGTATAGGCTTGTGATAGGGCCTTGAAGTTGAGGACTTTGAGCCAAGAGCTGTTAGAGCTGGAAACAGAGGGAGGCATTCTGTGGCTGTGAATGATTTGTTTCCAGCTAAGGAGATATGTTTGGGGCCCTTGTAGGGATGTGAAGAAAGGATATACTGGAAGAACTACTGAATGCTAATAATGTCAAAATACAGTCGTGGTGGTGATGGGATGTTCCAAGCAAAATTAAAGCTGCACGAGTTCAGACATGATATATGTCTATGTAGAAGCTAATGTGCTCTCACTCTTTAAAAGAGTCAGTTCATTAAGGGTTCATACCTAACATAAGGACACTCGAATCAACTGCAGTTTTTATAACAAAAAGAACTCTCCCTGAGCAGCCTTAAAAAACTGGATTTTTTTTTTTTTTTCAGTTCTCCTGGTTAGTTTAATTTCCTTTGTTTTATAATTAATTTTTATATTTATAGCTTATGTGATAGACACCCAAATCAATACAATATTAATAAAGATTTATGAAAAAGCAATGATTCGTGCATGTAAGCGTGAGAATAAGTTTAAATGTATGAAGCTATATTTCATAGGGCTTTGCTACTATTGCTGTTTTGGATTTTGTTGTTGGTTTTGTTAGGTTTTGTTTGTTTGTTTCCTTTTTTTTTGCGTGTGTGTGTGTGTGTGTTGTTTTTTTTCTCCCCCAGTTTAATGGACTACTGCCAGTGCTCAGGCATTCTTGGTCTGTAATTTCCTGGGACAATAGATCTGCAGCCTTTCACTATTATCTACACAACCAACAAGAAGTTGTGTCAGAGCCTGTGCAGTAGGCTGATGTTCATCACTTTCAGAATGCACACATGTATTCTGCTTCCTAGTGGAGAGCTGGACTGAAACACCCAGTTCCAGTACCTGGTTGCCTCACAAGCTAAGTCAGATGGGACAGTGTCCATACTGCTAGGTCTACACCTGGTTAGGTTAATTTTCTGTTAAAGTTTTGGTATGGGACTAGTCTAAGTGTGCAACAGGAGAAAAAAAAGTATAAAACTGCAGCTTTTATGACTCCCTATCAATTTAGGGTAATCATTTATAAGTGGAAGTTAGCTCATATTAATTGTCTGTCAGTCTCATGTTTTCCATCAGGTGTTGCTTTTCAGGCACTGGATAAAACTGGACATCTTTTTCCACAGTCCAAATGCATAACCCAAGTCAAGACCACCTCTGTGCAAAGGCTCTGGTACCAACCATTTCAAACAGGCTTTTCAGACCATGGGGAGCAATATGGTGTTTGAAGCCAGGATTTTCAAATTCATGGGATTTTTTTTTTTTTTTACTCTCTACTTATTGAATGCTTCCCATCTTGCATGAGATATTTTTTGTTTTCAGTCAGTCTATTCTCTTCCTGTGAAGAATGTAAATAGAAAAAAATTAAAGGACTGGAAAATATGTTCCTGTTTATTTTGTTAGATTTACTGTTTTGCCCCCTTGGCAGTCTCATCATCAAATTTCAGTCACCTTTTGATTCTACTTGGTGATTTTTTTGACACATCTTATTTTTAAACCAGTGTATATGTTATGCTGCATACTATCATTTCATACAGGCTTTCAGTTGAAAATTGTACTTCATTTCTATCAGCAGTTACCTTTAGTAAACTTACTGGAAAGCAGCTCAGTTTTTAATATGCTACAGTCTAGAACAAATTCTGCAAGCATGAGCTAAGGGTAAAATTTTGATGCTTGGCAGATGTGGTTTTTGCAGACTATTGTGGGCAGTACAGAGGTAGAAAGGCAAACCAACTTCAGAACAGCTGTTGTTTAGAAGTCTGTAGTTTACAGATTTACAGGGTTTTTAGTAGTTTGCTTAAAGATGGTAGCTTTAAATAATGTGTCAATTGTGTGGTGATTTATCATAATCAATTTTAGTAATTCTTCACTGCTTACAGTTAATAAAATGTAATTTCTTTTAAATGCTTGCTAGACAGATGATGTTAATTTGTCTGTTTTCCATCCCAATATTTCAAGAATATTATATTGGAGATAGCAATCCAACATGAAAGCAAATAACTATCTCGTAAAGAAAAAAGCTTATAAAGTCAAGTGGAGACAAATGAGTTGTGAATGTTCTGATTTCCCCCTACTGCCATAGTCCACAACACTTCCATTATACCTGTTCATCTATCACAAAAAGCTCTTTGGGAGGAAGCACTGTGAGGAAACTCTCCATCAGCACATCTGTTAGTTTTAGGAAGTGGTAGGATACATCATTAGCTGGCTGTGGAATGCAAAGAAAAAGGCAGGAGCGTTCCTTTTGACAGCCAGAGAAGGGAAGGAATGTGTTTTGCCTTTCTAGATGCAACCAGCCATGGACTGGTATATAGTAGTTTTTCCTCCCTTCAGCCCATGTGTTAGCATTCTCCAAGACCTTCCTTACTCACAGGAGAGTCCAGTCCTCACAATCTGGACAGTCCTTTACTTGCTGTAAGTCAGGAGGAAAATCATGTGTTCCTATGTGAAGGAATTGGGGAGGACCATGAAATAGAAACGCTTTTCTGAATGCGTTTTTCTTTATTCTCTGACATTGCAACACCCAGGTTTTGTCCCATCAAAAAAATGCAGGTATGATTTGTCTTGCAAATTGCCAGCTCCATAAGAATTAGGGTGGGGTTTTTTTTGGTTCTAAATTATAATATCTGTGTCATATGCATCCTAGATACTTTAAAATATTCAAAGTGGCATTTCTGTCCCTGACTGACTTTCAATTGAATATTTTTACAGACATTCATTGTGCCATTTTGTCACACAATGTGTAGGAGAATCAGGATATTCTTTAAGTGCAGAGCATATCTATTTCCCTTTCCTGAGGCTGTTTTGTGTAAATCTGCCTGGGAGGTGAAGGAAGAAAAAAACCCCCACAATTATTTGGTCAATTGTAGATTGTGATTGGATGCTTAATACTCTAAGAGCTTTTCTGCTTCATGATTACGTTATCAAAACTGATTCATTGAAGGTTTTATTTCCGTCTTTTATTTGTAGTTTATACTAATGGTAACCATGTTACCAGCATACTTCCTCTGACTTACAAACCAATGTAATTTAAAAGATGCAGGATATTTTTGTTGTGCAGTAACAGCTATTTAATTCTGTCCACATGCAAGAGGAACATACAACGTATGTTGTATGTTATTAAATAGCAATGAACTTGCTATTTATGAAAAAGTACTTACTGCATATGTAAGTACCTATTATGTCATTTCTTCATCCAATTTTTTGTTCTGAAATTCTTTTCCCTAGATTTTGTATTGGTCATGAAATTTTGTTCTTCCTGAAAAAGTCATAGTTCAACACTTTCTCCCCAAGAAAGTGAGACCCTATAAAAAAACCTCTGTATGGATGACAAACTGCATTGAGGAGTTTGGTACCACGAGTAGTGTCTTGATTTCAGCAGCTTTGCTGATAGATTAAGCTTTATTTTGTGGCTATGTGCTGCTTTTACAAAGAGGAATCCTTCAACCTTTTATTAAAATATACTTTGTTCAAAGACAAGCAGTGTATGTTAAGTGCCTAGCTCAAATTCATAGCATTCATGAGTACTGCTGTGGAATAACAACATGATTTGCATGTTATTTTTTATTCTTTCTTCTGATTTCTGGGATAAAGTGTTGTAATTTTTCCCATCTGTTGCATTTCTTTTGGTTCTTAAATTCTATATGTAGTTCCACTGTGCCTAATGCTTTTCATAGTTATCCAGCACTTTCCCAGGATCTTTAAGTATTTGATACAGAATCTTTTATCATAACAAAAATTAAACGAGAAGGGATTTATCAGTTTTCTCTGTACAATTTATCAGGTTTCCCTTTCTGCTAGGTATTCTGAGGATTTTCAAGGTTTTTTTTTTCAGACTTTTTTTTTTAACTTGGTCTAAAGTTGTGTGTATGATTAAATCAAAATACAGATTGTTTGACTAAAGCAGTATTTAGCTATTGCAGAATTGAAGGATACATTGATTCTCTTCAGCTTTGTGGGAAAGAGCCTAAATAGTTTTAAGTATTCATCTTGTCATTTAATAAAGCTTCTCTTTTGGCTAGTATGTAGGAGGTGGAGATAGTAAGAGATAGTAAACTCCATTGAGCAGTTAGCAAAGATGGATAGACATTTTCTTTGACAATACGTCCTCACTGATGGTATCTTCTGGTTTCTAGCAGACTTCCGTAAATGATCCGATTAATTCACCAGCAGTGGTTTAGCTATTGTAATTAGATTAGTTTGATTGTGTAATAATTAGTAAGTATCATGTGCTTTTTTTCTTGTGCCATCTCTGAAAGAGATTATGATGGTGTTCTCTAAAAAGGTTGCTAAAATGGCTATTCTCATACTACTTTGAACTACAGAATTTAAAAAGACTGAAAGTAAAAACCTATTTAAGGAACTTTTTCTATATCTTTCTATCTATTCTCAGCTTTTCACCTTCTTGGTACTTTGCTTACTTAAGTTTTGAAGTTTGCTTTCTGTGTCCATGCTTATGTTATTATGTTGTAAGAGCTCTGCTGCTTCTTGGTTATGTTGTTTTATTTCAGTGTGTAAAGAGACTTGCTTTTTAATGTTTTTAAAGCAGAGGGATACATAAATCTACTTAATTTGTTTACATTGTTGCTAGAGAAAATGGAAAAACTTTACAACAATTTCAGAAGTGTTTAAAAAATTGGAAATTTTTCCTGTAAAGGCTGAAGGTGATCTTTATGTCAATATTCTTTGTGTCCGGAAAGTAATTACAAGTGCAAATAATTTGCTTTCTCTACATGAAAAAAAAGGAAGATCAAAGTTTGAGAGAAGTCCTCTTTCTTTCCAAAAAGCAGTTAATGTTTAAATTGGTTTCAAGGCATGTTATTTGCAGTGTCTACTTAGCCCTTGGCTATAATGGTCACGTTTTTGTTGCTTTAATTTGCATATATGAAGTGACTTTTATTTCAGTCCATTATTATGGCATAAGGGTAGGATATATTGGAAAAACACACTTTAAATATTTGGTTTCAAGTGAGACAGTTTCTATTTATTGTAGGAAATACAGTAAAGCTCCATGACAAAAACAACAGCAAGGATAATCTCTTTATTATATGTTTTCTCTCAGTGAGTAAATAAGTTTCAGGCAATCCTAATTGCAGAAGCTGCTTTTCAATGTTAAGTTTGAAAAAAAAAGCATTTAAAAATGTTTTCTGTAATTTTATTAATTTTTCCCTTTGCAAATTTATTTTTCTCAATGTTTTCTCAATATTTATTTGTGCTAACAAAGTCTTTAAATAACCCCCTTCTTAATTCTGCATTTCTTTCAGAATTAAAATACTGTGTGTTAATATCAGTTTGGAATTAAACTTCAGGCTCATAATAGGTGTGGAAATATGACAACAGAATGTAAACTGGTAATGATAATTTTTAGGTTCTAAGAAATTTCTAAGATTTTTTATTATTATTATTCAAGCTTATGTCAGAAATTACTCTTGTCGTGCTTGACAAAACCTACATGCTTGATACTTTCTCCAAGGTCTGAACTACCTAATTAATTGTATTTTTAGAATATGGTTTTGTGTTATAATTTTGCTGGATTTGTACTTCATTTCTGTCATGCTACAGCAGATTATATAGTTCTCGTGGAGGCATGATGATAGTTTACAGTCCTAGAAAAAGAATTGTAAAGTTTGTGTTTGATAAGCATAGTGCAGTGCCATTTTTTTACATTTCCAGAAGCATATTTCTTCAGATGTCTCTTTTAAAAATTGGTTTGATATTGTAATGGAAATTTCCAGTTTCCAGCAAATACCTGAAGGAACATGGATTTATTTGTCCCGTGGGTTTCCGTTTAAATCTGTATACAGAAGGCAATTAGACCAACTCTCTGTTGATTTCCTTGACCACAAAATCACAGTAAAATATTGCTGGGGTTAGTCAGAGGACCGTGGCTTGTTGAGGGCCCTGCAGGAGTGGTTGATCTACAGAGGTAAAATGTTGGAAAGGGAAAAATAAATGTTGTTCTTATCAGCTTGTATCATGAGTAGTGATATGGCTGTAGGGAGTAAATTAATCTGGAAAAAAGTGCTTTTACCTATACCTGAAAGCAGGCTTGCTTCATCTGCCTGTGGTAGATGAATGGGGAAAACAATAAAACAGTAAGAAAAAAAAATGGAGAAGGGTAATCCTGTTTGAATGGAAATACTCAGGGTTAAGGAATATGTGGAAAAGGTGGATAAAAATATGTACATTTTTTTTTTCTCATTCCAGAAAATACAAGGTAATCAGTAGAGGTCTATTCCGTCAGTTACAAGTGCAGGCCTGTTTTTTACTATTTAATAAGAAAAGAGAATTGAAATATTTTATATTTTTAGTCATAGCAATTCAATTAATTAATCCTGTTTAGTAATGTAAATTCTTTAATAATAAGAAGTATATAACAAAATGCACACTTTAAAATTTTGATGTCATGTTAGTTTTCAGTTTTAAAATCTGTTGGGTTGTAGTGACTAGGCAGTTGCTAGTACATAGGAACTAATTTTGATTTATACACAAAAGACAGTAAGATGCTGAACTATCAGTAGCTAATCAGTGATGCTGCTTGGTGCTGGGGAGATTTGTACATACTATGCCTTGTTTGAGTGAAATGTCATAACACCAGTTCTATCTTTTCAAGTTTAGATGATTCTGCTAGACAAATGTATGATGGTATACAAATATTTGTACATTAATAGGCATGTTTTTTTAAGTACATTTTACCCTTGCTAAAGATAGCTATGGACCAGAACGGAATTAATTTGAAGAAAAAAAAATAGGGAAAAAAATGGGTTATCTTCATAGTTTCAAGTATTCACAGCGTTAAAGTTATAGCATTAGAATTTCCCAAGATATTTAGAAAAATTGAAGTTTCAGCATTCTTAAACCATAAGCAGACAGAAAATAAATGTGATTTAAGTTTGAAAAAGGTGGAATGATGTAAGTCAGTAGCTTAAATACTGTTTTTAATCAGAATGGAACCTTGTACAAAACATATGAAAATGTCTAATTTTCTGTAGTGGTTTTAAATGGCATACATTGCTGGGTTGTATTGATTGGCTATTTCATTATAGTTTTCATAAACTTGATTCAAGCATAAGACAGGATTATAGTATTTTTCTAGTGGTCTTATGCCTGACAGACTCACTGCTTCATATTTTTATCTCAAATTTTGCTAATGTTCTCTAAGTAAAAGGTAGTGTCATTGTATAAACTCTTTGACTTGGCACTTTTTGATGATATCAAATTGCAGCAATACTTTGTGTTTAGTAAGTTGGTCAGACTTCTCTTTGTCAGTTTGGATTTAAGCCCTGAGTAGACTCAGGGCTACTTTTCTGTCCCTTTCAAAGTCTTTTTTTCTTCCTACTATAGAGGAAACACTTAATTCATGAGACTATTAGGATGTACAGCTTGCAAAAATGATGGCCACTATATGCAGCAAACTCAAGTGCTGTAAAATATGACAATGCACAGTTGTCATCAAAATGGAAGACTTCTTGTCAGAGCACATGGTACCTGTCAGTAACATATATTGACAGTTAATGGTCTTACAGTAGGCTTATGCAGTATTGATGATCAGAAAACAGACTAGTGACTGTTCTTGGTGTTTTGAAGACAGGTGAGCTTTCCTTGCCTGTTAGTTACACTGCAGCTGTTTTTAGTCAAAGGAAGTGACCCAGTGGACTTGGCTGCATTTGATAGAAAGATTCCCTTCCCTTCCCTTCCCTTCCCTTCCCTTCCCTTCCCTTCCCTTCCCTTCCCTTCCCTTCCCTTCCCTTCCCTTCCCTTCCCTTCCCTTCCCTTCCCTTCCCTTCCCTTCCCTTCCCTTCCTTCCCTTCCCTTCCCTTCCCTTCCCTTCCCTTCCCTTCCCTTCCCTTCCCTTCCCTTCCCTTCCCTTCCCTTCCCTTCCCTTCCCTTCCCTTCCTTCCCTTCCCTTCCCTTCCCTTCCCTTCCCTTCCCTTCCCTTCCCTTCCCTTCCCTTCCCTTCCCTTCCCCTCCCCTGTATCATATCCCCTGTCCCTGACATCCCCTAGCACCCCAGTTACATTCTTAAATTGACAGGATCCCAAGTGCATGACTATTTCCTCTATGAAAGCTTCACACCTTATTACTCAGAAAAAATAGTGCTGTTTATATAAATGATAAAAGATTTACAAAAGATGCCTGCATATTATAATCGCGTCTGGTGAGTACAATGAAAAAAATGCGTGAACTGGACGTTCATAAGAACAACATTTTTCTTGTTACAGGAGCCAAATTTCCAAGCCTCAAATAATGTGTGTATTTTGATTTATGATATATGTAGAAAAACCTCACTTGACTAGTGTGGTGCTCCAAAGGTAGTTATTTTTCCTCTCTGAAGGAGAAGAAAAAAACCTGCTATACTACCAGAAAACAAATTTTCAGGCATCATTTACCACACTAACATACTGCACAGGCTGAAATCTGTTACAGCTTGATTTCAGACACAAGTCTGGTGAAGAGTGAGTGAGTAAGAACGCTGACTCTGTAGATGAGTCAGATTGCCTCTTTATGGAAATTTTTGTGTTACTTAAATTTATGTATGCATTTTACAAATTAGTCTGAAGAAGTGAAGCCTAAGAAGGACTTTAAATACAGAAAACAGCAATTTTGCTCAAAATATGAGTTGTGTGCATTTAATACGTTGCTAGAAAGTATTAATTAGTTGAAATTGAGTTACCACAAAAGCTCTTTCAGTGAGCACATCAAGTAAGGTTTCTCTTTTTCAGAGCTGAACCCCTCTTAAATTGTTCAAAAGGGCTTATCTCTTATTGACATCAATATATGTTCCAGGTGGATATTGTAAATGCCAGCTGTTGCATTTTTAAGTACAGATGGCTGATCCAACTTCATCATTACAAAATGCTTTGAGTAATAAATTCTCTAGTTGTTTTTTTCCACATTGTCCTCTGTTGTCTTTTGGTGACTGGTTAGCTGTTAGAGACAGCAAGTGTCTGTAAATGTATTGATTATAAATTACTGTCTGTACGAAACTTATAGAAAGTAATCTTGCTTAACTCTACACGCACACAGAAGTAGGAATGTGATTCTTGTACTAAGTGCTGACATGTATTTCAGACAAAAATTTTAGATCACTCAAATGTTGAACACACAACTCTGTGACCTGACTCTCCTGAAGCAGTTTACTTAATATGCTTTTTAAAAACTTTTTGCAAATTGGAAGTTATTTGGAAGTTATTGAAAAGTGTTCTATCCATTCTAATCACCTTCTGATAAGGAAATCAAAAATATATTAAGAAGAACAGTATTTTAAGTTGTTTCAAAAGGATGATCTGTTACAAACTCCCTGTTGATTAAATATAGCCTAGTTACTGAGGATTACTCGGGTTAATTCCATTTTTGTTAGATCTACTGTGCAACAGGGATATACGTCATCTCTTGAAATAAAGCAGATGCTACATAGCTGTACGAATTACTGTAGCTGTAGCAGCAACCTCCCTCCAGAGTGTGTTGAGCCAGAAGAATGAAATGGAGATGCTGCTGTGAAACAATACACTTCTGAGATCAGTATAAAATTTTGGAGATTTAGCTCCCTTTTTATGGATTGCTTCCCCTTGTATATAAGTCAGTTAAAATAATCTTCAGCATAAAAGACCATTTAATGAAATGTGGTCAGGTAATATGACTTACAATAAATGTCTGATGTGAAAACATAAAGGGAATGTAAAAATGTTTCAAAACCCAATGGAGCTGATTTTTGCTTTTGCGTATTTTATAATAAATTCTGTAACCCTTTTAGGAAAGCTGTGCCCTCAAGTATGCTTGTTTAAAAGAATGCCATTTGCTATTAAGCAGCCCGTGTACTTTTATAGGCTAGAAGAGTAATAGAGTAAAGTGACTGGAAGAGTCATGAAGAGACGGTGCAATATGTTATTAGAGGAATTTCTAATTAAATTTGTGGTAAGTCTTACCACCATGAACCTGCTCAAGGCTAGATATTTACAGCACCTGCTGCTCAGTCTAGAGATTACTTCCAATATGAGGTTTTGCTTTCTAGTGGCAACCTTAGGTGTCTACCAAATTCTGGGAGAAATTAGTGTGACAAGGCTTGTGTTGTGTTCTGGGCATTTTTGAGCCCTGCACTGGATTCAGTTATTGTAGTGTGTTACTAAATTACTGTCAGTAGAGCAAAAGGAAGCTACTTAATGTACTCAGCTGTTCTTTGAAACTTGATTCTGGAAGCTGCTGAATTATTTTGCTTCCTAAAATGATTCTTCACTTGGCAGTGAGTTAAAAGCACATATACAAAGCAAAAGAAACCTATTAAAAACAATTATGGTTGCTTTGTCAAACACTTAAAACTTGAAGCACCAGGATGTAATTTAAATGCATCTTGCCTGTGTTAAAATAGAATTTCTAATTATAGACTTGCATGTAGGTGTTCTTTCAGTGGAAAAATGTAAAATTTGGCTTTAAAGGATTTTCATAAAATTGTCACAAGCTGGTGGAGCATTCATTGCTGAACAGTAACATTTACCTTGGTAAGGCAGCAGATCATGATTTCTTTTGTCTCTATTAGACATTTCATAACAAATGATGACCGTCTTGTGAATGGGGTAATGTAATGCATAATGAATTCTTCTTTCTAAAGCATGTTTCTATTCCTTATTAATGTGTAATGTAGACTTTAAAAACAGGCTTTAATAACATGCTTTCTGAATAGGTTTAGGTAACTTAAAAATTCCTTCGTGGACTAATTGTCTAATATTTAATTATTTTTGAAATGGAGACATTTAAACCTCTCAGCTGTGGTTTGTGGACCGTTGGTTATTTTGCACTCAGCTGCATCTTTGAATAAAGTAGAGAATTTGTGTAGCATCATCTAAAGTTGATTTCTTAATTGCCTCTTCACTTCATGTGTCACGTGATGAATCATTATATATTTCTTGACTTTGAACTTTTGAACACATTATAGCTTTGACAGCTCATAAATGTAAAATTACTTCTACAGAAGTATAACAGGCACTCTTTTCTGACAGTGTCGAGCTGAAGTGCTGCAGGTCTCTGCATCTCAAAGATAACTGACTACAATCTGCTTTGTCACTTCTGTTTGCATTCAATTCTACTGAGTTGCCCTTCAGATAATGCTTTACAAATCAGAGGAAATTGAGCACTGGTTATAACAGTAGAGTATTCTCAAATGACTGGAACTACTCCTTCATAAAATAGTATCTTCAGGCATATATAAATTTATTTTATTTCATTTCAGGGCTTTGTCTCTGTCCAACCTAAAACTGTAAAACAATAAGGTTTTGGGGTGTGTTGTAAGAGAAGTGTTCAGGAGCTTGAAAATACATTCGTCTGTTTCATTGCAGGGGAGGTAAATTTAGAAATGGTTGGCTGAATTAGGTTTACTTTTGCCCTGGTTTTAAGAAATAATCCCAGCAACCTTTAAAAACATGCAATGCTAAAGGAGAAAACTGCTCTTATTCATACATTCTGTGGAAGACTGTGCAATAGCTTTTCCAGCTGGATGATGTGACGTGTGTAGTACTGTTAGAACAAGTTAGAACAGAGAGCCAGTGATAAGATATTTTTAAGGAGTTAACAATTTTTGTGTTACTGGATTAAAGTTTAGGTATGGATGTTTCATTTAAGTAGCTGTCATGTTCAGTGTAGCTGAATTACTTGCTTTTGGCTGCATTAGTAAAAATGAATTGCAGACTAACACTACTGCTGAAAAAGTGAAAAGGCATGTATACTTTTTATAGTTTTATAGCATTCAATGTATAACTTATACCTTAAAAAAATCTATATGCTGAACTGGAATTGATGCATTTTAAAGCTGTTTGTTTTAGCAGTACACTTTTTAAGACATTCATCTCTGTGTCTAAGCATCAAATTTCAGTATTACAGTCCCCTAATATTTTGCTTGCTAAACCAGTAAGCAGTAATTACCTTGGGAATACTTCCATGTTCTTATGAGAAGGTTGTGTGTCTGTTTTATTACTTCACATACTCATTTTCCTTCATGATCTCACAGTGATGCAGCTTTTTAAAGGATTGTTTTGGCTACGGTTAAGAATTTAATTTTTCTAAGTCTTGCACTAATGCAAGCTACTTTATTATAGAATCACAGAATACTTTGTATTAGAAGGAAGCTTTAAAGGCCATCTACTTCAACTTCTCTTCAATGACAGGGGACATCCTCAACTAGGTCAGGAACCTGATCCAGACTTACCTGGAATGTAAGGGAGGTGGCATCTACCACCTCTCTGGGCAACTTCCTCCAGTATTTCACCACCTCTATTGTGACAAACATCTTCCTTAGATGTAGGAATTTACCTCCTTTTAGTTTAAAGCCATTACTCTTTGTCCTATCTCAACAAGCCCTGCATAAAAAGTCTGTGCCTGTCTTTTTTGTAAATCTCCTTTAGGTGCTGGAAGGCCACAATGAGGTAATCCCAGACCTCTTTCTTCTCCAGGCTGAACAACCTCAGCTTTCTCAGCCTTTAGCCATTGGAAAGGTGTTCCATCTGGTTGTTTCTATGGCTCTCCTCTGGACTCACTCCAGCAGTTCCATGTCCTTCCTGTGCTGGGACCCCAGGGCTGGATGCAGGGTTCCAGGTGGGGTCTCACCAGAGCAGAGCGGAGGGGCAGAATCCCCTCCCTCCCCTGCTGCCCACTCTGCTTTGGATGCAGCCCAGGACACGTTTGGCTTTCTGGGCTGGGAGTGCCCATGGCTGGGTCATGTCCAGCCTCTCACCCACCACTTGATGAGACAGGACTTGCCCTTGGTGAAGCTGTGCTGGCTGTCTCAAGTCACCTTCTTGTCCTCCATGTGCCTTAGCACAGTTTCTAGAAGGATCATCCCAGACAGAGAGAGGACGCTGACAGGTTGATAGTTCGAGGATCCTCCTTGCTACCTTTTCTAAAAATTAGTACAGTTTTTCTGGTTTTTTTCACCAGAGTCTTCACCTGGCTTTTCAGGTATCATGGAGAGGGGCTTGGTAACTGTGTGGAATTGTAGAGTTGTTTAGGTTGGAAAAGACCTGTAAGATCATCGAATCCAACCATAAACCCAGCACTGCTAAGTTCACCATCTTTATATAATTGGACACCTTCCCTATGCTCTTCCTTGAAAACCTGTTCCTGCTTTCACCATTTGCTTTGTGCCCTTTAGTTTGACCAGCTGGTCTGTGCTCATCCATGCTGGTCTTTGGCCTTGTTTGCCTGATTTCTTGCTCCTGGGGGTTGTGCTCTATGGAATGTGTTCTTTAAGATCTGCCAGGCCTGTTCTGCTTCCTTGTCCCTGATGGCAGATTGCCTGGGGTGCTACTGACTAGCTCCTTTAGGCAATGGAAATTTGCTTTCGTGGAGTGCAAGACTTTCTTTCCTCTTCACCTCGCCCTCAGGTTTGCAAACTCCACCAGGCATCTCCACTTCACTCCAGTCTTGTTGCCCATCTTGGTGTTCTCAACTGGCTCACTTGTACTGGTGACCATCAGGTCCAGCCTTTCATGTCCTCTGGTGGGAGAATCTATTGCATGTCTTAAGAAGTTATCCTCCATGCATTCCAGGATTCTCCTGGATCGCCCACTATGTGCAACCTCTACAGTAGATGTCAGGGTGGTTGAAATACCCCAGCAGGACAAGAGCCTGCAAGCCTTTGATTGATTTAGATTTATTTCCAGATTAATTATTGAATTTTCTTTTTAAATTAGATTGCAATCTAGAAGTGATGTGTTGATTTATTTCTAACATAATGTTACTAATAAAGAAAACAAGCCAAGATTTTTTTACATGTGAAGTAACTGATTATGCCTTATGCTCAGCTCTACATTTTCATTTTTGTTCCCTGTTACTTGTTGTTTATCTCAGGTGTTCAAATGAAACAGTTCTTTAACTAAAAAATCAAAAAATTATAGAGAACTTGCAGATTTCAGTGACTTATCTTCTGTTAAAAGCATGACTAAAACGGATTGACTTGTGCAGTCTTGAGAAAACAATCCAAATATTTTGTGGCAGTACACGTGTGTCCTGTTTGGGAGTCCGAATGTTGGAAACATGAGGCAACCATTACGTAAGTATTTAGTACACTCTTACCACCATTTTGAAATGAAGGAATCAAGGAAACAGATTGTGAAATCTGAAGGATAAAATAGCCTTAAACCAAGCAATTTCAGCAGGAAAATTCGAGAAAGTAAATGCCTACTTCCTATGACAAAAGTATTTAACCATGTTACATATGTATATCTATCTGCCTATCTACCTATCTATGTATAAGTCTGTGTATGGATGTGCAATGGCTCTTATCACAAATAAATGATTTTACACTAGAGGTCCTAAGAGCTTCTGCTATAAAGAAAAGAAAATACTTCTTTTTAGTATATCTCCAAATCTTAAAACAGATTCTAAAATATTGATTCTTAATTTTTCTAGACTTTTGTGGAGAAGAATATATTTTTAAATTGTGATTAGGAGTACTTGGGTATCTAAAGACAGGCATATTATCTTCTACGTGTCTAATATCTGTTAATGTCTTACACTACTATACATTTTCTCCTAGGCCAGTATTTCTTAGCTTCATTTAAGTCAAGATACTCATAATATTTGTCTGACTTTTTCTTAGGGAATTTCTTTGAAGTAAGTAACCAAAAAAAAACCCCCGACCTAAAAAACAAAAAAACAAGCAAACAACGACCCCCCCTCAAAAACACAACAACTGTCCAAAAAAAATCCACCCAAAAAGCCCCCAAAAAGCAACAACAAAAACCAACAAAAAACCCTTAAAAAAAATTCAGTATCTGTGCTACAGAGAAGATAAGGTTTTTTTTCTCTGAGGCAAATCTCCTCTAATATTTCTTTGTATCACCTTGTTATTTCAGAAAGCTGACAACAATGCATTACAATAATTGGGTTCTTCTACTGGCACATTCTGACTCACCTACATTTTTGGCAAGACAAATATCATTATGTTAAATTGGAACAATCATACCTGATGTCCCATTTTCAAAACCTCTTGCATATCTATCCTGTTTGAAAATGTTATGTCTTGGTATGAGCACTGTGGAATTCTTGCCATTCTTCCACAAACTCTACTTGCATTGAAATTTTCTGGGCATCTCATTGTTTTAAACAGTATTTTTAGAAGAATTATGGAAGATGAATATTCATGTCAAATGCAGTGCAAGTTAGTAACATGCTGGCATTTTATGCTGTCTGTTGAAAAATGTGTTCAGATATACTTCATTATTTATAGAGGGCAAAAATCCTGACATCTGGATATTCCCTGAGCTGAAAAGAGTATCCCAACCAATTTATTTTGCATGATGGCTGAACTGTTGAGCTAAATTGGCAATTATTTCTTGGATTGTGAAGATAACTAAACTGTCTGGAGTATCTAACTTAAACAATCTCAGTATAGTCCTAGGGCTTTTATGATACACAAATCCTTTTTGGTGTGTGCATAATGGCCATCAGTGATTTTAAGAATTATGTGGCAACAATACAACAGTGTTCTCAGAACTGTAGTTCATTTGGCCTCCATTTTGGGAATCCTGAAGTTATTCATCATCAGCAAAGATCATGCCTCAGCTTTTTTTGTGTTCACCTGAGGCAAAGCTGGTGAGAGTTTTGGTAAGTCATCTACCTTGTGAAGTAGATTTCCCCAGGAGGACAGACAATTTTCCAAACAGTGAAAATTGATATTTTTAACAACAGGAGTTTTTTTCACTTTCTTCCTCCTTAAACAAATTAGGCCTCCCTTTGTGTTGTGGGAAGTGTGAAACATAGTGGTATTTCAGCCAGTACGAGTAGCTGATAACCCAGCACTGATAACCCATTTGAAGACATCTGTGATAGGCACAGAGGGCAAAAACTTTCTCCTTTCTCCCCTTTCTCCTCACCTTTTAAGAATTGATTTCTATGGCAAGTTCTAAGTAAGTCCTACTCATGTATTTGTAATTAATTACAAACATGCTGCCAGCACTGCATGGGGCGGGACAATCATCTCCAAGCAAAACCTGAGAGAACCCCCGAGATGTCTGGGGGCCTGTCTCACAGGCAGAAATGCTAGGGGAGGAGTGCAATGTGGCCCTGAGATTGTGATGAGTGTCCAGGCTTTGCTTCTGAGGCTCATGTATCTGTGAAAGGTGCAGGCTGAGGCCGGGCACCCCAGGTGGCTGAGTTACAGAGCCAGGGAGAAGCCTGTGCAGTCTGGACAGGCTGAAGAAGAAACCAAGGAGGGCTTTTGTAACTAGACCCTGGATGCTTGATGCTACTCTGAGTAAGGCACCACAGATCCTGGTGACCCACAAGAGCAGGACTCTAGTGCACTCTCCACTCTCCTCAATAGAAGCCAGGATGAGAATAAAGGAGTGTGGCCAGCAGGTCAAGGGAGGTGATTCTCTCTGGTGAGACCCCAGCTGGAACCCTGCATCCAGCTGTGGAGTCCCAGCACAGAAAGGACATGGACCTGTTGGAGTGAGTCCAGAGGAGGCCACCAAGATAATCAGAGGGGTGGAGTATCTTTACTACAAAAAAAAGCTGTAAGAATTGGGATTGTTTGGCCTGGAGAGGAGAAGGTTTCAGGGCATAGTTTTCAAGTACGTCAAGGGAGTCTGCAAGAAAGATGGAAAAAGACTATTTGCAAGGGCATGTAGTAACAGGACAAAGGAGAATAGTTTTAGACTGAAAGAGGGGGCAGGTTTAGATTAGATATTAAGAATTTTTTACTGTAGGAGTGGTGAGGCACTGGCCCAGGTTGCCCAGAGAAGTTGAAGAAGTCCCATCCCTGGTAATATTTGTTCTTTGAGCAACCTGATTTAGTGGAAGGTGTTCCTGACCGTGACAGGGGGATTGGAACTGGATGGTCTTCAAGGTACCTTCCAATCCAAACCATTCTTTGATTCTAGGATATCCTAACCCTTGAAGACACCAGTGAGCAAGGAAGGAGAAACCACACCTACAACACACATTAGAAACCATAAAAAGAAATGATGAGTGCTCATTGTGAGTATCTCTCTGCAAAGAAGTACTGACCTATTTGTCAGCCTGAGAAGGATTCACCTGACGTCTGCTACTTTCCAGGTGCTATGGCTTGGAATGTGGTCACAGGGACCACAGCCTAGAAGAAGCAGGGATTGTTATGCCTTGTTCTCTCACATAGGCATGAATGACACAGCAAACCAGGACTTGGGCAGAGTCAAACAAGATGACAAAATTCTGGGTGTATGACTGAAAGAGATTAGTGCTCAGGTTACCTGCTCCTCTCTTTACCAGTAAGAGGAAAAGGTGTAGGCAGGAAATATTGCAGCAGCTGCAGGACTGTCTGGGCACCTGACTGTGCTTGCTGTGGTTGGCTACCAAGAAGCACTTTGCACAGTGTCCAGACTTGCTTTTCTCCCCCATGATAGACCTTGTAGAGCAAGCCAAAGGTCCTCTTGGAGCCTGCATGTGATAGAACCATGAACAAATTGCACTGGGCAGAGGCTTTGGCTGCTGAGACACCACCTGTTACTTATCTCCATTTGGATATTGAGCCGTTGACTGCAGTATTTTCTCTTTGGCTGCTGTTGTCCAGCCAATTCCTTGTTCATGGGATAGGGCATACAGAAAATCCATATCTCTCTAGTTTATTGGCAAGGATGTTGTGTATAACTAGATCAGAAGGCTGCAGAAGTCTAGGGAGATACTGTTGCTCTTGCCTTATCCAGGAACACAAGTCACCCTGTTGCAGATGGCAACCAGATTAGTCTGGCACACTTTTCCACTGGTGAAGCCAAGTTGGCTGTCTCTTATCACCTCCCTGTCTACCATATGCCTTGTCACAGCTTCCAAGAGGATCTGTTCCATGATCTTACTGAGCTTAGGATATTTCTGAGGATCTCCATTTTACTCCTTTTAAAAATGATTGCAATGTTCCTCTGCTTTTCAGTCACAGGGCACTTCTTCTGGCTGCTAGGGCTACTCAAATATGCTTGAGAAAGGCTAGGCATCTACATCAGCCATTTCCTTCAAGAACCTGAGGTGCATCCTGCTGGATCCTGTAGTCTTCTGTATGTTTGAGTTCCTCCAATGATGAGTTCCTACAATGATGGAAAGGAACTAACTCCCCCAGTCCCTGCCTTCAACTTCAGGGACTTGAGAGTGTGGGAAGTATACCTGCCTAGGAAGATGGAGGCTCTTTCTCTGTATTTGCAGCATCCTGTTTTCTCTTTCCCCTTCTTCCTCCTCCCTACTGTGCTTGGTTAGCATCTGGTAATCTGGATTGATTCAGGACACAAATACTTTTCATTTTTTTTTCTGTTTCTCTCCATTCCACTACTTCCCTTGCCCCTTATTAAATTTTATGAGCTAGCCTTAGCCTTTAACTTCTTTCAGATCTGCTTGGATACTAACTGCTTTTGTTCCTGGATTTGGGATAAGTAAATCCTGGATTTAACTAACATTACTTCATGCTGCTGAACACCTTAGTGATGCCCAGTCTTTGTCTGCAGCAGTGCTGCCAGCTTTTGAAGCCTGGTTTGGTGGAATGTTGCAAAAATGTTATTAAGATGTATCACATTTGTGATATCCAATAATAGAGTGAAGATAGAAGTTCTTAGTGCATTAGAATTTAAAAAATTAATTTTGCACCCTCCTGGTGTTAGACTCTTGTTAGTTTCTGTGTATTTCTGTGTTTCTGTGTATTTCATTTGTAATGAAATATTTTCCATCGTGTATCAGTATTGTTTGCCTTACTACAATCTTGTATATTTTCAAAGCAAATCTTCATACTGGAAGTGTATCCATCCTTTCTTCAATGCTGATGATAATAACTAAATAAGATATAAATTCAATTTTGAAAGATTTCATCTTGAATTTATAAACTGGTGCCATTTTATGATGCTTACTTTCTGCCACCTGCTACCACTTTTCAGTTGATGTAAAATCCTTCTATACATTAGGACAAGACAAATGTGTTGGGAGTTCCTTAGCAAAAGGATGTTAAGTGTCAAAAAGACAGAATTATAGTAGAAATATTTATGCCTTTATCTGTATATTTTTAACAGGCTTGTGATTTTTGTGGAGTGGCTATTAATTGTACACTAGACACTGGGTGAATGTGTAAAGGATAGTACAAAGACACATTGTCTAGACAGCTGTTTTTGTCCGTAAGCATTGCACCTTTGCATTGACAGGTCTTAATTAAACAGAAAGTTTAAATTTTGCTGTGATAAAGGCCTGAAGGGTCACAGCCAAAATTATCACTTGTATTTGGAATTATTTCTATTTAGTCTGTTGTGAAGTAATTTATCTCAAAATCTTTATTATAGGCTTCTGATAGATGAAAAGCAGCAAATAAGAGTTCAAGATGTATAAAACCTAACAAAAAGAGAAATGCCTCTTAATATGAATGTCTACCCAAGCTGTAGGTGATGCTGAAAGGTTGTTAAAAATTGCCTCTGTGAGTTATACTGTAATATTTTACTGTGTTTTAAAGGCATGCAGTTCAGGATATAATTACACGTTTTATAAAGATGTGTCAAGGAGTTTGCTGTGCCTGAGTAGCCACATCATTTGTGAGAAATTTTCTATTTTATACTTGCCATGGCTATATATTTAAACTTGGTTATGCTGCATGCTTTTAAAGGGAAATGGGTATATTTTTAATGATCTAATAATAAATAATTTAAAAATTAAATTAAGTGGAATTCAGCTGAAATTTCAAGGAACCATGTATTAAAGGAAGAGTTTTCTTTGCATAAAGATGTACTGACTGATAAGATCATCACACTCTACAAATCTCTTGGAAGGCTCAAGAGTTTAGGTGGAAAGTTTAAAGCAGGGGCAATGATAGCTTGTTACTGGTTGTAAGCCCTAAAAAATATACTTATTAAGATCTTGATATGATCATTCTGTATCAGTTGATGTGTTTGAGTGGACTTGGCAGTATAGGGGTAACATTTAACTTGATGATCTGAAATGTCTTTTCCAACTAAATTCTATGATTCTATGAAATACTATAGATATGATATAAAGTAGGCTACAGAATTATGAATGAATTACTTTAAATTTTATGCAAACTAGTTGTGTTGCAAAGATGAAACAGCAGTGTAGTCTGCTACAAAGGAATAAAATCCTAGTGAGTTAGATTGTATTATGTTATAACAAAAGAAGTTTGGGAACTCACTAAAGTGTGGGTGACATGGTGCCTTTGAGCTTAAAACACTTGCTAATGTTATTTTTAAATCTGTTCTTACATCAGGGGAAAAAAGGGAGAAGTAAAGAACAAAAAAGTGTTACTAAAAGATAGGACACTCCTTCCTCTTCTTCCTTTATTTTTTAAAATAAAATGTGGGGTGGATGGAAGAACTCTTGATCCATCTTCATTTCCATATTGTAAATCAGTAGGAATAGTATAATAATTTATTGCCTAAAAAAAGAGGAAATAGTGTGTTGGAAGAGAAGAAATACTGATGATACCCTTAAGCAACGTTCTTTTCAAAAAAATCTTTTTTTTAGTCTGCGGAGCATTGCGGCTCTCTGTATATGATCAGGCATGTTGTTTGTATTTGGCAGTGATCCTAAAGTTCTGCAGAACAAGTATCAGTCAAAACTTGGAGCTGTAAATAGCCTCCCAATTACATTTCTGATGAATACTGTTGTGACCATGTGTTACTTTTGGTTTTCACATTACTCTGTTAGGATCACTGTTTTTCTGCTTTGCATCAGGACAGAAGCTCAGAGGTGATGGGGTAAAGTTTGGGGGCTGGATCCACCAGCACCAGCACTCTCAGTAATGGAGAAGCTCTGTTTGCCTGAAATGATGAAGAATGTGGCCTGGAAACTCAGTGGAAAACTCTGAAAGCAATGTCAGGATTGAAAAATTGGAACCTGATTTTAAGGGCCTTTGCTGGAAGAAATTTTTGATGCAACAGATTTGAGAGAATTTAATAAATGCTGCTGAGTGGAGATAATTTTATTTTTCATGGTAATTCCTGAGGTGGATAGTGCCTGTCTTGGCTCTCAACCTAGACTAAATTTTCAATACTTTCAGCTAGGAAAGTCTATTGGTCTACTACTAGCTATTCAGCTATTGGTCTACTACCTGGGCAGCCTTTGCATGGAATCTGTGAGAAAAGATGCAGCGAACACCCGAATGCTTTTTCTGAATCACATCACCCAATCACCAAATCAAAACACCAAATGCTTTTGAGTCACACTTAAAGGTAGTTTCTTTCTGAGGCATGTGTCTCTAAAGGATTGTAAGTTAAAGTCATTTCTTTATATAATCATTATAATCCTGATCCACATGGTCGTCAGTTGAAAAAATCAGTACTGGGTTTAGGGATTACATCTGAAATACTGAAAAGTTTGTTTCAGCGAGCTAAATTTTGTAATGTTTGAGCTCTCAGTTCTTGTGTGTAGCTCATTCATATCCATGAATAGAAAGAAAAAAAAATCAAGTGATCTCTTTACAGCTGAGGAATGAATACCTACATGGGAAGTATAACTGATGAAAACAATGAAACATGGCATTGAATCACAACTAAAATCTGAAAACAACACCTGTATGAACTCAGATTCAAAGTAAGTTCTAATACTATGCTTAGAATGAGAAAACTCAAAGCATTTTAACCACTTGCAGCTGAGATGTAAGCCACAGAGAAGCTTATAATGCTCAAGCGGACATTGCCATTTTCCAGCCTTGGACTCCTCACACAGTTTTCCCTCTCTTTGAGTTTTGGAAGTTGGGATTCTTGAACTGATGAAGTTTCTGAACAGAAAAAGTAGTCAGAAAAATTCATCCCCCTTGTGAAGTGGCATATAAATAGTGTTGGGAGACCATTTTTTTTTTCAACAACTGCAATTCTGGAATTGGAATATTTTGATCCAATATGTGTCTGTTTTAAGCAAGTCTCAATTTGGTCTACTGGAAGTGTGTGTGGGAAATTGAGAGTAGCATACTTCTGTTGGCTAGAGTCACCATGATTGTTGGCTGACTAGACAGTGCTTTTTCCAGCAACATCGATCAACTGATATTTCCTTAGTGCATGGTGGGGAGAGTTTTCATATATTTTGTTAAAGCATAGTGCTGGGATTTAAAGCGAAATATCTAATGCAAAGGTCATGTTTTCTTTACAGTAGTGGGTCTTTGGGAGGTTTGTATTTTAGACTCATGAAGAAAAATCAAATTTCAGGAACTGATCAACTTGAATCATTATGATATAGAAATTTTAGTAGATCTTTCCTGCCATGTTTAAAAGGAGTGCTCAGCATATTTTGAAGAACAAAAAAGTACTGACATATATTTTGTGGGCTAGAACAGGGCATGCATTGTGTGTTTTTTCCAGTCAAGTAGCTTAGCTATGGGTATGCAGACTCTGGTATATAGTGTGTGGTTTTCTTTTTTAGGTGAGTTCACATCATTTTCACTAAGTTAATTGAGCTTTGTGGTAGAGGGATCTTCTGCTCCTAAATCAGGAAGTTGTGACATTTTTATTTCTTGATTCCCAAATGAATTGGCATTTGGAAACTAATTTCAGCTTTATGTAAAAAATGTGGTGTGCCAAAATAAGCTTTCAGTCAAACAAGGTATATCATTCAGTCTGTAACTAAATCCAGCTGTGATCTGCATTTGACATTTTCCTGAAAATGAAAAAAAAAAAAGCCCTCACCTCAGACCCTGTAAAGTGGATGGAATGGCTTTTACTGTGGATGGCTCATCCTGGAGGCCATATCTAAGCATATGGAAGACAAGAAGGTGGTTAGGAGTAATCAGCATGGATTTGAAAAAGCAACCTGATTGCTTTCTGTCATGGGACAACTGATAGATAGGGGGGCAAGCAGTGGTTGTTGCCTACCTAGACTTCAGCAAGGCTTTTGACGCTGTCTTCCATGACACCCTCATAAACAAACTCAGGAAGTGCAGGCTGGACTAGTGGAGGGTGAAATGGATTGATAGATCACTGAATGACAGAGCTCAGAGAGTAATGATCAGTGAGTGGCACTGTCTAGTTGGAAGCATGCCACTAGTGTCCTTCAAAGGTTGAAGCTCAGTCCAGTATTGTGACATCTTTGAAGAGGATGTAGCAATGTTGGATGCCAGAGGATCTGGTTATTTAAATTGAGGTGTCAGGAAATTATTCCATTTTCATGCATGAAAATAAGATATTCAGATTACAACAACTACATTTGTAAGATTTTGAAGAGTTATTATAATTTTATGTAGCCACTTATGTGTAAAGTTTTCTAAATTGTCTTAAATCTCTAGTCTACTCACTTTGATGAGAAGACATACATTATGGAAGCAATAATAATTGGATATTGAAAAATCCAGCTACTATAACATACTTTGAAACATTGCAAGTGTTTGTGATACTAGAATTCTGTTCTGACAGCCTGGAGGTGATAATAGTAATTATTGGAAAACTGAGCAACTGCATGTGTAGTGCCTAACTTTACTCCTACTGATTGTTAGTGGTTTACTTCGGTGCACTTGAGAATTAAGTTTTCTGATTACTGCTATGAAGCAACTCCACATCCTGGTAACTGACTCTGCTTTGGCAGGAAGAGAAAGAGTGCTTGCCACAGATAAGATTAGTAAAACCTCAGGATTATACAGAGAGAGATGGAAGCAGGTACATTGTAGAATTTTTAACTTGAATGTAGTACAATTTGATTTCAAGCTTACTTTCAGCTCTTAAAAGCTTGTGGGCTTTCCCCAGTCAGCCACAGCCTCTCCTGCTCTTAGCTGGAATGATCTGTGCTCACTGCTCCCTAAATCAATTGAAAATCCATTGTAATCTGGGAAGTAGAATTATTTTATCACTTAAGTAATTGGGGTATATTTAGGAAAGACATCAAGGAAAGATCTTTAATCCTTCATGGATCTTTGTGTGATGCAGTCTTAATTGTGTGAATCACCCATAGAGCACTTTTAAATGAAGTTGTACAATAAAAATCGGCCACTCAGAGACAACTTTAAAAATTACTGCTTCACCTTCAGTCTTTTGGCAGCCACATCCTACTGTTTTCTGTGGGCTTTTGTGAAGTTATTCTGTAGTTTCCTGACAATATGCACCTTAAACACACAAGGCTGGCCTAGTTGTATGGAAAATTGGAAGTCACCGTACTTTAATCCAAAAGTTTGAGTTAGGATATGCTATTCCCTCCTGTTTTAGCCATGTCACAGGTCAGTGTACTGAAAGAAGAGCATTGAGTATAGCAATCAGAACACAACTTGAATATTTTAACTGTAATATTTTGCTTTGATATCATGACATAGGTTAATAAGAGGTCAGTATTTTGAAATACTAGGACCTGATTAAAGCAAATCTATGACCTGAAGTCATAGATGAAAAAAATAGATAGGTAGTCATGTGATTCTCGGGATCTTGTCAAACCACAATAGCTCTTCAAGTATAATTTCAGAATGTTTGTCTTTGTTTATTTATTTCTTAGTTTTGAATTTTATGCTTTACTCATGTATATGCAGCATAGGACTGCAGTATATTCTTCTTTGTTACAATACAGCTTTTTATAGAAACATCCAGAATCTCTACACATGTTGTAGAGATTTTTTTCTGATGTTCTCTGTCCAGAAACAAAACAGTGTTTTTATTTTTAAATCTGTGGCTTTCTACAGTTACTCAAGACTTGTCTGACAACAGATACTTCACAGCTGTTGGTTTCTTTCTCAGAGACCTCAACACTAAACATCAACTCTCTGATGTTCAGCACATAAAGCTAAGGTCCAGATTCTCTGTGGGATGAACTTAAATGCTGAAGGCCGAGATGTGAATTCTCACCTATGCTTCTAGGTCAGTAAAATGCCCTAATCACCTGATGTTAAGCTCTTGCTTTATTTCTGTTCATGTCTGAAGGCATTTACATTGGCAGACCTTAGCAGCTCTCATTCATATTTGAGGCTGTTTGGATTTAATAGTGTGTTTCAATGCTGCAAATTTTGCATTACTTTTAACGCCAAACCTGTCACAGTAGGATTTCAGGCGTATCACTCTCTTAGGTGTTTTATCTGATTGACTTAGCATACTGAGGCAGGGAGAGGGTAGCAGAATTTTTGATATTGCAGTTTTTATTTTGTTTTTCTTAAGCTCTTTGTCCTTTTGATGAATTGTGCAGTGAACTTAACAGTGTAATTTGGGAAAACTTGTGCTTTATGATGGTCCAAGATGGTCCAGAAGTCCAAGAAAGTCACTTCTATGTTCAGTATGATTGTTTTGGGGTTTTTAAATGGGATTCTGAAAGTGCCTTTCTGGAAACCTTGTGACTAAAGTCTGATGTGAAAACAATAACCCTCATCTTTCTTGAGTATGTTATTAGTTGGCTTGGACCTCCATACAGTTATGGTGTCCAAGGGTAGCTAATCACTAAGATCAAAGGTGATAGCTTTTGGCATTGGAGTGCAAGTTCTAAAGTACAGAAAAGAGGAAGAAGAAAGGTGGGAAACAGAGTAACAGCTTTCTGCAAGGTATGAAGCAGAAGACTTTTGAGAGGTTTTTCCA
Organism: Phylloscopus whistleri; assembly: GCA_017589585.1. Lineage (NCBI taxonomy): Eukaryota > Metazoa > Chordata > Aves > Passeriformes > Phylloscopidae > Phylloscopus > Phylloscopus whistleri. The sequence goes on along the minus strand of JADMLD010001058.1, from coordinate 359,502 downwards.
GTAGGGTAAGATAAGGAAGGAAGTATTCAAAATAATGGGATGACTATGCAAGTTCAGCATGACATGTGGACTTTTAAACCTGGCCTTTGATACATTTCATCAAGGCTTGCAGAAGTGACATTTGTTTGTGATGTACTTTTCTTGCAAAACTCAAATATGTTGCTCTTCTAGCAGTGTGTTTCTCTGTTGCTTATTACCTAGGTTATATTATTAATATTTAAAAAACTTTTGGAATCTGAAACTTCTCTCAAAAGTCTTTGGGAAGACTTACATTTCTCATTTGAATCTCTTCCATGGTCCATTTTATGAAGTTTTTAATAACCTCTATCAATCAGTTACAGCTTTTTAGCTAAGCAGACTATAAAGTAATGACTTTTAAGGGGCAGCCTTAAACCTGCGTTTTGTGACCCACGTGTCTGTTAATTGCTTTGGTGATAGTAGAAAAGCGATATGTGTATATCAGATGTGCAGGAAGAACTGTTGGAAAAAAAAAAAAAGAGGAAGAACACTTAATTTCATCCATTATGCGTGAAGGCAATAATTAATTAACAGTGAGTGAAAAGTATCAAATATGAGTTCTGAAAATGTAAGCATAAAAACACTTACTCAGGGAAAATGAAGATCAGATGGAAGCAGTTTTCTCTAGGTGAATAACAATTTCCTGGATGTGATTCCTTGATTTTGCTCTGAAATATTAAAAATTCTTTTATTAAATGAGAAAAAATAAACTTTTTACTCAACTGAGTTTTGAACTGCTGTGTGATTTTTTGACCTTAAACCATCATGCTTGTAGAGGAGAAATCTCTTGTTAATGTGTCTTGCACTTTCACTTACTGGATGACATTGGATAGCCCTAAATAGTGCAGAGCTTCTGCCAGGAAAAGACCATGAAGTTTGTCCAAAAAACACAGATCCAAAGCAGGCTGTTTTCCAAAAGTCTGTGACATTTTTGCATAAAAAACAGGAAGCTCACATAGGCCAAAATTATTCTCATCTTGAATACTGAAGGCACTTTTAAACAGAGGAGACACTTCAAATTGGAAAATAATATATTTTGTATTTTACTAGGTAACATTTGCCTTGATGTTAAAGTACAAATATTTCCAATGTGATTTCATAATCACAGTAGTGCAACACAGCGCATAGCTATTACTATTAATTTAATTTGATTAGATTTTTTTTTTTTTTTAGTTTCATCATGGAATGGAATTTAGAAATGTGGCTTTTTCTATCACTTTTAATTTTAGGACATGCTAGAGAGTGAGATATTAGAGCATGCAAATTTTAAATCCAACTAAGGACATTGGGAAATCACTATATTGTAGAAGCAGATGGAGAATTAATCTTTCATTCAACTCAATAAAATAAAAAGTTAAACTTAATTATAATCTTGCCTGCTGCTGCTGTTGTATCAACAATTATGCTACAGCTATGCGTATGGCATTTTTCATGGAGCAGTGTGCCAGTGGCTTCTATCCAATGACAAATTGTCCTTATTTCACTTTTACAGAAATACTTCTCTAGAAATAAAGAGGTTAATTTTTATTAGGCATTTCCTTGCTTGGAATAATTTCCCTTTTAATGTAATTAGTCATTACATATATCGAGGGATTGCTTTGAATTTTACCAACTGTTAGTAGTATTTGTAACAAATTTTATTACTAAAAGTTTTGGGAATGACTGCACTGTTTTTTATAAATGTGGAAAATGTCATCATTTTTATAAAGCATAAACCATGTTACTAATAAGTTCCATTATTTGATTTGATAATATCTTTACAGTGCTGATTCTTTTTTTATTAGTTATAAGCTTATTTAGCATTTCTGCAATTGAAAAGGAAAAATGGAAATTGATGGGACTGAAGACTAATCAAAATTAATTCCTTTCCAGAAACTTAATGTTGCCAGTTGGCCACTGGATTTTGATTTTCAGTTGTCCCATGGATTAAATAGTTCTGCAGAAGAGCAGTCTTTTCTTACAGAGCAGTAAGATTTTTTTTCCATTCCTTTTAAACGGTCTCTCATTTGTCAGCCTTTCCTCCCTTTTTTAATCCCAGGGACTGGCCCAACATCTGGACTGCCTGATTTGACTCTCTAAAATTTGGTGAGATGTCTTTTGGGACGAGGAATGTGAGAGGGTGCTATGTGAATAGTATTCACACTTACTTGATTAGATGCATACATAATCTTTCTTTTTTTGGCTCCATTGTGTATATTTGGTGTAGATACTTGGGCTTTGCAAACTCTGACAGTTTCATTTTCAGGAACCTTACACACATCTGCTCTAATTCATTTGAGATGTGAACATCCTCTTCTGCTGCAAGAATGGTATTTTCCTTTCCCTGTAATCCCTCTGTGTTTGTTAAGTTCAGTCCTTGTGGCTTCAGAGTTATTCCATTTTAAATTATTTTAAGGTAACTTGGTGTCTCTTGTGTTTTCTAGGTAATTAAGGATATAAACATTGCATGATAAGTGTAGCAACTATTATATGTTGTTTCTCAGTTGGGGTTTTCCCTTTTTTAATTGCTTTTGAATGCTCCCTGAATGGGTTAAAGTATCTGATTATTTTAGCTGAATTATAAAATAATTTAATCTTAATGATGTTTCATAATTTTCAAATACTTTTTCTTGAATATTACTGGCTTAATTCCTATTTGGCTAACTCCTCAGTAAGGAGAAGATATGCAGAAAAATATGTGAAAACATTGTTAAGTATAGCTCAGTAATCCTCTTATCTAATCTTGCTGGAGCTTAACTATGAGGTAGATTTCCCTTCTGACACAATTGTATAATTACTACTTTTTGAGCAATCCTTTCTAAGGATTTGGATCAGTGCAAAACTGCGTTTCTTGCAGAGCAATAAAATATATGTGTCAAAACTATAATAACATTCCAATCCTGTTCAAATACCTTGGTATATGAGTTCTTTTGTACTGCAGACTTCACGATAGTGGAGAGCTCCATGAAGTAGCTAGGGTAACAGAGGTGCAGGAGGCACGACAGTGTGGAGTGTGTGCAGTAATGTAGCATTATGGATTTTAGTAAGTTATTGGAGGGTATCATATAGTGCACTGTAATTGTAAGCCAAAAATATCCAGTTATGTTTGGGGCTGGTTCAATATAAAACCAGAATTATAGTAAAGTAGGGCAAGAACATGAGCAGTTGAGAAAAAATAAGATAACAATTTACATTCTTTATTTCTCTGATGTACAATAATTAACTCTTATGATCTTTCACAATCAATTTCAGCATAGGGAGAAGGATCCGAGATCCTTCTTCTTTCCCCTTTGTTGCCAGCACTAGTGAAAGGTGTAGGAGACTGCTTTTCAAGCAGGTGTGTCTGTAATTATGCTGGTACATCTATAACGAAGGCATGAAAATCAATGTGTTCACATCTGGCTTAATAACAGTCCTGGTAAATCTTATGAACTATTAAGTGATCCCTTCAAATCTTCCTTTTGCTTCAGGGCACACAGTTGCAGTTGCAGAGTCATCCACAGCCATGTTTCCACCTCTGTTAGATCCAGGGAAAGATTAGACTTCATTAGGTTATTACAAGGAACAAGAAGTTTTAATCTTGATAATGAATTCCTGAGGTTTAATTTTTTTGTTTAGAACACAAGCATAATATCGAAATTTTTCTTTAATCACTTAAGTTCTTTTGTCCTCTAGAAGATGCTGATACTGGAGGCCTCTAGACCATGCTGAACTTTTTTCTCAATAGCATCATGTTGGAAGTGGAGTATTGCATCGTGCAAGCATTTTCTTTTCCTTTAAGATTGGCCAAAGTGAGGCAATTTTTAGTAGCACTTAATGTTTCCTTTTTCCTTGGGTGATTTTTAAAAGATTTTTTTCTTCAGTGAACTCATCTATCATTTCCTAAAGCCTCAGTTAAACGTAATGTTTTTGGAAGCAAAAGGCTTCAGAGAAGCCTTACTGTTAATACCTGACAGTCTGATGTAGTTCTTCTTCCTCTAAAACATTCATATCGTGTACTGGAGCTTCTGCATCTGAAACTGATGATTAGATCCATCGGTTCTGTAATTGCTGAAAAGGTGAAGTTTAAAACTGCAGGTTATGAGTGTCTTCTTCAATGCATTTTACTGACTGCCTGGAATTTAATAATTTTATGTATGTTATTAGTACAGCCCAACATTTATGTATGTTCTTAGTACAGCCCAACAGTATTTTCTGCCTAGCTTCTGTAACAAGTGGCTCTTGGAACTTTACTCACAATTATATAAACAAAATAATATTAAAAATGACTAACTGGAAGTTTCAGATTAGTATCACAGAACATGAATTTTTCTGTGATACATTTCTCTGCTGATCGTCTAAGCTCTACGTATTAATTCCAAATGTGTTGCACTTGGAAGAGAAAAACATTTAGTAACATTACTTTGCTCCCTTTTGGGTCCAAGTCCCAAAATAAAGGAAATAAGGAGTATCTTCTTTCAGGATAAACATAAACTTTCTGAAAACATCCTAACTTTTTATTGCTGTTACCTTTACTGTTATTTTATGGCAGTCAGTCTCATTTTCCATCCAAGCACCCATGTTGTTAAGTTTGGAATTGATGGAAGTGTTGTTGAGAGAGGAATTGATGGGAAAAGAGGTAGCAGCTAGGTAATATGTAACATGAAAACCAAGACCAGAAAAGTCCTTTCATGAAGCATAAAACTGTGAACAATATTGTTCAGCCTTTTCAAGCAAGTTCATTAATATCTTTCTATTTGGTCAAGTAAATTCATATGGACTTTGGAGGTTGAATATACTTCAAAGTAAATGAAATAGTTTCTTGTTTTGTAGTGCTGTCTTTCTCTAGTTCACTGTGTGAAAATATATATATGTGTGTGTATATTCATGTACAAGGCAAATATGAAGTATATGCTGATGTTATATTCTTCATTATATTAGATTGATAAGTTTTGTATCCTTCATGAGATGTAATGTAGTCTGAAAGATGCTAATTTACTATTTGAGACCAGAGGTAGTGAAAGTCATAATTTTTCCCTTGGAGCCAAAGTTATTTTTAACTTTTTTTTTAATACAACAAATCTAGGAAATTCTGTTCTGTTCAGTACATTACCTTGATGCAAAAATTTTTTTTTGTTCAAATTACTTCTAAATTGTTTGCCTTTGTAGGTACTTTTAAAAAAAATAGCTTTTGGAGCCAGGAAATTGACCACGTGTCTGCAGGCTTACTATGAAATGTAGTTCGTAACAGCTGTGTAAAAGTGCTCTTTTCAGCAATCTCCTACAGACTCTTTAGTGGCCAAGGGAAGGAAAATCAGTTTGCAGAAGCATTTGAAGGCGACCATTTCACTACGGTCAGCACTTCAGAATATCCTCATATTTGACAGGGATGTTTAGCATTAGAGACGTTAGTATTTTTAGTGTAGCTCTTTGTGGCACAAACTGTTTTGTGGAAAAGGATTGGAAGGTAAATGTATCTTTACAGTTGCTCTTACTGAAAAGTTTAAAGACCCATTGATTTTTTTATTTCTTTAGTAATGTGTATTACTAAAAAAGTCATAATTTCATTCTAATGAAACTGTTGGCAAGGTTAAGGGTAAAATGCATCTGGGTACCTGTGGCATGATATAAAATATTCATATTACTATTGTCATGACATCCAGTTATCCAGTATAGAATCATAGAATGGTCTGGGATGGAAAGGACCTTAAAGATCTTCCAGTTTCAACCCCTCCCTGTCATGGGCAGGGATGCCATTCACTGGATAAGATTGCTCAGAGCTACATGCAACCTAGCCTAGAACACTGTCAGGGATGGGGCATCCCCAGCTTCTCTGGGCAACTTGTTCCAGTGTCTCACCACCCTCACCATAAGGAATGTCTTCCTAATACCTAATCTAAATCTCTCCCCCCTTAGTTTAAAACCATTCGCTCTTGTCCTATCACTCTCTGCCTGTGTAAAAAGTCACTTTCCCTTTTTCTTTGTAAAGGAAGGGGAATAGTTTAAATACTAGAAGGTCCTTGCAGTAAGTCTCCCTTGAGCCTTCTCTTCACCAGGCTAAAGTACCAGAGCTGTCTCAGCCTGTGTTTGTAGGAGAGGTGCTCCAGCCCTCTGGTCATCTTCATAGCCTCCTCTGGACTCCCTCTAAGAGGTCCATGTCTTTCTTGTGCTGGAGGCCCCTGTGCTAAACACGGCACTCCAGGTGAGGTCCACAAGGGCAGAGCGGAAGGATCAACTTGCTGGGCTGCAAGTGCACACTGTTGGCTCACCTCCTGGTTTCCATCCAGAATAACCTCAAATCCTTCTCCACAGGACTGCTCTCAGTTCTACTTGCAGTCTGTACTCATGTCTCTGATTGCCCTGAACCAGGCAGAGAGCCTTGAACTTGGATTTGTTGAATTTCATGAAGTTGTCATGGGCCTGTTTCTCAAGTTTTTCCAGATCCCTCTGGATGACATTCCATCATTCTGTTATGTCAACAGCACCATTCAGCTTCGTGTCATCTGCAAACCTGCTGAGTGTGAACTTGATCCCACTTGTCCGTTCCCATTGATGAAGATATTGAAGAGCATGTGTGTCCCAAGAGACAGCCCTGAGGGACATCACTTCCACTGGCCTGCATCTGGACAGAGAGCCTTATACCACAGCTGTGTCCATCCAGCCAATTCCTTATCCCCCAAATTGTTTCCCCTTCAAATGTATGTTAAAGGATTTAAAGAAATCTAGGTAGATTATGTTCGTTGATCTTCCCTTTGTTGATGATTGCAGCCCCTCTGAAGTCACTGAAGGCCACTGCGTCAGGGGTTGATCAGGCAAAATTTGGACTTAATAAAACCTTTTTGGCTGTCTTGGATGTACTTTAACAGGCTTCTGTGAGAATCTATCTACCCCATGATCTTCCCAGGCTCAGAGATAAGGCTCACCAGTCTGTAGTCCCTGGGTCTCCCTTTATGTTTTTTAAAAGTAGAAGTGATGCTTCCCTTTTTCCTGTCGCAGTGGACTTTGACTGCAATGACTTTTCAGATATGATTGAGAGGTGTTGCAGGCTTGGTAAAAACCTTAGCCAGGGCCCTGGGATGCATCTCATCAGGCCTCACAGACTTGTGGCTGTTCAGTTTCCTCATGTGCTCCCAAACTTGTGGTGCCATATTAATAGCAATGTGTTCACAGTGACCGGGATTTTACTCCCCCAGCACTCATTTAGAGGTTCATTTAGGACTGGAGAGAAGTGAGAAGCCCAAAGTGCTTTAGTGAAGCCAGTGAAGACTGAGGCAAACCCCAGCCTTCTCCATACCCATTGTCACTAGTTATGCCTTCACATTTACTGAGATAGTATATTCTCCTTGGCCTTTCTTTTCTGACCAATACACTTAACAGAATCCCCACTTGGTATTCTTCACATCTCTTGCCAAGTCCCATTATATCTGTGCCTTAGCTTTTGTTATCCCAGCCTGACACATCTGAACCATATCCCTCTACCTTTCCAGGCCACATGTATCTGCTTCTACTGGCTGTGCATTTCTTTCTTATTCCTCAGTTTCTCTTCAAACCTTCCAGTTTGCCTTGCTTGATTTTCTAAACATTAGGATGGAGGGTTTTGGTGCTCTAAGAGAGGTGTCCTTAAAGCATTGCCAGTTCTTATCAGCTGCTTTGTCCCTAAGGATAATTTTAATCTCACCCACTAATTCTTTGAGGAACTGGAATTCTACTCTTTCAAAATTCAGGGTCTTGACTTTGCTCTTTGCTAGGCCTGCATTCCTCAGGATCATGAACTCAGCAAGGGTGTGGTCACTACAGCCCAGACTGCTCCAGCCTTAAGCCCTCTAGTGAGCTCATCCGGTATGAAGAAGTGAAGAAAAGTGAAAATTAAAAGCTGGTGCTCATGTTTTAGGGTGTAATTTCTAAATTTATTATTTAGGTCTTTTTAAAACTTAGAAAAAGATTGCTCCATGGCAGAGGTAGAAGACAAAATCATAACTACAAATTAATGACAATTATTTGAATGAAATAGTTCTCTCTAATGTTTTTTAATAGAGGTTTGTGCATAAATTTAATTTGTGTATCAAAAAAAATGGAGTATTTCTAGTGCCTCGGCATTGTTTAAACCTAGCAGCTTGTGTGTATTGGTTGCTGTAAAAATACATGCTCTCATATGACAGATTTTGCTATTACAAATATCCAGCCATTTTTTAGTTTTTTTAGGCAAAAATGGGATTTTCTTGGTGTGAAAAGGTCAGCCTGTCTTTTAACATTATGTCTAACTAATACACAATCTATTTATCTAAAACAAAAATAACTGAAATGCAAAATCAACGAAACTCTAGTATGTTAGTTGTGGTTGCTGAATTTAACATTGCCTTAGCATTAGCGCAGTGTTTTCTATATTTAATCCCTTGTAAATTAAATCTACATTTCTTAAGCTAGAAAGTCAGAGCTAGTGCATCCTTACGATCTTAATCTGTTTTTATTCCTTTACTTGTTAAGGTGGAAAAAATTATGGGTCTGTTGTGAAAGAGAGAAAGGTATTAATGTGTGTGAGATGTTCTTTTAGCTATAATTGTTGCAGAAGAGCATGGGAAAAACTAATAATTGTTAGTTCATTGTTAGATCAGAACATAAATTATGAGAGAGACAGTAAAATGTATAGATAAAAAAAAAGATAGTATTTTTTCATCATATTTTTTCAGCAGCTGCAGTACATTTTGTGCCTTCATTAAAATATGAGCCCTTTTGGAGAAATGTATATCCAAGATTGTATTCTGTGAATACCTGTGACCCAAATTAAGGAACCTGCATACTTATTTCTGAGTGATCTTATAGAATGTTGGACTTTGCTACTGCAGTCCTTAAAATGTATAAAGGATTTTGTCTTTTAAGAAGTCTGTTTTTCACAGTAATTTTTCCTAGAGGATAGCAGAAAGCAACATCCCTTTCACTCAGTTTTTGCCAGATTTCAAGTATCTGTTTTCTGCTTTCGGCTTTGCTGAGGCAGTTCTCAAGCATTTTGATATGACCAAACAGTGTTTTGTTTAGTTGGCATGGCCTTTCCCTTGTCTGGCTTCCCTCCTTCTGTAGAAAACAACATTTATTCTGAGGTAGACATCAATAATTTCCATGCTGAATCTTGGGGATTAAGAGTTTGCTAAACTTTTATTCCAAGGGAGGAAGGGTTGAGCTAAGGGCTCCTTATTAGTGTTTATGATAATACACACCACTGTGCAAGTGGCATGACAGCAGCCAGGTGGCTGTATTGGCCTTTTATCCACAGCAAAACAGCATCAATCCCAATGTGCAAATCACAGATGGATTTCTGAAGTATTGTGTGGCCTGAGCATGCAGACAGCATGCACAGCATGTATTTTTGTACACTTTTCTTTCTAGGTTTTTGTATCCAGTTAATAAGATGTTGGAAATGAAAATGGTCAGTACCAAACAAAATCAAGTTGATTTGTGTGATTCTTTACACAGGATTAGGTAGTCTTTTGACTAACTAAAGAGCAGAGGAAGATAGTATATCAGCATGTAATATTTAAGATGGTAAACATAATGTTATCTATAAAGTTGGTGGTTTATATGTTCTTCTTATCAATAGAGCAAATATAAGTGACATATAAGTGTAGTAGCTGCTACACTGAGGTATCTTTACTTTTCACTTGACTTTTGTTTCCTGCACATTGCTATTGATATGGTATTTATCTTTACATTTTATATTGAAGAAATAATGAAGTAAATTTCTAGTATTTTAAATAAATAGTTTTATAGTGAATTATACTGTAAGTATTTTAATGAGTATTCTTCCTTAAAATCCTTTTAAATAATCTATAACCAGCAGCTTTCCTATCAGGGATTGGGTGTGTGTTTGAGCTGCTTCTTTTATCTCAGCTCTTAGTTGGATTGCTTAAATGTATAGGGTCAAAGCAACCACCATATTAATGGCAAGTGATGTAGAAGTATTTGAGACATACAACAAAGCCTGTTGCAAGAAACCTGATGATTCAGCCTCTCCTCCATCCACCTCACTATCTGCTTATGCAGCCCATACTTTATCAGCTTTTCTCTTAGGATCTTTCATAAGACAGTTTCAAAAGCTTTTCTAATGTCAAGATAGACAATATAAATTACTCTTCTGTTGTCTGGCTCTATCAATGGTAGCTGCTTCCTGACTGAAGATGATGTTTGAACAAAAGAACTTCAATCAGTATTTTTTGAAAATAATGCGAAGTGAGAAATGATAGAGTATGAGAGTCACTGGTTGGCTATTGAGAGAACTGGTGGGCTATAGCTACCAGATAGGCTTTTTTTTCCTGGGAAATAAAAACTGGAATGTGGGAAGCTCAGTCTGGCAAAAAGGAACGAATCAGTGAAGATTGAATAAATAAATAAATATTCAAAAGGAGCTTCAAGAAGAATTGCATCTAAGATTATTAGTGTGCTCTGTGAGTAACTTTCACATCCAGGCAGCACAGAGGAATGAGTTGAACTCAGAATCCTAGAAATGTTGATGTACCTTATCCAACCACCCTGGTTTAAATAGGGCAGCTCTTTTCCTGGGTCCACACTGAGATCACTTTGTAGATCTTCAAGGGTGAAGACTCCACCAGTTCCTTGCTCAGGTGCTCAGTCACTCTCACAGCAAAGAGTGTTTTCCAAAGTTCATACAGCATCTCTGTATTTCAGTTTGGACCCACTGCCTCTGGCCTTGCACCAGTGAAAAGACCTGGTCATATTTTTTATTACCCCTTCATTTCAAGTATACCTTCACCACCATCCCTTCAGGTGTTTGCATTAAAAATGGCTTTATGCCATTACATACTGTAGTTGCATATTTGTGTAGTTTGAGTTGAGTGGTCAACCAGTGTCACTGTACTAGGACAGCAGTCCCATCCTGTCCTGTTCCAGCCTGTATCCCTCTGAGTCAGAAGCTACATCTGCTCACTGGAAGCATCAAAGCAATGACATTGAAACATTAATATTATGAAATGGCTTACTGGCGTTCAGTTGGCTTACCTTCTGCTTGGAAAGACATCAGAATTAGACCAAGGTAAACAGTGGGTACACAGTCAGAGGTGAGAGAGTTGTGGAGGGGAAAGGAGAGAAAGAGCCTTTATGTTTGACGGTAGAAAACTATTAATTCAGTTAAGTAGGACAGAAAAACTACTCTCTGATAAATGATTCTGAACAGTGACAGAATAAAAACAGTTAAATTTAGGAAGAAGAGTATGTAATGGCTAGAGAAGAAGCACAAGTTTTCAAATGAGGGAGCTAATTACAGTGTCAGTTTTTTGGATATCTTGTGATTTGTGTCATAAATAAAAAATAAGGCAAGTATTTGAGTGTTTTAAATGTAGTTACAGTTTGAGGTACATTGCAGTTGGCTTTGCTGGTAAATCTGTAATTTTAACTGTTTCAATATTACTGAGATATCTTACAACAGCATAACTAACTATTGAATGAAAATTAAATTACCAATTTCTTTTTTTATTTAACATTAACCCATTTTTCAGGATTACTGCTTTAAAAGCAGCTTGTTGTCCACTGTATACACAGTGCAACGTAAATTTTTGACACATTCTGGATGGGCAAATCTTCATGGCTGTTCTTGGACTTACATCAGAATTTGAAGTAGCGGCTCTCTTGCAAGTATTCTGATTTTGTAATGAGGCATTGGCTCACTTTTTTGTAATTCAGCTCTACAGAGCCATACTTTGTTCATTCAGCAGTTTAGTCCCTTGCTTGCCAAGAAGATCTTGATGAGTTCCAGTTTTCCTTTTGAAGAACAGAAGCACTTGAATACTGCAAAACAAACATGCTTTCAAATTGATTTTCACTAACTGCTGCCAGGGTGCCTGTTTTCCTTTGTCCGCTTCATGGTAAAATAGAGTGTATTTATACAGAAGGCTTTTTTTGGTTACTTAGTGAATATATAAGGTCAGTGTGAATAATCATTAATTTAAATGAACCTTATCTTCCAGTCCTTTAGGTTATCTGAGCAAGTACATTTACTTCATGTTTTATTCAGTAACATTTTCTTTATAAATTATTTCAATGCTTTGATTATACTAGGTACACTTGGATTCTTTCGTGTATATTGTCAAAAGGATCTGGCAGTAGATAAGGAAATAAACAGAACAGCTAAAATTATTAAAACAATGGTGTGCTTTTTATTTTTCCCAATTTCTCTGAACCAAAACTGTAGAGAGTTTTTAACATCAGGTTATGGTGACTTGCTTGATCCATGTTTCCAGCCATTGCATTAGGAAGGAATTCGTGAACCACTCTAGTCTCTGAGCACAGTAATCACTAACACAGGGAGCTCTTTCTCCATGATATCACAAACAGAAATATGGCTTTATTCCCAGAAGCAGCATTGTATTTTGAAAACAAGATACTGTGCTTTCCCTTGGAGAAAAATGCATTTGTGTATTAAATAATTATGGCAATTATACTGAAGTTCATTTTCAGTATCAAGTTTCTTGGTAATGCTGTTTTTTCATACCATCTGTAGAAGTATGTATTATACCTTAGATTTTGTCCCCATGGGATGACATTTCCACAAGGAAAAAAAATCCCAAACCTTTAAATTTAAGTAATTTCTGTCATTTTGTTCTTACAAGTGGTACTTAGGAATGATTATATTTTTAAGACATAGAATTCTGGTTTCATAATTCTGAGATTGTAGGTGGTAGGTGGTCAGATGTTTTTAAAAAGGTAGGTGACCTGATTCAACTGATAATGAATAATCCCTTCCGAAGCCATGCTAACGCTCTGGGTTTTTTTTGCATGCTGTTTATTTCAATCTGCTAATTTATTATATTTCTGCCCAAGAGAGGAGCCGTTAACTCTTATTTCTATAGAATATGTGGTTTCTTTATCCATTCTCTCATATAAATGCAGGTCATTTCTCATACCTAATAACATTTTATAATCCTTTTCTTTTTTTGAGTATGTTCAGCTGCAGTATAATAACTATGTCTACACTGACTTCCAATACTGTTCTTTGGTTTAACATATTTGAAAGTCTTTAAGTCCTCCATGTATCCTCCTTTATGTTCTAATCCTGTGGGCTGCTTCGGGACTTCATACCCCTCTCTGTTTTCACTCCCAGTCTGATTAATCAAGTCATACTTCCTATCCATCTCTAAATTATCCTTATTGTTTATTGTTTTTTGGCACTTGATTGTTTTTGTTTGTGTCTGCTTTCCCCTGTGTAAAAAGAAAGACTTTTTTTTTTTCCTGGACCTTGTTCTTTTGAAGGTGATTCTTTACTGCAGTGTGCATAATGTCAAGTGCATTTGGTGTTGGAATTGTTACACTATTTCTTTTATCAGAGAATGATGTCTGGGAAGAGCTTTATAAAGTATTTTTTCAAGTTCCCTTTCTCCATTTATTTTCATATTTAAACTGAATATTACTTTCCCTATTACTCTGTGTTTATTCTGATCGTTCACTATTATTTTTTCTGTGATTTTGTTTTACTTATTCTTGCCTATGTTTCTAACAGTCTTTAGGATTTTCTCAGTATTCAGTGTCTTCTGATTCATTGTCCTCTTCTCTTTATCTTGTGGTTTGGTGTATTTTCTTTCTGCCTTCTTTAAAAAAATTGCCAGTTTATGTTATGTTACTATTTCTGGTGATCTGCATCAACTTACATTATTTTCATTGGGTCAGTCTTCTCTGATGCTATTCATATATACCCCTACAATTCTGAAGTGTGTAGCAAAAATAAAAGAAAGATCTTTCCACTGACAATCTTATTACTGTCTTTTTTCCCCCCTGTTTCATATAGCGGCAGAAAGTTTTTCTGTAGTATCATAAGTGAAGTGCTGACTTCACCTATATTCTTAGGCTGGTTTTTTCTTCAGTGTTTGCCTAAATTCTATGTACTCAACAACCTCCTGTCACTTCATTTCATATTATTTGTCAAGAATTGTGACAAATTCTAATTGTGATTTTTTATCCTTTTATCAAATTCTTTATTTCTACCTACGGTTCCTCTCATTGAAGAGAATTAAGACATTTAAACCTTTTCTGGAATCAGGTCTATTTGGTCTTCCCTCTGTAATGTCCTGAAAAGTATGCATTTCCTTTTGAGAACTGTTTTTTAATATGTGTACTTATGTGTTTTTCTGAGTTAGTGCCTTTAGGGAGACAGACGACTTTTTTATATCTGTTTTCTTGTTATTGTTTGGGGGGTTTTGTGGGCGTTTTTCTTCTTGTTTCCTAGGAGAATAACATTTTAGCTGAATCTGCTTCTATGTTTTTTCCACTTTACTAATGTTCCTCCCATCAGGAAGTGACTAGATTTTTTGCACATCTTTTGTGCATCTCTGACACTTATGTATTATGTAACACTGAGATTTGATAATGTATTAAACCTAAATTCTAGTCACTGGTTGTTTATTCATCTGCTTGTTTCGACAGGAACTGGAATTTCAGCAAGGCTCTGTAGTAGGCTGTTGCAGGGCTGCTTCTTTGAGGGGGTTGATTTATTTTTTTTGATTTATTTTTTTGATTGCTTGCCATAAACAATAATAGTTCCAAGTGTTAAATGTTCTCATTTGTGCCGCCTCCCTTGTAGTGATTATGAGTGTAAGTTGCAAACACTGTCTTATTGTCTATAAAATGTTTACTTGTGTAAAGTGTAAGTTACAGTGAAATGGTGCTTTTATCATTAAAATATACTTTGATTAGAAAAAAAATCCTGCTGTTCACACTAGTGGCTATTCAGGTGGTTTGTGTTAGTGTTAATTTTTTTTTTTAATTCTAGCTCTGACTCATCAAAAATATTTTCTGGCTGCTTGTTTCTTTGAAAATGTAGGTATGAGAGGATTCACAGTGCTGGGCCTATGTGAGAAACAGAGAGGGATTTGTTTTTTTGGCTGCCTCATTAAGCGTTTCATTCTACACCTTCTTCTGAGTTGTCTCCTTAATCAGCTCCAGCACACTACTACTTACTGGAATAGAAGCACAAAAATATTGGCATTTTTTCTTCCAATGTTTTAATCAGGGGCATGTTCTTTCCATCTAGAAACAAGTCAAGAAATAATAAAGATCAGACTCAAAGTTAGTTTTCCAGATACTAACTGAAAAGGACCATTCCTGAGGATTTTAAAGGAGCACTGAAGAAGGTCGTCATTGACTCTACAGGCAATGTCTTAACACAGTCTTCCCATATACCTGATCTAGTTTATTATCCTGTGCAAGATAACCTAAGCTAGAGAAAACTAAATATATGTATTAATACAAACTGAATACATTGCTAATGATGTGTGGTTTATTGAGAACTGTAGCAAATCAGAAATGCTTAAAATTTTGTGGATGTAAGCAGAAAGCAAAAATCTCCTACCATTTCATCTCCTGTTCTCTCCAGGACATTTGGATTGCTGAAATATTTTGACACTTAATGCAGTACACAAAACAGTATTATGTTACTCAGATACTGTTTAGAAAAAAAAATAAATCTGAATTTGAAAGATGTACTTGAAACCTCTTTAATTAGAAATGAATGTATCAAAAATGTGCATATTCCACTGAAATGTTTTGAATTTGATTTGACAGAATTTAGGGGAAGTTATATAATGACATAGGGATTTAACAGTTTTTTAAAGGTTTTGTAACTTCTGAAGTTTTCTTTTTTTTCAAATTGCTATTATCCTCAAGTTTTAGTAGTAAAGTGCTAATGAGGCCTTCATTGAATGTAAAAAATTCTCACAGAATGTATTTAAGGGAATTTTTTTAAAAGCTTACTTTTTTCATGTGTTTTATGCAGACGTTAACTTTAAATGCTCTGTCAAGTCGAGGTCAGGTTTTTACTTAGTTTTCTTATCTGAATGTTAAGATGCAGCTAGATTTATTCTTTCTTCCCACCATATTTGGTAGGTTATTTTCTATGATTATTGTAGAGCAGCTTGGTGCTTAGTTGGTGGTGGCTGTGAGGTGTGAAATGGCAGGCATGAGGGTCAGTACTGAAACAACCACCATATTGTTCAGGCATGTAAACACTGTCAAAGTAAATGCCTGCTCAAAATTTTACGAGGTTGATGTCTAGACTGTGTTCCATACCTCCTTTTGTCTAGCATACTGCTTTAGTCGGAACATGTCAGTTCTTCTAATTTAAGTATTTCCTCCCTGGAGAATTCTGTTTCATTGTGTAGTGTTTCAGACTTTCTCTCTAAGTAAAACATTTAAATATGAATATTTTATTATTTAGTATTTCATTACTACTTTATTATTGACACTTTCTGGCCTCTTTGCTTGGTCTGTTTATATTTTTTGCAGGGAGGAGGTTTATCCATTTTCTCCCCACTACTAGGTTTGCTACAGGATATGACAACTTTGTTTTACAGCTCTCTTTTTTCGGATTCTCAAATTATTTCTATTTTTGAACATGAAACTAAGTGGCATGGGATTTCATTAATTATTTATTTAGTTCTAAAGGCAGTCTGTAGGTTGAGTTTCTTAAACACATATCAACCTTCATCAAATGTAGAGGAAAACTTCTTGTGGCTACTTTGATATTTGGTGAATATCTTGAAAAATAAAACACTTGAGACTTTTACATCTTTTTAAAGACTGTTTTAGCATGCAGAAAACACATGTGAGATTTTATGGCAGCTATATTATTATAACATTCTCCTGATAAAAAGAATACAAAAGCAGCAGAATTAAATGCTGGAGAATAATTAATGCATCTGACTCTTGGATTGAATTTTAAAACAAAGTAAAAGAATTATTTAAGGTTTCCATTTTGAGGCTTTTTCAAGCTGGCTTCATATTTTCTAAATTTATGTCCTTGTAGTTCTTCTTCCCTCTCTATTTTCTTTCCCTCGATCTTGCTGAGGTTTTTTTGTTTCATTGGTTTTTTGTTTGGTTGTTTTTTGTTTGGTTGGTTTGTTTTGTGCTTTTTTGGTTTTGTTTTTTTCCCCCTCTCCTAACACTGTAAAATAAAACCATCCAACACTTGTAAACATTGTCCCCAAAAAACTGTATAAAGGCAATCCTTATTTCTTAGCAGAAACAGAATATTTTTTGTATTTTGCTTTATGATTTGTTTTTCTAGATACTGTGGTTGAAGTATTTTAGAACATCATTCATCCAGAACATTTTTTATTACTTTTCTGTGGAATTGCCTGTTAGAAAGAGTGCTATTGTCCTTCATTTATAGTAAGACAGAACTATCAAAAATTAAAATTTTATTACTCTTCACTTTAGAAGAGTCATTTTACGATTATATTTAAATATCCTTACCTGAAGAGTGATTTTATACTGGAGTGGATATAAAAGTGTCTGTATCACAACAAAACATGATTTCTACACTGTGTACTGTGGACTTTATCTCCTTGGGGCATTCTGCTTGGTCTTTAAATTTTCTTCAAATTCTATGGTATATAAAAATTTAAATTTCATTTTCTTCTTAAGACTGTGTCTTAGTTTCATATATAAAGACTGAAAATGTAGCTTTTCAGGAAAAGTGTAATTTTAGGGGTTTTTAATCAGGTATTTGGTTTTTTTTGTTTTATCAGATATTTGATGTACTGAAGGTTATATTCCCAGAGATTATAGATGATGCATTTTGCCAAATAATTTATTTCATTGTTCTTTGCTAGTGAGCTGTACCCTGAATAGATTCACAAACAATTTGCATTTCATAGCCTTCCACTGCATAGTACAGCATTGCTTTACTTGTTGATGGTTAGTGATAGAAATATTTCTGCTTTATATTAATGTTTCAAAAGGACATATGTTTAATTTATAATTACTTTGGAGAATAAACTCTTTTCCTGGAAATCAAAAATTTTTTAACAGTTGAATGACTATTGATGCTATTAAAAATTGTTCTCTTTTGTGTCTATATTCATTTAAGATATTAAATACTTACTGACGTAGTTTTGGTGCTCACTGTACAGTGTCTAGCACATGGGCCATTGGTTAACTGTGACAGGCTGTATAAGTGTTTGGGGTTTCCACTAGTCCTTATTTCCATACAGGCAGTATAAAGCAGCACATTTTCACAGAATTAATTTAAGAACAAAATATTTAGAAACAGATGGAAAATTCAATAACATGAATAAAATGCATTGATACATCTCACATCATAAAGTTCCAAATTAAATTAGCAGTATTAGAAAAAAAAAGAAGTGCCTTTATAATACTTTTTTTTTTTTCAATATTATCTGTTAGTTTGTCTGGTATCTTAAATAGAAAGCAATTTATAAAGCATTCATATCTCTACTATTGCTTGATTCAGGTCTTTTGAAGAAAAATAGGCACAAGTACATGAATTTGATTGTGCACCAGAAGAAGTCTGTTGCTTGTTGTTTCAAGCTATGAAATAGTTCTGAATATTCCAATAACTTTAAAAAAAGAGGAAAAATAATTTCTTTGCTTTTAAAATAATTTGAATTAATATGTTTATGTTTTTATTAATATGAATTTATCATTTTCCTCAGGTTAATAACTATCCAGATAACAAACTATTTTCCTATTCTTACTCTTATCAGACTGTTTATTTTTAGTACAGGCAATTTCCTTCCAGTTACCAGTGTTGCTTCTGCTGGTTTTGGCAGAGGTGAAACCCAAAACTCTTTCTTCATATCATTGTGTGAAATTAATTTTAAAATAAGCATTAAGATTTCTGTAACTATTTTTTCATGCAACCCATTAGTCTTGACCATCAGGCTAACAGATAGTAAACATTAAATTTTATAATTCTGGCTTGGATTTGACAGAATTTGAAGTAAATGCAAACTAATATTTTTTTCCTCTAAGTAGTAGAGACTCATCTGACTCATCTTTCTGAAAATAAAACCCAGGTCTTCCTATGTATTTTTGACCTTTTTCAAAATGTCAGAGCTTGACTTCGTCCTGCAAGTCAAAATGGTGTGTGTAAGGATGGTGGGTCAGGTGATGTTGATTGTATCGAGTTGTCTTTGGGAAAAGAACATGGATATACAATTATCCATGTACATGGCTGGTTGCTCTGAGCAGGGGGGCACACGGTGCTCACCGTCTATTTTTTTTCTTTTTTGTTTTGATATGAATTGAATTTCTGACTACTGAGGCTGTAAAGCAGCACATTATCTCTGGAGCTGTTGAGGCTGTTTAAATCTCCTGTGCACCTTTTTGCTGTGGCAGGGCAAAGCCCTAACAAAGTGAGCAGAAGGAGAAATGAACAACTACTTCATGTCCTGACTGGGCTGGGCACTGTTTTTCTCCCTCACCTGCCTTGCAGAACAGCTCAGGATATCAGCAACTCGCCACTATTCTCCTGGATTTTCTTGAAATCTTAAAGGAATATAAATAATTTTTAGAAAGAAACAACCTGAGCAATTGGTGTTAATGCTTATTCCCCAGCAAAATATTAATTCTTGCAGTGAGATAAGGAAAAGAAATGGTCAGCAAATACACTATAATGAAATAATTATTACTCTAAGCTCTTTGAAGTACGTGGATTCATTTATATGGTTGAGCCCCATGCACAAAATAGCATCAAGAAGGTAAATTATTTGTCCCATAAGCTAAATGAGAAACAAAAAAAGTTCTCTTATTTTAAATAATTTGAAGGTGCCCTTGTAGATGCACAGGGGGCATTCAGGTATACTGGTTCACAGTGTTTACAATGTCTGGAGTATGTGCTTTTTAAGGGATAAGCTGTGGGGTTTTAAACGTTTTCTGTTTTCAACAGTTTTAATTAAAGGCGTTCTAATATTAATAACAGTTATTTTTATTCAAACCTAAGTTTAGTTTTAAGAATGCATTTTTTTCAATTTGATCTGGTCTGGTCACACTTTTCTCTCTCACAGACTAGCCAAATGTGGAGTCTGAATGGAGTCTCCTTAAAACTATTCATAGCTCTGTGGAAATGAATTAAGGAGTCAAAGAAAATTTCAGAAAAAGAAAAGAGAGCAAAACATTAAAATATGACAGGAAAAATAGAAAAAAGGGCACATCCAAAGCCAGTATTCTGCTAAAGAGAATTATAGTAACTTGAATGTCAATTACAAATATTAGCAACAGATGATTTGTTCATAGTAGCTTTGATAGAAATAAATATATTTATTTTGTCTAAATGTAAAGGCAAATAATAGCTTTCTTTTTAGGATTTTTCATTTCAGTTTGATTGACTTCAATAAGCTAGCTACCTCAGGATAACAGAAAATCTGCACTTATTTTATTTCTCTAAGTATGGATGGTAATTTCTAGTCCCTATGTTGAGATCTTCTAGCAAAATTGAATTTAATCATGATTTATTCTACAGAACCTTTAAAAACTCAGTTATAAAATTCAAATGGAGGGGTTTTATAAATAGTATTTATAACCATAGATTTTAAAAGACACTTAACAGACATATCTGGTTTAATGCACAATCAGATTCTGTGTTTTCTTACAGCCATTGACAATCAATCCTGCAAGAAAGGTGTTATAGTAATGAAAAGAGTCACAGGAAAATCAAGTATAGCAATACAGTAAAAGTGTCTCCACATGCAGTAACTTTACATTTTAAGCTACCTCTCTTCACAACTTTGATTTGGAGATCAGCTAACTCATGCAGCTTTGACAGATTCCTCCTTTTATTTACAAGCTGAGAAACACTGCCTTTTTTTCCAGCTTTATATATTTTATTTTAAATGCTCTTCAATGACTGTTGCTAGGGTTTTTTTTGGGTTTGGTTTTTTTTTCAGTTCCTAGATTATCTTCTTCTGTAATAGTCTAAATTATTTGGAAACAAGCTTGAGAAGATGTACTTAATTTTTATCTGATGACTGCTTATACTAATGAAAAGGTGAAAGATTAGATAGTGTCTTGTTTTTTACATATGCTTCTTTTTTTTTTTTTTTTTTTTTTTTTTTTTTTTTTTTGCTTTTGGGAAATCCTGCTGAATACTTACCAATAGGGATGTGTTTTTTAAAAAATACTTTACAATAGCTATGAAAAAAAGATCATGACTTCCAGTGTGTTTGGACAGTGCCCAGTTCTCTGGGGTTCCAAACTTGAAGATCTCTAGATGTAACCAGAATTATGCAGGCACAGGTCTAGTTTCAGAGGATATGGGGCTGCTTTGCAGAACTGCTGGCTGCTGGTGGCTGCAGAGCAGCATCTGTTAGCCTGCATACATTTTAAAAAGTGCAGTCCTTTGGTAGGGGTAAGAAAACAGATATTTTATAACCTTATTTTGGAAATTCTGGTTAGCTGCAAAATGAACAAAACTCCTGTGTCTTAACTGTCAACAGCCAGGCTAGGAAATCAAGCTTTCAATTCTATTCTTTGTTGTGGGATTGATCAAAGTAAGATGGTAAGAGTTTTGGTATGAGGAGAATTATTAGAGTCAGATGTTTAAGAAGCCAAAGGGCATCTTAAAGTTTAAGAAGAGCAGTCTGTCAGGCAAGGGCAGAATCCACATTTAGATGTGACACTAAGTCACAATAATAAAGTTGCAGAAACTAGCAGTCAAACCTGAAAGTTTTGGTTATGCCTCGTTGTACCGTTAGTGTTTATTCAACAGACTTTGATTTTTGATCCTAACTTTTTTGCATGACTGTCCATACGCATTATATTGACCTCAGCTATTCATATTATCAGCAGATAAAAATTTTATTATCATTTAATCTCTCTCAGTTGAATCCCCAGAAGTTAGTACATGTTTCCCCCTGCTTTTTAGGAATGTTATTAACATTTTAAAATCATTATTTTCTGATTTGTGGTAGATGTTTTAGTTTTATTTTTCGCACTAAGCTGATTCAGCAAACAACTTGTAAGGACTGTATATACATAGTGTGCATGTATATGTGTGTATATAAGTGTACTAGTTTGCCAGCTTTTAAACTGAAGTTGGTTACAGCAATTTAGTACAGAAAATGGAAAAACAACTTTACAGTTAAAAGAGAAAGGCTGTTTTATGCTACAGCATGTGTTGATTTAGCTTGGAGTTGGGATTGGGTACTGATTTTGCTAGATTTGAAAGGGAGAGGGCATGAAAGGAATGAATCTGCCTTTTAATTAAATCTGCTGTGTAGCTGGATTAGATGTGCTATAAATGCACAGATACCAATGTAGAAATTGACTGTTGGAATTCAATCTGAACATAATCTGGAATGCTGTTTACTGCTGGTACATCTTAGCCAGGCTTTATTGGTATACTTGATCCTTAATTCCTGACTTTGACAAGTGTTTCTAGAAGATACATGATTTTTCAACATTTTGCTCCTGCAGCAGTTTTTGCTGCATGAGCATTGACTGAATGGGACTTGAGGATGAGAAGAAATTGTTACACTGTGGATACATCCATATACTTATCATCTCACTAAAAATGCTTTGAAGTTTCTATTGGAAAATAAGATTTTCAATATTCAGATTCAGGGTTAGTAAGTAAGAGAAGAGCAGTAAGAGGAGTAGCAAAGTGGGATTCCCTAAAGAACCATTGCAAATACTGTATGTGTATCTCTGTGTATATATGTATACATATTATTAATTAAAATTAACAATTTTTTATACCATGTCCAAGACAAATCATGCATCTAAAAACTGACTCTTTGATTCCTTGTTGCATACTTGCTTCAATAAATCAAATATGCAGTTATTACTTTTTAATATTGTTTCTACATAAAGATATGATGCTTACATATAATATATTTAGCACTGAAATGACAAGCCTTTGTTGGTATGGAAAGAGCATAAGGAGCAACTCAATAGGGATGCAAGAAGCTGTCTGCAATGAAGCTAAAGCTCAGGTTTCACCGTTTCTGAAAGCAAAAACTGAAGAAGTTGCTTCTCTGTCAAACTTGTACCCAATGTATGTCAATGGTAAAGGACCACTAGTACAGAGAATTAATCTTTTAGGTTTTTGTCTGTAGGGGTTGGTGTAGGATTCTTGCAGGCATCCCTGTTACACAGCCCCAACACAGAGGTGACTGTGAGACTGACACTAGTACATCTGGTGAACAGGGTAGTGTGGAATTTCCATGAAGCTCAAAGATTCAAGGAAGACAATAGCAGCATTCTTTTTGTAGAAATTCAAGTATGGAAACTTTCATTAAATTTGATTGGTATTTACAGAACTGTGTGGAAACCCTGCAGTCTCCTATTTCATTAAATATGAATGTTGTATAAGGAAAAGCAGTTTGCATAAAATCTAGGGTGAAGCTGAGTGTGCATCTCATAGAAAAACCTACTAGACCTTTTCTTTGAAGTCCAGTTCACAGGGCTGTGAGTGTGTCAAATCAGCACCGGTTGCATGTTAGCTTGCGATAAAAATACTGGAAATTTGCTGTAAAATACAAAGTGGTGGCTGCTTTTCTGGCCTTCTGAAGAACTGTGATTGATGTCTGCTGTTTTTGCAGAAAAATAAGTTGCTGTCTGTGTCCCTCACTGTGGTTCATGCCCTGTAAGTTGCTCCTCATGAGATGCAGGTCTCTGTTGGTGCTGCTGGCCCCTCAGCAGTTATGAGGGAGTTACAGAAACTCTTCCACTAGAACTGAGGCTTCTAGCCCTGGCAACAGAATACTCTGCCTCTAGCTTCAAGTAATGGCACCAAAGTAAACCCAATACCACCTACTTCAGATAAGTGGTAGCATCTCTTCTGTCAGCTGAGTCCCACATTTTTTAATTAAATAGGACTCGTTTCAGCAATCATGCTGCCTAAGCCCCTTTGATGCTTTGTTGTTTCGGGCTGTGTGCATTGCCCCAGAGATGACTGAAAAAACCTGTCTGCTATCCTAGGCATCATGTTAAAATAGCTGTCATGAGTGTGTTGCTAATTCTGCAGGTCACCTTGAAATGCTGAAATGTGGAGTGTCTGTGTTCCTCACAGAGTTAGTAAGGAATTTCAGAGAGAAGTGATAAAAAATTCCAGTGTATTTTCTGCATGGACAACTGTGAAATGAGAGTGTGTGTCTGTGTTTCGAGTCTGAAGAAACCAGTCTTAAAATCTAGTCAAATCTTGGCCAGGGATCAATTCCAAAGTCAGTGTAAAGCCCATACATACTTTGTGACTGAGCTAAACTGAAATGATGATTTTTGTTCATTATTTTTTCTGAATCACTTTTTTATGAGCACACTTTATGAAATTGCATGGCTCTAACTTCTGAATTACATTTATTTTTATGTTTGGAATAGCCTGCATATTCTCAGGAGAAGTGAAGGTATTTGATGACATATCAGGAGGATTAGAATTCATTTCATGGTGACTGTCAAGCTTTTGAAATTTGATTTTGTTCTGCAAATACAGGTAAAATACCCTAACATCAAAAGAATGTTTCAGTAAAAGTTGTTTGGAAGTTTGACTGTATCTGTATTGCATCAGGAAGGTAGTGACTACTTTACTGCCCAGTACCTGGCACTTTTTCCCACTATTACTGTCTGTGGATGTAGGTCTGATTAAACTTTTGTTTGGGGGTTTCCCTACCCATGGGTCTCTACACAAAAGTGTAGAAGAGAGGGAGTATAAGATCTCTGTTAATTATGACTGTTAATTTGAGCTAGGCAACATATGAATTTGTGGTATTAATTCTGCCTTTAGATTCTTTACATAGTTATTTTTTCAATTGCATTATTATAGTACCACTAATTTATGTTTAAATATTGAGATATATATATATATATATATATATATATATATATATATATATAAACCTCCTCCACTTGTACTTGATCTCCTTCTGCCACATGGCCTACATTGTTTCTTATAGCATCAAGAAACTTACTTGGGATTTTAAAAAATGGCACTGTTTTGTTAAATAGAATTAAAATATCACATACCAGAGTATTCCATATCTGCAGGAAAACCAAACACTAAGAGAGAAAATTAGTTTATTTAGCAACTCAGATGGTATTCAAGAGATTAGAAGTTGTCTCTCATGTAATTATTCAGTTTGCCTAATTTAGATGTTTAAAATCAATGTAGGTCTGCAAGCAGCTTTTATTGTACCCTGGTTCAACAGCAAGTATATACATTCATCTCAGAGTAAGGGAGGCCTCTGATGTTGGGAGTGGCCAGAGGAGGAGTAACTTGCTCATCTGCTGATGGAAGGGGGATTGGACATCGGTGGTCAGGCTAAAGCAGCCTAGACTCAAGTCAGCCTTGTCATGCAATGGCCTTGCAACCTGCTGAGTGTTCCCAGTGGGTAATGCATTTACATAGACTCCTTGACTCTTTCACCACTTTTATCACTCTTGAGAGTTTGCGTTTTTCAGCTTGTAGTTATCACATGGACTTGTCACTATAGCTGAATTAGCTGTGAATAGGTCAAAATGCTTAAGGGAGTTTGTTGGTTTTGTTTGGTTTTGATACAGGCGATACAGGTTTTATTGTTCAGTTAGACCTAAGTAAAGATCGTTTATTCAGGCCATGTCCTACTGATTCAGCCAGACTCTGATTCAGGGAGTGTTACGTGCTCAGGCCTTTGAAATCCAAATTTAAATTTCCATGTGAAACAGGTTTGTCCTAAGCTATACTGATTACCTGAATTTCTAAATTTCTTTCGTAGATCTTTGTGGACTGTTAGATGTTTGAATATTTTAAATGCAGTTTCTTATTAATGAAACAAGGATTATTTTTAACCTTTTCACTGTTTTCATTTGGAAGGGATTGTAACCTTTGTGTGAACCTATGGTAGCATAGTCACTTGTAATGCCTATTCACATACTGAATTATAAAATTATCACAGCACCTTTCTAAAACACGTATCTCCTACAAAAAACAAAGCATTGGCCTTTTGATTGAATTTAATTAAGAATCTTGTAGGATATCTTAAAAAGAATGAAAGTAAATCAGTGGAAGTTCCAAGCAGAGTCAATTTAAAATGAAAGAATTAAAGTATCCAGGGGTTTGCTAAGTGTTCGTGTTTCTCTAGTCACCTAAAAAATCCTTCACATAAAATGAAATTTGGAATGCTACCTTGCATGAACTCTTGGCCAGTAATTGTAGAATTATAAATGGTTGGGTTCATATTCTTTTCATTTATTCAAGCTTCTACAATTCTGAAAGGCACAGACTGAACTGAGAATAAATGAAAAGTATACAATTCCCATTTTATTTCTGCCTTTTCAGTCTGCATCTCAGTTAGATCAGGGATTCCTGCTCCACTCAGTTAAAATGCTGCTCTCTAGAAAAAATTTTGATGATGTATAAGTAACACGGGTTTTTTTCATAGCAAGCTGAAATGAGTTTTTCTTTAAATATGGCTGAACTGAATACAGAGTGTCTACTCTGCTGCATCATAACTTCATTCTCTATTAAAAAGATTGGTGAGCTCCATATTAATTTGCTTGCTACATTAAAATTGTATTTTGGTATTTTCAATTGCAGAACTGTGTAAAACTCCTTAAATGCTCCACGAATAGGAGCATGTTTCTGCATGCTGTTAGAGAACAGATTAAAAAAATAATTGTGAATGTATGTTTTCTCAAGCCCAATTGCATTTGTTGTCAGGTTATTGCAAGTCTTTGCAAAAAATTTAAGATATTTTAGGATAGTTGGATAGACTCTTGCTTTTTAAATTTGTGTGCCAAAATATAGTCTCAGAGAATTGTGTTCAATTTGATTAAGGATTAGCTATGAGAAGATGCTTTCCTGCTACAAATTTAATTAAGTATATTCTTTTATATACTTACATAGTATCTTTAAAAGATACTATATATCTTTTTAGACACTTGCTATATTATATATAATATACTATCTTGGGTTATGGAACCAAAAACATGTATTCTATTTCATCTGCTGAAACCAGTTGGGGAAATGTTCTTCTTTATCTCTTGTAACTCTGGGAGGAGGGGGGCGGGTGCCTTTTGATAATGGGCCAACTGTTAACACCAGGTAGGGCATTGTTCCTTATCTCTTTCACCACCCATCCTCCCTCCAGGGGAATATTTTCTGCTGATGGGCCATTGAGACACCCCTAAAAGTACACATCCCAAAACTTACCCTTCCCAAAATAGTACATCCACATTCCATCATCCTATTGTGAGATGCCCCACCCAGTGGGGGGAGCCAACCATTCCTACCTGGATAAAACTGGGACTCAGGAACACGAGCTCTCTGGCTTCACCCGATTACCAGAGGAAGACTGGGCCCTTCTCATCATCACCGGACCCTTCTCACCATCACTGGGCCCTTCTCACCATCACCAGACCCTATCTACAGGATCATCTCTACTTCAACAGAACCACATCTGCCACTCCAGGAGGACTCACTTTTGGACTGCTTCCAACACCCTGACCAACAGGGTGTCAGGTTGTAGCTCTGACTCTGTCAGGGTTTTCCAGGATTGCTTGTTTATTTGTTTGCTTGTTTGATAGGGTGCTTTTGTTGTCTACTACATTTGTATTGTTAATATTCCTAGTAAATAACTGTTATCCTATTCCCAAACCTTTGCCTGAAAGCCCTTAATTGCAAAATTCTAATTTGGCGGGGGGTGAGGGGTTTACATTCTCCATTCTAAGGGAAACTCTAGCTTTCCCTGGCAGATACCTGTCTTTTCCAAACCAAGACATATACTTAATGCATCTAATGAAACTTGTGCAGTATTTCAACTACTATGTGATATTTATTTCTTTTGAGGGACTATTTGTCCTTTTTGATAGTTTCCTTTACCAGTATTTAGTGGTAGATCACTAGTTTACTGGTGTTCCTATAAGTGTTTAAGTGTTTCTCCCTACAGTATCTAGATCACAGCAAAGTTTCCTCTGCCTTTTTGTGTGTGTGTATTGTATGTTGTCCATAGAAAATTCTATATGAAAAGGAAATGTTCATAAAAGAGGAAAATATGCAACATGGCAATGAATTTTTGAGTGTTTACAACTCTTGTAAAATTACTCATACCATCTAAATGCATACCTAAATAATAATTCTGTATACTACTTGGAAAAAAGAAAAGAGGAAGATGAGTCTGGATACTTTAGGAAATATACAGACATAAAATATTCTAATTAGGAAAATGTGCAGTTTGAACCTTTTCTGTTATAAATAACAGATAGAGCTCATCATCCCAGAGACAATGGTCTACTGGCACTGACAGTTTGAATAATTATCTTCAGATCTTCACATTATGCTTAACACTTCACAATGTTTTAATGTAGAATGTAATTTGTTGGTTTGATTGTGGATTTTTGGGGGGGGCGTTGGTGGGTTTTTTTGTGCGGGTTTTTTTTTCTTCTTCTTCTTTTCTTTTTTTTTATTTAATCAGAGCACATGCCTAAAATTCTTATCTAGAATTGCAGGAGTGGAATTCTGGTCAAGTGGTGGTGCTGGGAGCAAACCTTAGCTCCTTCCAAGGCAGAATTTAATTGTAAATGCCAAAGACATGCACTCCTCAGGCTTTTAAAATACTCTTGGGCTTGACCATGTGAACAGTGCTGGCAGGTCTGGACGTTTAATTATTTGAAGGCTTTGATTTTTTTTTTAAGGACTGAAAGAAATATTATGGAAAGTTAACATTTTAAATGTATTTTGGTGTCAACTGCTATTGTGTATCAAATAGTAATCACTGATATTAAGTATAATACAGGTTGAAACATTTTCTATTTTTTATCCTTTTTTTTTTTCAGTTAGTTAGTGTATGTAAAATTTTTCTTCATTGAAACGCACTAAATAATTTAATGATTTGCCCCTAAAACTTAACCATAGTCACGTATTTGTGAAGTACCATCCCTGTGGTCAGACTAATAAAGAATAGGAAACAGGCCCTTTGACAAGACTTACACCAAAGCTGGTCTTAGCATATCACTCCATTCCCCATCTCTTCTTAAGTGAGAACCAGTTTAAACATCAAATATCATCAAATAATCATCAAATTAAAACTTCTCATTATAATTCATCTTTGTTTCCTACCCAGAAAAAAATGTGATACAATTTATGCTAAGAAATATTAGCACGTAAGGCAGTGAAATAGAATCAGGTTAGTGTAGCCTAACACTACACTACAGTGTGATAGAAGCCATACAAAACTGTTCCATTTTATTTCTTCAATTGTTGCTTTTCAGCCTAATTAATCAGTCACTGATTAATAGAGGGCTTGTGAGAGTCCGTATTCTTCAGTATACTACCTCTTCATTAAATGTGTTTCTTGACATGGTAATCAGTTCATGAAAGGAACTTTGTCCAAGTGGCTTGGCAGTTTTGCAGTCTAGGGTATTAGCACTTGGAATTATCCAATTAAAAGTACACTTTGTTTTTCGAGGTTAAGGCTGGAGCATGGGATATTTTGAGATGAGGAGGCTATGCTATGTAGATAACTGCCATAGGGTAGCTGCTCCTTTATTCATGAGCCATCAAAAGAGGTGAACTGCCTTATGTCTGGGCTGCAGCTGGATTGAAGTCACTTTGTTCTACTCCAAGTCTAGAAGACCCAAATAGTAACTTAGTTCATAGTTATCTTTCAAAAGGTCAAAAGTTCTCTTTTGAAAACTTTTCTTCAGGCTAACTGATCAAGATCTTTGTGCCAAGATGTCCTGAAAATCATGTGCTTTTGTTTCATTTTTGAGCACATCCTGTATTCACAGCAGTGAATACAGTTCATTGACCCAGAAGGCCTTTGATGGCAGCTACTGGGTACTTGAAGCAAACCTCCACCAATTAAAGCTGTGCCCCATGAAAGATGAAGGAGAAAAAGCTGACAGTGTGTTGTTCATGCAAAGATAAAGGATAAAAGATAGTAGCGTGTTGCTTTCTGTACCAAAGGCTTCTTTCCTGCCTCTTTTTCCACAGCTGTTTTTACTTATGTGTTTGGCTTAGGCTATTAGCATAATAAAAACAAGTGCTTTTCTAAGGAACTACTTGATGAATGTGAATGTTTTGACAGTAGATATTGGTGCTCTTAAAGCCACACAGGCTGATAGGTATCTGTGCTTAGTAAGTTTCTAAACCATTAAATAACCATGCAGCAAAAAAATACACATTGCAGAAAATTGTATGTGTTTGCTGTCTTTTTTCTTTTGAAGTTAATTTTACTAAGTCAGGATTAGAAGCCTGAGCTACCCTTTTGTGGCACCTGTGATTGTACCCTATCCCGTTTTAATGAAAATGAGCTGGGTGCACTTAAATTTAAGTAAGCAGCCTGACTGATAAATCAAGGGGTCAGAGGTCTCTGGTAGTGATGGACACACTGAAATGGTATTGCAGTCATGTCATCTGGATTAGCTAGCCCTAAAGGGAGATCCAACCCTAAACTGGCTCTTAGCTTTGTCAGTCATACTTGATATACATAGCATGCAGAATTGATACATTTGGTTATACTGCCTTACAGGATAAAGCTGCTTAGCAGATAGTAATTTTCCTTTTGCCAGTCAGTGTATAAACATTAAAAGTTTGTCCTTCCTAGAAACTAGTAATATTGTAGCTACTAATTTCTTCGGATTAGAGCAGGCTCATGCCTGTAAACACTTATCATATACATGTAGAGAGATGTTACAGGGAACAAGACTTACATGTCTCATTTAGAAACAGATCTCTAGGAAAGCTGGGCTTTTAGATCTATCTAGATAAATATCTGCAATGTAGAAGCAATTGTAGTGTTCTTCTCCAGCTAGGATCTGTAAGGCAGCCTGAAAAATAATCATGGAAAGTTAAAAATAACAGGAGAACATTTAATAAGTTAAGTCCTTACATTCAATGAAGCAAGTTTTCTGTGAGTAGTAGTCACACACATCATTATTTTTGGTATAGATATAGATTAATATTTATTTGTTGATATTAAGAAGATGCTTAAACATCTTCTTGTTTAGTTCTCAAATAATTGATTTAACATCTCTATGTAATTTAATGATTAACACCTCTTAGCTGTTTACCATTTGGATGTGAATTCGATGCATTACTTATGATAAAAATGTTGTTTGTAATTACAAAATCGCTGTATTTGACAACTATTTTGAATGGTAATTTTGATCATGAATATCTGGATTCAGATATACGAATGTAAAATACTCTTTAAGAGCTTATCTGTAGAGGGGAAAATCTCTTGATTAAATCCTGCTGTTTGTGTGTGTTTATTTAAATCTAGTTTCAAAGTATTTCCTTCAGAAGGAGTGTATATATATATGTATATATATTTTTATATATATGGGTGTGCGCATATTTATACTTTATATGAAAATTGAATTAGAACAGTGCTTTTTAAATACTAGTTTTATTCAGTCAAGTTGTATAGGCAGGCTTCAATACACTGTCATAAACTGAGAATTAGTTCTTCATTGAGGGTGATCTGGTTAGTCTCAGCAATATCCCATTTTTATTAACTATTTTCCTCAACAGCGTGGCATTTATAAGAAGTACAAAAATATGTTTGTGTTTTATGTTATTCCACTTCTGCTTTGTTGAGTATAGATATATTGCTTTTGTCTCCAAAAAGCAACGACCCTGGAGCAAGTTTTTAATATGGTTCATAAAACTGCAGTTACAAAAAAAGTAGATCTCAAAAGACAGTATTTTCTGTTGCCTTCCCCTGTACTTTTGTAAAGAATGACCAGATCTTTCTCAAGGACATTTTATTTCTGCATTTTCAGTCTTATCAATAGCCTATTTCATTAAAAATGCATGGCTGCTTCAGCACAGAGGCTGCACTTACTCCAACAGACAGGGCTCTGATGAGATGGTTCACTTTTAGGAAATGACTTTACAAACTGAGTTTTCATAAATGTTTTCACTGTTGCCATGAATTGTAAGACAAAGAAGCTGATATAATCTTAAGAAATGCAATTAGAGGAAGGCTGTGTATATTTAACAGTGGTATTATAAAGGCTTATATTATAAAGGCTTCAGTACAGAAATTATATAACAAAACATCCGTTTAAATTTAAAAATAGTAAGGCATTTAAAGAAACCATGAAAATAAATTGCAACCAATGTCTTCATAAACTGCTTGGTTTTTACTGTCTTCATAAGTATGATATCCTTGCTGTTCTTTTAAACTCATTAAGTAACACAATTGACAAAAAGCCTGACATAAATCAGTTTCTTACTGTCTCAATTCTTAACAGCTGGTTTATCCTCTTGATGTGTAAACTGCACATTTGGAACATAAAAAGCAAAAGCTGAGTAGATTGACCTCTCTCGGTGAATGGAGAGGATGATTAATCTTAGAATATTTTTAGAACTTCCTAGCATAATTAATTTCTATTTTGGATACATAGTTCATCACTGTGGCCCTGGTAATCTTGTAGCATTAAATTAAGGTTGTATTTTTATAGTCTGTTGAGAAGAGTTGCTGAATCAAATGCCTTTCCCATGAGATCAGATAGGGAAATTTGGATTTTTTATTTTTTTAATTTTTTTTTACCTAGAACTTCTTTCTCAAAGACTGAAGTAATCGTCAACTACAGATAAAATAAAAATCTGGGTTTAATGGGTTTCATTTTTCTTCTTTTTAATTAGAAAGTATTAAGAAGTAGCACCTTTTATTGGCTAAAATCTGTCATGTTTTCCCTCTGTCTTTATAGGAATATTACTGATAATGATAAGCTGTTGTAAAGGTGGTATTCCTTGTTCTTCAAGTATTTTGGGTAGTTTTGAGCTGGTTTCACAGTAGAGAAAATAAGGAGAGTGAAAAATATGAAGGTCAGACACATGGCAGTTTTGTTATTTATTCTTTCTTCTGTACTGTTAGGGTGAAAGAGACAGTAACAACATAAGATCTGCCATTGTTTAAGTTGTTTACTTTCCTTTTTTTTTTATCATTCAAATTGAAAACTGCCAGGTCAACTCTTCGGAAAAATTGGAGAAGAAAAAATCTTGCATGCATGTCTTTTTTTTTTTCTCTCACATTGGTATGTATGTAGTGGAAGTTAGTGGATAAGTATTTTATTTAATTCCAAATGGGATAAGTCTTCCACCTGTTTTCTGTGCTAGCATGTGTAAGGAAGGTTATTTATATTTGTCAGTTGCAGAGCCATTCATTCCAGTCATTACATCTCAGCCATGCCACATCACCACACACAGGATAATTGTGCTTCAGATACCAAATTTAGGTATCTTTGTGTCTAGCCTTCACATAAGGCGGCTAGAGACAAAGATACCTAAATTTAGTGTCTGAAGCAATATTATAAAGACACAAAGGCTTCACCTGCCCTTTTTTGTTGCAAAATTCATTTGCATAAGATATGATTGTTTATAAAGAGATGAGTAAGGAATATATCATTTACATTGCTGCTTAATAAGGGATGCTGGTATTATTAATGATTTTGTAACTTCCATTGTATTGTTGCTCTGTGGAAGGACTGACTAAATTTTAACTTCTGGGAATGAATGTTGTGAAGTTTGGCTATTAAGTAACTTAAAATTCTTTGCCAAAATTGTTATGGTAATATTATATCACCCCTATTTCACATGTATTTGGCAAAATCTTAACTTGATGATATTAGGTAAGTTCAGTGTTAAAGCAAAAAACATGAACGTAGGGAAGGAAGTTTAAAAGGTATCTTCTGATACATTTTTGTCTGCTAATTGAAGATGTTTTGTATTAGTGGGGAACTTCTTTGTGGTTTCTTCTCCATCTTCCTGGTCACCAACCTTAAAGACAATAAAATCTTTATGTTACAACATCAGTTCTCTTAAGTGAGGACCTGTAGAATACTTGTGTTGCTGTTACTCCTTGAATACATGAACAACTGTATCTTTTATCAAAAATCATGTAAGCTAAGGAGAAAAAAGGTATGGCTTAAAATTTCTAAAGGCAAAACAGTGACAGAAGGACACATCTGGGAAGAGTAAGAATAAGATTCTTGCAAAGCCAACAGCAGATCAGAGCAGAAACTTCAGAGCCATAAAGCTTTCAATAGTCATGATGCAGACACTGTCCAACAGCCCTGGAAAGACTCTTTGGTGGCTAAAAACTATGAGAAACATTGTGTCTGGTGTGTTAGAGGAGACACTTTTAAGATAGTCTTTTTTCAGAGATCATGGAAGTTGTAACAAAGCTTAAGGGCCATTTTTTCAATTTAAATATAATTTCAATTCTTATAGATTAGCTATTTCTACAGAAATAGAGTTTGGATAATTGTCTGCTCTATGGTATATACAGATTTCTCTGTATAGGCAAAGCACTCCAGCAGCTGTCACATTTTAGGCAGCAATGTAGCCTTTCATGTCTGTTCTCTTTGCAGCTTTGGATGATGACTGTTTCTTATGAGAAGGCACTGGGAGCTTCTTGTTCTTAGGACAGTGAAGAAAGTAGGTTGCCATCAGGCAGAGAATACATCATATGTTGCTGAGCAGAAGTTCTTTGAGGATTACTGATAAATAGTATAAACCCATAGCACTTAATACACTACAAATCTAGAAGAAGATGTATGGAAGATATATATGGAAGAATAAACTCTCTGAAGAACATTATTTTTCTGGTAGCTTTTTTAAATGAAAACAACAAATTCTGTTAATAAGAATTCTTATTTAAATTCTTGCTTGGTAGTAGTGAGAAGCAATGAATAGTGAACTGCTACAAAAAGTAAACTGCCTTGGTTTTGGAAAACGTGTGAGGGCTATCTGTTACAAACCAGTGTCATTCAGTACAGGGACATGTTTTTCCCACTTTTAGGTTGATGGTGGTCCAGTTCACCACCATACCCAGAAAATCTGAGTTTTGGGGTGTTAGGCTGTTCTGTAGCACAGAGTATTTCCTGCTCCTGGCTCCTTCCATCAATAAATGCCAGTTTATCACATCCTACTGACAATGTTAGTTCAATGAGAGAACACAGACACTGAATTAGCCAGCTGACTTGAAAGTATTTTGGTCACCATTAAAGCTTTAAAACAGTTGGCATTTTGACTAAATAGGTTTTTAAGGGGAAATTGTCACTTTTGCAAATCAAAAAGGAGTAATGTTGCCTACCTAGCTCTACTTAAAATTGACTTTTATTGTTAGCCCTCAAAGCTCACCCCGGAAGACCTTAAATTTCAGTACATTTGTGCTGCTCAGTGTTAACTTGAAGGCATCACTTCATTCAAGTCAGCCTAGACATCAAATATCCTGCCAGCTTTCAGAATCTGCAGTGTGGTAAAAAAAATAAATTAAAAAGTCCTTTCTTAAAATCAGATGCAAGGTTGTACTGCATCATTTGTTACTTTAAGAATTTATGTGTAGCCTTTCAGACTTCATGGCAGAGAAATACATAGAATACTGACCATTCCCAGGCTTGCTGCAAAAATTTTGCTACTGTTTTCTTTGCAAGTCTGTCAATATTTGATCTCAAGACACCTTATAGAAGGAAAGCAGAGGAACATGATGCTTCCTACTATTTTGTGTTATGTATGTCAAATAACAATATATATGTAGGATGTCCATTATCTTGTCTTGCTTTGTATGGCTTTTTAATTGGTTTTCCTTAAAGCTGTTGCAGTGAGATAGTTTCTTCAGTATACTGGCTGATTATAAAAAAGCTTAATGACTAGGGTTTTCAACAGTAGAAGTACCTTGTGGAAGAAGTATGGCACTGCCTTGTTTTTTAGTGTTAGCGATAAGGAAACCTGAAATGTTAATTTAAAAATACTGTAGTTGTCTTCATGTCTGTGTAGAGAGTGTTGATTGTAGTAAGGAGAGTTCATTTGGTTTTCATTTTTGATGAAAAAAAGATCTGCCTTCATTTGCCACTCTTTTCAGAAGTGTTAGAATTTGATGTCAACAGGTTCTTAAACCTGCCAATTAATTAATTTTAGAAAGGGATTGTGTTGATCATCTGTTTAACCTTACTGCTTTCTAAAATTGGCAATCGTCCTTGAATGTACTCTAACATTAAGTATTTTGAATAGTAGAAATGTATATTTGAAATAGTAGAAATGTTGATTTCCACAATGTCAGGTAGTATATTTAGTATACCTTTAGTAGCTGGGTTTCAGAGACATTTGTTAAAGACTTTTATGAAAAGAACTACATGAAGTGATCTTTATAGCTTTTATATTCCAGATGAATCTATGCAAACACACCAAACAGAAGAAAGTCCTTCAGGATATTTCAGAGCACTGTAACAAATCTCAACTAGCCCTTCTTCTCTCCTGCATCTATAAAGAAAACAGTCAGGAGGAGATTGTTACTTACTGTAGAATTACATTGTCAGGCTTTTTCATCTGCAAGCAAAGTAAATGTGTAATATTTTAGGAAGCAGAATTTTTAAATGCCATTTGCTACAGTAATACTGCATTTGTGTGAATAGTACAACCTGATCTGTTTTCAGACATCCATTTGTATGCTTTAAGCATTACTGTAGAGGCCTCTGACATGCAGAGTATAATTGCGCCAGATTAAAAAGCTGTAGGAATTTTGACAGTGATAGTTGGGTAGAATAAAAACAAGAGAGCTGAGTAGAGAAATCAAATAAAGTTAATTGAAAAGATATAATGCACTTCAAACTGTTACTGGAAAATTTCAAAATCTTTTAAACTTGTTCATATTCCTGCTGCATCTTTGCTAACCTGTGGTTATAATATGCATCCCACTTAAATCTGTTTGAGGTGCAGAAATCAATTTTAAGTAAATAAAGCAGAGAAAATACTGATCTTATATTTTGGACTGAAGAGAGTTTCTGGCTTACCTTTAAAGGGACACTGAAATTTACAATGCAGTCTGTGCTTAAGACCTTATGTATGACAGACAGGAGGTTTGGCAAATCCTGTTTTTTGGGTTCTGGGCTTGAGGTGCCATTGACTGGATTCCAGGCTTTTCCAAATCCTTATCTAGCATGTACCTCTATTGCATCTGATGTTCAAGGAACATTACTTGCATCATGGGTCATGCGTCTGGAATCAGCTTTGTAGGACTTTGCCTGTGTAACCTCCTGGCATCCTAAGTTCAATTAGAGAGCTTGCTTCAGCATGAAGAATAAATATAAATGTACTGATTATTTTCAGTGCTATTATCTAAAAACCTGGGATTGTTTATAGTAAATAGTATGCTGAAGATGAAAAACCATTTAGCTGGACAGCTCTATATTTACATACACTATGAATCTGTCCTAATTCTACCAGTACTGTGTGAAAATCAGATGGAAAAGTGGAGATAGAAGTGCAGATAAAAATACCTTCTATTTGTGAAAACATTAAAGACAACAAATGTATGATACTTAGTCACCTTTCATGAATTCAGCAGGAGACCATTCAACAGAGTTTTTTCAATGCTACCTGCTAAAGTTTGTATCATCTGTTAAAATATATGATTGTGGAAACCTCATGTGAAACAGCTTATCTTAGTTTCCTCGTTCAGGGAGAGTCTATGGTTAAGTTTGCTTAACTAATTTCTTTCTTTTATCAGTTGGTCTGCAGGAATAATGAAAGAAGTTTATTGCAAACATGCTGCACTAAAACAAGATAAGTTCTTGCTTATAAAATAACTATTTTTCTGTCTTAACAAGAAGACATAATTCAATTGCTCAATCATGTGCTAGTTTTATTCTGAATAATTTTATTTAAATTTCAGGTTGGATAAAGTAAATATGGAGACCTCTGCAAAATAGAAGTCTATGAGTTTGAATAACACTTTCTGTTTGTCCTACTGTAAATTTAGGCTTTTATCAATGTTGAGTTAAGCTTGTCATCCATGGAGTGGATCATGAAGTTGTGACGATAAGGAAGCCTTAATACTAGTTCATAAATTGTGATGGTAACCAGATGATTAATTTTTAAAAGTATTTGTTTCTTTATTCTTTCAAATAAGTCTTCCCTCTAGCATTTTTTATTGTTAACAAATTAAAAGAAAAAACAAAACCTGTAGTATATTTTAAGTATATTTCATTTGTATATTTTCATTATATTGAAATGTATGCCTGAGAAAGCCTTCTGTTTTGCATGAATTCTGACCGCCTTAAAATAAACAAACTCCCCAGAAAACCTACCTTAGCTGTCAGTTGCATATCCACTGCACAATCTCGTGATATTTGTAGTTGCAAATGTATCCTTAGCAAATGTGAAACAAATCTCAGTTCTAATGTCCTCCCAATTACTAGAATATAATTTTAAATTTTCTGCTTCCATCCATTTCAAATTAGTTATTCACAACCTGCCAGTATTACCATTTTAGGAGAAAGTGATGTCAAGATGCTGCTATAATAGCCTAAGAATTTACAAAAAAACATTAAGAAAGTTGTAGATGCTATTTCAAATTTTGGCCTTAACTTATACCATTTGTCATTCAATATTGTTGTAACTCCTGTAATCTTTAAATTAATGCCTTATCTTGTGTCAACAAAACAGAGAGAGGAACATTTTCACTAGGTAAACCTGCAGAAAATTTGTTCTGCTGGCTTCAGCATTAATCAATTGGAGTCAAGTGGGATCTTCATAAGTGGAAACTGTTTCCTTATCTGTTTATTTTTCTTTGAAATATAAACAGCAAGAAGAGAAGGCATTCATCACTAATTGTCATATAATGACATTCCAGTGTCATCTGAGATTATCATATTAACTTCAGATCATATTAACCAGTAGTACAGAGATACAGTACAAATAAGCTTACATATAGAAAGCATGCAGTTTTGTACCAGGGAATGATGACTCCTTTTTACTTTCAACCTACATTTAATAGATCTTTATCATTCCTATGATGGGAACGCAGAATGAGCAAGAAAAATAACAAATGCAACTAAATTTGTCTTTACTGAGTGGAATGCTCCATGGTTTTAAGTGGCATATACACATATATTTGTGAACATTTGTCTTTATCTACCAATAATAAAGGAAATATGAAGCAGATAACAACTGTGAGCTTCAGTTAGTAAAGATTTAGTAGAATTTACTGAAAGAGCAGTCGCCCCGTTTTTCTAAGTTGTTAAATGTAAGTGAAGATGATTGTCTCCAACACGCACTGCAAATCGGAAAGTTACTTTAAGGTTTTAATTGCTTGATGGCTGGTTTTGTTCTTATTGTTTCAACAAGAGAAAAACTATTATTTTAAAGGCAGGGCCAAATTTTCTGATACTATTTGCAATACAGTGAAGTATACTTATGTTTAAAAATGTGTCAGTTTTTAAGATTGACCATACCAGTTTTAATTTGATCACCTCAGCCGGTGCGTGTCATACAATTTCCAGCGTTATATCCAAGTATTTTTTTTATCAGGATACAGGAAATGTATAGTACTTAGGAATGCTTAGATGGAAAAAAGGATAGCACATAATGAGTGACTGCTGTGGTTTAACCCCAGCCACTGAAACCACCAGAGAGACCCAAGTGTTTGGGATGTGAAACTTAATGTTAATTTTCGTGCCATAGTTCTTTCCTTATAAGAGAGACAATTATCAACTTGTTCTTGTAACACGTACTAAAAAATTGTGAGTTTATCCATTGTGCTTGCTGGGAATAATGTGGTGTGTATACTAATAAATATAGTGTTTAAAAATAATTTTTAAATCACCTACTGAATATGATTATAAATATCAAGAGTCTATTCCCATGTTGATAAACAATATGAATTTCCATCCTCTGACTCTTATCACTCACAGACTGAATCCCTTCAACAGTGGCATTGCTTTGCAAAGGGGCTAGACTTCTTTATCTCCAGATGTCTCCTTTGTACATAAAGATACACATCATAAGTTCTCTTTCCCCAGTACATCCCCTCTCTTCCCTTTGTTTTACTAATAGCAGATTACTTGATAATCCAAGACAGGCAAAAAGGCTGTAGTGCCTCAGAGGAAACTGATGAGTGAATTCAGAAAAAGAAAAAAGGAAATTTGGGAGCTGGAGCAGGTTGTGAAGGAAGATAAGAACCCTCCATGGAGGAGCTGCATGAGCTACATAGCACAGGAAATAGATCTGTTGCTGCATATTCCCAGACAACAATGAGAAGGGAAAAACATTTGTCACAGATTTGCTCACAAATGAACACAAGTGAACTATATCTCAGGCCTCTTGTACATTGGGACTTTACCTTTTACTGTTGGTTTTTGGTTTGTGGCTCTTTTAATCTGATTTTATTGTTTTTTCTTCAAAACCTCACTATTATTTGGCGTGTGTGAAATATGATTTGAGTTTCATTTGTAAGGTTAAGAACTTCCCCCTAAAGAAGAAAGTGGGCTAAGATATGAGATACTATAAGTAACCCTAAAACCTTATTACATATATTAATTAAAGCTGAATTAAATGTCTACAGACAATGTCTGTTTCCTTGTGAGGGCAAGTAGGTGGTGCTGTGCTGTGCTGTGCAGAACCTTGCTGCCAGATGTAAGAGAAACCTCTTTCCAAGGTCAGTCAGATACAACAGTTTTCATGTTGACTTCACATGACTACCTAAGAACTAGATTTTATGTAAAAAATTACTTCATGTTTTATGTCCCAAATTATTTGAATGCATACAATCCATAGGCATTTTATTTTTAGTAGTTGTCTCCTATTAGTACTCTCTAGTTTTCTGCACATAGTGAGGAGAAGATATTTCCCCTTACGTACCTTATGTATATTATCCTTGGTGTCAAACTTACTCAAATAGTGGATCTCATCTTCATGCCCTTCTTTTTTTTGAGAATGTGATGTATTGGAGAAACTGAGTGGGAGGAAATTCTGAAACATGCCTGCCTGAGTGCTGTTGGAAGCAATTCTGAATTGCCGGGTGAGAGAGAAACACACAGACAGAGAAAGCTGCATGCAGAAGGTTTTGTTAAGATGAACTCTTTGTAAAGTCAGATATGAAAGGAAATATGAATTTGGGCACTGTTCTAATTTTTTTAGAAATATAATAAAAGATGATGATAAAGGAATAATTATGTTTATACTTCAGGTTTGGAGCATATCCCTTTAATTCCCTCCTATGTTCCCCAGCTTCTAGTATTGTGATATTTTAGTCTTCAGTACGTTTTGATCACTTGTAACCGTTCTAAGACACCTGTAAACTGTGTATTCATTAATCAAATTCTTTAATCTAATCTTCTGTATAAAAATAAATTCGCTTAAAACTCATATATTTCTTCAGCTTTTATTATTTTTTCATCAGTGACTTCCTTCTGCACAAGTTATTTCAATTAGACATTTAAATATACATGTACCAATGTTACAGCCTAGCTCAGTGCTCTGTTTCCCTACATTGCACCCAACTCATTTTGGATATTTACTACATTTGTCTGTTTAGAGTTCTCATGCTAGAACAATATGAGATTTTAAGCTGCAAAACTACCAGATTAAGATCAAGTACTCTTCTGGTAATAAAATATGTCAGAATTTGACTTTTAACACTTTAGAAGTCCTATAAAAAAACTTGTCTTTTTTTTTTTTTTCTCCTCTTTTTGGTTGGTGAAGTATTTCAGAAAAAAATACAGAAGAAGTTTGTAGATGGAACTGTACCTTTAGGAAACACAAGTCAAGAACAGCTGTATTACATGGCAACAGACATGAAGGGTTACATACCACTTAATTTTTACTCACCTGATTATTAACATGTGACAGTTAGAAACACTTCTATGATTTTTTTATCTCTGCTTATTTTAGTTATTTTAAAATTTCAAATTAA
Source organism: Phylloscopus whistleri (assembly GCA_017589585.1). NCBI lineage: Eukaryota > Metazoa > Chordata > Aves > Passeriformes > Phylloscopidae > Phylloscopus > Phylloscopus whistleri. Next base: position 318,118 of record JADMLD010001058.1, on the reverse strand, counting down.
ACCTAACTCAACTAACTAATAACCCCCAAGCCCTGAATCTGAATATTAGACTTTCCCAATTGCTTTTGAATTGATTGTGTGTTTCATACTCATCTAGGGCACTCAATGTGTTGCTTTACTCAAACCTTGCTGTAATGTTTTTACAGGTAAGAATTTGAAAGAGCATGTTCTTCAGGAATTTTGTCATTATTGCTTTATTCTAATGTAGATCTAGTTTAGGCAATGATGCACTTATGTATGTGTTTAAATAAGACTTGTGAGTTTTGCTGCATTCAAAATAACATTTTTGAGTAAAAAGTCTTCATGATTTTAGATGGTTTGTTTTCTGGCATCATCTACCCGTTATGCAAAATATACAGTGAAATAAAGCTTCCAAAATATATAGGATTTAACTACATTTTCTCTCATGGTGTAAAATCCCTGTACAATCTCAAGAAGGTAGACATCAGGCAAGTGGAATAACCCTCATGAAATCCTTCTTTACACTTGCATGTTATGTATGTGTCACAATTGTAATAAGGTGTTTCTATTTATTATTTCTGCATGCCAGTCTGATGTGATTGTCTTCTGTGTTGAAAACACCTCATGAGAGAAAATTCACTGTAAATAAATGTAACAGACTTTCAAAAATCAACCTCAGTCTATGGGAATATTAGATTAAAAATAATATTGTATTAAAATTAGATTAAAATTAATACATTGCAAATAACTCTTATATGGGATTTAAAAATATTTTCAGGCAGTAGAACTATCAAGTGGAAAATCTGAATTAAGAAAAAAGAATTTTAATTTGGGTGTTTCTCATTACCTTAATAAAATGTATGTTAATATATGAAAACTTATTTTCTCTTTCTCCACCATAAACGAAATTACTAAATTTCAGGGGATTTGCAGCAGCTGTAGTGATGCTTGAGCCCGTTGTGCTGGCCAAAATACACACTGTCTCAGCACACCATGAAAAGACTGGAGATCAAGCAAACAACAAAGGATTCTCTGTTTTAGGAGTGACTGAAGACAGTGCTGCATGCAGTAGCTACACTTGAGTATTTTCAGACTTGTGATGGGAATTGATGTGATGTGTCCATCTAACATACAATTTCTTCATTATAACACTGATGCCAAACAATATTCTCTCACAATTCCATGTGGGTGACTTGCCTGTGACTGGTGGGTGTTGAGCAGGGACATGACTGCTGTTTTCAGCAACACTGTTCAATTCCCTCTTTCATTTTTTAATCTTTTTTTGCCCCTGATATTTCAGTTTTAATTATATCTGTACTATTAACAGAAGAGGAAAAAAGTATGCATATAAAGAATCAAAAATGTGAGTAGGTAGAAATAAGTGGAACAACTAATGTTTTGTCAGGTATCTGTCTTAATAGAGTAAAATCTGGTAAAGTTAAATATCAGAAATAGAATCCAACCAGGTAGAAATAACAATGCAAATAGTCAAGGGTGCAGAGAACAGGCAGTAATCTGAAGCAAAGATTTCGAACTGAGAGAGTAGCCTCAGGACAGGAAGGCCAACTGGTGAGAGTAGAGAGAATCCAATTGAGAGCACATCTAATGAATATAAGAACTAGTGCAAAATGAAACTACAATTAATTGCTGAAGTTAATATCTTTAGATATATTTAATTTGAATTAATTAGGGTGAAATACAGTTATATTTCTATATGTAAACATTTGGTGATGCATAAATACATTTCTGCTGCTGACACCTACCTTGTCTGTCAACATAAATATACCAGTCCAATAAGTCCATGCTCATTATCAAATAAAGACGCTTATTTATACCATTTGTTCTTTCATTTTCCTGTAAGATGATTTTACAGCTATGGTAAACTGATTACTAAAATATTTTACTGTTGCTTTAGCTCAAACAATAGTCAAACCCTCCAGACTGTAGATTTGCATTTTTTGAAAAAAAACTTCTGGATTTTTAAAAAAATCAATGTAATACATGTTTTCTGAATGGAATTAAGTTGGGGGGGGGGGTTGTTTGTTTGTTTGTTTTTTAAACGACATTACATCTTTACATTGCCCATCAGGCTCTTAAAAACACTTCAGCTTCTTCATATGGAAAATTTATTTGGCCAATTTTGTTTTTAAGCTAGCACTTTCATGCAGCATCAGCCCAAATGAGCCTCACAGAGCTGGATTATGTCTGTGGATGATTTAAGGGGGAGGACACCTATTTGGAGATAATTGGTTGGAATATTGTTAGGGAAAATTTTTAGGTTTCATGTGGCTACTTTGGCATTAAATTTGATTTCATTTCGTAAAAAATAATTGTCATATGCTCGCTGCAGCCTCACAGAGCACTGGAAGTGTGCTTTAACTGTAGCAGTGCAAAGCTCTGACATAGGGGAGCCCATCCACACCAGGACCTTATAGAGCTTGTTAAAAATCATTAGGTTTTATTCTGCCTTAGTAATGACGTCCAATGAAAGCATGATGCAGGGGAAGTTTGAGGGAGTGCTCACACAAAACAGGAATGGTTTGATATATTCAGTGTCAAAAAACCACTAACCAGATGTTACATGTTTTAGAATAGAAAAATTGATAGATTCTAATGGAATCATTACTCACTTAGATTACACACCAAACTGATAAGATTCCATGTTGTGGCCATCTTCTCCATGGCTCTTGGGGTTCAGCCTGAGCTGACACAGCCCATCTCTGCAAGTTTGGGATTGACAATGTTATTCCTGAGGACTGCTTCTCAGTGGAGTGCTGTTTGCTGTGAAAACATGGCCTAGTCTGTGGAGGAAGCTATTGTTACCTAGGTTTTAAAATTCATTCACCTGGGCACCACACAGGACAGTCTTGATAACAACTGACCCGCGCTGCTCTTGGGCGGCTGCGCTCTCTTCTGCTGCCAAAGTACACCTGTGCATGTGGATGGACATCTACACCTGTACCAGCCACAGAACTTTCAGCTGAGCTCTACACCCCTGGAAGCCACCATGGGATCAAATCAGCTTTCTGTGCATGGAAGCAAAGACCCAGTTTTCCCCTCATTATGTTCTGCACTTTGTTGCAGCCTGCAATTCAGGATATCCATGCGGCTGTCTCTAGATTAGTGTTGGGGGGACTTGGCAGTGAGATACTTATTTAAGAAATAAATTCAAAAATTAAGGGTTACTAGGAAAGTTTATTGTCATTTCCACTGAAAACAATGGGCTTTTTAAAATGCAATATGTAACTCATGTTTTCCAACTATTAATTCTATATCAGGCAGTAATACCAGCCCTGTAAAAGATATGCAAAAATAACTGATTAAACTGTAAATATTTACTAAAATAATATTCTTTTTTACCCTTTGAGGGAATATTCTTTATTGCATTTAGAGTTTAAAAGTAATTCCTACAAGCTTTCAAAAAGCATACACAACTTTGATTTTCTTATCATATTTTGTGTTTAGTACAATGGAAATACTATTATATAATAATGAAGTTTTAATTAAATAGATCTAGATTTATTTAATATCTGCAATAGTTATAAGGAGTTGCTGTGATTTTAATACATGTTTTTGGTCTATGAGACCTGGAAGCCTGGTAGACCTATGTCAGGGCTAAAACTGTGGGAAATGTTGAGGAATACACCTGGTGCAGGAAGCTCACTTTGCAAGCTGCAGTTCAGGACACAGATTGAGATGCAGGCTGAGTTCTGGGTAGCAGTTGAGATGCAGGTTGAGTTCTGAGAGCCCACAGAGACAAGAGGCCGTGAGCTGCCCACCCTTTGCACAGCAAAGCACAGGAGCCACTGGCCAGGGGAAGGGACACTAGAGACACAGCAGGAGCTTGGGGGAAGAGCGAGGTTTGGGAGATTTGAGACTTGCACAGGGCTTGGACTGTCAGGCTCTAAAAGCCCAGGGGCTCCTTTGCTCAGGATCTCCTTGGAGGCACCAGCTCGGGCTGTCTGTGTGTCTGTGAATAAATTGTTCTGTGGAATGAGGCATCTGAGACTCTGCCCTGGGAAGTCTCCTCTGGCTGTGAGAGTGGGGAGACTCAAGCAGGGCTGCCATGGGCTCAGTGCAGCCCGTGCTTGCAGAGGGGCTGCAATGCCAACAGTGACAGGCCCTGACACTGGGGCTGTGATTGCCAGAGTCTCATCAAGGGTCAGACTGGGAAGCTTCCTTAACAGGAAAACCCATTCTGTGGTCAAAAATCTTGATTACGTGTCTATAATTAACAACAAACCACTGATATTTAGTATTTAAAAACATACCCCCATTCCCTTCCAAGTCAGCATTTTAATTGTGGAAAGAGTGTGCTTTTAAAGTGAGTCTTCCAGTCACAGCTATCTATTGCATCATTGCCTTCCTGACTTAATATATTATAACTACCATGCCAAATTGTGGCATATTATTTTTTAGGTCTAAAAAACTCTAATGTAATATATTGGCCCGTATACACACACACAGGAAATACAGAGCTTTATGCTGAGTAATTTTCAGTTGGATAGCTCTATGCCATTGCCTCAGGCTTTTCCTGCAGCTGAATGAAAGATTGAAAAAAAGGAGCTAGGTTATGCTTAGTGGCTCCATAGTGTGAGTGTGCCTGCTAAGACACCTGTCTGGATTTTAGCTGGTGTAACACTGCAGCCAGAAGCAAAGCACATCAACAGCAGGCAGTGTAGCTGTGGTGCAGAACCAGAGAGCTGTCAGCAGAATTGCTTCAGTGTCTTGAGCACAGCACTGAGCCTCCTCCTTCAGCTGTGCAGAAGCCAAGTAGCAGCAGGCCAAAGAAGTGTGACTTTCTCTGCACCTACCTCAGCATCTAGGGATATAAGAGTGCAGCTCCTTGAGTAACAGGACTGTGGATTGGAAATGAAAACTGTTTTATTTTTTATTGTCATTCTCACTAATAAGTCCTGTCGATCTGTATAGTAACAAGTGCAGAGATCTGTAGATTTAGGTATTTAGAGTTAATTTTACTGGGGATAAAATAAGTAATTAAAATATCGACTCAACATTTCTGCACTAAACATTACTTGACGTATATGTGTATTCCTGTTGCTCTTCATCCACAAAAAATTATTTCTAATTTCCCAAATATACTATTGTATTTTAGAAGGTGACCATGAATGCCTAGGTACTTTGTATTCTCAACATAGAAGCTTTTTTTTTTTATTATTATTATTTATTTAGTTAATTTTTTGGGATTGTGTAGAGGTTTTTTTTTCCTCACTCAAATTTTTGTGATACCACAGTGTGGAATTCTGGTGACATATCAACAAGGTGGTATCATGTGCTCCATTTATTTCGAAGAAGTAAAGTAATGTAAGTTAGATGTTGTCACCTGCCTCTCAGGCAGATTTGTTGTTGACAGACACTTTGGGGTGGATGAAAGCAAATTGATGCTAAATAACCAATAAAGCAACAAACTTTATTAGAATAACTGCTTTGAAAATGTAACTGGAAAAAACCATAATGATCTGGAAAAGGGTGTATGTAGATATTCTGGGGTGTATGATCACCCTATGAGAAAATAATTGCCAGGAGAAAAACAGAGAAAAAGACAGGAGAGGATTCTGGAAGTCTGGTGGCGTTGAGAGGAGGGGACGAGTGTATGTTTGTTTCTCTGGGTGTGCTTGGACAGATTTTTGGAGTAAAACCTGAATTTTGTGGCTGCCAGTGGTGGCTCACAGTGTGAGAAAGAGACTGGCATTAAAAGGAGCACTGACCTTGCTTTTGTAGGATTTCTTGCTTGATGGCAGCTTCTGCTTTAGCTCAAAACAAGCTTGTTTAAGGTACGATTTAGCTGCAAGGTCCCAGTGGTTCACTACAGATGTTCTTTCAAAACAAAACAAAATAAAACAAAACAAAATCTCTAACAGACTCATCCTCCAGAAGGAAGACTTGAAAAGGTTTTGAACTGAAATGCCAAAGCCATAGAAGAACTTCTCTGCAAGAAACTCAGCAGAGAGAAAATGAACAACCAAGACAAAAAGCAAAAGAGCCCCAAAGTTTATCAGCAGGAGAGTGAGACAAAATTGTTTGCCTTCACCTGCCTGTTTTCTGCCTAATGTAAAACTTCTCTGCAGAGCAATATTCAGTATGGCAGGAAACAGAAAATTGGTTATATTCTGTATGTTCACTGTGCGTGTAGATCTCCTTTGGCAAGTTCTCGCATGAGATACAGTTGCAGATATCTTTCTTGCTGGATTAGAGAGATTTGTGTGCTGAACAGAATGAAAAAGAAGGAACAATACCCTCAGCTTTCACTATATTAATGCACATACAGGACCAATGTTCTAAGAGGAGGAAGCAATCCTGTTGTAGGTAAAAAAGAGTTAGGACAGTTTTCTATGACCAAATGGCCTATCCAGAGTTTGACCGGTTCTCACTCTTACCTAAATTGAACACTTTTCCTAATATCTTTTGCTGAGTAGCTCTTTTATTCATTGACCCTAATGGGAGCTGTTCATCCTTCAAACAAATTCTCTCCTTGTGTGAAATTAGTGGTGACGTCAGAGTGATGGTCATTGATTTCATTTTAGCTTTGTTTGATCCTAAATGTGGAAAGTGGGAACTGCTATTTTTGCACTCAGGTCAAGCAAGTTCACTCTTTCTGCAGCTCATAGTAGCATATGAAGAAAAACAGAGCTACCAAATGAAGTTCAAAGGATTAAAAATCTTTTTTAATTCATTCCTCTCAAAGTTCAGGGAGAAATTGCTTGCAAAATGGTTCTAAGACAACACAGTAGTTACAGCCTTACCTAAATTGCCCCAAGTAAAAGCTACATTTCAGGCTTAGTGAGTTTGGGTGGAACTCCTAAAGATTCACTGCTAGTTTGTTAATAGCATATTTAAGTTTTGCTATAATGGGGGTGGGGGAAAAGGCTGTAAGGAAGCTTGAAAATATGTGCTGGGAAGAGTTTCAAATTACTTTAAAAACTATAAACTCCTGAAATACACTGTGCATATTTCTTCTTTTCTTCAGCAGAATATACTAGTCAGACCGGTTTACAGTAGCCCTTCCTTGAATACCATCTCTCATATTAAAATATTCAATTTTTACAGAAACCATGAATCTTTTATATTTTGCATGTTGAGATCTACAGAGAACAGTAACAATTCTTTCTATTAGTGATGCAAAATGAAACACGGCAAATAAAACACTCTTTTAAACCACTCTTTTTATACCTATTTTATCCCAGTGATTCTCAGTTTTATCTGTGTGTTTAATTTCCTGCTCTCTATAAGCCAAAAAAAATGTTCCTAGGACACACAAAATGTGGTGTCTCAGCTGCTCTTTGTAATATTTTTTCCTGCACCATCTTCCTAATCTCTTTCACTGAAGCAGTAATACCTCAGTCAGACAGTAGTCAGACCATGATATTTGCGTGTGAACAGTTCCAGCATAAATTTGTCTTAATGTGTGACCTTGAGAATCTAATCTATATTAATAGCTTTCCATTTCAACTATTTTTTGTATCAATATTTAATTACTTTCAATGTTTGAGGTCTTTATGACAGATTTTTTCTTTCAAGGGATAACATTTAAATATGGCATCTTTAACTATTACATGCAAGATTGGAGTTCAAATTGGTATTTGTCTGCTTGTGTATCAAGGAAAGTTTAAAAGTGAGGTAATACTGGAGGGCCAAATAAATCAGGATGATTTACGGTGTAGTGCAAATTTTAAGTGGAGTGATCTTTTAGATGAACACTTTTGAACAATGGCTTGTGTTCCTTTTTTGCTTACAAAAGTTTTGAAGAATAGGCTTAATAAGCAAAGGAGAACATCTTCAAAGATGGGAAGGTACAGGTGGGAATTTTGTCATAACATACTTGTGAGTCTGTGCATCAGCCTCATCAGCTCATCTTCTTGGACTCATACTATTCCGGGTGGAAAAAGAGGCCTCTATATTTTTGAAGGTGATTCAGGGAAGGAGGCTAAACTAGGTTCTTGGTTTAGACAATTCAAATGTTTGTCTTTAAGAGATGCTTTTCTGATTCCTTCTGCTCCTGTTTTACCTACTGTACAAGTTCTGTCTTGGGGTCTGTTTGGTCAAGAATGATAAGGAATTGATGCTGGTGGTGTGACAGGCCCATGGTCTTTCTTGTAATTGCTTCTGATTCTGCTACCTCCCATTTCAGCCTGGGGATTGCTGGAGTGGGACCTTCACAAAGACAGGCTTTACTGTACCAACATCCCACTTCTGTGGGACCTCTTAAGGCTCTTGCATTGTTCCATGGACAACCTTTTAACAGATGATTGAAAAGCCATCTAATTTAGAGTAATCACGTTTTCTGAAAATATTTGGTAAATGCCTATGTAAAGGATTGTGTCCATGAGTGGGATCTATACAGACTGTTATAACTTGGTCTAAACTCACAGTACAGAGGTGGCAAAATGCTGTTAAAATGCTGTTCAAATGCTTTTCTATGTTAGAAATATATGGCAATACTGCAAAATCTATTAATGCTCTTTCACAAAGGTTCTTAGACCTAAAGAAAGGAAAGGTCTGGTTTCCTTGTAGTACGTGGCCTTTTCTGTAGCTGTGATTTCTACTTGCACAGTGCAGACCTGGTTTGTATATATTCAGAATGTGCTGAAATAATGAGAGGGTAAGAAATCTGAGGCCGATTGATGTTCATAATTATAAAGTGGTTTAAGTTGAATTAAGTCTGTGGACGTTTCTTTCTGAATGTTTATTTTTGTTGTATTTTTCCCACCCCTCTTACACTCTTTAAGCTGAATTTAACAGTCCCTCTCTGAACATGAGCTGCAAGAAGAGTTCTGATGGGTGTTATCTCAACACCTAGAAGGCTGTTGCTTGTCCTTGATATCATATTGGTTTGCCTTAGACCTCTCATGTATTGCTGGCAGGATGTGTATGGCTGCTGGCCACATGATGGAGAGCTTGAGCTCGTGTGCGTGATGTAGTATTACAGACCTTTTACCATTTGGTTATGAATGAACTGCCACATATTGTCTGTCCTTGGGATCGTTTTAAGAGGAAACTTTGGGTTTCTCCCCTGTACAAAAGAGTCGGTAAACAGGACCAAAAAGACAATGGGAGTTAGAAAACAAAGTTTAGTGCCTCTGAACAAGAGTATTGTAGTTGTATTCAGGAGGACAAATTTAAGAGAGAGAGAGACTTTGTTCTGGCTGATGTGTAAAAGCTTTGATTACTTCAAGAGTGTATACAGAACTTAATACATGAAAGGCATTCCTCTGGGAAACCATAAATTTTTTTGACCTATCTTTGTATTTTAGAGTGAAACAAATACAGCCTTTGAGTTAGCACTAGTTTTTTATTGCTGACTTTTGGGTTTGAGCAGTTTAAAAAACTCCAAGGTTACTGGAAGTCCTCCAGAAGGAATGTGGTATTTTTCCAGATAGTAATGGTTTTATACCACTTATTCACTCGATTGAGGGGTGGGTTTGGTTTGGTTTGGTTTGGTTTGGTCGTCTTTTTTGTTTTGTTTTGCCTTGTTTGTTGTTGTTGATACTACTTAAAATTCAGAAGCTTTTATTAAACTGTATCTGTATAAAAGTAGACATTTCTACATATAAATTACTATGTGATGAGCCCTCAGGCATTTTTAAAAGGATGATATTTTAACCTTGTTCCCTCTTAAAATATATTTAATTTCTGTTTTTTCCTTTTAATATGGCTACATAAATTTTAAATGGCTGAATTTAAGACACAGAAAGACAACTGTGTGAAGGTCATCTGACCTTAAAGGATTCAGTTCACTGGGGCCTTCTTAAGTCTACTTAGACCACCTCTTCTGTAAGGTTAAGAACGTGAAAATATGTTCCTAAAAGTTTCCTGGTTAGAAGTCTTAGCATATCCTGTTTAATTACATCATATCATTTTTCCACTGTATGCATAGTTGAAAGGCCTGTTTCTAATGAGCAAGCAAAATAGCCTTGCTGCAGATTGAATCCCATTCCTCATAGTCTTTACCTGGAGGCCCGGTAAATATGAGGAAAAGCTCATAGCCACATTCCTCACAGTGGTTTTCTTGAATGTTGGAGGGTTGCTTCTTGTTTTTCACTCATTCTTCTCTTCATAGTTTCTGTTTTCTTCAACTAGATTGTGTTTCCAGCATGAGCTGCATTTCTGCTTTCCCCAACATCTGTAGACAGTTACTAGCTTCATTGAAAAATTTATGTCACACCTGAAGATAATATTCAAGGTCACCAAACAGAACATGTTTTCAGAATGTGTTTTTTAGATCCTTTGATCCCTTTACCTATATCTAAACATGATGATCAGCATACCACATGTGGTATGTCTTCTGAAAGCTGCATGTGTAAAAACAACAGCAATTTAGGTTGTGAATAGGCTATAATAAAAAAATCCCAAGCAACTTTTCTCAATTTCCTACACAAATAAAATGATTCTTTATATGTATTATCTCTTCCATGAGGAAGATGATCACCTATATTGACTGCTATCGGCCTTGATAGAGGAACCTCTCCACATTAACGCTTGGAAAAATCAGGCCTGTACAAACCCCGAAAGATCACTTAGTTCATGCTTTGAGGATCAATTCCTATGTTATTCCAGATAAATTTTTGCTTAAGTTCTTTTTAGAAACCTCCTGTTAGGGACATCCCATAATCCCATTAGGAAGTCTATTTCAGTATTAACCCAAGTTCCTTTTCCTGCCTTTTTTCTCTCTGCCTCACTCATGCTACATTTTAATATTAATACCCAATACACTGTGGACACAAGGAGTATTGCTTTGTATCCAGCAGCATGTTTCTTGTTGGTCTTTTCTCAAGTAGTGAAAAGTGTTAGATTTGAGTCATGCACCTCAACGAGGATTTCTGATGGTCTGTAAAAATTGTTTTCTACTCTCTCTCATTTAGGCTTTTGACAGATTTGTTGGAAAACAATATGATAAGTTTTATGCAGAGTAATTGATTACACCTAGATCACCAAAGTGTTTGTTGCTTTCTTCTTCCCTTACCACTCTGTGAAAAGATTAGACACTGAGTTTTAGTAGTGAGAAAGAATCATGATGTTGTATAGAGCCCATGTGATATATTGGCATTTTTTCTCCTTTTGATACCATGTCCATGTAACCTCTTCCATTTCTTCATCCTCTGCATCTGGTTGATGTCTACTATTCTTCCCATTTGAATTCTTGTTAGAGCTTCAGTTTTCAGCAGATACAAAGGCTGTTGTCATCATTCCATTCCCACTGGCCTAAGTGACTTTGTTAATGCTTTCTGATGTACATTAACTAAAACATCTTGAGAATAAACGTGAAGTATGATGTTTGGATATAGTTGCTCTCCTGAGAAAAAAAAAGTATTTTCAAGTATATTGAAAAAAAAGTATTAATTCTGTTTACACCTCACTGCTCCCAAAATCTACATTTCTTCTTGATATCATCACATACTCTATAGTCAGTTTAGCTTCAGGCAACATACAGCTACCCTGCATTGGAAAGGCAAGAGTAGGGCATGTTTTAAGGGTGGTTTGGTTTTGGGTTTTCCGAGTTTTTTAAAAGGCAGTGGATGGCCACTATGCAACAGTTGCTTTACTGGGTCTGAAGCACTGAATGCAAATAACTATTAAAGGATTTTTTGACTTCTTAAAATACCAAAGCTGAGTGGCTGAGTGAAAATCTGTTTTTAAAAAGAATTAAGGAACAACTGTTCATTTTTTATCCATCCCTTTTTTCTATTGCTGATTTCTGTGTCTGAATGCTCTATAGATTTGCATATTTTCAAGATGAGGAAGTCAGCCATCACTCAAGGTATACTGGAAAAGGTACAGACTGCTTATGTCAGTTAAATTTTTTTTGCTAACTTAGATTAAATTTATTCTTGCATCTAAAAGGAGTGTTGCATCATCATTCGTTCACTTAAGCCTATTGTTTCAACCGGGTACTCTGTGCATTGCACTTTGGTTTAATTACAGCGGGAGAAATTTAAATCTTTGCTCAGATATACCTATTGACTACAATCTTACATAGCTTAGTAAACTGAGTATCTTCACAGTGAGTGTTGTGTTTGTGCAGTATGCAGTTTTAGAGTCAAGCTTACCTTTAGCTAACTGTCCCAGTGTTCTGGCAGCTCTCTACAGACCAAAGTAGAAAATCAGGTCATGAAAAGGCTTTGTGATGAAAAATGTTGTTGTGTCTGGAATGTAGAAGTCTTCATGCCAAAAACGTGTTTGGACACTGTTGTTCTGGTAGTTGCCCTTGTGAAAGCAGAACCATGTTTGTTAGCATTTGACAAAGTGTTGTGGGTTAGCCTTGGCTGAGGACAGAATCCAAGCCAGCTGCTTGCTCATGCTGCTCTCTCAGTGAGTGGGGGGAGAAAAGACCAAGAGTGTGAGATCACTTACCAGTTGTCATTGTGAACAAAGTAAACTCAGCTTGAGGGAAATTAATTTCATTTGATGCCAATTAAAAAGACACCTCCTTCTCTGACCTTCATGCTCTCCCTGCTGCTTCTAACTGTTTCGGTTACCTCTTTCTCTCTCTGTCCAGTGGTTTTGTCTGTCTTTAAACATGCTTTCACAGAGCCACCAGCAGCTGTGGATCTGCTGGAGGTGGTTGGAATGGCCAGTACAGGCCACCACAGGCACATGGCACAGCACTCTGACACCAACACTGAGACACAGACATCACATTAACTGAGGACACAGACTCTACTATGTTGTGTCAGATCCCAGCTTTGGAGCCCACACGCTATGATTTTATCTTGGAAAGACGACTGCAAGCCATGTGGAATTTTCTTTTAGGTGTTTTTTGGTTTTGATTTATTGAGCTCTCTGTTCTTAAAGAGTTGGATCTCTGCTTTGCACTGGGAGGTCTTTGTCTCTTCTGGATGGCAAGTGAGACCATTTTTCTGGTTTGCAACTTTAGCTCCTTTAAATAATTGAAACTTCCACGGGTTTTTTTTGCTTAGAGTCCTGTAAAAAGCATACTGAAATAAGCAGCACTTGCATCTCCAGCATGTGTTGTTTGAAAATGTTGTCATTTACTGTCAGGATCTGCAGACTGCACCTGCAGGTCATTCCTGCAGGATGAATAAAATGGTGAATGGCAGATGCTTGAAAAAGCAGAGTAACAGTAGGATTAAGGGAGTCTGACTAAGCAGGTCCTATCCTGACACATACAGTTGGCAGGTGTATTTAATGTCATAGATATAGAGTGTGTAGGGTCAGAGGATGTTATATGCTCTTTAAATCACTTCAGTGATCCATGTGAATTTCTGCTCAAAGCTCTGAAACCAACTACTTGGTACCTCAGTATGGAGAAATGAAAAACACCTGGGATAAGCTGCTGATTATCTGTTGCATAGGGAATTACCTAGAGAAAGTGTATATGCCTAAAATGTTGAGTGGTTTCTGTTTTTATGAAACTGCGGTTTGCCTAGATCATCTACTTGTAAAGTAATTGATTTTTGTATTTGGTTGTTATTGTGTTCATCCTGTGCATTTGATAGCAAAGCAGATGTGATTATCCATGGATTTGACAAAAAAGAATAGCGGAATCAATCTGGTTCCTCTTAGAGTGATGCTATATATCATACATGTGTGTGTATACATATGTATTATACAAATATGTGTATGTACACGTACACAAAATTGAATTGTATTGTAATCTTATGGCTAAAGTACCGTAATTGCAAAAGGCTGTTATGTAGGTTTATTTATTTAGTATTCTGGGAGCTCTTGTTTCTGGAAAAGGAGTAATGTAAAAGAGTGGTTTTGTGTATTTTTTTTTCCTCCTTTGAGATTTGAAATTCTGGTGTTTAATGATACTACCATAAAATCTGCAGCTCTTTCTCTGTGCCTTCTTAGCACACTAGCTGTATTGTTATAGTCAAGTACTTTTAGTAGACTGGAACTGCATGGTAAGGTTTAAATGTTAGTAAGATAAAATGTTAGAATATGGCATAGTCTTTTAGAGTTTGAAATCTAACCAACACACAGAAAGATTACACAAAGATTAGATTACGTTGAAGCAAATCTGGATGAAAGAGTCAAACTAGTGATGGTTTTTTAATAGGACTGAAAAGTAATCAGTGCAGAAAAGTAAAGTAAGAATTGAGCAGGGGGAACGCAATATTTGTTTATTGATTGACACAGATTCTGAAAAAGAAACAAAATACTTTGAAGAGTGTGCCAAAATACATTTACACATTTATACTTGTTGGATACTGACACCATTGAAATTTCAATCTGGAAGAGGTAAATTATCTTAATTTTCAAACCTAAGGAGATTTATTTACAAATTGGGGCTAGAAAGGACATTTGGTGGTAAATTCGGGCAGATGTTGCCCTAAATACTCTTGTTCTGTTTGTAAACAGTGAATGATATCTACCAAGTATGATAGATTTGCCTTCAATCTTGCAAACTGCCTTAGAAATTGAAATAAGCTGAGTAATTTGACAGTGCTTTCACTCCTTTCCAGAATATATTTTTAATGATTCTGTTTATTCTGCTGTCCTTGGGGTTTCTTTTATTTTTTTCTTTTTTTTTTCTTCTTTTTTTTTTCTTTTTTTTTTTGTCAACACTTTCTTGTGTACAAGCTTAAGATTTTAATATCTTCTTTACTGTAATATATATGGGTTTATATTATTTACAGATGTTTGCATAATGTGCAATAAACATTAATCTGGCTAAGTAGTATCATATGATCTTACTAGGTTTTTCTTAATGCTTTATTTGTTTGTTTTTGTCTCTTCTTGTTTTATCATCATTACTTGTTCAGTTCTTCCAATCTTTTCTCATTTTAAGTTGTCAGAAATTTTAGTGTTCTCCACCTCCACTTTTAAGAGTCAAGTCAAAGGCAAAAACTTATAAAATACACTTTTTAAAGGGTCAGTTGTATCCTTTTAAATACATAGACACAAATAGCCCCACATTACACTGTTTTCTGAATTCAGTCAGTTATGATCCCTGCTTTACAGCCACTGGTATGTTTAATTTCTCTGACTCCCAGTGAATAGTGAACCTTTTAGTGGCTACTGTGTTAGAGTTTGTTCTTGTGATCACTTTGTGTGACCCCTGGTAGTCAGCTCGTATGATGACAGAAGGTTATCTTTCGATTCACACTTTACTAGTGAGATATTATCTGATTAATATATTTCATGCATTTCATTAGTATAGTCCTATTTTGTAACTATGCTGCAGTTTATTTTTTAAAAAGCAGGTGTTTTTCTGTCACCTCCCAACTAACATATGCAGCACGCACTGTTTTTATGGTGGTTTATTTGTTTTTATTTCCTAGGTAGCATATGCCTGACTTCTAATACTTAACTTTCTGAGTAAAAAGGAGCCTTTGTATGACTATATTTACCATTTTATTATGGCCTGGGCATTTTCTGATACGTTGTAAAACACAGTATAAGATTCCAGGACAGTTAGACTTCAGGACAGCTAGCTAGACTTTTGACAGTAAGCTCACAATAGTGCATTTCAGCCAGAATTTTCAGGCATTAACTCAAAAATATTATGTCATCTGGTAATAGAATCTACAAATGTGAAATGACGTAATTTACTGTAAAAGCATAGACTATTTGCTTATTTTGGCTGCTGGCCTCAGTCAGTTATATCCAAACAGAAGGAACTTTGTTCGCCTTGGAGGTTTTATAGTTGCAGTTCATCTGCATTTGATCTTCTCACAGGTTGTGGCCATTCTGCATGTTCTTCTCTTTATAGCCTAGATATTTTGTGATAGGTCTGCAGCAAAAAAAGTGAGAGATTACTGTGCTTGACAGTACCACAGTATTCTCAGCATTTCATGTAACTTTGAAGGTTGATCCTGTACTTAAGGGAGCTACAGAGAGGGAGAAGCTTTGTCTCAGGCAACAAGAAAAGATTTTCATTTGAATTTTTAAGGACTTTCATTAGTGGTTTAATAAGACCTTAATTTTTTTTTAATTAGTAACTTTATGAAATATTTTCTGTATTAGATCCATGTCTGTTGTAGACTGGGACAGCTGTTTTGTAGTTGTCAGGTATCTTTCTCACATATTGCTGGTCCCTTCCTCTTGCATGCCCATGGAAAGGTTGTCTTGTTCTGTCCTCTTATTTCAGGATGACAATAGGCAGTCATGTTCCCTGCAACCTTCTCATTTCAAACTCACTTCAGTTTGGTAACATCAACAAAATGTCTTGAGCATAGCTTGCTTTGTGGGCTGTTTCTGAGGGATTCTGCAAGCTCATACGCTGGCAGCTCTCAGTACCTGCTTGCTCCTTTGTTATGGATTACACATTTTCCATAACTTGTTTCTCTAAATGTGTTTTGTTGGGAGCCACGTTAGCACCTCCATCTAATAGTCCATTATTTGTTTTAATTTTTGGAAGAAATAACTCATTAGAATTAAAAGTGAAGAATGTCGTTAAAATTCATCAGAACTGTGACAAGGAAAATAAAAACTGTCAGCCAGATCCATTTGCATCCCTTGATGAGATTCAGATTTGATTAATAAAGGTAAATCATGTAGAACTAAAGACTTTTATTAGCTGCTTAATACTGCTTGGTATAATTTTACTTAATTGCATTGTATGATATGAAGAGAGTACATGTTAAAGCTATTAAGATACAACTAACAACATGTTAAATTTTTAAGAGAGCAATGTATAGGAACAAAGAGATTAAATATACTATTTTATATACAGAGTTTATGTTACTCCTCTGTTTAGAATGTCTATACTACCTACACACTGAGAAAATCTAAAAATTTTCCATTTCATAATTTAAAGACAGATGCAAGGTTTAAAAAGAAAGAGATTTCATGCCCAGCTATGTTCTAAAAACAAAACACCTGTCACCTTATCTCACAAAGGAGTGTCTGCATTTCTTTCTCTCTTACTGTTTCTGGGAAGAAGTTAATGAATTTGTGTGAATGCTTTAAAACATATTTCCAGGTTTGCTTATTGTTGTTGTTCTCCTGCACTTCTTTCCCCTTCCCCTGAGTGTAATTTCTCTGCTCGGCTAAGAATAGAAAACATTTTTTTTTTTTTAGTTTCTCCTACAGATCTGTCTTTACTTCCCTTCTCCCCCTTCTCCCCCATTCTTTCTGTATTTTTCCCTGGTGTGGAGTGCTGCTTGTGCCCTTCTTGTTGACTTCAAACCTTTCTTGACTTCAGATTGCTACCAGGGTACCCAGTCTTGAGTGTGGCCTGTCAAAACTTCAGCAAATAATGCCAATTTGAGTAACTGGTGATAGACTTTGGTTATAGTCTCCGGTCATTTGGGCTCCATTGGTCAACCAATAGATTTATGTGTCAGACAACATTTTTTATACATCTTTTATGTTTAGCAGTGTATATGGTCTGATTAAAGATATTGTGAAAGCCAGGGACAGTTGTGAGGGTTTTATTTTTCAATTTTTTATTTTTCTGGTTTTAAAACGTGCAGGCTTGTTTCTTTATATTAATTCAGAAATGGTAAAACACAGGACAAAAAGTTGTCTGAATCAACTATCACTCTTGGTCTTTGATAAAATTGGAAATGTGCTGCACTTTCTCCAAGTAATCCCTTTACAAGTTTGATTGGTTCTGAGCCCTCTTTAGAGCTGTATTAGTAGACTCCTGGAGCATTCAAGTCAGACTGATTCTCTGCTTTTTAAATTACTGTTCTGTATAGTAAAGAAGACCATGGTAAAGAAAGGAGCAGTTAAATGGTAACATAATGTATATTCAGGTCTTCTCTAAATAACTGCCGATTGTGTATTCACAGAGAAAATTAGAAATACATAAGCCATGAACAATGAAACAGAATGTTGAACACATCTTGTGTACAGAAGAAATTATTTTCCCTTCTTTTACTTATTCACTGGTTCTTCCTACTTTCAGAATGTCCAGTGTTACTTGTTTTATGTATGTATAAATACTGTGTTAAAAGGCACAAATTTTAAGTTGTTCTGGGTGGAAGCACAGGATATACACAAAATGCCTCCATCTTACATTCTTCGGGCATTCCTGATTCCTTTTCTGTGCATACTGCAAATCTTGCATGGTTAGGATACTCTACCACTCTTAGGATACTAAGATTGATACTCTTCAATCCCCAAAAGCACCACAAGTTACAAAAACAAGCAAAAGTTGAAACAAGACTAATTTAGACTGGAAACAAAGCACAATGCTTAGTAATTAAGGCAATTTTCTGTTGAAACAGATCTGTTCAACACCTGGTATATGTTTGTAAACTTTTTTTCTCCATATCTTTTACGATTTACAGTCTTTTCAAAAGATGTGATTCAATTAGAAAGTATTGTGTTTGTTCAGGAATTTCCACATAAAGTGTTGCCAAATACGTAAGAAAGTGGAGGTAAATTGTCACTATGGTGCTGTCTAGCTTCACTATCTGAGATCCTATTGGAAGGGGGAGCAAGGAGAGGTTGATGAAGACTCTAAGACTCTTAGGCTGTTCAAGATACCATCTCAACAACTTTCAGGAAAGCGGTTCCTGAATCCATTTCCAAAACCTATAGTGTCATGTAATCTCACCTTTACTTTGAAGCGCCCTGTGGCTGCATCTCAGAGTTCTTCAGCATTTGATTTGAAAACTAGTGGCATTGCTGTGTTTCACTCCAGTCCCAAAATTGCTCGTGGCAATCATGATAATGTGATGGTCAGGGACATCATTAGAGCTGGCTTGGAAATGCATATTAAAGGGAGAAAAACCTAGCAGGGTATGTAAGAAAATGTCAAATCCGTTGTCTTGTTAAGTATCGTCAGACAAACTGACCAAGAGAGAATGTCTGAGTTTGGCTTTGCCAGCTGCTGCAAAGATTCTGTGAAAGTATATCCAAGCAGTTAGTACACTACAAACCATTGTAGAGCTTTCTGCTATTTTAGACAAGTACAATTAATTTCTGGTGATAACTGACAGATTTCTTGTGTGTTTAAATAATGCTTTCCTTAATGCACTGCAGATGTCTAATGATTTTTTCTGAGTGTCTTAATTCTGGTAGACTAAATGAGCTAAGAAATTCAATGTATTAGCGTCAGTCTCTCACCGAAAAGTACTAAGCAATCATACAGGATTTGGGTTTTCAGATACTTGCATCTGTCAAATAATTGCTTCTTAAACCTTTCCATTATTTCATTAAAATACAGAAATGAGGGAAACTGCTAAAGTATTTCCAAGTTTTAAGGGAGGTTTGAATTTTTTGTCTCCTGTATTTTTTTTTCTTAACTTCAAAGAGTTTTTTTGGTTTTTTTTTTAATGAGAGAGACTGCTCTTAGCATTCTTTTGGAAAATCTTGGACATGCAGGGAGGAACTTTGTTGACCTGAGCTGTGCTTTAATCTTCTGTGAATATAATTTTCCTCTCACTTCCAGATAAGAAACAAGAAAGAAAAAGAGCCACTACACAAGGAGGAGAGAGGAATAGGGAAAGACAGGGAAAGGAAACAAACACCGATATCTCACGTTCCTGGAGGTAGTTTGAATTTAGGAGAAATCCTTGCATGAGCTTGAGCTTATCACATCTTTGGGAGCCAGTGCAGTGATGGACAAAGAGTATCGTGATGCATCTATAGGTGTATGTATATTCACACACAGAGCCTGTTGCTGCTGATGTTATTAATTAAATATCTTGTTGCAGTTGGCACTTCTCTATGCAAGCAGAACAAGGCTGCTTTATATGTTGGCATTAGCATAAGCTTTAAAACTAATTTCAGGGATATTTTGGAGGGCCAAATGTCTGTTTAGTGTTGTCTTGCTTTGTCCTTCAGTTTCATAATGGAAAATGACCGCTGTCGAGTATCACCAGTAGATTTGTCTATACCAGTAGACTGTATAGTTCCTTATGTCACCACCTATGTATAAACACCACTTTTTGAGGTGTTCCTCAAACTGCAGTGACTGAATCATGGAACAGAGGCTTCTTTCATTTTTGGTTATCTGCTCTTATTCTCTGCTTAATGAATATTTCAGCTACAATGGAGAAGAAGATCAGGATTTTTGTAAGTATTATGTCAGTCCATTTCTGGCATGAATACATGTAGTTTACAAAATTTTGAAGACACTTTTTTTTCTGTTCTAAAACGGACAAACAAGCACACACTCACACCCCCATGCCCCCAAGACACCCATTAAACAATCTCTAACAACAGATTTTGCAGTAATACATTTCTGTGAAGCCAGAAAGGTTTTACATCAGATGTCTTCCTAAAGCCAATGAAAGATATGACTGATCTGTCGATGAAGGAGGCAGGGGACCAGTAGGGAGTGTGATAAAATGTGTTAGCATAGCAGCAAGATTTCCTATTTTGGTAAGCATTCTGTACATAAAAGGTGTTCCCTAATGGAAACTTGAGGTTATTAATTTTTAAACACGCTTGTCACACAAGTCTAACATGCTGGAGCGTGACTGCAAAAAATGGTAACTGAAAGTTGATAATTTGTGTTAGGAAATCTGAAAGAAAACCTGAAGTGTTCTCCTTCCAGTGGAAAAATCTGTAAATGCAGTGTAATGATGGTATTTTTGGTTTTTGTTTTCCACATGCAGAATCATTAAACATGTTTTTCTCTATATGTTTTTAGAGTAGAAGCTAATTGCATAATTAATTTTTTTTCCCCAGAATTTCCTTTGTGGCACCCAATGTTAGGGTCCCGTAGGCTGAAAAAACAGAGGTAGATGACTATAAACCTTTTGGGAGGTACAGATTGTTTATATGTCTTTTCCTGCTGGAAATGTTGGGAAAAAAATGTTGTTTATGGTACTGAAACAGTAAAACAGTGTGTGGCTATCTGTAAGGGAAATAAGTTTTCACATAAATTCCATAGATATTCTCGTTTTCTGGCGAAAATACTTTGAATTGTACTCTGTGTTGAAAAAAACCTTGTGATCTCTAATGGAATGTGACACCTGAAATAGATATGTGCGTGATGGGTTTGGTTTAGTTGTAAAAGAGCTATTTTCAGTACAGCAGCTGTAATGGAGAGCCATTAGCCCCTTACCTTGCCTAAGGATGGGAGTCCAGTAAGGGATATTTGCTGCTGGGGTGAGCTAGTATTTACAAAGTGGCTTCTAGCACAGTTGGAGAGAACAGTGATAATGGGAACTATTCCAAACAGTATTTCTGCACTGTGAACTCTGGAGAGGATTTGAAATACACTGAAAAATGTACTAGTCCATTGTTAGGTTACTTCAGTGACACATTTTGATGGTATCAGAGAGCCAAGTTAGTGCAAACTAATCAGAAAAGCTGAATGAGCTCCCTCTCCAGCATGAATAGAACTGTGAATTGGCAGTGGACATACGGAGCAATGCCTATGATTTTTCCCTGATTCCCTTTTCTTTTTAATTGGATTGACTTCTAACTACCCATGTTCTGTTTAGAAATTGTTTTTGTCTTGAAGACTGGAGTTTGAGTTTCAAGAGAAAAGTCAGATAACTTCTGATACCTTTCTTTTAGTCAGATGGCATAAGAAATAGTGTCATAATCAGGAAAAGCAACAAAAAGCATTACCTGTCTTTTTCTTTGCTTTCACCACATGTGTGAAGGTGACTTACTGAAGCACAGGAACTCTACTATTACAATTTCATAATGAAAGCAGATGATAAGATAGAAGGTAATAGAACACCGTTTTCTGTGTGCCTGTGGTTGCTCACACATAACTGGGACCCTTTTGCAGAAATGGTGCAGACTCTCTGCAAAATCATTTAGCTAGAGTGGGCTGTGATTTCATCCCTAATGCTTCTGCTGCACAAATTCAACCTATTTAAGAGAAGAAAATACAGTGTCTGGCTGTGAAGATGTAAGACAAACATGGGAGTTTTCTTAGGTGGTTCTTGAATGATTTTATGATTTGAGAGAAGCAAGCCCCCTCATGTTTCCTTACGAGATTTTGTGAATATCTGCAACCCACTGTTCTTGGTTGGGTTAAAAACAGATGTTTATTGTGCTGTGTTATTTTTTTAAGTCTTGGACTATAATTTATATTAGATTAAGTACCTCCATTCAGTATATCTCAATATTAAAACATAGTGTGAGGTATTCTTATGTATGAATTTGGAGATGTAAGAAAACATAGGATCTTCAAATCCGAAACCAGCAATTTCTTCCTAAATAATCCTTATCCTTTAGTGAAGACAGGAAACTCTGACACTTAATGCAAATATAACTAATATTCATTTTCAGCATAATTCCTTATGTCAGTTTTTCAGTATAGCACATGAATTCCAGACTTGTGTCACCATTACAATTTTTTATTAACAATGCAAACAGTTGAAAATGTAGTTACAATGCAAAAGCATTTCATTTTTTGCTTTTAAAAAAACCAAAAGTTTTTTGTGGGGCAAAAGTCTGCAGAACATAAGGAAAGCAGTTTTGCAAAATACATTGCATTATTTTGCTTGTAGATGATATTAAAGAACAATTGTGAACACAATCTACAAGATTGCTGTATTTCAATATACATTTGCAATACAATAATAATGATTGCTATATTGTTAGAGGACTATTAGTTGCTCTCAGCCATCTTTTAGCTGAAAAGAAAATTCAGTTTCCAGAAAACAGTGGTAGTTTGGAGTTTTTTCATTACAGTGTTTTGCTTATGAGAAGCAAAAGCTGGGAAAAGGCATAAGGAGGTGAAAAATATGATGATAAAAATCATCGTATGATTTTATGATGATAAAAATCATACTTTGATCAGATTAGGGATAGCAGCTCCCACATAGTTTTTGCAAAATAGTTTCATAATAAACCTTCTTTATCATTAACATTGTTGGTTGTATTTATAACCAGGAAACTAAGTGAAATACAACACCGTATTTTAACCATAACATCTAATAGTATCTGAAGATGTCTGACTGAAATGACTGGCTTTGTTTTGCTTAAAATTTAGCTCTTTTTATCAGCTGGTCCTCTTGAGCTTTTGAGAGTGTTTTTGTGTGTAGTTGTGTTCAAATTAGCCTGATCTGTGCTCATGATAAGCCTATTTCCTTTGAAGTGCTGGAGTGCTTAGTTTTCTAAGTTTATCCATCTAACTTCATCATAAAAGGAATCAGTAACTTACACTTCCTGTATTATTTATTTGAGGTATTCCTTCAAGGAAACAGTGATTTAAGGACAGATTTATAAACATGGACTGATGTGTGTGAGCGTGGGCTTAACCATATGTTACAGCATTGCCAGGTGGTTATATTGTATGTTGAACAACCATTTCAGCAGATTTCCAGCTCTGGTTATCAGAGTCTACAAAACAAATCAAAATAATTCTGGTCTTGCATGCAATAATCCCTCCTCAATTTAATGATGTCTTAAATTGCAATTTTCTTTTTAAATGTTTTTGACAGATGAAAGAAGGAATGAGTGTCTAAAAGGCAGCTCCAACAGTTAAAGTAGCCACGCCAAGAAAAGGCAAAGGGGGAAGTAGCGGTCAAGGGAAGTGATGACCTATGATGAGATTCATAGATAGCTAGTATTTCCAGGTGTGATGTTAAAGTTTATCTTAATTAGTTCTTGTCATATTTATCTTCTAGTCTGACTGGAACACTTCCATCTGGTTTCTAATTTTCTCTCTTGAAAGTTTAACCTTTGATTTAGCTACAGTAATTGCAGAATATTCAAGAAATTATCTAAGGTTTTGACTTGAGATATGTAGGGAAAGAATAAGAGAAGTCCATACTTCTATGTAATAGTCTCTGAAGGTGTCAGATTAGCTTGACATTATCTTAAAAAATTAGCTCCTGGTATAAACTTAATGTGTCTTTGTAATAGATTTTAGCTTCATCTGCATTATTTGAAAGTCTGATCCCACATTTAGCTGAAAGTAAGTCCAGGTTACTCTCTGCATGGGCTATAAGGGCATATTTGATTTTCTGGTTTAGGGGTTGAAAAAAGTGTTGAATATTTGGTTTACCGGGATATCATTATAGAAGCAGTTTTTCTTTGTGAGTAGTTACTGAAACAGTCTCAAATCTGGAATAATTTTATTCAGTGACCTTCTGGAACTCCTGTTTTTTCAGAACTTGGTCCTGTATGCAGCTGACCATTGTACATTATACTTTGCCCTGTCTGCAGTGCCTCTCTGCAGTAAGACATTGCAACTCTGCAGCAATGGTCATAGGCAATGCTGTTTATATCTGGATGTTTCTTAAATTTTATCATCTGAGGCCAGGGTGACCACCTAAACTAATTCAATTTCTTATTTTGAGGAATTCTTAAGCTAAAAATATTTGATTTCTAAATGCTTTCATTTGTTTTTTTCATGCTGGAATTTACTGTATTTCCGTTTGTCAGTTTGTCAGTGTGACCTGTCTTGTTGAGCGTCTCTGTAAGTGTTTGTTTCTTGCAAAGTGCTGTACTTTATCTGTTATGTGTTTGGCTTGTCTTGGTATCTTACTTTCTTTTTTTTCTTTTTGTTTTTTTACTTCAATATTGAGGTTTCTAAAGAATTTCAAAGAAGAGGATTGTGTTTTACTGCTATTTAAGTAAGGGGAGCTATGATCTCTTCTTTCGGTCTAGAAGACCTAGGAAAAAAAGGACTTGTGTAGTGAAATAAGAACTTTAGTATTCTTTTACGTTAGGTGACAGAGGAAATCCAACCATATTGCTTTAAATAGCTAAGATGTCTCAAAAAAAAAAAAAAAGGCAAAACATATGGCTTTAGCAACTAAAATAAGTGGAATGAGAACTTCTTGGAAAAAAGAAGTCCTTCAGTAATCAGATTTGAAATGGTTGATGCAATAAATGGTGATTTTGCTAGCAACAGGAGACACCACTGTGATAGGTGATGCAGCTGGTTTAGAGCTGGTTTAGTTTTCTCAGTGCTCCAGCCCTTGGGCAGGGTTCACACTTTAGTTAATCAAGACTGAATTACTCAGCTGCATACTGAGTAGGGCACAGAGCTGATCCTCTGCCAAGCTGGCTCAGGGCAGGCAGGGTGCACTTGCTCCAGTGCCTTCACAGATACATCCCTGTGGCTTCCAGGTGAGGTGAAACAGCTGCTTCAAGGCAGTGTGGTTGGTGCTTGGGTTGATAAAGCTGCAGCTATCGGCACACAGGCCCATGCAGAAGTACGCCCACACAACACCACTGAGTATGCACACACACACCCATTCTTGTTGCTGTCTAATCCTGTGTGATCTGCTTTATCCTTTTGTTGCAGGAATCTTCTTTCATCCCGTTACTTAAGATAATGAAAGAGGATTCTCATTGGTCTTTTCTGTAGAAAATTTCTTGATTTAAGTTAAGTGATCATTAAACTAATGTCGTGCAGCTCAGGTCAATGTGTGAAACGGAGCCCTAAAAACCGCAGGATGCTGACAGCTTAACAATAATTGAAGGGAGTCATGGAAGCTGGAGCTACAGAAGGGCTTGAGGTCTCAATCAATCATGCTTGCTTCAGTATTGATTCATAGGATAACTGCTTTCACTTGGGCTAAAGTAAGGAGAGTAATTGAGGTATAATAACCTGAGCTAACTGCTCCAGTGAAGTCTACCATGACTTAACAAAGCCAAATTAGGTAAATACGCTTGGTAAATATTTTTATTTTTGGAAGACTTCCTAATACTGTATGATAACTTGTAGGAAAGTGTGTTCTTAATCTAAAATAAAGATCAAGTACAAGTGGTGGGTTAACCCTGGCTGGATGCCAGGTGCTCAGGAAAGCTTCTCTATCCCTCCCTTCAGGTAGACACGGTAGAGGAAATATGACTAAATGTTCCTGGATCGGTAGAGGTGCAGGGAGGGATCACTGACATGTTGCAAAAGTGTCATGGACAAAAGTGGTCAGTTCAGGGACATTAATTTATTACCAATCAAATCTAGTCAGAGCGATGAGAAATAAATCCCTGTTTTATACAAGTCTTGCCTCCAGCCCCTCCTCTCTTTGCAGGTTGAACTTCACTCCTGAATTCCCTACATCTTGCCATGCTGTAATGCAGCGGGACAGGCAATGGGGATTGTGGTCAATTCATCACATGTTGGCTCTGCCTCTCCTTCCTCCTTAGGGGAAGGACTCCTCACACTCTTCCATAAGTCCTTCCCACAGGCTGCAGTTCTCCACTAACTGCTCCAGCAAGGGCCCCTCCCAGGGGATGCAGTCCTTCAGACACAGGCTGCTCCAGTGTGTGTCCCCCCCAGGATCAGATGTCCTGCCAGCAAGCCTACTCCAGTGTGGGTTCCTCTCTCCATGGGTGGCACATGCCCAGCCAGGAGCCTGTTCAGTATGGGCTTCCCAAGGGGCCACAGCCTCTTCTGGGCACATCTGTCTGCTCTGACATGGGATCCTCCATGGGCTGCAGGAGCACTGCCTGGTTCACCATGGTCTTCCCCACAGCCTGCAGGGGCAGTGCTCTTCTCCAGCACCTGGATCCCCTTCCTCCCTTTCTTCTTCACTGACCCTGGTGTCTGCAGAGCTGTTTCTCTCACGTGTTCTCATTCCTCTCCTCTGGCTGCAGTTGTGCAGTTTCTTTCCTCCCTTAGGTGTTATCCCAGAGGCACTGCAACCATTGTTGATGGGCTCAGCCTTGTCTTGCAGCTGGATGGCACTGGCTCTGTCTGACGTGGTGGGAAGCTTCTGACATCCTCTCACAAAAGCCACCCATGTAGTCTCCCCACTAACAAAATCGTGCAACATAAAACCAATGCAGCACAACAATATACAGGCATGTAGTTTTTCGTTGGTGATAATTGCAGTGAGAAAGTTAATAGTTTAATTAGAATAAACCATGTGTTCTTGGTCAGTGATGCAGTTCAGCATGTGAATCTGTCAGTTCCTCCAGAAGGATCTTCTCAAGTTGTTTCTCTTTCTAATGAAACATTTCAGCTGTCATAAGGTGGCTTGTAAGTTCTTGTCTTTCACAGCAGCTCTGCTATGAATTAAATGCAGCTGCTGTTTATAAAGAATGGTATCATAGTTTTTGCTTTACTTTGGGTTTTGCGTGGTCAATTGTAAAAATGCCCTTTTTTGAGTAAAATTCAGCTCCTTTTATATCATCCAGTTAAACAGGTAGATGCATTCTTGAAGGCCTTTCAGAATTTGGATTGATACACCTATTAGTTTGTGGCAATGTTACTGCTTGTACTGCAGCTTTGTACATTGTGTTGCTTATACTAGGAATGCCAGTATTTAATTGTAGTTATTTCTCAACAATTGTTCTTGGAGGAGGATATGATTTGTGACCATAGTAATAAGTGCTTATGACATTTTATACTCCATTTAGTTGGAAGCACCTTACTTATGTGGAAAAGATAAGATTAAAAAAACCCCAAAAAACAAAACAACACCACAAAACAAACCAAACAAACAAACAAGCAAACAAATCCAACACACACACACACACAAAACAACAACAACAACAACAAAAAACCCACCCAAAAACCAAAACCAAACCACACCAAAAATATTTCACCTGATAAAGCAGTTTTGCTAATCCTGGTGAGCAGTTCTAAGGAGTTAACTATACCATTTTCCTAAATTTTATATCTATTCACATAGGTAACTTTCCAACTGTGAATTGTGAACCGAATCCATTGTACTATTTTTTAACCGTTGCTGTGTTTATTTATGACTGTTAAAGCACCTGTGTAATTTAGGCAGGGTTATGTTAAAGTCTTGGAATGTTCATAGCAGGACCCACTTTAGGATTTATGGCATTACTAAAAACCCACACATTCTAAAGGGGAAGTGTTGCCACTTTCTCTGTATCTGCAGAGTTACATAAAAATGTCCATGTTGGAACTGGGAATTTTATTAATATCGCAATGTTTATATTAAAAAGTGACAAACTTTTTCAAAGACCCTGAGACAGTTTGTAACTATGTAAAGACGATTGTAATGTATTTCTTGGCAAGTTTTTTGTAGAATGAGGTGGAATCAGATTCGACTTAATGTATAAATATTAATGTGTATATATACTATTCTTTCATATCAACAAAACTGAATTTACAATTAGCTGATAAAATATGGAGGCGAGTAAAGGGAACTGCAGTTACAGTTCATACTCTCTGCAGTTTGTTTAGTTATTTGTGACATGTCCTAGCTGTGCTCTCTTTAAAACATGCATTGCCACTTTCATAAGGAAAATGAAGTTATTTGCATTCCTCAATATAGACACGAATTAAATATGGATGGATTGATATCTTACTAAAAAGGGAAATAAATCAGTAATTAAACTGCACAGATGGAATAGAGATAATTAAAATATATATAAAAATTGGCTTTACAAGCCATAAAAAGAAACCCATCTGTTTTAAAAGAAAATACGACCAAGTATAAAATCAGCTTGACTCGTAATTTTTTTCATAGCTCTTGAACATCTGTGCAAAGCACTTTACTAGTGTAAGTAATGATGGGTTTGCTTTTATCAGCAAAGATTTCATTTGCAGGAGTAGAAGGCTATAAATGCAATACAAACACTGCTGAGCCCACAAGTCTGACTTGGAATGCTTCCATCAAAAGTTTGTTACAGAGGTGCTGCTGTTCTGCTTTGAGGCTTTTATTAGTGCAGGCTCCTGTCTCCATGTCACATCCTGCCTGAAGGTCATAGGAACAGTCATCTTTTGCATAAGCATGCCTTCTGAAGAAAATAGTATGTGGGAATTAATTCTGTGAAAGAATTTTTATTGCATTTCTTTTCCTTCCAAATTTTGCGTATATTTGCAGAGCAATACTATATTGACCATTTTCTTCTCCCTTTCTTGGAATTTTTTTTGTCTTTCAGCACTTAAACTTATCCAGAGAATAAATCCATAATCCAGAGAAGCTGTTTTCCATTTTGTTTTCCTCAATTGTCAGATTATGGGGTTATATTCTACATTTTCATCATAGTTCAAATCTGTGGTAATACATTGCAAGAAAAAATGCATGAACTTTTGTATCTAGTGCCTGTAGTACCTGAAGTACCTGATGCATTTTTGGATACTTAGGAACACAGCTGGTACCCAAAAGGTTCCTCTCAGAATATGTCTGGTCAAAACTGAGGACAACTAAATTTTGAAGTTAACGGTTATCTACAGTAAAATTGTCTTACTTTTCTAATAGAGAGAAATAAATGATGTGTTTTCCTATCTAAACCATGTATCTCTCTGATGTGAAATGAACATTAGATTTATCCAAATTTTGGCTGATGCCAGCAAATATTTTTTTCTCTTAATGGGGTAAAAAACCTTCTATGAATGCAGTATAAAGGTAATAGAAAATTAGGTAAAAAGAGAGAAGCACATATAAGTAAAATGCAGAAAAACATATGAAAAATTTCAGTATTTTAAATCTTAAGCAATTTTTTTTAAGTTAAGCAAAATATTTAAAACCTTTACACAATTTAATTAGTACTAGAATGGCTACTAATCTAGTAACAGACCATGAGGAGTTTATAGGGACAAAATTACTAGGAAATTTTGGTAAAGTCATCATGTTTAGACTTTTGATCAGACATTTGTCTTTTGCTTTGCTTTAGAGCAGAAAGAAAACTTAATTCTGTATAAGAAGCCCAAGGTTCTCTGCTCTTTCACAGACATGTGCAATTATTTAGTAAAGCCTGCATTAAATGTGATGCTGTTAATTATGGGCTGCATAAATCTTCCTATGAAAAGGCTTAATTTTCTTTCCTTGTAATTCTGCTTGATTTGAACCATTAGATCTAAAATTTTTTATGCCATGAACAGATTTGTTTAAATTTTGTAAAAAATATTATTGTCCTTTGAGGAACAAAATTAGGGGAACTATATTGCTGATCTGAAAACAGAAATGCCTCCTAACAGAATTTATACTTGGGTTAACTTTACCCATTACTTCAGTGCAGTGATTTGAGGGTGTGAAGCAGAAGGGACTGGGGAGGAGAAAAAAAATCACATGAGAATACAGATAGGAAGAGAATGACCAAGTGGGCACTGCAACTGGTAGAGGAGTACTGGCCAGGGCTTTAAGCAGAAAATACAGTATGAGTGATCACAGGTACCAACAGGATCAGGGATGGAAGGTATGTAGGGTTTAGAGCATTCACCTTCTGGAGCAGACAGTTGGGAACTTTCATTCCTACACTCCTTTCTGTTCATCTGCAGCTCATACCAAACTGAAAGGTTTTTTTCTAATTTGCCTTCATTACTTCAAAAATTAAGAATGTGTAGAGGATTTAATTAATTTCATTAATAGTAGCAGCCGGGATTCAAAATGGCCCTACCTGACTATTTCTGACCCAGGCTTGAGCCTCTGTGCTTCGAGCTTGCTAATCTTCTAGCTCTAGGTTGCTATGTCCCACACCTTTGATCCTTACCTTTATTGTAAAGTGCAAAATTGGATAAGAGCAATTATTTCTGTGAGATGGATGGAATAATGGGTACTTGCTTTTAATTTTGGGGTTTTTTGCAAGGAACAGAAAATTACATGCAGAATTTAGCAAAGAATAGAAGCATTGCAATTTCCTACACTTAAAAACCGTGGAAAGTCAAGCTTAATTCTTTCATTGCATCAATGTTTTTGAGTTTTTATGAGAGAAAATGTGTGTATGAAGAGAGACATAATGCTTTCATTAGACCTACTCAATATAGGTGAGAAAAGTTGGTCATTTGAACCCCCTTCAAGTCTGCAATACAACATTAATTTCCAATTAAATACATTTGGAAAGAATTATTTGGCCCTTTCATTACAGGAAATCACTTAGACTGTCTGAGGAAAAACTTCAGTGAGTTGGAGAGTGTTGACAGGATTGGAAATGTGATTGAGTCATTTATTCCAATGATATGTTATGCTATGGGTGGTCTTTTTGTTTACAGAGGATGAAAATGGAATTATATTTTATACTTCTAAAATACAATAATGTAATATTTTTCTAAAGGAGCCTGTGTTTCCTAACTTTTGAATATTAATCTTCAGATTTGCACTTGGCCTTTGTTAAACCTCATGAGGGTCTCATGGCCCAGGTCTTGAGCTTGTCCTGGTCCATCTGAATGACATCCTGTCCTTCAGGTGTGTCAACTCAACTACACCACTCAGCTTGGTGTCACTTGCAGACTTGCTAGGGGTTCACTTGATCCTGATGTCTGTGTCATTGATGAAGACATTAAAGAACTGTCTCAGTGAGGGACACCACTGGTCGCTGATCTCTACCACGACACAGAGCCATTGGCCATCACCTTCTGAATGTCACCATTGATAGATGCTTTAAACATTAAAGAACCCAGCTGACACTAAAGGGAAAAAAATCAAATTTAATTTCCAAATAAAAGATAGCTGTTTCTTCTTCTTGCTTGCTGAAACTCAGGAAACAACTGATCAGATCAGTATATTCATAATAGTGGTAGGAACACTAATGATTATTTCTAGTTTTAGTGCATTTTGGCTTACTAGGAGGAAGTTCCAATATATTATTCTTTCTTCCTTTTTGATAAGATTATTGAACCTCATGTATGAGTGAGGTCATTTGCACATTTTAGTATATAGTTCTCAGAAGGCAAAGGCTACTGGTTTTGAGGCTGATACACTTGATACTTCAACCCATCTTCCTAAAACTTGTGTCAATGCCCTCTGTGCCTTAACTACTGCTTGCATTCTACATCTGTCTTCAGTCACAATAAGGGAAAAATAATTTTGTTGCCACATATTTAAATGAACTTGTTTCTGTTATCATCTCTCTGAAAAGTACTTTGTTGCTTTCCCCATTTTGTTCAGTATTCTGAACAAACGTTGTCAGCAGGCTGTGGGAGAGGATTCTCCCCCTACTCTGCCGTTGTGAGTCTCATTTGGTGTACTGTGTCCATCTCTGGAGTTTTCAGGAGTCTTCTGTCTTTCATGAAGAAAGACATCAATCTGCTGAAGGGAGATTGAGAGGCCACAAAAATGATCTGATGACTGGAGCTCGTATTTTATGATGACAGGCTGAGGGAGCTAAGGTTGTTCAGTCTGGGGAAGAGAAGTCTCCAAGGAGATCCCATTTTACTTTCCAGTACATGAAGGAGACTTACAAAAGGAGGGCAAACAACTTTTTACATGGGCAGGTAATGATACGATAAGGCGGAAGGATTTTAAACTGAAAGAGGGGAGATTTAGGTTAAATATTAGACAAAAGTTCTTCACTCAGAGGTTGGTGAGGCACAGGTTGATCAGAGCGTCTGTGCATGCATCATCCCTGGAAATATTCAGGGCCAGATTGGGTGAGACTTTGTAAAACCTAGTCTAGTGAAAGGTGTCCATGTCAATGACAGAATTTTAGAACTAGAAGGTATTTAAGGTCCCTACCAACCCAAATCATTGTATGATTCTATGACTGTCTAATTTCACTTTTCACAGGATTTGATATGTATAGTTGTAACAGTAGTAACAGCTCTCTATAGGCACACATCCAAACAGATAAATGTAATAAACGCATTAGGTGGGTTTCAAGCAGCTCTCAAATTACAAATGAAAAAACTGTGTAAGAAAGTTTCTCTTAATATATGGTATCACCATTGTTATGAAATAGAACGACTGGCCACCTTTCACAGAACAGTTATTTGCTTAATATTCATCCTATTTAAAAAAAATAGTGTTATCCTACAGAAATAGCCTCAGCTATGTATAGTTCTGTTCTCATTCCTTCGGGGTATTATAACCTTTTACAGTAAGAGACAAGAGAATAGTAAAATGGATTATTGCCCTTTGTTTCAGTTTTTACTCTTCTTTCCCTGTTCTGTCTTATGTACTCCATTCAAAGCACAACTCAAGTCAATCAAGCAATTTATTAAAGACTAATTCCTGAATTATTTAGGTTAATTGGATTGGTAAAATATCTGAGGTCCTTAATACTTTTTCTGAATTGTTTTCACCCAGAATTCTCCAAATATATAAGTCCCATCTATTTTCTGTACTCCATTCCACCTCCCTATTTGTTATTTTTTGGAGTTTTTCTTTTTGCAGAAATAGTGCATATAAATTATGAATTCCTTAATGAGTTAAATCACCAAGCTAGTCATACTTCAGTGATTTGTGAGAAAATCATTATTACTGAAGAACCAATCAGTAAATGTACAGGTTTTTTACTCCCTGGAAAAAAAATTAGTTTCAAATCTATGACTTAAATAGGAGGGTAATACCACTTTTTTCATAACATGAGCCTTCAAATCTCCATTAAAACTATTAATATTTTCTGCCATGAAAAGACATGAGGCAGTATAAAATGGGTTTCAAATTATCACTGTCTAGCTGAAAGACATTTTCGTTTTGCTAATCAACCATACTTCCCAATTCAGTAGTCCAACAATGAAGTATCTTGTTAAGGATATTTTATAATACTGGGAGGATGAAGAATCACTGTTCAATCTTAGATCTCCTGTCACCATGAAGCATATAACTCAGTAGGCTTGGATTCTTTTATTTTTAATGTAAGAGGAATTCTTGGTGATGCTATAAGAACACAGTCATGTTAATTAATGTTATATTTTCATACCATCAAGTCAGAAAGCACAGCTATGGCTGTTGAAAATCATAATGGAAATATAATTAGGATTTCTTCTGAGGAAAACATTGTAACAGACATCCTGCCATGCTTATGTTATTTTAATTGGATGTTTAGCTCAAGGGCGTTCATAATTTATCATAAATTTTAATGGTAATACAATCAGCTGGAAGGAAGCCATACTTATCTCCTTGATTACACCACAAGAAATGAAGTCCTAATTTGAACATCCTTGTTTTAATATTCTTTTACTGACATAGCAAGAAGTGAAGACTTGGTTGACAAGCAGGTCATGCTATTCAGTGTCTCAGCTGGGTACTGACTCGATGTAGTACAAGTGTAAGAAAAATTAAATTAAAAACCAGCTTAAATCTGCCCTATCATGCAGAAATCTGGCCAGTATGCAGACTGATGAAAAGCTTTTATGTCAAGGGGATGACAAAATATTACAGGAAATCTTACTGTACTGATTTTGCTTTTTTCTTTGGAAGAACTCGGATGTCTTGTGTCCTCTAGTTCAGTCATTATTCCCCACTGATAACTTCTGAGAAACTACTTTTAGGTCTACCAGCCATCAGAACCAGGTTCATTATTCCCAAATTTTGAAGTTGTTGAAAAATTTATGGTTAACCTTCCTATAAGAATGATGGAGTTTTTAATTAGTGGGGATAGATGCCTTGGTCCATATTAGATAGATCTGCTGGCACTTCTGCTTTCTTAATATGAGAGCTTAAAATGTGACTTAGCAATGCATTTAAGTGTTCTCAAGATGTGTTTACCAAAAAAGAGAGTAGTTCATTTTTCACCAGTCTATCTTTATTGTTCTGTTGTCCAAAGACGATGAAAATCCTGTTTTAAGAATGTTAACATGATGTGATGTGATGTGATGTGATGTGATGTGATGTGATGTGATGTGATACATTTTTTTACTAAGCATATTTCCCTTGGAGAAGCTATTAACATTGCATTCTGTAGGCTTGATCTTCGTGGTGAGCTTGTGTTGACACCTTCCACTGGGCCATTATGAGCTACTAAATTGTTTTTACCCTGTATCAGTAAGGATTCTCATTGCTCTTGTTCCTTATAATATCATCTTGGATATTCTTATTACCTGTTTAATCCTTTTTAGCTTCATGCTAAGTTCTGAGTTTTAATAATTTTAACATTTAATAACTTTGATCTTCCTGAAGTAATTTTTCGCACACTTTTCTGTTTCTCCATTTTGCATCTGCTGACTTTCTATTTCTTTGTCCTAGTAAGAAATATATGTCTGATTTACGTTAATTATTATTTATAAATTATTCATATTTTATTGTTACTGCATGACTGTATATTTCCTCCATAATATTCCTAGCACTAAAAAAATCTCACTGGAGGCAATCCTTAGAGGCTTTGATCCCAGTATCCAACTCAGTTATCTGCTTCTGACTGGGAAGGATAGACCCACCACCCAGGCAGGCAAGACCTATGCATAGCAGGAGTACAAAGCCTCACCACTGTATGAGTGAGCAAAGAGGGGAACATGGAGGGAATTGGCTGATATAGCTGCCAAGCTACTCTCCATGATCTTTGAAAAGTCATGGCAGTCAGATGCCATCTCTAAACTGGAGAGAAATGGATTAGATGGGTAGATTGATCAATGGGTAAGGAATTGGTTTAATAGTGACATCCAAACAGTGATGATCAACAGCTCAGGATCCTGATGGAGGGAGGTCAGTGACAAGTGGTGTCTCTCAGGTGTTTGTACTGGGGCCTCTGCTATTTAATGTCTTCATCAGTGACACTGACATCAGGATGAAGTGCACCCTCAACAAGTCTGCAGATACCACCCAGCTGAGTGGTATGGTTGACACATCCAAAGATGGGAGTCCATCCAGAGGGACCTGGACAAGCTCAAGATGGGCCCTGGGAATCTCAGGAGGTTTTACAAGATGTAGCTGCAGGATGCTGCAACTGGGATGGGGCAAATTCCAGTACCAACCCAGGCTGGGAGTTAAGCAGATGGAGAGCAGCCCTGGGGAGAAGGACTTGGGGGTGCTGGTGGGTGAGAGGCTGGACATGACCCAGCCATGGGGACTCCCAGCCCAGAAAGCCAAACGTGTCCTGGGCTGCATCCAAAGCAGTGAGGGCAGCAGGGGAGGGAGGGGATTGAGCCCCTCTGCTCTGCTCTGCTCTGCTCTGCTCTGCTCTGCTCTGCTCTTGTGAGACCCCACCTGGAACCCTGCATCTAGCCCTGGGGTCCCCAGAAAGACAGCATGAACCTTTTGGATCAAGTCTAGAGGAGAGCCATGAAGATTATCCAGAGTGATGGAGCATGCCTCCTAATGAGACTGAGAAAGTTAGGTTGTTCAGCCTGCAGAAGAAAAGGCTCCAGGGAGACTTTGGAGCAGCCTCCCAGTACCTGAAGGAAGCCTACAAGAAAGCTGGAGAGGTACCAGGACGTGGAATGTGATGGCTTTGAAACTGAAAGATGATCAATTTAGATTAGATATAAGAAAGAATTTTTTTACAATGAGGATGATGGAACAATGATGGCTGCAATAGATTGCCCAGGGTGTTGGGAAATTATCCATCCCTGCCAATATTAAATGTCAGTGTGGATGAGGCTCTGTGCAACCCATTCTACTTGAAGATATCCCTGGTCATTGCAATGGCAGTTGGACTAGATGGCCTTTATAGCTCCTTTGCAATTCAACCTATTCTATAATTCTCTCTTACCTCTTGTAGATAAAAAGATACAGTACCCAGAGAGGGGCATTTCTCACTGGATCGTTGCTTTAATGATCCAGGATTATCACTCATCAGTATTTCCTGCTGTGGGGAACCCCTTGTCATAGCTCTAAGTCTCCCAGACTACTTCCATATAAATATAAATAAAGTCATGGTTGAATGTTTAAACACTTCAGTGTGCTTGTGTAATCTATTTCAGAGAATGACACAGAATCAATCAGGTTTGAAAAGATCTTGGAGATCATCAAGTCCAACTTGTGACCTAAAACACCTTGTCAACCAGACCATGGCACCCAGTGCCACCTCCAGGCATTCCTTAAACATCTCCAGGGATGGTGGAGACTCCACCACTTCCCTGGGCAATCCATTCCAGTGGCTAATCACCCTTTCTGTGAAGATCTTCTTCCTGATGTCCAGCCTAAACCTCCCCTGGCACAGTTTAGGACTGTGTCCTCTAGTCCTGTTGGTGGTTGCCTGGGAGAAGGGGATGATTCCCACCTGACTACACCTCCCTTTCACTGAGTTGTAGAAAGTGATATGGTTCACCCTGAGCCTTCTTTCTTCCAGGATAAACACCCTCAGCTCCCTCAACCACTCCTCACAGAACTTTTGTTCTAGGCCCTCCTGCACCAGCCTTGTGTCTTGGTTTGGAAAGACAGGTGTCTGCCAGGGAAAGCTGAAGTTTCCCTTAGAGTAGAGAATGTAAACCCCTCACCCCCCACCAAATTAGAATTTTGCAATTAAGGGCTTTCAGGCAAAGATTTGGGAATAGGAATAACAGTTCTTTACTAGGAATATTAACAGTACAAATGTAGTAGAAAACAAAACCACCCAACCAAACAAGCAAACAAATAAACAAGCAATTCTGGAAAACCCTGACAGGGTCAGAGCTACAACCTGACACCCTGTTGGTCAGGGTGCTGGAAGCAGCCCAAAAGTGAGTCCTCCTGGAGTGGCAGATGTGGTTCTGTTGAAGTAGAGATGATCCTGTAGATAGGGTCCAGTGATGGTGAGAAGGGGTCCAGTGATGGTGAGAAGGGTCTGGTGATGGTGAGAAGGGTCCAGTCTTCCTCCGGTAATTGGGCGAAGCCAGGGAGCTTCCTGTTCCCGAGTCCCAGTTTTATCCAGGTAGGAATGGTTGGCTCCCCTCACTGGGTGGAGCATCTCACAATAGGATGATGGAATGTGGATGTACTATCTTGGGAAGGGTAGGGGTGTCTTAATGATCCATTAGCAGAAAATATTCCCCTGGAGGGAGGACGGGCAGTGAAAGAGATAAGGAACAATGCCCTACCTGGTGTTAACAGTTGGCCCATTATCAGAAGGCATCCGCCCCCCTCCTTCCAGGGTTACAAGAGATAAAGGAGAACAATTCCCCAAATGCTTTCAGCAGATGAAATAGAATACACATTTTAGGTTCCATAACCCAAGACACCTTGTTACCCTATTAGTCTGTCTATCCTAGCTTAAATGAAAAACACTTTTTTTCCCACTTTGGATGCTGTCTTTCAGGAGTTCTGTGCTCCAGCATGTCCCTATCTTAACACCTAATCTTCCCAACAGCTTTTATAAAAAGCCAGATTTTGATGACAGTTTGAATAAATATGCAGACTTCAAAGCAAATCAAGTAACTTTAAGGCTCTTAGAATTCTAAACAAAGAGTTCCTGCTCTGCTACAAGTGTTGATCTTATGAGATTGCCTGTTTTTATCTTAATATGTTCTTTCTTGTAAGGCACTAGATAGGCACTAGCCCTGATCTTTTTCTCTTTTTTGTCTGCCAATTTCCATTACTCCTTATCTCTTTTGATACCTCAGATTTTGTCAGTATGTCGGATTTATTACCAGAAAACAGGAAGTGAAATAACTTGGCCTGACCTTGAAGCAAGGAGACTAGTCAGCTATTTAAGGTTTCCAAAAGACTTCCAGGTAGTTTTAGGTCTCCAAAACTTTGCTTCCCCTATAAGCATGTTTATATTGTCTGTTTTGCTAGATAGTTTTAGAAACATATATTACCTCTGTCTCACATTCTTGGCTCCATCCTTAGACCAGCGCTGCTAAAAGGTAGCACTGAGTTTTAATCTGATGTTGCCTGGATGAATGTAATTTAAAATGGATGCCGCAGATTGAATTCCTATTCTCCATCTTTAAAGGTATAATCAAGTAACACTCCTATGCTAAGCTTGTGTGTTTTCCAGTTATGTATATCTCTTGATAATACTTATCCTTTCTTTATTTTGTGTGGAAAAAGAATCTATCCAAGTAAGGCAATGGATTAAGGACTTAAAATACATAAACTAATAGTGAAATATTGCTAATTATGAATAAACAAAGGCATCCAAGACCAGGTGTTTTCCTACACTGTTTCCGTTGTAGATATTTAAGCATTATTGCAAAAAGTGTATAATGTATGCAGACAGTTAATTTGTTTGATTGATAAAGTATTTAAACAGAATTCATGGTATTACTTAATGGAAGTTATGGATGCTGTTTTTAATACATTACTTCAGTGTTATCTGATAATGCTGGAATATAAATCTGTACTTAATTTGCTATGCAAGCATTTATCGAATTTTTCTTTGAATAATTCAATTATTCAAAGGCTTCTTTAAAGGGTAAACCCAGAAGTTTTCTGAAGTGTATTTGCAGTGGAATGATGACTTCTTCAGATTAAAAAAAAAGAAAATTATGGCTGGTAAACAGTAGTGAGGAAATTAAACTACATGCCTGTGACTCAAAAGAAATAAAAATTTAGATCATAATTATGGTTTGTGTTGAACTATATAGGGAGTTATGAGATTTTTTTCCAACCAGTCTCATTTTTTCTTGACTTCTTGACATTTTAAACAGTTTTTCTCATTTCAGTGCTTGAGGTAATTTTTATTAGTAATATGATTTACTGTTAGGAGTTACAATTATTTCAGACATGAAAAGACTTCTTTTCAGATCTGCCTATACTGAGAGGAAAATATCTCTAGAAATATCAGACAAATGATAGTGAAGGCAAGTGCAACATTCTGTTGTTTCTGCTCTGCAGATCTGTTCAGATAACACATCTGAACAAACGCTGTATTGAGAAACTCACCAAACTCCTTCCTTTTTGCTTCCAGTCTGCAGGGGATGGCAAACTTCAGTCTCCTGGCATTTCCGCCTGGGATCACTGCTGCTCTGGCTAGGGGTCCTTGGCCACTTTGGGGCTGCTCTTCTGTTTAGTTTTTAAAAAATATGCCATTTTCATTAACCTAGTGCTTTTTTATTATGGTTGCCTGTAGCTAAATCCCCCTATTCCGGCTATGTGAACATTCCTGATATGGCTTAATTTCCCAGTGGGAGGAGGTGGGTGTAGGTAAGACACATGTTGCAGTGGTGGTAAAAGCACATCATCAGTATTCACTTGCTGTCATAAATACAGTTTCTGACAAAGCAAGCCCTATATGCAGCAGTACCCTGCCTTGTTGTCTTAACTGTTCAGAAGTATTTTGTTATCAAAGAAGAAATCTGCTGGTGCACTGTGTTCTTCTATATGTGGCAAGATGTATTTCCTGATCAAGAAGTTCCTTCCAGTTTATCTGACCTTTCCAACTTTTGCATGGTCGTGTAAGTTAATTGATCCTCACCACTTCCCAGGACAGGTTGGCATCCCATCTGTTTCCTCCTGTCATGCTTTCTATTCTGACTTTGTGAAATTGCTCTTTCTTACTAACTTCTATTCTCTACCTTCATGGGCTTTTCAGACAATATTAGCAAACTGATGTTTCTCTGTAGGCAGTACTTTAACAGATCTACTTTGCCCAAGAAATAAGCATTGAGTATTCCATTTTGCCATTTGTCTTGAAGGTATGCATCCAGTCTTGTTAGCCAAAAAGAAATACTATATTCTCCACAAGATGTTATAGTCCACTGTTTATGGCATGCATTACCTGTGTGATACTAACCAATCAGCCAGCTTTCTAAATTGCGTGAAAGTTCAGCTAAAGAAATTGTTGTCATTTTGTTGACATACAGTTGTTGAGACCATGTGTTTCCTCTTCAAGTATGTTGTATTTATCTTGTAGGGCTCCCAGTGTATAATTTTGGGCATATATAGAACATGTGGGGGGAAAAAAAAGGTATGTGAATAAATGGAAGGGTATCAAATAAACACAGACAAATTATTATTTTGCTACTGTGTCTAAGTACCTTCCACAAATCTGTGGAAGAGTAAGACACTCCCAAGAAAAGAGATAGGTGAAAAACTTAACTGTAAAATAATGGGAAAAAAAGGATAAATAAACAGAGAAAGTAACATCTCTTTAAGGCTGAGTTACTCAAAATAA
This sequence comes from Phylloscopus whistleri, assembly GCA_017589585.1. Taxonomy (NCBI): domain Eukaryota; kingdom Metazoa; phylum Chordata; class Aves; order Passeriformes; family Phylloscopidae; genus Phylloscopus; species Phylloscopus whistleri. The sequence continues at coordinate 277,738 of JADMLD010001058.1, read as the reverse complement.
TTTTGAATCATGCTATGTATTTGCCTCTGCACACATGCTGTATAGTATAGATCATATTATACCAATTAAAAAATATGCTGAATTGTCAGTGTTTCCAGTCTCCCAAAGTTTATATTTTTGTGAAAACTTTTGGAGGAGGTCAGGTGCAGAGTCCCTAATATTGATTCTACAGTAGACATTGTTACCACTCTGTTCCTCATCAAACTATGGTTTGTATAAGTTTACTAATTAATATGGAATTACAAGGCTGTGAAGTAATATAAGTTTAACAGGTCATGGAGATCATCTGGTCCAGTCCCTTGGTCTTCAAGCAGGAGATATTTTAAGACTGGAAATCAAAGCTCCATCAGGTTGCACTTGATTAACATTACTTAATAAGTTCCAAAACATCATGTTTTTGCAAACAGAAGTGTTAGGAGTGGCAGACAGATGTGATAGAATGCCCATTACTGTGCAAAAGTAGTTTATATTAAGTAGCTCTTTATAAATATTTGAGACATAAGCTTAAAGGGAGAACTTTTTTGGTACGTGGCTTGAATAGATAAATCATCTAGTTACAATAAAGAGGATTCTGTTATTTCTTTTAGTATTTATTGAAAATGAAGTTCTGTTTCCAAATGGCTGTGGACTTCTGGAAGGATAGAGCTGTTTGGTTTCGCTGTCTTGCATCAAAATGGATTTTTTGGAAACTTAGGTAAAACTAAGGGTAAAAAGCAATAAAAACAGCTTGAGAAAAATATTTATTACTTTCATTTTAGCCTCAAATTTTAGTCTCAAATAGTAGTACTATTAAAGACTCCTAAAACAATAGGAAAAACATTTTATGTCCCAATAATTGACTTAACTGATGGATTGCAGCTCAAAACATTTCCCTTTTTTAGACTACGATGATAAATATACTGTGAATAGTAAACTCAATTGATTGTTTTCACTTAGAATTTTTCATTTAGAGAGAAGTGTGACCAGGTTGTGAAGCATAGAAATACTGCAGTTTGGCTCAGCACTGAGATCTCCGTATTTGTAGTCCTGAAGCTTGATTTTTTAATAGTTTTTTCAGGAGAATTAGAAATTCAAATGTCTTTTTCTCAAAGTTCTCTTCAACATTTGAATTGGTGAGTTCCTTCAAAAGTAAGGATACTTAAGACTCAGTTAAGAAAGTGCTTTTAAGCTCCTGACGAGCAAAGCAAGATGTACATTTTCTGTAGTAGGTAACAGGTTTAGTAAGGCAGAGGCATGCAGATTTTTCAGGAAGATTGATTCTTCTAAGGGAAGTCATAAATACCAGGGAACCCTTTGCGTCAGACTGTTGTAGTTTGCAGGATGCTCACCTCCCAGTAGAAAGAATTATGCCTTGTAAAATATCACTACAGTATAAGGATTTTTCATAAGACAGGAGCCTCATACTTTTTATAGCTAGTGTTATTACTGGAGCAGGGGCACGCAGAGGGCTGCTTTCTCTTGCTGTATGAAATTGCCCTCTGCCAGCATTTTAAGATTACACTCTCAGAGTACTTGAAGCATAAAGGCTGTAGAAACATTAATTTTTTATATTGCACGCAGAAGAAAATCTCCCCGGTTCTTCATTCAGCAGAAGAGATTTCCTGCATTGAACATGGCAGGTTTCTGAGTGGAGCAGGTTACTGTCCTATGTCAGGTGATGTGACAGGAGTGCAGATGGTGTGCTGAGCATCTGACCTGGTATCAGCTGGTATGGTAGGAGTGAAGTCATTACACATTACATGAAGCAGGCAACACAGCCTCAGGCCATTACAGGGTGTTAATTCTGTGGTTAGCATGAAATGGGCCTGAATGGACAAAGATTCTCAAACATGTACAAGGAGATTGGTCTCAACAAGTGAAAACCAGAAAGGATAATTACCACACTTATATTTTAGAAATGGCTCTAGCCAAGTGAATGAAATACTGTCCCAGGCATCTTCATAAACCAAACTACTCTCTTCTGTAACACCGTGAAGAGTGCTGAGTATACTGTTGCTAAAAAGTGTTCACCACACTAGCTTGTCAGTATTTGGATGTTTTCTTTAGAAGTGTGGGGTTTTTTGTAGGGGGGAAGGCTTTGGGGATAAGCTAAATGTAAACATATGAGCACTACCGAGTAGGAGTGAAAAGGACATGATCTTTGTTGGTGTAACAAAAGAGAAATCTCTCAGTTAAAATTCCTTCTGCAGTAATCCTGTAAAGTGGAGTGTGTTTCTAGTTCAACTGTGATACTACACATGACATACCCAAAAAAAGCAAAATTTCCAGTTTCAATATAATTTGTATATGTGGAATCAGCATTTGTATTTATGCACTTCAGAGAATAATTACAGTATTCAAATCTTTGGTCAGATACACAAATGCATGAGTCCATGTTTTAGAAAAGTTTATCATTAAACAAATATACTACTTTATATTACAACACATAGAAACAATTCAGAAGCTATGATTAGTCATCAGATCGTTTTTTCATCTTTTTTTACTTAACCCAGAGGGTAGAACATGATATTTCTGTCTAAATATATAGCCTTAAAGACTTCCTCCATTTTTTTTCTGTTGTGTGTATTTAAGGCTAATATTTGACAGATTTAATATTTTTGCCTCTATGTGGCCAAATGTGTCGCATAGTGAGAAAGGGACAGATTATGAAATGCAAGTACTTACACACTTTGCATACATGTGTTATGTAATAGAGTTAATTGTAACTTTCACTTAATTTAATAAATAATTCCATAGGCACAATAAAACTTTAATAATTCTTATTTTGCTAACACAAAATTGTGTGTGTTATGGTAAACTACCTTCAGGACTATGCCTAAGGTTTAAGAGGCTGGCAAAATAACTTCCTTCTTCTCTTGCTCCCTTAAGTTAATGATTAAGCATTTCTTTCAACTGTGTATTTAAAAAGTATGTGTTTTGTAGGAAGAAATATTGGTAAATGCTCTGGTGCATTGCTGCGTATGAGCCTTCAGAAAAGTTTAGTGTCTTGCACTGAAGATGTGTTGGTATAAAAGATTATGTATTGCTTTTGTGGTCAAATTTTACAATGTTTTTTAATATATAGTATGAATTCTGTAAATAATAAAGCATGTACATAAAAAGCTAGGGTTTCTTTTAGAGTGTACTTGATGCAGATTGTAACTAACTAGTCGACAATAATGTAATGTTTGTTATTTTAACAATGGACTATTTTAGTGACTTGATACAATTGCAGAAAGTATTAATTATCTTTAAATTTGTGAAATACCACTTACTGATCAATTCTTTGTCTGTCTCATACTGTGTGAGACATGCCAGGGAGGGGTATTTGGTTGTAAGGGAGCTGAAGAACCCTTTGTGGCAGGGCAGGAACTTGGCAAAGATCCAGTTTGGAGGTGTGGCCCTGAGGTCATGGGAGATTTGGCTTCAAGGAGGGTGGATTGCTCCTTTGCTTGACGTGTGGGAGCCAGAGAACTGTTTTAGCATTTGGAAAAGTTTTTAGCATTGAGCTGTTACCTAAGGAAGCATACATGCCCCACCAAGATGTTCAAAAGGACACGAAGTACATACAGGCTGAGGGTTGTCACATGGATGTGGTAGCGGCAATGCTACTGTGGTAAATCACCCTCTGTGAGGTGATTTACCACAGTAATGAGGCAAACAATGGCAAAACCACAGAGGGCTCTACCTGCTGGACTGCAGGGGTATAAGTTTAATGTCATGGAGGCCATGTTCATCTCCCAAGATGCATAGTGTAAACATATAGCTGGTCCCAGTGCACGTGTTGTTGTCTCACTGTGTAATTCCCTGATGGTGAGGACCTGCTTTTCTCTGCTAAGTCCTCTCAGTGATTGAGTACGTAGTAGCAACCACAAGTCTGAACATCACTGAGTTACATGAAGCTTAAGCTATGACAGGAAGATTAGTTATACCTTCTCCATGATCACTCATCCTTTATCATCCAGAACAGGAAATAAGTCAGATCTTTGGCCTCATCAAAACTGCTCAGTCAGCTATTTCCATTTCACATCCTAGTGGAAAGATTGGCAGTGCATAGGGGGCTGTTGTTCATTGCAGCTGGATCTGTTATTACCGGTTTCTTCACCTGTCATCCCTTGCACATTACCCTGGTGCTTCTCTTCTGAAGGCTTTTGTTCCAAAGCAGGGGGTTAGTGACACCAGGCAGTCCAAACCTGAGGAGGCCGAAACACTGTCAACCTACCTTCCTTAAATCTGCTGGCTATTAAAATACAGCCTTTTCCACAATTGTTTCGCTTAGATAATGCCTGGGGTAATTTAAGACATTTTTCTGTTACTTTCCATGGATGCTACTGTCCTTGTATACGAGTGCTGTTTAATTTGTCTATTTACAAGCTAAATTAGAAAAGTCCTGGAGAATTTCTTTTGCACTGATTTGGTCCCACTCATTTAATAAAATGCAGGTCCAGAATTGTGTAAAATTGTTTGTTGCGTCTTTCCGAAATATACTGACTGATGCAACACTAAGTTTTGTTTCCCTTTTCTGTAGAGGATTCACACTGAATTTCCATGATCTCTCATGTCACCTTACTGTCTGCTAATATTCTCATGTTTTCTTTGTATGTCAATTATTTCCAGTTTAAAAAGTCAGCTTTCCTAAGATAGAGACTTACCTGGTACAACCATGGGTATAGCGTTATATGTGTTGTTTTATTATAACGACTTAATTTCCAAGTTCTCTGGCTGTTATGGGTTGTCTTCTCATGTAGTCATAAAGTCCTTGACTGTGTGTCATGAGCAGTATCCAAGACTTTGTACCAGCATCACTAGGAACGATGTTGTTCCTTAACAGCTTCTGTAATAACTTCCCTCCAAACTGATAATTCCCCACTTGTACAAAGCTTGTTATTGCTTCTCTGTTACCTAGTTCATATGCACTTCATAATTCCAGTATTAATCCTTGCCTTCTCCAGGCTGATAGTATTTCTCAGAGCACCAATACTGACTTGCTCAAATCTGTCTTCTTGTCCAGAAACTTAGATTACCTGTAGCTTACTGTTGCATTTTATTATAGTACATATTATTGAGACAGTCCTAATGTGCCTATAGTCGTCTGGAGTATTTTTTAAGCACTCAGCTTCCTGCTATTCAGCAAAACAGTATCATCTCAAATACAGTGGATTTACATGTTTACTTCATATGGATGAAATGTGCCTTTAACTCACTGAAAGTAGTGAATAAATCTTCATCTTTAGCAGAGCTAAACATTAAAGAGCAGAGGGAAGAAAGACCAGGAATAATTCCTGTTCATCTTAATTCTACATTTATTAAAAGTCCAGTTTAGATAAAATGGTCAACAGTTTAGCACTACTGTGGATTTAAGAACAGCTCAAGTGGATGGAGGATTAACTTTTATGTCTTCTCTGTTAAATGGGAGGAACTGTTCTTAATGCTCAAAGAAAAATTGTGTTAATTTAAAAAAGCACCATTTGCATTCACTATTTTAATATGTGATAGTCTTGCAATAATGAAGTTGCTTGGTTTGGGCTTTTGTGTATATGTAATAAGAACTTTCCTTTTTTATTACATCAGTAAATCACAGTGATTACAATGATTTCGGAACTTGGAATGCAAATAATTTTGTGCTTGTGTATTAGCTATTGTATTTTTCTGCCCCAATAATAAAACATTGCCTTTATTCTGATTTCTTTCTTATATTTTTTTATAATTCCTGCCTGCAGTTCAGAGTTCCTCAGAGCATGATTAGATCATTAGTATTTCTTGCCAACTTCTAGTTTCAGCTAGCATGGAAAAAGGCAAGCAGAAGTCTGTGCCAACTCTTGCATTAGTTGTGCTGTAAGAATCATTCAGAAGACAGAAAACTATTCAGAAAAGTCACAAAGTCATGCAATATGAAAAGATAAAATTTTGGATCTCCATGTATTATATTGAATTGAAGACAAATTCTCCCATTCACTGTTTTCAGTGAAAGTAAATTGGTTGTATTATGTCAAACTAAATGTTCATTTGGCAAAATATTCTCTCTCTGCAGTATTTGGTAGGAGAAGCTGAGGCAGGGGTACAGGACAATAAGGAAATATTGTGATATATCTTGAGCTGAACTCCAGGAGTTCTAGATAACAATGATTGGAGTTTCTCACTAAGCTGTTGCCTCGGTCTTTAAAGTGATCCAAATTTTACCATTAGCAGCTTGCTGTGCCAGTAAGATCTGTGTTTGAGCTATGTGATTTTTTCCTTCTCTGTTTCTGAGTCTTGAGTGCATCCTTAAAAGTGTCATAGTTCTTTATGTGAGAAGAGATTATACTATTCCTATCAATTTTTCTTATGATGCTCACTTACTCTAACTCCATTGATCTCATGGTTGGCCCTCTTTGGATTACTCCCTTTTGCCCTAGTTATCTGTTTGTTTAATGATCCAGATGTGTCATTGGCTAGCCTTGGTTAGTACCTTTGTACTCGCATGATGGTTGATGACAAACTCAACATGACCATGTTGCATTCCCATGGGCACTCCCAGCCCGGAAAGCCAAACGTGTCCTGGGCTGCATCCAAAGCAGCGTGGGCAGCAGGGGAGGGAGGGGATTCTGCCCCTCTGCTCTGCTCTGGTGAGACCTCACCTGGAGTGCCAGTTCTGGTTCCGCCAACGTGGGAAGGACATGGAACTGTTGGAGGAAGTCCAGAGGAGGACACAGAGTTGATAAGAGGTACAAAGACAGACTGAGAAAGTTGGGGCTGCTCATTCTAGAGACAAGGAAGTTCCACGAACACCTCATAGCAGCCTTCCACTATCTGGAGGCCTACAGGGAAGCCAGAGAGCAACTCTTCAGGAATTGATAGAACATGGAGTAATGGGTACAAACTGAAAAAGGAAAAAACTTAGGCTAGATGTTAGGAAGAAATTCTCTCCTGTGAGGGTGGCGAGACACTGGGACAAGTTGTCCAGGGAGGCTGTGGATATCCCAACCCTGACACTGTTAAAGGCCAGGTTGGATAATAATTTGAGCAACCTGGTCTAGAGGAAGGTATCCCTGCTCATGGCAGAGGTATTGGAACTAGATATTTAAGGTCTCTACCAACCCTTAACATTCTATAATTCTGTGTTATCAGTTTCAGATTTGGCAATACTGACAAGGTGCCTGGCCACAGTCTTCAAGGTGCTGGTGTGCTATGGACACAACCATGTAGTGAAACTCCTGATTCACTCTAGACTTATCCTCATGCTATTTGCTTTTCATCACTACTGAACCTCCATGTGGCACCTACACAGAATTGCATTGCATGTAGTCCTGTGTGGACTAGGTTCTCTTTCCAGAGTCTTAAGATCTTGCCCAGTCTGACATTCTTCAGGTAGAGTTAGGATTGTGTTCCTCACATGTACTTTGCATTTATCTACACAGAATTTAATCTGGCATTTTATTACCTTGCCATTCAAAATCATGAAAACTTTTGCAGGAAGGCTTATTCTTACCATGCTGAATTATTTTAATTTAGAGTAAATAAATTTTGCCACTTCCCAAACCTACCTCCTTTGCCAGATAATTTATGACTGCATTTTTCAATTCAGACTCTCACAGAAATCCATTTTCCAGGAAATTTAATCATCTTTCCCCTTGCCACCTTCCTTAGAAATGTCAAAGCAAAGTTAAGATCAAATTGAATTGCTTTAATTTAGATGTTAATAAGTAGAATTGTAAAAAGACTTCTTTTTCTTGCAGCATTGAGAACAAATTTCTGCACCAAGATTAAAGCAGGCTATCTTCAGGAAGTGTTGATGCTTTCAGTATCATGTTTTGTTTTCTCCAAGAACAAAGAGTGTTCTGTTTTCTCCAAATTGGGATCTATTAAAAGTTTTCAGTAAAATAACTGAAAATGGATTAGTACAGTTTTGCATATATATGATAGTACTGCAGTACTGAGTTGATTGAATTTTTTTTTCATTGCTACTTTTAATCTATTGTTGATTATCAAAAGCGAAATCATTATTATAATGGAGTATATCTTCTCTCCGTGGTTTCAGTGGAGCATATCAAATAAACCCAGGCATCTGAAATTGGAATGTGCGAAAAATGCAGTATTTATGTCAACAGAATATTTCTGTTAAATAAGTGCTGCTAATGAATCTTCTGTAAAGCTGATTTAGTAATAAGTCAAGGGTTACAGAAGATTTTGCACAGTTGTAGGACAGCATTTAGATTTGCAGCAATAATATGTCATCGCTTGCAAAGATCTCTTGCAAATCTTTTGGATAAAATGCATTTTACTACTTTACATAAAACTTTCATGTACTTAACTATGAAAAATTATACTTTAAATGTAATTTGTAAAGGTAATAATGTTTGTAAATATATAAAGTTAATGGTTATTTCATTTATACTCAAATAGCATTCTTTATTAGACAACTTGAAAAAGAAAGTCACCCAAATCACTTCCCCTTCTTTCTTTTGTTTTCAACATTACACGTTTTCTTTATTTTCCTTTAAGGGGACTTTACTATGAAATTTTAGATGTAAAAATCATTCCTTCAGCTTTTTGCAGAAAAAGTGGACAATACAAAAGCATAGTCACCTTGCAGAGCTCAGAGCATACAATTATAAGTAAACAGACCAGGAAGGAAGCATAACTTATAACTGGAGAGCTGGACATCTAGCTAGATCAGTTGTTCCTTTTTCATTATTCAAAATGTAAATTGTAGAGCGAGAAGAGAAAATTGTTTTTCCAGAGCAAATGTCATTGCCCAGTTCTTTTCTAGACACTGTTTTCCCTTTCAATCTCTAATCTGCCTTTCCTGCCAGCAACCATCTCTGGTCCTCAAGGAAGACATATTTCAGTTTTTCCAGCACTGCTAGTTAAAGCACTAACAGGCCTGATGATGTTTGTTCCTGATCTCTGTGATTACAAAGAAATCACCCAAACCCTCATGTCCCTGGTTCATCTCATCTCGTCCCATGTAACAAGCAAAGCACCCACATTTCAAGACAGAACAAATGTTCTCAGACAGCTTTAGGTAGGAATTCTGTGAATAATGAGTCATGTTGTAACTTTGTATGTTTTTTCACATTCATTTTCCCTTTAATATAACAGAGGTACCTGTTTTATTAGAGGCAAATTTAACATTTGCCTTATAATATAACCTTAAAGTTTATATTTAAGGTATTTCTCAGAATGGGTCTGTTGCTTTTCTACATGTTGTATGACTAATCGCAAAAATTTTAATCTGAGTAATAGTAGCAACCATGTTTGCTCAAGCAGAGGAATTTGGGGTCTGAGTGAGATGGGAAGGTCACTCTAGGAATTTTATATCAAAGTTCCATTTTTCTAAATGTGACAATGTTTATGTCTTGTACATGCTAAGGAGTTTTACATAGCTTTCATGATTCTTAGCTTTGTTAGGTGTTATTTTGCATTTATTGTCCTATTCTTAATATTACTTCCAGTAGCAAAACTATTGTTCTTGAAAGAATTAAAGTAAAATTAACTAAATGTTTTGAGTCTGATATACTGTGCAATCAGAACCTCTCTTGATTTCTTCAGTGTATAAAAGACAAACTTCAATACCCATCTCAGAATCTGATCACAGCTCAAGTTTACAGCACATTCTTGAACAATATTTTCTATCTAATTAGCATATTTTCCTTATGTGTTAATTACAGACCAATCTGTTAGCAGATTAAAAAAAAAAAAAACAAAAAACAAAAACAAACCACCAAAAAAACCAACCTTTTCTCCTTTATCTGCTATTCATGGGAAACGATGTTCTGGAGTTAGTAGGTGTTAGCAAAGAGCAGCGGGTTATAAATATATTTATGATGTCAATATTTTACTACTCCATATAATTTCCCTTTTAAGAATAAATACCCATCACATTAATAATGAGCTAAGTTGCCTTCTTGGGAGGAAACTGAGTTTTATGATGAAACTAACTAATTTATGAAACTAATAGTTTTATGATTTGCTGATAATTTAATTGTCAGCACAGAAAGTATGAAGGCCATTTTGGATCCCAGACCTGTCAGCCATAAAATGTTATTCACTATATCACAATTACTAATTTGACAGAAGTAAAATGTCTTTTCTTGCTATAGAAATAAATTGGAAATTACTATCACAATCAATTGCTTAATTGACATACTCTATTATACATGTACCTTACAAAAAGTATATTCAAATGATTTTATTTCAATTATTGAATTCTCTGTCAACATGAAAAAAAAAGTTTTGTTAAGGCCATTCAGTTTTTGAATGTTAAGCAGCATTAACTATTTGCATGTATCAGTATAACCAGCTTTGTGCTCCACAGACACAAATACACAAATGTTCTTTAAAAATTGAGAATGTTGCTATCCTTTCATTAAGGATCTGTGCTAATTGGGGTTTAGATTGAAGTGAAGTCAGTAGTTCATGCAGAGCACCTATGAACTCGGAAATATTACCCACAGACCTATGCCTAAGCGCTTCCCTTAGTTCTGTGGTTGGATGAAGCAGCGAAGATAAACCAAAGATAGCTGACCTTCTCTTTAGACTATGGACAATATTTGCTTACTGTGGAGGCTACTGAAACTCAGACCAAAATTATGTAACTATTTTCTACTGAATGCTTTAAAAATAACCATGATCTATAAGAATTGGTAATGATGCCAGTACCAATGTGAGTCCTTTTTTACGAGTTGAAGCACTTCAACTTAATGTCTCTTTCCCCCTACACCCCTCTCTCTCTTTCTAGATGCAGCAACTGTTCCACGAAAACTATGAACACAACCGCAAGGGTTATATTCAAGATCTTCACAACAGCAAGATCCACACAGCCATAACACTTCATCCAAACAAAAGACCAGCCTACCAATATAGGCTGCACAATTATATACTGAGTCGCAAAATTTCCGAACTGCGCCATCGGACCATCCAGCTCCATCGAGAAAGTGTTCTGATGAGCAAGCTCAGTAACACTGAAGTAAATAAGGAAGATCAGCAACTGGGAGTGGTGCCATCTTTCAATAATTTCCAGCCACGTGAAAGGGATGAAGTAATCGAGTGGGAGTTCCTGACAGGAAAGTTTCTTTACTCAATGGTGGAGAACCAGCCACCCCGGCAGAGCCTGAGCAGCGTCCTGCGGGCTGCACTGGATGATACTGTGATGCAGGTCATGGAAATGATAAATGAGAACTCCAGATCTAGAGGAAGGCTCATCGATTTCAAGGAAATACAGTATGGGTACCGCAGGGTAGACCCTCTGCATGGAGTAGAGTACATCCTGGATTTACTGCTTTTGTACAAAAGGCACAAAGGAAGGAAAGTTACAGTTCCAGTGAGACGCCATGCTTACCTTCAGCAATTGTTTAGCAAACCTTTCTTCAAAGAAGCAGAGGAGCTGGATGTAAAAAGCTTGCTGGAGAACACCAACACTGACACTCAATCCTTCTCTTTCCTTTCAAATTCTTTAAAGATTTTTTCCTCATCGTTCCAAGGCACCAAAGACATTGGGAGACACAGTGACAAGAAAATACACATTCTTGTCCCTATTACGGGAAGATTTGATACTTTCTCAAGATTTATGGATAATTTTGAGAAGACTTGTCTGATTCCCAAGCAGAATGTAAAGTTGGCAATAATTCTGTTCAGTTCTGAGTCGGGACAAGACTCTAGCAAACACATAGAGCTAATGAAAGAATACAGCATTAAGTATCCCAAGGCAGATATGACCCTGATTCCAATGTCAGGAAAGTTTTCTAGAGGTTTAGGTCTTGAGATGGCCTCATCTCAGTTTGACAATGACACTTTGCTGCTGTTCTGTGATGTTGATCTGGTATTCACATCAGACTTCCTCCAGCGATGCAGAGATAACACTATTCAGGGAGAACAGGTTTACTACCCTATCATCTTCAGCCAATATGATCCAAAAGTAATATATGGAGGCAACCCTCCAGCTGACAGTAGTTTTGTTTTCACAAAAAGAACTGGATTTTGGAGGGAGTATGGATTTGGAATTACCTGTATTTACAAAAGTGATCTACTTACTGCTGGTGGATTTGATACCTCGATTCAAGGCTGGGGACTCGAGGATGTAGATCTCTTTACTAAAGTGATAACATCTGGCTTGAAGGCTTTCAGAAGTCAGGAAGTAGGGGTTGTCCATATTTTTCATCCTGTTCAGTGTGACCCCAATTTAGATCCAAAACAATATAAAATGTGCTTAGGGTCCAAAGCAAGTACATTTGCCTCTACCATGCAGCTCGCTGGACTCTGGCTACAGAAACATTTGGGTGTCAGGTACAATTGGACTCTCTCCTGACAACTCAGCCTATTTGGCCTTTTTAGGGGAGTTTACCTCATTGCTATTATTTGATTTTGCTGTCCTAATTTTAAACTCCCTCCTTGTAGTCTTCCAAAGACTATTGACCTCAAATGGGATGACTCTGCTGTTCACTGATGTTTCTTATACCTACTGAACTGGTGAGGTGAATTCCTTCATATTTCCTTTATTTGAAATTCAGTCTAGTCATGGAAATCATACAATGGAGCATATTCATCACAAGAGACTGTATTTGAAGAATGTTGTCTTTCAGCTTTTGGATTCAGTATCATCTTTGTTGCATTTCTCAGATTTGATGTGATACAAATATTTACTGGTGAAGGTACCACAAAAGTGCTTTATGCTTCTTCTGGGGATGGAACTCTCTAAGATAAACTTGAGTTTTATAATTTATATGAGGACTGATATGTATAAATGCTACTTTTCTTCATCTTTAGAATTTTTAAAGTAAATGAATAACGATAATTGTACCTTTATTTTTTAAAAAAAAGAGTAAAGCTGAGGAGCTACTTGCAAATACAACTGGTACTGGCTACCAAGGTCCTTAAATGTCTTATTATTAAAACAAACTCCTCGTTGTTATTCAGTGTAAATGAACTTTATTTTCACAACAAACAGGATTTAATCAAATGCTCGTGTATATTTTGAAGATTTTTGAGCCAACGTCCTTCATTTGCAGGCAAGAAGAAACTATGACTCAACATGGTCATTTATGAAAAAGTGCAAGCATACAGTGTTGTTACTTTGAAACACATAGTATAAGTTGCTCTTTCTCTTTTTAGAATGAGTCTCTAATACATAATTTTCTTTTACATTCCTTTCATAAGGCTGCACTTCAGTGTTAAAAGTTAAGCTCTATTTTTGTTTTACATTTTTCATGAATATTGGTACTCAGTAGCAACTTGTTGTTAAAATTAAAGTAACTGTAGAATAGTTATTTAAGTTTCAAAATTTACTATTGCTGGTCAAAGTTCCTTGCCAATATATTTATATTAGTGGAGGTTGTAAGACTGTGTTCAGATTTATCTCTCCAAACAGCCTGAAGTTGTCATATTGTGGATTCATAAAGTAAAGTATTTAAAGTAATACCAACAGGAGAAATAATAAAATAAATTTCTGTATTTTAAAGAAATGTTTATATAGGGATATATATGTGTGTGTGTGTGCGTGTGTGTATATCCCTATATATATAGATATATAGAGAGAGTAATTTCAAAGTATGTTCCACTTTTCAGTTCAGGCAGTGATTTGTTACAATCATTGCTAGTTTTGTCACATGTTTGGAACATTTCATGTCATACTGTGGTAAGAGCTTAGAGACATTCAAGAAGCCATCAGAATTCAGCTAAACTTAAGTTTTTCCAGTGGGTACATCTAATAAGCTCAGTACCCTTGATTTCAAACTGTATTTCAAACAGAGCTGAGCAAGAAAAAGTTTTAAGTTTTTCAGCTGTAACTGACTGCTTCTGTGTTTCCTTAAAAAAAAAAAAAAAAAACAAAAAACCCAACCAAAAAAAACCCAATCCCCCCCAAACAACTAAGAGATTGGAATTCACTGGCACATCTGTTAGTGTGAGGATATCCACATAATTTCCTAAGGCATGAAGAGGATATGTAGGTCAGTTAATGTCTCTTATCAGTGGTTCTTTGTTCTGGACTTACCATGAAAAGGAAAAGGCAAGCCTGACAAGGATTGTGTAAACTCACATTTAAAGGGCTGGCCATAGTTTGTTGTGTGCTTTAAAAAAGGCCATTCCCTTGCCCTGGACAAGGTAGTAATTGTGGTAGATGAGAACAGAGCGTGTAATTCATATTTGTACCAGCCCTCCTCAAGCAGAGCTCCTGGCTTGATACTTTTCTGGAGGCTCTTGCCTTCCTAACCCAGTATTTTTAGCTCAAATGTCTGACAAAAGAAAAATTCAGTATCACTTATAAAACAATCCTTGGAAATTGCTCTTCAAGTTGAGTGCAAAAGTCACACTTTTTTCATTAAAAAAACCAAGAACAAGGAACATGATATATTTAAAAAATCTCAATTAACCAATGCAACTCAGATTATAAATATCAAAAACTGATTGTCTGTTGATAAATGTTTGTGATGATTTCATAAACATAAACAAGAAAAAACCTTATGACTTTCAAAGACATCTAAGGAAATTGTTGTCTACTGGGATGCATTCCAGTACTTATTTCAATTACTTAACTTAGTGGCCAGGAAGTATTTGCTCAGCTCAAAGTAAAATAGTAGATTAGAACAAGCAATGAAACCAATCATTCAGTGGGGATAAAGATGTATACAGAGGGCTTGCAGGATCAGGTCCTACATGATATAAGCAAAATGCTAGTATTTACCAGTACGAATATTTATTTAGTGTCTTGACTGATTCATTTGTTTATATGATGAATTACTTTGCTAAAAACCTGATTATAAATGTTTATTATGAAATATTGCATTTTCTTTTGAAATAACTATCCTGAGATAACTTGAGAACTTGTGTTAGTTTGTCTAAGGAATAATATGCCTTCTAAGGAGATCATATTAAAAGAAAAAAAAAAAAAGCACAAAAGTGTTAGAGTAATGTTATGTATGTATAGACTAAGACGGGAATATGTGTGTTAATCAACTGTTTGCTTTTGTCTAGACTGAATCATAATCTTGATTGTAAAATGAAATTTCTATGTGTATAATATCCCTTTGTAAATGCGTGACAAGTGAATTCACAATAGAACATAACAACCAATATTTCCCTCCTTCCCATGGGAATAGTTTTCCTGGCTTCATTGCTGGGAAGTGGGTTGTGAGCACTTGCACTTTGGCTTCTCAGACACAACCATTCTTAAAAAAAACAAACAACTCAGCATTCACTACTAAGAAACCTCAGAAATCCCCAAACCACAGCATCATGGCCTGTTTTCCCAGTCACAGTGCTTAATTTAACAGGCATTTGCATCTCCTGGATGAAGGAAAAACATCATGTTGGGCTTTCAAAACCTTGATGAGTGCTACTCTGCATCAAGGTACTGGCTCTCAAGATGAAGAAAGGCAGAAGGCCAGGTGGCAGTGTGAGGCTCAGCCACAGGAGTTGGCATCTTGTGCCCAAGTCATCCCTGTGCTGCCACCTGTGCTGACCACTACCTTGCCCTCCTATCTTGGAGCTGTGAGATGGCAGCTCAAGCCAGCACAGAAGAGCGGAGCTCTGCCACCCGCTGCTTTTGACAAGCAAAGGGGCCATTTTAATCAGGGAGGAATGAAAGGAGGGTCCCAAACTGAGGATTCATTGAGGGGGGGTGGCGGGTTGTCTTGTGCAGATCATGTTTCTCACTGTCCCCAGGGGAAAAGGGAGCCTGGTCCCACACCCGTTCTCTGCTTGCAAGGGGCATTGAAGGAAGGGGCAATACTTCATGGAGCTCATGGGCCTGCATCATGTGCTTGGGTCCTACCATACCCATGTGGCATGTGGGGGGAAAAGGTCCCACATGGTCTTCCCAAAAAGCAGTATAGACAAAGGCACCTTCTGCACTCACCAAAAACCAGGTGTGCACAAAACTGCCTTCTGGAGCTTTTGTTCTACTGTGTGCTTGATAGCATCTCAAGATTCTTGCAAAAAATTACAGTGCTGGTAAAATAACTCCTAGGAGTGCACTGCACATCCTCAGTAACTGGAGAATTGTAAGCAGCATGAGTTAAAAACCACTTTTTTTAAACAGAAGCAAATAAACAATTTAAACTTCTTTTGATGTCTTAACTAATCAGTACAATTACTTCTTAAGATGTAGTTTGATACATCAAACATTTTGCTTCAAAGAATGATGCCAACTTTCAGATGGAAAAAACCCTACATGTGTGATCTATATTTTATTTTCCTGCAACTTGAGATAGTTTTAAATTTATGGAAAAACCAGGAACTAGAAATTGGTGAGTCACTTACTAGGGGAAAGGTTTCTGTTTCTGCTATATTTTAAAGGAGGATCAAATCAGGAGAAAAAGAAATTACTGCATTAGACACACAAAAATTGGCCATGATGTTAAGTAGTAGTGATAATTGTGGTCCTAAACTGCAGCAAAATGAGATGTTTCACTAAGTCTAACTATTTAGAATAGCTAAATATCACTGATAGTTAATGACTGTTGCACATCTGTATGTAGCATGTGTAATTCATTTTTAATTCATTCATTTTTTAGAATAATTTTAGTTTTCTTCCATCAGCAGTTATTCACTTGATTAATAAGATGACTTGTCATGACTCACACTCAATTTCCTATTTTTCTTTTTCTTGGGTCCTCTCATTTGCCGTATGTATTGCTATGCAATTGAAACTTTTTGAGCTAGCAATATTTCTGTTACAGTTTTATGATTTCACTGCCATACAAAACTGCTGAACTAGAATATTTTAGTGAATGAGTTTCCAGGCCTACTTCAAATTGTTTCCATTTGCCTGTCACTGTATGTTAAAAGTGTTCTGAATATTATTACTTCATTTCTTCCTCTGGTCTCCTTCATACCAGAATCGCACCAAAGCAAGGAAATGCAAAGTCTTTGTAATGCTAACATCTAGCAAAAGTAACAGAATCTGGAGATTTGTGTGATATCTTTTTTTTTTTTTTTTCTGCTTTCAAGTCTTTTATCTCAAATTTCAGAACATTACTTACCAGTTCTGTAATTTTTATAAAAGCAAAAATGGTTATTAAGATGTAAGACAGCACATATATTAGCTTCACCCAACAGATTGTTATTTTACATCCTTATTTTCTGGTCACCTTATTATTCAACAGATGTTGCTATTTATAGAAACTTTAAAGATAAATTAAAAGCATCCTTGCTGGTTCAGTATTTACCTAGTCTTAGTGGAGAGCTTAACCATGTAGGCAGAGATCCAAAGATCAGTAGGCTACTGATTTTTGTTTCTGTTGTAGAGCTGGAGGGAAGATCTCTGTAGCTCTGCATAACATGTCTGCATGTGATAGTGTTCTTCACAAATCAGCCCTATCTAGCAATGATTTTAAGTGACTGCAAAGTTATGAGCTTCCAGCTTCATACAGCAGGCAAGATTTACTGGACTAATCTAAATACGTGAGAGGCTGGTCTTCAGATTCAGAGTCTGGTGACATAGTCAGGTGGCAGACAAGTGGATTAAATAAATCTATGCTGCAACATCTGGGCACACCCACTTTAAGCACCTCTTTAAAAAGGATGCCCCAGGAATGAAGTAGGTTCAATGAAGACATTCCTAAAAGGCATGCTAGCTAACATTGGTGCCAAACACTTTTACTTAGAGCAGGTAAATTGCCTTTAGGTGATTTCCTTAAAATAATAATAAATTTAAAAATACTTGTTCTTGAGATTGTTAACATCGTTACTACTGGTTATTTGGGAAACCTTCATGGCTTGCTCTCATTCTTGATGAGGGTAATATGGAGTAGTAAACGATACTTATTTCTCACATCTGTCCATACACGGTTGGCTAAAGGAACGATAAGCTAACTAACTGCTTTGAAGATGGTGGTGAAACTTGAACTGTGAGCTCTGCTCGGAACTGCCAGAGAGAGAACTGCTCGGTGTAGTTCAACTTTGAAACCAAAACTGAGACCTGCTACCAGGTAAGGAAAATTTCAGCATAAGAGGTATAAGCCTGAGTTTGTGCAAGGTATCATGGTATCTGGGGATCCATCTTAATGTTTAGTGAGTGATTACTAGGAGCAGGTGCTGTGCAGTCTGAATACAGTGCTACTGGCACTTAAAGAGAAAAGTGAGGAATGCAGTAAAAAGTGTTTCACAGGTGATAGGATAAGATAATAAGGATGTAGATCCAGAGAGGTCTGCATCTTTTCTTATTTTAAGAAAGTGGAGGATGTTTTATCTTCTTTTAAAGAAGAACTCTGCTTTACTTTCTTAGTGAAAGCTTTTCCCCTTGTACATTCATTCCACTTGTGCATGCAGAGACAAATGCTGAGACATTGCTGAGTCTGGAGCAATATCAAAACTAAACACCTTCAACACCTGATTTGTTCTGACCAGCAAGCCCATGTTTTTTGAAGTGATACCTGAGCTGGCAATTTTTAGTCCCTCCTCTTCCCTTTTTAGATATGACATACTTTATTATTATTTAACTAAGTGGAATCTTTGACAGCTTTGTGTCAATGTTTTAGTGCTTTGTGCCTACGATGCTTTAGTTTTCCATGGTATTTTCACATATTGCACTGTTACATGGCACATCACTGCTTTAAATTATTCAGTTCCTTTAAACATAGGCTTCTGGACAGAATTTTTCAGCTAATGTAACCTTGCAACCACAGCTATGTGGCTGAAATAAAGTACATTCATCTATGATAATTTATTTGTTGCATTCATACAATGGTTTTGTTTGGTAGAAAATTCAGAATGAATATGAATTACAATTGAATATTTTTTGTTGAAAAAGTTGAGCAAATCTGTTTGAATGGGACCAAGCAAAGAGACATTCCTCCAGCATGTGCTGTTACTGGAGGACATCCAGAAACTGCAGGTGTTTTTAACTAAAAAGGTTATAGGGAGTTGTCTCTAGTAAAACTGAATGGGAAACACTGTTTTGCACTTCAGAACAGCTGGTTACAGAAGATTTATCTTGACTGTAAAAATATATCAGTCCTACCGTCTGCCACAGTCAATCAATGTGTAAGGGGCAGACACAAGGGTAGATCACTTGATCTTGCCCTCATGTGTGAAAAAGATCAAGATTTAACCTGGAACACTCTTAGGAGATAGTCCGATCTGAAAGAAACATGGATGTGTACAAAGAAGGGAGCATACAAGAAACCAAAGAGAAGATTCTCTTTCTTCTTTTTCTTTAGGCTTGACATGGTGCTGTGATCATCAGGGAGCCACCAGGTCTTCCTGGATTTGGCTTCACATCAGGCAAAAGAAGCACTAAAAATAAAGCATGGATGTGACAGGACCAGATACTGGTGGGTGATGGGGAAGAGAGTTTGTGGGAAAACATATAAGGAGTCAAGAAAAGGGATTTTTTTGTGTGTGAAGTAGAAAGATAGCATGTGTAAGCTATTTTACTAGCCCTGATATATAGAGGCAAAAGTGAATACTTAAAGGACATAGATTTGAAAGGAAGGGGATGATACAATGCAGGAAACATAGTATGTGCCTAAACACAAAATTTAATTGCACCAGATATGAAAGTACATGTGAAAAAAAGCACAAGAAATAGAAGAAACTGCAGAAAGAAAGGAAGAATTGAAAAAGATTTAATAAAAAGCAACTGAAGGACTAGCATAGATGTAACTTATGCCCTGGATACAGAATACTTCATAGTGCCATTCAAGAAACAAGGAAAACATGAAAAGCATTTCTGTAGCACTGCAACCCACTTATTTACCTGGGTGTGGCTGAGGGACCAAATGCCAAGCTAATACTAAAATATTCTTTTCTTTGCTTTTTGTCAGGGCCCTGCATTTGTTTTTCTCTTGGTTTGCACCCACCTTGCATGTAAATATCTAGTCAGATACTGTGTTACTGGGATTTTATGTTTTTGGACTCAGTAAAAAACATGCAAGATGCCTTTAATAAACAAAATGGCAGTACCAATGCTATCGACATCTGAAGTTATCTTTTTGTTGTTAAAATGTCCTCCAATTACAAAAAGTTGGCAAGCAGCAAGAACTTCTACAATCTTGCCCATCTTTCATTCCTTCACACTTTCAATGCCTAGCTTCTGCTGTACTTAGTTACTGATGACAAATATAGAGAACTAAGGAAATCTATCTCCTTTTAATAGCATCATACCAATGAATTTATTTTTTCACACAAGTTTGTTACCAGATTATGGACTTAAACCAAAACCATATATCCCAGATAAAATTATCTTTCAGAGTCTTTCTAGTTTATTAATGCAAATATGAAGTTAGGCAATGTAATGATGCCCCTGATATGTAAAATTGCAGAACTACAGCATTTTGTTGCATTAGTTCCCAGCTCTGTTGCAAGCCATTTGCTGTAACTCTCTTTAAATACTAGAATTTTTTACCACTTCCCTTAGCCCCTTCTCATGGCATCTTGACTTTATTGCCATGAACAGAAACACAAAACCTTCCCAGATTTAAAATGCATCTCTAAAATTAGGTCTGAAGTATACAGGATTCACTGATTCAGCAGATATTAAAGGGCTCAGTGACACAAGAAGGCAAAAGTCTTGGAAACTGAGAGAGAAAACATTGAAGAAGAGGAAGGGTGCTTGGCTCCATAGATATTCCATTCTATGGAATCATGCACAGTCACAGAATGGCTGAGATGGGGAGGAACCTCTGAAGATTATAGAATCATGGAACAGTCTAGCTTGAAAGTGAGTTTTAAAGGTCATCTAGTCCAACTCCTGCAATGACCAGGGACATCATCAACTAGATCAAAACCTCATCCAACCTGACCTTGAATGTTCTCAGGGATGGGGTATCTCCCACCTCCCTGGGTAACCTGTTTCAATAATTTACCAGTCTCATTGAAACAAAACCTTCCTTATATCTAATGTAAATCAACTCTCTTATAGTTTAAAACCATTATCCTTCATCCTGTCACAACCAGCAAAAGGTTTGTCCCCATCTTTCTTATAGGCCCCCTTGAGGTACTGAAATGCTTCTGTAAGGTCTCCATGGGGCCTTCTCTGGCAGGATGAACAACCCCAACTTTCTCAGGCTGTCTTCATAGAGGAGGTGCTCCAGCCCTCTGAACATATCTGGACCTCCTCCCACTCCAACAGTTCCGTGTCCTTCCTGTGCTAGGACCCCAGAGCTGGATGCAGGGTTCCAGCTGGGGTCTCACCAGAGCAGAGCAGAGGGGCAGAATCCCCTCCCTCCCCTGCTGCCCTCGCTGCTTTGGACGCAGCCCAGGACATTTTTGGTTTTCTCTGCTGGGAGTGCCCATGGCTGGGTCATGTCCAGCCTCTCACCCACCAGCACCCCAAGTCCTTCTCCCCAGGGCTGCTCTCCATCTGTTCATCCCCAGCCTGTGTTGGTTCTAGGGGTGGTCCCAACCCAGGGCAGCAGCTTGCACTTGGTGTTGTTAAACCTCATGAGATTCCCATGGCCCCACTTCTTGAGCTTGTCCCAGTCCCTCTGTATGGCATCCCATCCTTCAGGTGTGTCGAACACACCACTCAGCTTGTTATCTGCGGACTTGCTGAGGGTGCACTTGATGCCTTCATCTGTGTCATTAATGAATATATTAAATAACATTGGTCCCAGTATGGATTCCTGAGAGACACCACTTGTCTCCATCAGGACGCTTCATTGACTGCCACCCTCTGATCCACTAAACAGTCTACTCATCCAATCCAATTTAGAACAAAGGATGCGGTGGTGGACCATGTAAAAGTCTTTACAGAAGTCCAGGTAGATTATATTCATAAATCTTCCCTTGTCCAGTGACTGAGTCCCTCCATTGTAGAAGGCCAGTGTGTTGCTCAGGCAGGAAGTGAAGCCATGCTGGCTCTCTTGAATTATCTCCTCCACACCCTGCTCAAAGATGGATAGAATCTGCTGATTTTTCTTTCACTTAGTAGTCTGAATTTGTTTTCACATGTAATTTGTATAGCTAAAAACTCTGCTGGATTGAAACACATCTGTGGAGCGAAAACAGGTGCAAAAAAAGCTTCTGTCCCAGGATCTGCCTTGTTTTTCAGCAGTTACTGGGATACTCAATGATACAAACATGCTACAGGGGCAAGACCCAACAACGAGCACACAGAAGAGATATGGAGCACCTCAGAGAAGGCTTTTTATTGATATTTCTAAGATAAAGTGCTGTGTTGCTGTTGTTAAGAAGTCAGTTACTGCTGAGAACTGAATGGAGACAGTAAGTTAACTACCAGTGTGCCCAGAGCTTTCTGTTAAATGCTGGGATACTTATACTGATAAACTGAGCTGTTGCATATTTGGGGTTTAAACACCAAGGATTGATTGTGATCAAACTGCTATTGAATAGTGAATTTATTTGCCCCTGTCATGTGCTTTTAAAATAATATCAGGTAATTATAGACAAAACTTCGGCTGAACTTCAGTTCCTGCAAACCTAGTCTAAAGCACCAAAGAGCAATTATAATTTCCTGATGACAAAAGAAAATATACTAAGGCAAATCTCACTGACTCTGAGAGAAGATGTTCTGTATGTATTGCTATCTATTAAGATTATAGAAACAAGAGAATCTGTGTTTTGTTTTTCTTGAGGGTTTTTTTTAGGCAGTGACATTTCCTCCGATGAAGGGGAACAAATGGCTCTATATAATCTTTCTTTTTTGTCTACTATGGGTTTTGTCTTAAACTGGCTGAATAGGTTGGTCAATAGTAGTGGTAACAAATATATGCTAAATTTTTGTCATTATAAGGCTATCAAACCAGATCAGTAGAGGTAAAAACCTCTGGAAAGCAGCAAGTGACCAATTAAATTATTGCAGGTGGCATTTGACAGTTAGGACAAGGAAAAAATGACAGTTTTATGATACGATCAAGGAATATCTATAAGACTGAAGCACTTGTTAGAACTCAGTATAAAATATTTTCTAACGTTGCCTATATCTAAAAAACAAGTGATCTTATAATGGCAAGCTTTACACTCCAGATTACTGCAGCAATTTCAGAGTTCACACAGTAGTATCAATAACTGAGATTGTGTTTTACATGTCTCTGGAATTAGAGAGATTTTCCCTATCACCACAGCGGCATATTCACACCACCTTTCTGTCTGTGTGCACTTACCAAATTTTGACATGAGTCAGACCACATAAAGCCATAACCAACTTCCAAACTGTCTTTGGGAGTACTTCAGGTCTAAAGGAGGGGCACAATGCTAGTATGATTCCTGCCCAAAGTGCAGCATCAGTGTGGCATAAAGTTTCTGCTACCTGACATAGGAGCCTAAGGGGTATCACAACAGTAGTAGTTACCTTATGTTTATTTAGTATTTTCCATCTTGTCCTCCAACAAAATTTGATGTGAACCAGAGTTTCCTGTTCTTTCTCACACACCTTGAATGCATGAGATTCGTTGGGCACAAAGAGAGAAAATTGTGGAACAACCTGCCTTTTCTAAAATTTCAATTGGTTTCTGAGAAACCGAAAAGCAGTCCTTCAAAGCAGGGTATGGTTATGTTATTTTGATACACAAGCTCATTTCTATATGGAAGAAGGTCTCTATCAAAATGAAGTGATTCAGAAATGCTAATTGCTGTAAGACAGAATTCATACATCAGACTGATAAGATAGACTGAAGTAGGCCATACTCTACATAACTAAGCAGTAGGCCATACTTTTGTGATACAATATTTAAAAAAAACCCCTAAATTTTAGAAAGGATTTTTGAAATCTGTACCACTGTCATTCAGCCATATAAATGAATCACAGTTGTGTCTTCATCTGCCCTCATTTTGAGGGTAAGACTGAAGGAATTAATATTATTTTCATGGGCCATTTATAGATGAACTCATCTTTGCAGAAGGCTTTAATGGAGGATTTTTAAGATTTTCTATAGGGAGTTTTTTATTAAAATGGAAATATGCAGGAAAGTGGAATAGAGTAAGGGATGAATGTCATTTGGATGACATTATTTGGATGATTAAAGGTACACTAGAGATAATTTGAAATGCCAAAATTTTCTCAAGAGCTTTGCAGTGTCTTTGCTGTTGTGGCATGGGTAAGACCAACTTTTGGAAAAGTGCAAAAATCATCATCTAGGAGAAAGAGGATTTTGAATGCAAAGGATTGGCTTATTGCACATAATTATACTGAAAACTTAAAAAAAAATTAAAGCAATTTTTCTTACATGATTTTATGAGCTCTTTGTAAAACTTCAGCCCTGGTAAGGGGGTGGTGATTGCTGAGGTTATAAAAGGCTGCTCCCAGCTTCAGGGGATGGATGGCAGATTGCTTGAACTGAACAGGTTTGCAGGCAGCAGGATTTCTGCAGCTGTTGTAAGAGGAGGGCTGTGGACTATCCACTTAGGTAACCTTTGTTACTGGCACTACAATCTGCATCTAAAAGGCTTAGAGAAGGCAGCAAGACTGACAGTGCCTTGCCTCTACAATGTCTGTAGAGCAAGAGAATAGAAACAGTGATTCCTAACAGACCACAGGGTGGCTGTCAGAGGTTGTTGGGGCGTATCTTCACTTCTTCTGAATGGCATGGAGCTAGCAAAACCCTATGGAGACACTGACTTCTATCCTAGTCTCACACAGATGGTGAGTACACATGGCAGCAATCCTATAACTGCTGTAATTTATGCCAGCACTTGGGCCACAGGAAATTACCTGCCAGTCATTTCTTGTGCTATTGATACCTCACAGGCAACTATGGCACTGCATTTGCAAATAGGCAAGCTGTGCTTCCAAGCCTAGCGAGAAATACAGGAGATCTGGAAGAAACACAGGGTGATAAGAGAGAAATAACTGCTGTAAAGATTTTGTCCACCTTCCTTTACCTAGGGAAGAAAAAGATTATTTGATATGGCCAAATGTCACACAAAGAAAGAGTGGAGAAGTGTAATGAGAGGGGTGCACAGGTGACCACCTCTGTGGAGTCCACACCAGACCTGCTGCATGCCATGGTTATGCAAATTAAGTAATAAAAATCAGGAAGAAATTTACTACTTACCCTGGAAAATAGGTTATCAATTTGTTAATGAGAAAAGGTGAGGATAAAAATGTTGCTGAAGCTAGGGAACCATTTGAGGAAGTCCATGCTGTAAGAGTCAAAGTTGTTCAGAGAACCTTGCTGGCTGAAGCTGGTGCAAAATATTTCCAGCAACAGGATTTGTTTTTGAACAAATGTCAAAGGAATCCAACATGGCTTGCTTTGTCAACTAGTATATTTTTGATAATGGGAACAATTGGTTTGCAACTCAAAGTTTAATCGAAGCAATGCAATTTGACAACCTTCTAAAACCTATGAGACCAGGATGCCTTTCCTGGGAACAGGATGCCATTAAATATCACCATCATCACCATTCATTGACCCTTCAGAAACCCTCCCAGTTTCAGCAATATCAGTTTCAATTAACAGTAATAATTTATGGAAGGTGTCTCGTTGTCTTGGGTAATCTTTGACTGATTGAAGCATGTGTTCCACTATGTTTAATGCAGTTTCCTAAAGTTTTATCAAAGAGATTGTAATTCATATGAAGTGCACATTTTTGACAAAGGCAATCATATCTAATGTGTGAGATAAAATTTGAGAATGTCCTTATTTTTGGCTTGAGAAGCCTAATGAATTCAGTGGAAGCCATGGTAGAAGTCAGAGTTAAGATGACAGCCATTAGAAAACCTAGGCTATTCCAAAGCAGAGTTTGATTTTTATTTTTTTTTTGTTTTAATTACTTTCAGTACTGTACTTTCAGTAAACAAAAGTAATGAACTTAGCACCATGCTAGCCACCAGTTTTCCATATTTCCTAATGTGAATACTGCTTCTCTGCTCTTGAGCTGACCTCATCCCCATACACATCACACCTCTTTCACCATCAACCTAAGGTACTACTGCAAAACTCTGTTACAGTTACATTTTTAAATTAGAATCTCAGAGAGTTGTGAGTGGATTCTGCTTGCCACTGCTGTCTAATTAATCTTCCTTTTATTCCTTTCTCTTAGCTGGCACATGGGTAGTGGGTCTCTGAGATCCATTCTACTTCTCAGCCTGTGTTTACACCATGTACAATTGGCTGTTCATGGGTTTCAGTGAACCCTAGTAAAAAAAAGGCTAGTGTGATTTTTGTCTTCGATTGTATTTGTGTTTTGCCCTCCAGTGAAATCAGGATCTCAGGAAACTAGGTTTGCAGAGGTAATGTTTTTATCTGTATCCAATCATCCAAGCATCCAATCTCTTGCAAGTTATAGAAACTTCAATAATAGGAATGTGAATATTAGCAAAAAATTCCATTATAGAAGCTTCCATTTGTTTCAATTTACATAAAAATACTTCAGTAAGTAGAAATACTGAAAAACAAAAAAGGAAATGGCTGGACAACCATATGTATACATTTGCAGAGAAATATATCCTTTCCTACCATGCAGTTCACAGTAAGATCAATGAATCTCTGCAGCTCAGTCCCCTTGCAATTTGAAGTGCAATTGAATGGTTCTAGGTCTAGGAGTTTGTAGCTGAGAATTCAATAGCAAAATATATACATTCTAGAAGACTGTTCTCTGTGTGTAGTTACAGAGGCTTACCCCTGCCACTGTGCAGATCTCACACTTTAATTGTCCCTCTGACAGGCTTAAGAGTGCAATTAATTTGGTCATATAAAATCTTTGCACACTTTTGAGTTTCATGGCTTCTTCCTGAAATAGAAGGGAGAGAAACCACACCAGCAGAGGGAATTTATCGTCATGGATCAGTTAAGAAAAAACGAACAACAAAACACAACAACAACAAAACCACATACACACACACACACACACACACACAAAAAAAAAAACCAAACAAACAAAAAAACCCCAAACAAACAAACAAAAAACCCAAAAAAAAAAAAAAACCCAAAACAAAACAAAACAGAAAAAAACCCAACAAAACAAAAACAACCAAAAAAAAAAAAAAAAATTGGAAATACAGTTGAGCTATGGGGATCATCCTTAGTTAAGGTCACTCTGCCTTTGAACTTGCTTTTTCTGGAGCTGTCAAATGGAAGTTATCCTCAGAACAATATTTCTGTTTGTAACTCAGTTCAGCATTTTGGTTTTGTCCATTGAGAATTAGTGAAAGGTATCACCCCTTGTCCACCTCTGTTACACAGCTACAGCTAGTCCTGCAGGCCATTCAAGCTGGCAAGCAGGCACAGGCATCTGACAACCCACTCAGGCAGCAGAGAACTGTCCAGGAAACTGGATTGAAGCCACAGCTTACTCCAAATAAAATGCAGTGAAGTGTGTTTTGTTTCTCCTTTCCCTCCACACATGCTGATTCTTGATGTGTCCTACACAAGCTCAGAGTTGGACTCAATAATCCTTGTGGGTCCCATTCAGCTCAGTATATTCTGTGCTGGATATTTACTTTTCTTTAACTCATATCAAAACCTTATCTCCTGAAATAACAAAAGTGGGATGATGGGTACCTAATCATCTGTGTAGTGGGTTATTTTTGTCCTGCATTAACTTCATTTGCAACTGCTGGAGTCATCACCTTCAATTCAATATGATGAAAGAGTGAAAAAGAGAGTCTGTGTGTGTTTATCAAAAACCACAGAACAAAACTGCAGTAATTAAGAGCCACTCATGAAAGAACCAAGTGTAAAACTTAGACAGGCTAATGCAGAAAAGCATATTGAAAGCATTTCCATAATTTGAGATAAGCTGACAACTGTGACCAAGTGAGAGAGGGAAGGCAAAGCCTATTAAGGCTTCCTGCTCTGGTGAAAGTTGCAACTTTGTCTTACCTCCCACACATTTTCCATGTGCTGTGAAGAGACTGCACCTATAAGGCAGCATAGCATATCATTGTTGTGTTGCAGTTCTGAGCCTGTAAGCAATCACAAACTCTGATGGGTTTTCATCACGAAAAGTGATGGATACAGTGTCTTTCATCCCATGAACCAATAGCTTCCCCCCTAGCTTTCTCACTGCTCTTGCAGGGGCTTCTGAAGCCAGTAAAAATGTAGTTGCTTTGCTTGCTGTTACTTTCAAAAGAACAAAGGCAAAAATTCTTTCACCATTTTAGCACTGAATTTAGCTCTTCATTGAGCAGTACCTGACAACATAAAAATGAGAAAACTCTTTTCTTGTAACTCATTTATTATCTCTCTATACATCTCTCTATTTGAGAGATGTATACTTCAACCCTGTTAAAGAGACATTTGATTATGGGAGGATTATGTCTCAAAGCTAAACCTATAGTTTTGAGACTTGAATTAGGTTATCTAGACTTGGCGAACCAGAGCTAATTTCTATTGAAGTCAGTGGTCTTCAATATTTATTTTATGTTTAATTCTCACACAGCTTACACCCTGGGGCTTTGGTGCATCTCTAGGCTCTTGGAAGACATTGCCCTCTCCCAGAACTCAATGCAAACAAGATTTATGCATGTAGTTGTTCTCCTTCCACCCTCACCTACCAGTGACTAGAGGGAGCCATGGTCAGTCAGTCTTAGAGGGTTCCTTGTGGTGACCAGCTCAGGCTGTTATGTTTCTGACAAAAAGCAAACACTGCAGGGCTGCCCTTTCCACTGAGCTGGCAGCATTATTGGTGTCCTCTGCTCTATCCTGCATGACTTGATGCTATACAGCCTTCATTTCCACATTAATTTAAAGCAGGAGGAAAGGCTATTCAAAAGTATGTAGAAATGAAAATCTGTAAGTTTCCCTAATTTTATTTTTAAATTCTCTCTTACATACTAGAATAACTCAGGGTTTTAGCTGAAGCCATGCTAGATTCAGCTGGAGTATTGATAGCAAGGTGGGAATCTCAATGTGCATCATTTGATTTTATTATAAATTTATATTGGCCCCTTCCACAAATAAATCTGTCTTAAAGGCTATTTTTCATTTCTAAGCCATCAGAGAACATGTTTTGTGCCTCTCAAGTGCATCATTGACATTTTTTTGATTGTTTCAATGGATGATATTTTACAAGCTTTTACTTTTCCACATAGATCATTGCTAGTTACTATTTTAATAACTGCTGAGATGAGCAGGAGGTGAAGGCAATTTCTATTTACTTTACAAACCACATTTTTCAATTCTACCTACAAAACTTATCTGTGCAGTATTTCCATTTAATATTTAGAATCTTTCACAGAGTTCAGATGACAATCAGTTTTCTTGGGATTCCTATTTGGATTTAAAGGTTTTCTATGGAAAAAAGTGTACATATGTTTAAACATTTTCTCTATAAGTTATATGTAGTAAATGATGTTGGGTTTTTTCCATTCAAAGAAAAGGGCAAATGTAAACAAAAGTGTTTAAATTTTAACATCAGAATTTTCAGAGTTTTTATAGTAGTTAGTGTGACATTTTTAGTCTTTGCATATTCCCCTTCAATGTGACAGCCTCTGTATCTACAAGAAGTGAGTTCTGACAAGAAAAGTAGTTACAACATCGCAGTGTCAGTTGGCTGGCAGTGCCTGATAGAATTAGGTATACTTGCAAGACAGGCCCTTGGAAGGGCAAGGGAGAAGGGGAAATCTTCAGCATACTTTTTCTGTGACCCCTTCGTAGCTAATTCTGAACTCATTTGTGCTGGTGATGGCCCTAAGTGATAATGCTGTAACATATTTTGGTTACAGTGAGCAGAAATTTCCATCCTGAACATATGGCATTACCAGTATGACACCTTGGTTAACCTGCTTGATGAGAGGGTTCAGAAGTCCTTGAAATGGGACCGATGGGAAAAATAGAGACATAATTGTCTTCTTGAATTTCAGGAAGTCCTGACAATTTTTTACAGTCCGACCAACTAAAAGTTACCTATTTTCCATTTTGGAAATCTAAATGTCATTATATTAGAGTCTTTTCATATGCGATTTTCTACTTAATGAGAACGCGAAAACATGTGACAAGAGCATTCATTTGCAAACAAGATTGATATGTCCCTGCTCTCTTCTTTGCCAGGAATGCTGTTAAGAAGCCTGGGCAATTTTTTGGTTGTGGAGCAATGCATTTGACAGTCAACACATACAAGAGAGTCTGGCAAAAATGCAGCATTTCCACACAAAGGATAAAAACATACAGCTTAAAGTGGGGAGTACAAAGGATGACAGAAACGTGTCCAGAGTTGCCCATATTACTAGGATCCACACTCCATCTCCATTTTAAGAACAATAGCTTGAAGAGGTTAGCCACTCATCATCAGGACACTTTTTGTGACTACAGTAACATTCATGGCTCAGTTCTCTCACTTTTCACTATATTGCACCGCCAAAATGCTAGATTTCCTAGAACACAGCAAAAAACCACTTTTGTTCTGGCCTATGTGCAGCAGAATCTTAGTGAACTAAATGGTGGTCACATCACTCAACAACATTGGGTTAATTTTTCTGACATTAAAATATCTAGATAGTGTGTCTTCGTTTGGAAAGACAGGTATCTGCCAGGGAAAATTGGAGTTTCCCTCAGGATGGAGAATGTAAACCCCTCACCCCTTCCAAATTATAATTTTGCAATTAAGGGCTTTCAGGCAAAGATTTGGGAATAGGAATAACAGTTCTTTACTAGGAATATTAACAATACAAATGTAGTAGAAAAACAAACAAGCAAACAAACAACAATCCTAGAAACCCTGACAGAGTCAGAGATACAACCTGACACCCTGTTGGTCAGGGTGTTGGAAACAGTCCAAAGTAAGTGCTCCTGGAGTGGCAGATGTGTGGTGCTGTTGAAGATGAGACGATCCTGAGAGAAAAGGGTCCAGTGATGGCGAGGAGGGTCCGGTCTTCCTCCGGGAATCCAATGGAACCAGATGTTCCAGATGTTGTGTTCCTACATCTCAGTTTTTATCTAGGTAGGAATGGTTCGCTCCCCACACTGTGTGGAGCATCTCCCAATGGGATGATAGAATGTGTCCTGTCATTGGTGAGCCTTAATGGCCCATCAGCAGAAAATATCCCCCTGGAGGGAGGATGGGCAGTGAAAGAGATAACAAACACTGCCCCACCTGGTTTTAACAGCTGGGCCATTATCAAAAGGCATCTGCCCCCCTCCCCCTAGAGTTACAAGAGATAAAGAAAAACATGTCCCAAACTGCTTTCAACAGGTGAAATAGAATACACATTTTTGGTTCCATAATCCAAGACATAGTGTGAGTCAAAATTAATACTCATTCTTTTAATACTTGAAACCCCAGTCAAACTCCCTGGAGTCTGAGCCCAGACTATCAGACCCCTTTGAGTTTCCCTGGGACTCAGCCCAATGGCAACTTAATGGAGAGAGTGACAGCTTTGATCTGTTGTCTCAAAAGTAAATTTAATAACACAAAAATAACAAACAATAAGGCATCCACTGTATTGGAGTGAACTGGATCAAGGCACTACAAGGGGCAAAAGGCACGAGGCCAGAGGCCTGGTCTTGGGTCAGACAGGGATATGTATGCACCCCGTCTGTGAGTGAGGAGTTAAGGTGTGGTCTGAGGGAAGGTTCCAAGGGGGAGACAACAATTAAGAATATTAAAATTCTTGCACCAGAAATCAACCTATGCTAACAGAGAACTGAGAACTTTCTGGTAACGATTTGCACAGAGAGCATATGAATAAGCCATTTGCTTATGGCACTGAAAACCGGGTTTCTCAAGGCATTTTTCTGTGGTTCTTTTCTTCCCTGGGGAAACTGCCATTTACAACCCAGCTTGAGTTATTCTGGGGAAAATGAACAGACTTCAAAATTAGATAAATCAGCACAGTACATTTGTTGTATTTGCTATATTTATTTGCAATTCCATTGACAAAAACAAAACAAAAAACCCCAAAGCAACAAAAAACCACAACCAACCAACCAAAGAAACTCCCCAAACAAAGGAAAAACCCCACAATAACACCAAACAACAACCCCCCAAAAAACCACCAAAAAACCCAAAACAAACAAAAAAACCCCTGCCAAACCAATCTAAACCAAAAAAACCAAACCAAACCAAACCAAAAACAAAACCAAAAACAAACCATCCAAACCCCAACCACCAAAAACACCAAAAACCAACCCCCCCCACCCCCAGCCCTTATAAACCATGCTTCTGGTCAAATTACATATAAGAATTACTTAGAAAAATTAGTGAACGCTGATCTCAAAAGGATTATTAGTTTATGTGAAATGCTCTGAAATTCAGATTCTTATCAAGGCTGTTTGGCTGGGGAATTGGTCAGAAAATCTCCCCAAGAATCAGCTTTATCCCAAAACACTTAAAATTTCTGGACAGGAATTCTGGCAGCATAGTGTGATGCTATATTTTAATTATCTTAATTTCTCTGAAATCATATATATGAATATTGACATAATTCCCACAGACTGAAAGAAAATATTTTGAATCACCACCAGAAAATGAAGATAATTCACTGCAAAAATCATCTTCAATCAGAATATCCTGTAACTACATCCTATATCACCAACTAAGATCCTAAATTACTTTCACTAAAGTGATTCCTAAATCACTAATATTCAGCAGTAGACTGATAAAAAGGTGACTAAAAAAGGAAGCAACTTTTCAGATGTGTTTGTATTGTTTCAAACTACTTGCACTTCTATTTCAGATTCAAGGAAAATTGAACATGACTGCAGAAAGCACAGATGAACACCCATTTCTTTCTCAGGGAACTCAGATTACACAGGAGAAATGCATGTTCATTCTTTTGCATTGAGAAAAAAGTGTGTGATCCTTTTCAAGTGTCACATCAGCTCTATCCGATGGAAACAAGTGCAAGCCCTAAGCCCTTCATACTTATGCTGTAAAATAATTTCCATACAATGTTTCCAGAAGGAAGATAGTAAAATTATTGTCTGGCAAATAACAGATCCTGATTTCCCTGAATATGTAGAAATTACAAAGGAAAATGCTTAACTTTAACTGGTCTGGGTCAAACAGTGAAAATCTCTGTTTATGAACTTTATTTGAAGTTTAAGAGTAAATTGACTGTTTTCTTGAAGCAGAAATATATAAGACTCCAAAACCATCTCCAGGGAAGACTCTAATATAAATTCAAGACATGGAACAGATGGTTAAAAAAAAATTCTGCTAACTGAATCACATCCGGATCCTGTATGCATTTCACGGCCAAAACTCAATTTCAGCAGAAGTTCTTCTAGGTTCTAGTTTATCACTGGATTCCATTTACATCTACACCTTCTCATGTGAAAGCTTGATGATAACAGGCCTTTTCTAAAGGGGGACCAAAGCATAAAACACTCAAGGATGATATCCAGCGCACACATATTCAAATTTTCTTATCTTCTTCATTTATGCTTTTTTTAAAGATACATATTTTATTTGTTCTTTTCCCCAATCAATAATTCTGTCAACTTTATACCAATTTCCTATTACTCATGGCTTTGTTTTCCTTTCGTCTTTCCTTCCTCCTTTTTTCTTTTCTCCAGACAGTGATTTGGCCTCCAGCCAATGACTTTCTGTTTTATTGCAAAGAAAATATTTCTATCTACTTGTGAGACCTAACTTCTTCACTACTCCTTTCTTCCCTTCCACAAAGTACTGCCACAAGTAAATGAAAAACTACCCAGAATTAATTGCACTTTTTGTGTCCCACTTGTTGGAACAGAAAGAGAAAAAGTAGAAATGTAGTGAAACTCTCTACATTCTAATGCAGTAGACTCAAGTGGTTACGTATTTCTGTCTTTTGGCAATATTCTTCTAAAAAAGTCATCAGCCATCTTGTGCTAATATGTGATGTGCCAGTAAGAGATACTAAGCTGTAAATCAGGATTTCACAAATAATGCTGTATGTAACTGTGGACTACCTCAGGATAGGATAGACTATTAAATATGCTACATGCTAGCTGAAAAGAAGAAATTGCACTTAGACTGCTAGAGAGATATAGCCTGTATGGCTACCAGAAGTGGCTTAAATATACAGCCGGTTAAAATATTAATAACATCTGATCCTGAGCCTTTGAACGGTATTAGGACTACTGTAGCAATTCCTCTAAAGGCCACCCAGCTGCCTAGTGTCTTTAATCTTCCTTTAAAAATATATTCCTCTTTTAGTTTAGCTGATACATCTGGCATGACTTAGTTTCAGTTGCATGCTTAGAATCAGTGAAAAATGCTCCTGTAATTGATCAGGAATATTTTGAACTGGGTTTGCAAGGAACATGCTAATGTCCGTGCCATTGTGCTCTGCCTCTGACCAGTGATGTTCTTGTGGAAGTGATATACTGTCTGTCCATGGCATTTCACTGAGGTAGAGGAGGTGGAGTATCACCATCCAGGCTGGCCTTAGAGGTCACAACTAGTGCTTGATCTATGGAGGTGAAGGATGGGTCAAGAGAAGGAGCTATAGACCTCCTCTGTCATTACCTGCCTCTCAGAGGATGAAGCAGGTAATGTGATTTACCTTGCAAAATTGGGATAGGCTGGGCCTGTAACATGTTCCTGGAAAAAATTCAGGACACTCTTTTGAAATGTAAATTTTTTTTCATTTCTTTGCCCAGTTACTTTACCAATCTAGAGTGAGGGCACAAGAAGAGAAAGGATGCAAAATGTAGCACAGATGTTAGGAGATCATTTAGTTGCCTAAACTTTAAGCTTTTGTTGTCGGTCATCTGCCTCTGGGTGAGTGACATTTGTCAGGAGCATTTTTCACTGATTCTAGGCATGCAACTGAATCTAAGTCATGCCAGCTGTATCAGTTAATCAGCACATCAGGATAAAGACAAGTATGAAATGGAAAATCAAGGTTTTGTTCTGGTATACAACAGATGACCTCCTAGGCAAGAAAGAATACTTCATGACCCATATGCTTCCTTCATGTGGTCACGGGGCTTTTTTCTCAAAATTGCATGCTAAGCTCAAAAATCAATGTCTTCCTGATCTCTCTCTATTCAGTGAAAATAAATGAAATACGCTATGATGAGAAGTCTTCATTACCTTTAATTTAGTTTCTTCTATAATGTCTTTCTATGCTCTCAGCTGGAATATTTTTTCCAAGAGGAAAAATATGACCTTGCTAATTGCTAAAATTAGAGCTACTGCTGCTAAAGCAATTATCCATATAAACTAAACAAAAATATTTCAACAACTCCAAAGCAGATTAACACTTCAATTTTAGAAGGACAAGAAATAAAATTCACAGAAAGGATGCCAGTCTATCTTGAAGCAGCACCTTTGTATGTTCCATGAAGATTCTGGCAGTGTTTGACATTATTCACTATCACTATACACATATGGTTGATGTTGAAATGAAAAGCCAAACTCAAATTCATTTTATGGAGAAAAATGTATTCCTGATTTAATTTGATATATCATTTGTCATGGTTTATTTCAATCTTTTGTTATAATGTGAGAATAAATAAACTGGAACTTCCTTTATTAATGATTTAACATCTCAAATTTATTTTGCTTGGTTGGCGTAAGAGATGCTGACAGTCAATATTATTGAATGTAGATAAAATTGAATATTTTTTTTACCTGACTGTAACATTTGCTTTGTTCCAGTCCTTGATCACCAATACCAGTGTTAAGGAAACTTCTCTGTCCTACCACCCAGGAGCTACTTTCACACTTGCACCACCTGAGCTGTCACTGAAGCCCCTTTGCAAACACCCCACACTCACACAGTCAGATCAGGGTTCCTTACTGGCTCAACCCCATGTTTCCCACAGCAGAGTCTCTGATGTCCTAGTTCTTAAAATAATTAAATTGGTGCAGCAATTAATTAACAGAATAACAGCTCGAGCTGCCCTCTGAGGAGGCGCTCTGAACAGAGGCAACCCTGAGCTTTTATATCCTTATAGTCTGACAGTGGGAAAGTCTGGCGTTCGTGGGCTCCTGCAGTGCCCCAGTGTCCAGTCCCTGTGTTCTTTCCTGTGCTATGGGTTGGCAGTTCCTGACCTCTTGCCTCGGGCTCCCATCCAGAGCTCAGGCTGCAGCTCTCATTGCAACTGCACCCTGAGCCACCTGCGTTGAATGTGTTCCTCAACACCAGTCACCATGATTATTTAAATACTAACAAGAATGGTCTTGCACTGAAATCAGACAGCTCCCTCAGGCCCCATGGACTTACGTATGTCCAGTGTTTTCTAAGCTCTCTCCAACTTCTTCACAGTCATCTTCTGTGAAAGAAGGCAGATTCATGTTTTCCCTAGTTTTCCTTTTGCTGTTTATGTACTTGTGAACGACATTCTTCTTTCCCTTCACATCCCGTGCTCCTTTCACATTGACGTTGACTTTCCTATCTTCATCTCTACAAGACAGGACAGCACTGTCTGTACTCCTCCAATTGGTGCTTCCACTTATTGTACAATTTTTTATGTCCAAGCTCAATCACAAGCTCTTTGCTTATCCATGTAGACCTCCTGCCATTTTTGCTTAATTTCCTACTTGATGTGATGGACCATTTTTGAACTTGGAGAACAAGTTAAATATCAACTTAAATATCAAATTCTGAAAGGCTGGTGGCATCTCAAAAAATTGTGTCCATGTGAAAAACCAAATCCGATGAGAATACTTATGGGGACTGTGGAACCAAAGTGGGGTTACAACACCCGCGTCAAAAATAATCCCTTATTATTCACATTCACACCTCAGCACCAAGTGACAAAATGTTATTTTTCATATGTTGTTGAGTGGCTTTTGATATTCTAAAAAGCAATTTCCATGGCTTTTTGACTTTTTTAGTATGAGCATTTTGTAAATTATCCTGAAAGATTGGTGACATCATCAACCCCTGAGGTAAGGAATAATCACTGAGAGTAGGTACTCTCACATACTGAGAATGTCTGGACAAAAAAACGAAAAAAATTTCTTTGCTCATTCCAAATACTCAGTCTCTTCCATCCCTGTCAGCTAACCCCACTTTTTTCTTTTTAATTACAGCAGATGTAGGCTTATTCAAAACTGTTCACGTTTCAAAGGCATGAAGGCTATTTTTGCCAGAGTAATTTTCCTCAAATTTACTGACTGTATGGTTGATAGTATATGCATCAACTGAAACAAAGGTTTTCTAGTATAAGATTTTCCCTAAAATAATCCCCATTGCAGTCTATCTTTCCCCAAACCTGTGTTCCCCACCATTTTTTATGTTTTCCTTCTATACCCTCCCCAAATATTTTAAAGTATAAATGTATTGTATTTATGTATTATATTATGATATATGTAAATTCCACATCTGAAATACAAGTCTGGAATGCCTGAAATACAAGTCCGAAATCAATACAGACAAGATTTATTGCATGTTGCCCCTGAATGAGGCAGTAAAGAGGGCAGAAAACTTTAAAAAAAAATCTTTAATATGTTTACTTCAACAGGTCATGAGCTGGTTTATGAGAAGTGGCTCTTTTGAGTAACTTTGCAATAACTTTGATGTGTTGAGATAACTTTGATTTGCCAGTAAATCTGGAACCATCCCATGTGAAGAGGAGACTTGAATGTTTTGGCCCAGCTGAAGATCAAGTGAATTGAAAAAGTGCTCATGCAGATCTAGCACCTGCCTCAAACTTAACATGATCTCTCCCTGTCTCCAGCCAAGCCTGCCAGAGAAAGGCAGGGGAGAGAACTTTTTCTCTACACCTCTTTTGTCCCCTTCCGGGGAAATGTGTCGCTTAAGTGAGCTTAACGTCTTTCTTTGAAGCAAGTGCACCAACTTACTTGTGCGATAGTAAGCAGATAAATTGAGACTGGCAGATTCATATGAAGATAAAACAGATCCTCTTTCCCTAGGAATTAAGGGAAATGTCTTGTCAGGTCAACTGAGCAGCTCCTGAAGAATGGAGGACCGCAGGGAGAAAGAGAGAGAGAGGAAAATCATTGATAATTCAAGGTTTCAGTCTCTCTGGCAGCTCAGGTGCCTGAAGCTATGTGGTTATCCTTCCAAAGAAACATATCAGGACACATTTGTGCAGGACCCCAATCTGATGGTCAGCCAGGAGTGCCCAGGGAGCATTTTGCATCCTGTGCAATCGCCCAAGGGCAACATAAGAATTGTAACATTGAGTCATTATATTTCCAAATACTGGAAAGGCTGCTAAGTCAATCTCTTGGAAATTATGAAGCATGAGAATTGAAGCTGGCAATAAAATTGATTCAGCAATTGTGCCTTACTTTGAAATGCTGCCTTCCTGCCATTGTTATGTGGCTTTCCCCCCCACATTTCTCCATGCATTTTCAGTAATTCTTAAAGCATATACTTTCACCTTTTCTACTTGAAAAACAAGCAGAAGATGGCAGGAGAAATCTGCATGTGCAAAAATAGAAAGAGGCAAAAAGTTGTAAATTAATACAGTAAGTCTAAGCAAAATATTTAGAAAGTTAGAATGAAAGTGTTAAGAGTGAGCCACTTATTCCTGTCCTAGAAGCCTGTTTCCCTCACTTGGTGGGTTCATCTGTTCTGAAAAGAAAACTGATTACTTATTTCCAGGTCTACAACTCCAGTGCTTGGACAGGTGGGCAGCCTGATCCTTAGAAGGATCAGTGCTGTGTTTCTCTTATTTTCCCATGGGCAAATCCGGTGTTGCTAGGTTAAGATAACTTTCAGTGAGAGCCTTAGCACTTAACCTGGCTTGCAGCAGCTGGTTCAGGTACTCAGTACAACCCAAGTTAGAAAGCAGATTAGACAAATCTATGTTAACCACTTCAAAAATGTTGCTGGACTGTAGGGTTAAGAATAATCTAGTAACACATCTGTGATATATAACATATTATTGCCTTTTAAATTTTTTGGTAAAAGTTTCAGTTTTGTTGAAATATATCATGTTTCTCAGAAATTTTTGATGTATCTCCAGTTAAATTTGAAAAGGAAGCAAAAGAAGTGATCTCATTTTCCCCACCTGATATAAAAGAAGATAAGGTCTTAATTGCTTTGAATTGCATATTTAAAAAAATTAATAGCTAATTGCTTTTCAGATAGCTACTTCTCCACATACTGGAGAACTAATGTGAATCAGTCAGAAACAATGTGTATTTCATAACATTTGGTATTCCAATAAGTTGAAGATAATTAAAATCCTTCTTGTTTATAAAGGGGCTCTTAAATCTGTTAGATGTGTGCCTTTTGCTTTCTGCATGCTTTTTATGTGTTGATTGATTCGCTTTGGTATCAGTTCCATCTATCTATTTTATAAATGGCACGAGCTTCCTTTCTTTGCAAAGAGTGTTAAGGTTGTTTGGAGCAATTAGCCCAATATTAATGAGGTAAAGTCTTCTTTTCTCCTTGAAATGCAAAGAACTACTGCAGTGCAGAGCAGCAGTATAGGTAGATTTTGTATTCATAGCTGGCCATATAAGGTCTTGAGCTTGGCAGCAGGGTGGTTATGCCTTTTGGGCATCCAGCAGGGTAATATGGAATAACTAATATATTTTAGCATTCCTACTAAAAACTGGTGAGAATGAGAAGGCTCTATACTTGTTCATAATCAAGGATGTGTGGAGAAGAGGATATGGTGCTGTTGTCCATTAACTTCCATGTAGTAAAAGTTCCAATGTCCTGCCTTGTTCTTATAATGCTGACTGATAAAGTCCAGGATACACTCCCTCTCAGGCTGTGTTGCAGTTGACAGACTCATGTGATTTTATGGACATATCACTGAATTACTTTTTCTTGAGTTTAACAAGTGCTTCTTCTGGAAGGAGCTGAAGCATCCACCTCCCTGCTACACAGTATAGGAATAAATGAACCAGTTTTTCAGTCCTTGTGTTTTGAGTTTCTTCAAGAGTTGCCACAGATCAACCTGAAATCTAGGAGAGTGCAGGTACAAAAAAAAAAAAAAGAGTGGGAGGGCATTCATTTGTCTGATTTTTTTTTTTTTTGGGTGGGCTTTCTTTTGTATTTACACCACTCTGTTACACCTGTGTCTACTTTCAGAGACATGCTCATCATGACATGAAAGTACTCAGAGCCTGAGTACTCTCCCTTCACCATCTCTTACAACTGAGGAAGTAGCTGAGCTACTGGGAAGGAGTCCACACCACCTCACTGCACAGAGGTCTGTTAGCTGGTGTCCACTGCAGTTCAACACAGCTCCTTGCAAGCCTGAATTCTAAGGGAACCTTTCCTTCCTTCAATAAATATGTCATAATAGACTAATACTGCACTGCCAGTCCTTTGTCTGCCTCATTTTTTAAATGAACAGAGCACTGCCAGAACAGCACAGGTGATGGTGGGGGCATCTCTGGAACTGGTCATTTTGGGGACCTCAGTGTGTATCTGAGTTCACTTCTGAATGGTTGTCATTGGCTGAGAAAGAGTGGATGGAGAGCAGCATTATGGCAAAGCCATTCCTGTGATGGCAGGCTGGCTGTAGCTGCACTTGATTACCCACAGTTGTGAAGATTCTAATAGTGAAAAACAGTACCCTTTTTCTCCTGGGCTCTTGCTGCACCAACAACCAGTTAATATGACAAGATCTACCTCGCCACTTAGGAGATAACTGGGCAATGCAAAAGTGCATTGGTTGTACTAGTAACAGATGTGTCAGACAGAAGCAAATGAGAAAGGAGCAATTTTAATGCCATTGCAATTACAGCATTGATGGCAGATTTTAGCAGGTAATTGACATTAAAAAAAAAGTCTGTTTATGGGAAAGATAGCCTTAAATGGTGCATATTTGTTTTCATTGCCAAATTCTACCAAGGCAGTAAAAAAAATTAAAAAGTTAGTGCCTCAAATGTATGAGAAAGCATACAGAAGCTCAGTTCAGGTCATAATGATCAGTTTCTTATCACCTGATACCCCTGTAGAATAAAGCAAACAAATAGTACAGAGACTTGAAAATCCCCAAACAACCATTTTGTGTCTATACTTCATTTAATACTAGTTGTAATCTGGGGGGTTTTATGTTTACAAAGATCTTTTTTACAGGAAAGTAAAGGAAAGAGATAAATTCTGCCAAAGGAGATTTTACTAAATCGACCCTGAGCATATTCTAATACAGTGAAAAGCAAAAGAGTGATAAATACAGACAGTCAATTATATGTACCTTTAATTTAGTCTATTTAATTTCACTGAGTGGCTGAGCTGCCTTAGTGATTCAGATGTAGCTATGAAAACCACCTTAAGGTTTGCCTTAACATATTTGATTTCAGCATGACACTGCCTGGATTATCACCTTACAATATTCTGAAACATATAAACTAGAACCTCAATGAGTTTTGGTTTTACAACCTCATACATGGCAGAAGGCTTAAAACACAAAATCAAACTCTGCATAATAATTGAATACTTATGTTTGCTTTGAACAATGTCTTAAATCATCTTGGTTTGTTTGTTGTTTTTTTTTTTTGTTAGGTTTTAGTCCACTTCTCATTGTTGTTTGCCTTTGTTTTTTGGGCCTGTGACAATGAGTCAAACCAAATGTGCTGAAAATATCTGCTCTGAAAGTAAACATAGGATTTCATTGCAAATTTGCTGCAGCTCCTGTTGCTTTCTCTGCTTGACAAATTTGCTGGAAATAGTGGTGAGATTTAATTGATGAAGTGATATAATTCCTTCAAACTGCACTCAGCCAGATTTTGCAGTCCTTCATCAAATAAGAGAGGCTGGTTTGTTGTGGTGTATTTCTTTAGTGAATTGTTATTGTTCCCCTCTGTGTTGCTGGTTTAACCCAAGTTGACTCCTCTCTTCTCCAGTTGTCTGTCATTCTCCAAACTTGCCCTTTGTCCCACTTACCTGGATGTTAATCCTCATCTCTCCCTGCCCTCAGTTCTGGAAAATTCTATGTTTCTTGATGCAGCATTGGTTTATTCACGTTGTATCCTCCCCTTGTGTTCTCCCATTGGTTGTTGTTCTGTAAGTCCCTCCCTGTGATTCTCCCCTGGTTTTACCCATTGGTTTTTTCTTTACTAATAGAATCTTTTCAGAAATTCCGCTGAGTCCCCTAAAACCTAAGTGAGTCAGATAATTGTTTGGCCCTGTTTTTCTTTGTAGCAAATAATTTCCTTCCCTTGATGTCACAGTGGTATTTTGCTGTAAACAAACCCTTAAGAAACAAATCTAACCTTTCAGATTATGGTTGCTAATATTGTATGACAGATAATTACATAGGTTCCCCATATGTGTGTCAGAAAGCATACCTGAGAACATCTCATGTACCTGGGAGGTATGAACTAAGCTAATAACAACAAACTGAAAATCAGGCCAAGCAAGGAAGTTGGAGTGTTAAAAATCATAAATTCCATTTTGACATTTCTTCAGAATATTCTTGTACATTCACCAGGCACTATATAGGGGAGGAATCCTCCATCTGAAAGTCTTGGCTGAACACATCTAGCTCAAGAGAGGAAGAAAATACCCACATCTCTCTTTCCATTTAGTACTTCAAA
Organism: Phylloscopus whistleri; assembly: GCA_017589585.1. Classification (NCBI taxonomy): domain Eukaryota; kingdom Metazoa; phylum Chordata; class Aves; order Passeriformes; family Phylloscopidae; genus Phylloscopus; species Phylloscopus whistleri. The sequence goes on along the minus strand of JADMLD010001058.1, from coordinate 235,528 downwards.
CAATTTCAAACTGTTAGATTAAGCCTTCTCAGAGAATGATATCTACAAATCTCCCTCTTCTGTGTCTCTCCCACCTTAATTCTGAGGCTATAGAAGTCGGCTAGAAGTTCCTTCCCTAAATATTATTCCGCTTTTTTGTGCTGGGCCTTTGGAGATTTTTCTTTCCCTACAATGCTTTGGAAAACAAATACCTGACCTCACAGTAATGAACTTGTTTCACCTACCTCATCACTCTACTTGTCCAAAACAAATTTCCTGAAAACTGTTGTCCTAGGGTGACGTTACGATCTTGTATCCCCAATTGTCTGTTGGGTTCATGCTGGATATTACACTCTGTACCTTTAATATTGGGTCTGGGAGTAAAAAGAGGGGGAGAAGCACACAGCTTGTTTTCAGAAACCTCTCTCCGTCGGGCTGGCCTTGAAAGAGTGGGAGTCAATAACACACAGACATGAGACAGAGAGGTTGTTTTTTTTGCTCTCTTTTCTGCTTTTCTTTTGGTTAGCTAGTCTAGCTTAGCTGAGGCTGAGAAGCTTCGGTTTTCTTTTTTTCCTCTTTTTTCTTTTTTTTTTTCTTTTTTTGCCTTTCTTTGGAACTGTTCAAACCTCCCTGGACTGAGGACTTGGAGGGGCTCCGGGGGAGCTTGCACCTGGGACCCACCAAGATCTACCCTGAGCAGCAACTTTTCCCAGCACCAGAGGGACTGAGAGCAGAGCAACCACCTACAGGAGGGACTTCTTTCCTAATTTGTCAGCTACCCAGAGTGGCACGAGGTTCTTGTCATCTGGTATTGTGCTGGGGAGTGCTTTGCCAGTTTAATAAACAGATTTCTTTCCACTTCTCTCTGAGGAGGTCTCTCCCGAACCAGCTGGGGGCAGGGAGGGAGGGCTCCCTAGGAGGTTTCCTCCGAAATTTGCCCTAAACCACCACACTGTAGTGGAAGCCACTGCTTTACATTACATTACGAGTAATATTCGAATTTTTCCTGGGCTCTACATTTCCAAGTTTTTTAAAATTAAGTGGAGAGGGAAAAAACCAATGTGCTGTGGCTTGTTTTGAAATTCATTTGTGGAGATTTTTTTTCAATAATACTCCTGTTTGCTGATGACTTGTTGATTTCATAGTTCTACTGGAAGAATTTATAGAAGCTGGAGACTCCCAGGCCTTGGTAGTCTTACATCTTTCCATTTCCAATAAAACTATGGATTTTCAGATGCGTATGCTCCATGAGGCAGAACACGTCCTGCTTCCCCAAACAGTAAGCATTGGGCCTTTAAATGGTTTGAATCACAGAGGAACACTTTTGTCAATGGTGAAGCACATAATTTTAAAAAATATTTTGCTGAAGTCACTACATCCTTGGGAAGTTATCTCTGTGAAATAAGTAACTTTCATTTTCTTTGCATTTTCCAGATTCTGAGTTATGGATTTGTCTGAACATGACATTTCTGTTTGGAATATACAAGGAAGGAAATTTTTTCACTGTTATATACTCAGAAAGCAACTATGTTTGCTCATGCTGTTGAACAACATTCAAGTTTTAAACAGAGACCCAGTATAGGAAATGTTGGTCTCAAAGACAATTCATGAAGGCATTAAGACATGAGAAAATAAATGAAAAGGCACAGCTAAAATGAAATTATAACTTAGCCTTGGCTTCTGTGATCTGCTTTAGTGCAATATAATGATCTGCCCAAAAGAACAATAAATGCATATTTTTCATTTATTTTTAGAAGAGCTACTCTTCAGCAGGCTATTGGCCTTATGTCAATACATTTCACAGTGTAACAAAGAACAATAACTTCTGCTGTCACAGAATTGCACATAGTGTAAAAGATGAACAGGCCAATGTACTTATGGTTTTAATCATGATGTGAGGTGGCGTTTACACCTCAAATAGGCAGAAACTGGAACAGCATCAGACTCCCAGGACTGAGAATATGCATTGTGATTTACTTAAAATGTAGAAAACTGTCTATAATAAGCTGTTTCTTTTCTTTTCAGATTATGTTTAATATTGCATGAAGTCATGTTTTGTGGTTCAGTCTTTGTTATAAGACTATAATGCATTCTGACATATGTGTTTTCTGCTTTTGTCAAGGGGCTGCTATGTGCATTGTCTTTGTCTTTATTAAAATTTCTTGCATTATGTGCTGTACTTGAGGAATAGCTCTTGACATTGTTCTTATTCAAAATACTCAAACGAAGTGAAAATGATGATTTAAAAGTGACTGCTTGAAAACAGCCATCATAGAAACAACAGTGTGGTTAAAGTTGGAAGGAATCTTTGGAGATCATTTAATTCAACTCCCTGCTTAAAGCACGATCAGTGCTAATGGCTTTAGTTTTAGTTTTTCTGGACAGTGTAGATACATCTAGACACATCTTCTGTGTCAGCTGTCCCTGCTTCTATCTCCAGTATGCTTCCTTGTTGTTTGATTCTAATCAGGAATTCATTCCTCCTGTCACTCTTGCTCAATTTCTTGAGCCTGGATAATGTCCTTGAAAGTCAACTAGTTCTTCTGAACCCTCTGTCTTCTATGACCAGCTCCCATGGGATTCTTCCAAGCCAGTCCCTGAACCAGTCCAAGATTGTTCTCTCGTAGTAGGGGGTTGTGATGCTGATGTTTACAGTGTTTCCTCCTCTCAGGTCCCTGAACTCCAGGCTCCCTTGGCTGCTTTAGTCTGCACTGCCCTTTTGTCCCCATTGTCCTGGTTTGTAAGAATCATATCCAACAGATCACCTCACCTCATTCATCCACTCCTCAGTCTTAGGAAGTCTTAGGAAGTCCATTAACTTCAGAAACTTCTATGACTTGCTTGTGTTCTGCAGTCTTGTTCCTGCAGTAGATCATCTGGGTGTTTCCAACCCCCCCCCATGAGGAACCAGGGCCTCCAAGTGTGAGTCTTCTTCCAGCTGGCTGAAGAAGCCTTATCCACTTCTCACTGATCAGAAAGTTTGTAGCAGACAAAACTGGTTTGCCCTCTAATTCTGACCCATAAACTCCCAGACAGCTGACCACCTGTCCTAGGCAGAGCTCTGTGTATCCCTGCTGCTCTTTCCCATTCAAGAGGGTCTGCTCTCTCAGTGCCAGCCTGTCCTTTGCAAAGGGTCTATGTCCATCCATTGCAGCACTCCAGCCATGTGAGGTTTTCCACTGTGTTTCTGTGATGCAAGCAAGACTGCAGCCCTGCTGTGCACACACATCTCCAATAGCTTCTGCTCTTCCATCAGCATGCAGGCACTGCAGAGAGGCCATGATGATTTCTCAGATAAACTGTTAGAGTTTCCCACACAATGCTTCCTAATTACTGGAAAAGTAGTGGAACAAATTAAAAAATGGATTTGTTTTTAATTTTGACTAGGACAAGACTCTTGGATTTTACTAATTGTCATTATTCCAAAGGATGCTCTGTAAGTTCTATAAGTTGCTTCATGTAAATTAGGTAATCTTTCTCTTGTTTGCATAGAAGATATTCAGGAATACCTAAGTGAGGTAACTGTGCCTACTTGATGGCCTTCAGAGGAAACTAAATATGATAAATACATATATTTGTTATATCTATGTTTTTTCCCTTAAAACACACGCACACATGTACAGAATCACAGAATGTTTGAGTTTGGAAGGAACCTCTGGAGATCATCTGCTCCAGTCCCCCACTTAAGCATGAGAGCTGAGAGCCACATAGAAGTGTTTATATATCTTCTAGCTCCTGACAAAGCTGCTTACATTGACAATAAACCTTAAACTGGAGAAGTAAAGTGGTTGGGTATAAAAACACTTGAACGTATTATGATTAAAATTCTTATTCTACAGAAAATCTGCTAGCAACATTAAGGAGAAAAATTATTAGGACATTAATAGAAATAAGAACAGTATCTTTGTATGAAATGATTTACCAAAATACCAGCGAGACTGCTGATATATTTAACTTGTGTCTCTGATTCTTCCTGAGTAATGTCCTTCCTTATTGCAGAAATGGAAAGTATACCATGACTCGCTGAAGGATAAAAAAGACATGAAAAAGCCTAGGCAGTAAAAAAATGAAACAAAGAGTGATTTTTCCAGTGGCTTCTGTAAAAGTTCCTTGAGATTTATCAAAATCCTTCATCTACCAATTCTTTTTATCCAGAAGATTGAAAGCTAAAGCAAGCAACACACAAATGCAAAATGTATTTGTTAACAAATGGTTATGAAAATCATGGTATTTAGTATGAATAATGCCTTAAAGAGAATTAAAAATATAAGAATAAGTTGTATGATACAAAAGACATAAGATATGCCTTTGAAATGAAAATGTGAATTAAGAGACAAAACCACCATAATTTCAGCATAAGTAGGAACAGAACAGACCTAGATTTCAAATTTCTCAGAGAGATCATTTTCAGGTCTTTCATTCCCTTATAATATTATGTGGTTTCTTTATCAAATGCAGTGCCTGACAGGGTCTAGGTTTTTGCCTGTGTAGAGAAACTTGAGATTATCTAAACACAACTAGATACCTTCTGCACTAGTTCTTTGGAGATAGTACAAAATTATCCAAATAGCTGCATTTAAGGCTCCCAGGAAGAGCTAAAGAAAAATTGGCTTATGTTGCATGACTGCAAATGAGAGGGAAAATCTAATTCAGTATCCATAAATGCAAATAAATGCACTCAAATAAAACTAACCTTATCTTCACTTCATAAGGTATTCTAATTACTTGTTACCTTTACAAAAAAACATGGGTCCAATACAAGCTATTCTCTGAGGACCAATTGCAGAGTTTGTTAAAAGGATGAAGAGAGCTCAGAGCTTCCCTGGGAAAGAAGAAGAGAAAAATCAAGTGAAGAATAATGTGGTGTGTATACACCCATGGGTCCTATAAGCCTAGGACAAAATCTTTAGTCATCCGGCTGTGGAGGGACAGAGCACAGGAGCATTTGGAATAGCACTTAGGTAAAGTAATGGAAGACAGCTATGATAAACATCAAGTGTCTGGATGTATCTGTAATTTTCCAAATGTTAGAGATGTTAATCTCCATTAACCCATATTCTTTTAGGCTTTTTCCTTAAAGTCGTGGTTGTCAGCAGCACAGGGCTACAAAACATTCCATGTCTTTCTATTCACAATATCTCCAGAACTTTTTTACATCACATACTGAAATGAGAAATTCAGCATTATCTACTCAATCAAGAGAAAGAAAGGTGCCATATCATCAAATTGTATTTTCCCCTCTATTGAGAAGAAAGGTCTACAGGGAGAGCTCTACTTGTCCTCTTCATTTTGTCAAAAATGAGGTGAGAGACTAGAATTACACCTGTGAATACCTCATCTTTTCTGCAGAAGAAAAAGTAAAGGCAGTAAATTTAGAAAGCACCACAAAACATAAATCAGTATACCAATTATATATAATGAAAAGCATACAAAGAGAATGTTTTTTATCACTGTAGTAGGTTCTTATGGTGCCAAAAAGGTGAGATTTCAAGGATTCTTATTTGGGAAGGCCATTTTCCTCTGCGGCTTCCAAGCTGTTAGTTTACAAATTCCTTTCCTAAAATGTCACATTTATTTCTGAAGTGGCTTTGATGTGAAACATTGTCTGATTGGCTTTTTTCTGTATTATGGTAGAGTACTTCATTTAAGGTAATTGCATCTTTTGATGTACTGTGATTTTGCATAATTTTATTAGTCACAGAGTAAAACCATGGAATTAAATAAAAAAAGAGAACCTTTGTAAGCATGTTTGACTGCTAATGATGTCCATGGAAGTTATTGGTGTTTTGAATATAATAGCATGCCTGCAATGTTCTGCAATACAGATTTGTATTAAAATTGTATGGATTGAGTGCCATACAGCAAATGAATACGAAATCCACTGCAGTGCAGATTTTGAAATTGCAATTAAAGGAATAATTTTTCTGACCTGATCACCTGGGGAAAAAAATAAAGGAAAAAGATAAAGCTGTGTGACTACACTGGAGTCCTTAATATATCATCCTTTGTTCTGCAAAGGAAATGGTGAAATGTCTCTTCAAATGCAGCAGTTACTGAGGGAACTGCTTAGATTTTTTAGAATTCTTTAAAGTGTAGGACTGGCTGTATTATATCCAGAAGGATATAATTTCTTTGTAAGTTAGAGCAAGAGTATAGTGAAAATAAATAAAAGAATTGTTGCTTGCTATGTCTGTGGTGTACACTATGATATTTTGATATTTCATTCCTACTTTGCAATAAACAGTGCTAGAAAATGAAAAACAAACCTATAATAAATAGCCTTTGCTATACATAAAGAACAGATAAAACCTCCAAACACTGCTACCAAAACCCTTTACACTCTGAAATTATTTTAAAAAATATCTCTTTGACAAAACACTCAATTTCTGTTTCACCATTACTCTTTTTACTCCAAAGTCATGCACTGCATATGGATACTACTTAGAGTAAAACTGTGTCCCAAGGCAGTTTTCATTCTTCTCTGCAAAGGAACGTCACACTAAGTTACCATATATATTACTTCTGTACATCTCCCAAGTATTTGGGGCACCTGCATGGGGAGATTCCACATGAGTACACCTTAAGCATTTTAAAGGCAGTGCCTAGTGAAAATAAAAGATGTGCTGAGAGTACATTTGGTACATATTTTTTGCGTATCTAACCCTTTAGAAATCCAATTTATATCTTATGTCCTGTGATGAGCTGCCTTCCATATATAACGGCTTGGTGCCCATTTGGCAATAATGCTCTGAAACAAACAGTTTTCCCCCTGCTGTCACCATGGTTTTGCAATGGGATACTAATATACCCAGGCAGACAGTGCACTCACTCTCAAGAATCTTAGAATCTAGTGTAAGCAGCACAATTTCACATTGTTAAAAAAGAGATTGCTTTCTGCACATGAAATCAGGTCATTTTCCATACCTGCAGTTAGAGTTGGTACTAACACTCTGCTAACAGAGATGCTGGAATCTATCAAGCTGGAAATAAGGCAAAATTGCCTGAAGTATTGTGGTTAGTGTTATATACGAATGAATAAAATTTAACTGTGAAAAAGTTTTAGGCAGATGCCATCTCTAGAGTGTAGAAAGTTTTTCGTTTTAAAAATGGAACAAATTGTTCAGATATAACATTAACATAAAGAGAAAAAGATTAAGACAAAAAATTTAAACAGATTAGTTATGTACAGTTTCATAAATATTTAGGTGCTCAAGTGCAATAGCAGTTCTTTTCTGTAATTTCACCAAATGTATGTAAAACGTATATAAATGCAGTTTATAGCCCTTGCCTGGCTTCCTACTGAAAATCTTCAACCTTTGAAGTATGTAAATTCTTACAGCTATTGTTTTGAGCCTCCTAGAGTAATGCTAGCCTGGGCCAATTCATTGTCAGTTTCATGGCATTTGATGGGTTTTCTTCCTTCAGCTGCCATTCATGGATTCATGAAGACAGGAGTGTTGTCAATGAATTAATAAGAGCTTGGGTTTGCAGCCAACAAAAAGAACCACAAATATGATTGTAACACTGGGTTTGACAAGCCTGCATTCTAATGCTGGGCCAGTTATTTTTCTGTATCAAACATCAGTTTTCAGTGAAATTTTCCCACTGCCGGTGAAATGAGAAAAGTGAACATATGTGAAGGGCTTTTTTCTTTTCCTGTCTTCCTTAGTGCAGGATGTTGCACCGTTTTTCCTTTTGCTTCTTCGTAAGTCATGCGTTCAATGTTCCATAAGAAATGCATTATTAGAGCAAGATCTTACTCTAATATTCAGCTCACATTTGGTAAACATAGATGCATAAACAGATGCCGTCTTCCTTATCTAGCAAATAACCTTGATAACTTTGTCCTTTCCTTCTTATTCTCATTTTTGGCTCATAAATTTTTGTGTAGTATAGGTTCCACACCATAATAAAGAAAAGCAGATTTTCTCCTGGTTCAGTGGAGCTGGTCAAAACCCAAGACCAAGTATTTTGTTCTATTTAAGAAAGAACTTTAACACAGTTTGGGGTCTATATGAAATAAAAGAATAGCTATAGTACTGATGTCTTCACCAGTCAAGCATCTAATCTAAAATAATACAATATTTCTCCTTAGTACTATATTAATTTTCTTCTTATTTGTAGATGCATATAGTAAAAGAGACTCAAATAGGTAATTGCTGGCGACATTTTGTCTTCCCATTCCTACAGGAAGAAGCTAGGGTAAACTGCTATGTATGTTGAGGATGACAGTATACTGTCTGAAAGCATGTTGTGAATAATTTCCTCATAACTTCCCCAAGCTCCATCTAATATCTAAAAGCAAAGCTTTGAGGCATGTTCATGTTAACATATTTTAGCTTGCCAGCTACAGGAACTGCTTTGGAAAATCCCTGTATTATCAAAATCCAGGTCAGAATGGTTATATAATCTCAAAAGGAATAGCATATTGACCTAAATCTAACAGCTTAGTAGCAACATAATATCCTGAATGTTAAGACACCTTGGATTTTAAGGAGAATTAGAGTATTACCAATCCTTTGTATTTTTTCCAATTTCAATCCTGTGTATTTTTCCAGTACAAACAGTTATTTTTTCCAATGAAATAGCAAGAGAACAGAAGGCCAGAACACAATCAGAAGGCTTCATTTGGAATAAGGAAACTCTTAAATGGAATAAGGAGTGACATCCTTGTTCGTACACCTGTATATCTGTTACTCTTTGAAAAACAGTGTTAGGTGTGAGAATTATACCAAATCTTCACATCACTAGCTCCAGACAGCTAGAAAATATAATACATTGTATTGTGGTGTTTTCTGCACAGCACAGGCAAAATCTGATCATTCTGTTGCAGTGATATGGGATAACATCAAGGAACAAGCTTCATTTTCTCTTTCATCACACAAAACACCCAACCCCAAAACATGTTATGTGAGTTTTTTTGCACTTGTGGCTGCTTGTGAGAAATGTGGACAAAGCATCTCATGTCATCAAGGATTTGTGATGAGTAATATCATTTCCTCTAGACAAAGACTATTTGGTTGTTATCTCTGATAAAGCTAGCTTTTCCTAAAGGTAGCTGCTTAGGATTTAACTCTGAACACCTTAATTTAAAGTTGAAGCAAGTACTTAAGCAGCTATTTGAAGATTATTCTTGCTACCTGTCATTCAAGTGCTTACTTGAATGTGTGTCTACACATTTGATGCTCTGCTATGAGCTGTGTTTCTGAGAGCTACTTCCCACTTAAATCGGTTGAAGAGAATGCTTACTGGGGAAGTTGTCCACTATTTCAGATAAGATGTATTCCAGCAAGGGATGCAGTGGACTTCCATTTCAATAGAGAGATGCCAAAAGAGAATGAAGATATCAGGATTACAGAAAAATCAAACTGTTTTTATTTTATGTTTTTAGTTTAAAGGACATGAGAGAGACACCTGGCACAAAGGGCTTCTACTGTTCTGTTTCATTTTGGCCTTGTTTGTTCCTGTGATCTTGCAGCAGCGAATAAACCTCTCATCCAAGAGGATGCATTTGGCATAAGTAGAGGTGACATGCTCTGCAAGGAGTTTAGGCACAGGTAATCCAGACTTGTATGTTTCACTACTAAATTGTTATAGCACTAAGCAGAGAATACATTCCTCAAGTTAATACACTGAAATAATATTACAATGGTGTCTTGATAAACATGAAAAAAAGTAAATCCACAGATGACACTGTATCATTAGGCTGTAGTTCTCAGGTTAGAGAAGTAACCCTGCGATAATGTTTCTAAGAAATCCTCACTCTGATATTTCCTGTGTTTCACACAGAATCTATCTTTGGCCTAACAAACTTCATATGAAAACGCTAATTTCTGAAGTGCGTAACAGTGGCAAGGACCAAACTCTGAAGTTGAAAATTATGTCTATCCAAATTTTGCAAACTTACCCAATATATTTGTACAGAAGAGTGGATCACACCCTTTGAAACTGAAAAAAAAAATAGGAAAGAAACAAAGAAAAAATAATAATAAAGCCATTTTAAATGAAAACAATATGTAAATTTAGATCAAGCTGGTGACTGTATGGAGAAAAAAATTCTTTTATATTCTCAGTAAGAAATAAAATTCAGCGTCAAGTATTATTCATTTTACATAATGGGCATATCTGCATATGAGGTGAGTGGGAAATATTCACAATAAGGCAGAATTGTACCAAATAACACTGTTTAATTGACACACATGATCATCACCTTTTTCATGGATTTTGCTTTGGTGTCTGTTTGAGTTTTGTCTTTTTTTGTCTTGTCTTTGTCTTTTCTTTCCCTTTCGTCTTTTCCTACCTTCAACAGTAATCATTTTTAAACCAGAGGAATTTGGAGATTAGGATATGTTAATTGTTCTACCAGGTGATTTTGATGTGTATATATATACATATATATAAAGAAGGGGTGTTATTTAACTTCTTTGTTACCAAATGTAAGTATTTATTAAATATGAAAAATAAGAGATCAGATAGTTTAATGGTCATAGGCCTAGAAATAAAAGTCATTTTAATAGTAGTGTCCCTGAATTATCCTCAAATGTAATAAATAGGGCAAGGTTTAGTTTTAATTTTAAGATGATTGATTTTATGCAAAATATAATTTTTTTACCACTTGATCTGTTTTATCTGGGGTCCTTAGGTAACAGATTTAAAATTGTTCTTTGGCCATTTACACGGAAAACTAATACAGTTGGATAAAAAGTAAACATCAGAAAGAAAAAAAAAAAGTCTGATTTGGGCCAACTATTCAAAATATAATGAAAATAATATAAATGGATTTAATATTACCTTATGGAAGTGGAAAAGAGAGAGATTTTTTTTCCTTAAAACCAAGTAGAATACAATCCACTGTAGATCAGAGACCTGGTACATCTACACTGACAGCAAAATTCTGTCAGCATTCAGAGCAGTAGAGTAAAATGAGGAATTTGTCTTCATCCTCTTCAGTTTGTTTTCTCAAGTAGACATTTAAAGGTTCATTGTACATATGCATGTCAATGTTTACATGCTGAAAATGTGTGAGGATTAGTCCTCTGATTCTCTCTCTAAGTTACAGTTTTCTTGGTGCAATTTGCAGTAAAAAATGTGTCTTTATGATTACTCATTGTTTTGTATATATTTCTGATTTTAGACAATTAGTTTTGCATTTAAGAAACATTTCTTATCATTTTTAACCATATTTTTTAGTAATTTTAGTTTTTCAAATATAAGATATGCTTACCAATGGTTCTCTGTGTACAAAAGCATTGTCTGTGTATGCCAGATAGGGACAATTGTTCTCAACTACTGCAATTTGTTGAAGAAGATTCCAGCCCTAAACCCTGAAGCAGAGTCAGTTTTATTTCAGCTTGATGTGGGTGCCTCCTGAGGGGGACCCTAAACAAGGAGATCTGTGGGCCTCTATGCCCCTGCAGTCTCTGCACCTGATTCTCACACTCTACACATGCCCTGCGCACACCTCTTGGTCCAGTGGGCCAGATTAATGGTCAGGGGTCTTCTAACACCTCACTAGACTCTTCCTCCATGTTCACATGGGCAGGCCATTAATTGTTCTTATCTTTCAGCTTGGGACAGGCTTTGGATCTTTCCAGGGTCTCAAGCCTTATCTGAAAGGTAAAGCTTTGTTTTCTCCCCTGCTCAGCCATTCATGGTAGCAGAGTTCATTTGAAGTTCACCTGTGCCAAGCTTTGAGTCGAGGCTAAGTTTTCAATTCAACTTAAACCTACAAAATTAAGTTCTAATATTCTGTAAGTTAAAGTTGCTTTAATCCCAAACAATCTCATTTTATGCGTTACACTGTAAAGGGCATTTTGTTTAATTAGAATTTGTGTTATTGTTAGATGTTTTATTATGTGGTTGTATAGAGGCAGTGTGTTGTAAATGAAGATCTGAGACTCAGGAGCTGTGACAAAGAAGTTTTTTGTTTTGTCTTACTTCCATTCCTAGTTAGAAATGTGTATGAGGAGCTGGTTAAATTAAAATAGAGCAAACTGTTAATATGAAAAGTCACACGTGTTTTTGTTTTTTCTTTCTTTTAAGGCTTAGTATTCTCTTTACTGACCTGGATGACTGTGTGTTTTCACAAAAACTATTGGTGACCTGTCAAAAGCATGGCTGAAGTGCCAAGGGGCAGCAAGAGGTAGCTTTCAATGCATGCAAAGCCAATCATGATAGCCCAGCATGCATTTTTTGTTATTTGAAGTGGATGGAGGTTCTTGGGTGATGGAACCTGGCCTCTGGGAGTGCTTGCAGCATGGCATATGCTGTGTTGGTGTTGGAGGTGGACACTGCATGCCCAAACATGGTACAAACACAGGTTTTAGTGACTGACAGCAAAATAATGGCAATTGCTTTGCAAGTAGGACCATTAACTTGCGACCAAATCTGGAATTTTTCTTGAATCAGTGTTCTTGTATAGAGAAGGATGGACAAACTGCAGTTCTGAGCTTTTGTTAATAATTCTTATCTCATACTCCATACTCATGGGTTTACTGTATAAGTGAGCCTCTCTGAAGATTGGCTTATGCTAATAACATTGGAAGGTTTGGATTAAGTTTGGAATATGAAAAGACATAAAGCATTAGCAGTTTTGTGATTGAAGTTCTTTATTTCATGTTTGGGTTTTTTTGAATAAATTTTTATGATTTTATAATTTAAAAGATCAAGTCTGGTAATAACTCTGGAAAAAAAATACATTTGAGGCAGTAATGAATTTATTTTTTTATCTCAGTAGAATTATCAACATATCTTTGTATAAATGCATAATCCCCATTTCACTTTGCTTTAGTTTATGTTGTTCCATATTTCTTAATACTAGATCAAAATACTATAGATCAGAAGGCAATTTTTTTTTTCTTTTCCAGGCTAAAGCCATGCTCCTAAGGAAATGCAATTATGAATGGAAAATTTTGTAGAGACACATCTTACATTGGAAAATAATTCATGCGTTTGTCTGGGTGATGTGTGTATGAGTGATTTAGAAACTTTTCCTGTTACTCTCCTGTTACTTTTTTTTCTCTCCAGCTTTCCCTGGCAGATACCTGTCTTTCAAAACCAAGACACTGCTAGAGGTGGGGATTTATGGCTTAGCTTGTTCAGGTGATGTCACCTAAAATAGCAATGGCTTTGGGTGCCTTTCTCCATTAGACAAGCACTGCTGAAATTGTAGGTTATAGTTTCTATTATGTAAATGAGATGATGTCTTAGAAAGTTTATTACTCCAGAGAGCTTTGGGTCTATTTAACAGACATCTGAGGGGCATAAAGCAAAGGCTCCACAGATTATTTTTAGGATCTTTATGAAAGAGGAGATTTTACCTGGAGTCTTACCTTCACTCTCTATTTTGCACTGTGTTGTAATTGATGTGGAGCCAAGAAAACTACAGCGGTCAGGAGCTCTTGTTACAAAATTTGAACCTCATGTGACAGCTGTGACAGCAGCAGTATAGCTTGACCTCTTTTTTTCAATTTTTTAAGGAAAAAGAAACCAAAAAACCCCAATGAATTTAACTCTCAAAGATACTCACAAGTTTTTCAGGCACTGGCACTTTGATACGTCTACAAAATTATCTACCAAGGCTGGGAACAGAAAGAGGGATGTTTCACAGGAAGGCTTTCACCAGAATGCTGCTGAAACCCATAACATTCATTATCTGGTCTCTACTGGTTTTAATTTTTCTTTCATTCTGTGTAAGCCTTCTGCCTGTTAGGAGCTTCATTTGGTAGATTCCTAAATGTAGTCAAGACTAGCTGTGGGCCTGCTATGGGACTTTCTGGGGCTACACCTTGGAAGAATGTCCCCTAGACTTTAACCTCTCCTATGGACCCCCTGTTTAACTGACAGGTTGTCAATCAACCACAGTGCCACAACCCCTCTTGGCCCATTGGCCATTACATCCCTGGTTGACCTTATATGGAAAGGTTTCTAGCAGTTTCCCTGTTCTTTGTAACCCCATTGGCCTGTACCCCTCTCTGTTTACCCCTGTGTCTCCCTACTGGTCAGCGTACTCCTTTTTCCCACCCATACCTCTCAGTGATTGGTTGCTACTGTTGCCTCCACCCCACAACATACTGTTGTGCCCCTATATAAGCCTGGACCCTCTGTCATTGTCTTTGCCTCTGGATCCCTTCAGTGTGTGGCTGCAGTAAACCCCACTGGAATTCTGCACAAAGACTCTTCCTGTCCTCCGTTGTCAGCAAGTAACTTGTGGTGCGCACGCGTGTGTGAGTGATGGCTGTGCATCAGCCCGAGCACCTTCCTCGCAGAGGTGCTTTCAGAAGGTTGCACCAAGTCACCACTGGCCCGCATTGCAACAACTGCCTTTCTAGTTCTGTCGTTTTCTTCTCAGCTTTAGATACATATATTAGAAAGGATATAAGGTTTTACTTCAATAGCGTGCGTTTGTCTATACTTCACTGGTAGTTTTGGAGATGTGGGTTGGATTTTGTGAAAAAGAGGGTTGTTTTCTTTCTCAGTTTGCTTTAGGAGTTGTAGTGTTAGAAATCAATCCATTAGACTGTTCTTTTTAAATTATAGGTAGTGTCTTCAGTTGAAATTAGTTAGTAGTCAGTAGATGATTATTAAATTCAGGATATTTGTGTGCTAAGCACATCTAGGTTCATGAGCTTTCCTGTTGTATCCATTACAGAATGCATTTCTACTAATCCCCAAAATGACCTGCAAAGCAGAAAACAAACTCAGCTTTCCAGACTTCCCAAAATTGCTTTTGCATATAGGGAAAAAGGGATTATTTGCAACACTGAGAAAAATCCCAGCAATAATTATTATATTTTTCTGAGCTCCAAACAAGATAATTGTTGCTATCTGTCTAGTCTAGGAGGGAAAAAAAAAAAAAAAGTTTAAATCTCAATTATAAATTTTGAAACTGTCTCATTTTAGAAAAAAGCAGTAATGTCTTTCACAGTGAGATTCCCCATTTAGGTGGAATAGGACACAAACTGTCTGGGAGGGTGTGGAGATAGAAATTGTGACAAAAACCAGTCTTTTTAAGCTCCTTCTATAGAAAGAATTGGTTTCTCCCTCACATCTCCTTCCATTAAAATTCTACTCATTTTTCTGCTTAACAAAATGAATCTAGCAGGAGGCAGAGCCCTCTTTTCAGGGCCAGCTTTCCATGCACTCTAGGATTTCACCTTCATTCTTCCATGAGCATTAGTCAGCAAATTACTTCTAGCTTAAAGATCCTTTCTGCTGTGGAAGTATTTTCAGTACTTTCAGGTCTGTTCCAACACTTTATAAATGACAAAAGAGATTTACCATACTTGGATTTCATTAAATTGACAGTCTCTAGCTTGACATTTTTTCTTCATTGTGCAGTTCATGTGTGACACTATGATCATAAAATGCCTGATGTCTTATTGCAAGTAGTTTTCTAAAACTTCCTGCTCCTCTTTTCCTACATGTCATTGTCAGGAAGTCCTGAAGTTATATTTTATAATGTTGGCCTTAAGTTATTAACTGAAATTAAAATGAACTATTAGCAAAATTTAAGACAGATTTTTTGCTTTAACATGAAAAAGCAAAAGATAACGTGTTGTGCATCTTTCCAAAGTACTTTTTACAAGGATGCTCCCTCTGTATTTCCAGCTTTATTTTTAAAGATGAAGTGAGTCTGTTACTGACTTCAAATTTTTTCATGCAATTAATTGACTTAATTTGATAATTTAACTTCATCAGAGTTTTCAAGTGCCAATATGTCTTAGACTGAAGAGCTAAGCAATGTGCAGAAAGGTGTTCACTAACAATTATTGGTTTTGGGGGGGCTAGGGCAACAGTGTTTAATGCAAATTTAATGCTAGTTTGGTTCATAAATGAGTTACTATATTTTCAATATCCTAAAAGTACTGGAAAAAAATAAACTGCACATCCTGGAAGATACATCTATGTAAGAAATATCAAATGCTTTTTCAAAACAGAAGCTAATATATTTGGTTCTTTTAACTAGTTAGTTTTCAATCATTGCTCTCAGGTCTAACTGTCAAAGCTGAAAAAGCACTCTTGGTAATACCAAAGCCATTGCATTGACAAGGTGAGGTTCTTAGTCACACAAACACCAGGGAAAATTAAATTTCAATTATAATCAATCTAGTCACTGAAAATTCATTTTTCAGATGTTTTTAAGCTCACTGCTGGAACATCAGCATGACAAACTAAAAAGTGCTCATAATCTTGCAATGATGCATGCTGTCTCTCCTGATCTGGTCATATACTAAGCAGAGATTGGGATGCTTCAAGGGTATTAGCAGATTAATGTTTAAAACTGATGTATTGCAGCAAATCTGTAATAAGTATTGTACTGGAATACTGTAGGGAATTGTAGTTGCAGTTGAGGTGATAATTCATCTACTATAAACACATCAACTTAATAGTGTTAATTTATTTTTGTGTTTTTGTGGGTTAGGAAGACATAGTCTCTAAAGAGAAAGGGTTTTCTCTTAGTAGTAGTTAATGCTCAGGGATTTCACAGCCTCATAATTTTGGAAATAGAAGTACTTGGCTCTTAAAACAGGCCTCTTTTTTGTATTTGCTTCTTGTATCAGTCTCCTGTCATGCTGAAGTTCTACCTCATGTAAGATTACTCAATTTATACATCTTCTTGATGTATCAGGTATTGATGGATAACTTTCTAATAGCTTGCATCTCTGTACAAATGAGGTGCCAAATCTTTGCACTGGAGTTTCTGTGATTCTCAGGCTGCAGCCTGCCAGAAATGTGAAGTCTGCCTGTGGTAAGGGTTGTGTGTCTGTGTGGTATTCTAGAGCAATTGTGTGAGCCTGGTGGTACAGGTGTGTGGGCAGAATTAGGGATAGGCTAATGCACTTTTCAGGGTACATGTCTTTTACAAATGTCTATAGTGGTGGTGTCTGTAGGACTTGCTTTCCTGGGGATACAGCTTTAGTGCACTTCTGCACTTCTGCTGCACTAAAACATGCAAACACATTTCCAGTTAAATTGCTCTATAAAATCTTTTGGTGAAGCCTGATATAAATAGTGAAGTGAGGCAGGACTAAGACAGACACCAGTAGACAGACACTCTTGCCTACTCTGTGAGATGCAGCTGGACAGCTTCTAGGGGAAGCTGTCTTACAAAGTGGTGCATCAGTTCTTCAAAAGCACCAGGCACATGCCTCCATCTGCCATGCACACAGAAACATTATGTAAAGAAGGAAAGGGTATAGTTGGGAAAAGACCTTTGCTTCCCTACTCTTGAAGGCATGTCTTTCTTTGATCCAAGCGATGGATAAATTATTCAAGAATAATTAAACTTCTAATGTTATTATTTATGTAATGAAACCAATGCTATTGTATTTTTTTAACCATCATCACTGAGGATTGCAGAAAGGAACATGATGTGAGCAAAATCCATCCTCTGTACTTGGATTTTGAATGAGAGATAAGACTCTTCAATTAGTTCAGAGAGATTATGAGAAGTTTATCCAATCCTTTGTATTTGAGACCTAACATAGTTCTGAAAAATTACACAGATAAAGTTTTATTAACACCTGCTAGGGTTAATTAAGATATACATTAGCATTAACCCCTCTTTTCCTTAAGGGCACAGTAAACACAAATTACATTGTCAGTCTTTGAAGCTTACTCCTTTCTCTATAGACTATAGCTTGATATAACGGTGTTGAGACTAGGATTACATCATGTGCTGATCAAAACCATGTGATATTTTGCCTAAATGCAATGAATAGAGGATTTTGTATGTATTTTGTAAATTATTTTTATTTCTTCTTTATCTATTCTCACATGAAATAATTTTGTATCAGCAAAATTTTTCTTTTGACAAAACAGCTGTGAAGCTATAGTATACAACTGCACGTCGGAGAGAGTGAACAACTGAGTGCTTTGTGTGACTGGCTCATTCACTTTATAGTGTATGCTCAGAACTTAAACACCAGACTTCTTTTATTTTTTTTTCCTTTTCTTGTAGGAACAGTGTGAGGTTATCTATCAGCAGATAGAGGAAAGCAAAATCAAATAACTGTTTTGGAGTTAAGACCTGAAAAAAATATGAGGAATAGCAAAATTGTTTCTGTGAAAATTAATCATATAGTATGTGTGTTCTTCAGCTTGTCAGAGCGTGTCAACATAAGCAGAAAACACAGCTAAAATACTTATCTGAACTAATTAACTACATAAAGCCAGATGCAAGCAAAATACTTTATTCTTCTGTAGCCAAGTGCAGGCAAAGTTTTCATGTAATTGTAAATGACATACAAGGCTAGGGTTCAGTGGGCTCCTTGGTGTTGTCTATCATGTTGTCCTTCCTGAGGAGTCCAAGGGCAGCGTTATGTTGTGCCTGTTTCAGAAAGAAAGATACCTAAGCACACTGTGCTCTGCACCAGCCACTTGTAACAAAGTTATTGAACAGAGGACAAGAAGTCCATCCACATACAAGCCAAAGAAATGAAGCAAATTCCTGATTGTGTCTGCATCTGTTTCTGGAACATATGCCATGCAGCATATAAAATTGGCTGACAAAACAAATTTTGCAACCAGAAATTGTGTCAGTTGGATGCAGTTATATGGAACTTACTGCTTACATGCTTCTGACTCTATTGTCGTTATTTGGTTCTCAAGTATAAACAGTGAAAAAACTGAGGCAATTTTCAGTGTTAAAGATTTACAGAAAATGGTCTGCCATAATGGCAACATCTTGCAGGCAAGTCTTGTCAAGTCAGGCTATTCTAGTACAATACTTTTTATCTAGTATTCCTTAAACACCTCTGTTTCATCAGAATAATGGAAAATAAGATTTATTTGTCTTTGTTCTGATACATTCTGAAAATCTCTTTCACCTCCAATGTGACTTATACCATTAAAATAGGTAAGTCTTGATTAAATCTCATGGTTAATGTTTTTCCTGATTTAAAGTTTCTAATACACACTCTTTGAAGTTGAATAATGAAAATACCTGGTTAATTCTATTGTGTAATCTGACTTAAATGCGATATTTTATTCCTAGCAGAGGTTTTAGACCAAAAATCAGCTTAGAAATGGTGATTAAACTAAATCAAAAAGGTATCCGTTTTTTCTGCCTTATGTTATATTTTCTTCTTAGGGCTTGCTAATATAAAAAGGGGAGGAAAAATTATTTTTAGTGTGTCATAAGGTTTTAGTGTGTCATAAAGTTTTAGAGCACCATAAGGTGTGTTGTTTTACGCAGCCATACGTCATTACCGGGAAGCATCAGGATTCTTTTCTTTGCTATATCTTTTAACACAGAAGGCACAAATGAGAGCTTCTCTGGACTAAAGCAACAAAAATCTTCTTGCTTTCAACATAGATTACTGATTGGACATTTTAGCTCTAAAACTGGCAGAGCAGATGAAAGGGTGATTTGCTTGATTGACAATTTCAAGACAATTTAAAATCTCTGTAGTTTTAGACGACAGAAACAATGTAAACTGCATTGTTGCCTGAGTTTAGTGGGCTCATGAGGGAGATGACAGTTCACACCATGGCTTTGTCAGTGTTTTGATTTTTCCTTTTTTCCTAGGTATGTAGATGGTAAGACAAACCAGATTGACAACCCTTTCTGAAGTTTAATGGCTTAAACCATCCACAGACGGCTTTTGTAACTATCAGGGCTATATATAGGCAAATTATGTCAACTACACAGTAAATGCTAGAAGAAGGAGACTGGTGGAGTCCCCCCAGATATCTTATTCTCAAAGTCCATTTCTAAAAAGTATGTTCCAAAGGGGAATGTGTGCACAGCGAGACATAGAGGTGTTGAATAGACAGTGACAGGAGGAAGAAAAGGCAGAGGACACCTCTAAAGTGTGATGGAGAAATTTGCTGAGAAGACCCTTTTACCTAATGTTTAGGATAATTGATCTATTGGTAGAGTAAGCATCCTGCAACTGAATTTACGGCAGAGGAATAGGGGTGATAAATCATATTCAGTTGGGTTTGAAAGAAAATTCATTAGACAAAACAACACAAAATCAATAAAAACAATTCAGTCTGGAAACAAACAACATAGCAATGAGGGTCAGAAAACACACAGCAGAAATACATCTACTTGTTAAATTAAACTGTGCACATAATGGAGTTTCAGATGGAAGTCTGGCCTTCTCGGCCTTTCTGTGAGAAATGTGGAAACTACTACAGATCATGTCCTTTCCAGCCAGCTATTACAGCCTGAAGGTTCTAGTCTTTCATAAGACACTTGTAATTCTGACAGAAATTGGGCTCTCGAGGTGGAATAGACTTATAAATTTTAGGTCTTTACAGGGAAGAAGCATTGTTAGCAAAGCCGTTCTGTCGTGGCACTGATAACAACACCATAACATTGGTCAATCAGTAGAATATACTAACATCATAGAAACCCATTCTTGTGCAATTAATATCCTGAGCTGCATCAAAAGTAATATGACCAGCAGGGTGAGAGAGTAATCTCTGGCTCTGTAGTACTGCATCCAACTTTTAGGTCCCCAGCACAAGAAGGATGTGTATCTATTGGAACAAGTCCAGAGGAGAGCCATGAAGATGATCCAAGGGTTGGAGCACCTCTCCTGTAAAGACAGGTTGAGAGAATTGGGATTGTTCAGGCTCTAGGGAGACCTCACTGAAGCCTTCTAGTACCAAAAAGGGGCTTTAAAAAAGAGAGAAAAGGAGGAATTATAAAATGCAGAGTGAAGGTTTTAAACTAAAAGAGGAGAGATTTAGATTAGATCTTAGGTGGAAATCCTTTACTGTGAGGTGGTGAGACATGGGAAGAAGATTCCCAGAGGAGTGAATGAACTGCTTCTGGGAGTTGTTCAAGGCCAAGCTGGATGGGGTTTTGAGCAATATGATCTAATGAGTCACATCCCTGCCCATCATGGGAGGATTGGAATGAGATGATTTTTAAGGTCCCTTTCAACACAAATCATTCTATCACTCTATGAATTTCATTATGAAATATATGAATAAATTTTCTTGATAGTGTTCAAGTCATTCAGTGTTAGATGATAACTACACGCACCCTAAATTTGTATGGAATTTCCGAAGTTGTTCCTCTGGGAAACAGCCCCCTCAAAACAGGAAATCCCATGAAAACATGGATATTTCTTGTCCCTTCATTGTGAAAATTCCATGTGTTGCAGCTGTTTTTTTCATGGGCATAGGGCCTTTTGGAAAAGGAGATAGATGTTACTGTGGCTCAAAGGAGGGCCTAGTGTTTCCTTGCTAAAATATAAGTGTCGCAACTACTCTGACATAGCCCCAGCACAGCAGTCTGGTATTCAAAGACCAATTTTCTTAGGTGGGAATTCAGCCTTGAAATAAGTAATCTGAGCTCTGTGACACTGTAATGCACTTTGCACTTGTTATCTTACACTTAAAATATTGTGGAATTTCCTAAAAAATAAAATATTTACTTCAAAATGTGGCAAATGTACACAAAACCTGATGTTATTAAAATAAGAACAGATTAATTCCACTTGAGATCAACTTTTACTGCTCATTAGCACTTAAAGATAGATAAAACCACTTTCCTCCTTGGGTTGTTCTATGATCTTTTAAATACAATAATAGACCTGATATCTTCAAGCAAGAGAAGTTACTTTTCACTATGTTGGCTAGATTTAAAATATTGGCTATGTTATAAAGAAACATTAATTAAAAGAAGTGGTGTCTGATGGAGGCTGACTTGAGCAGTACCAAGACAGCTGAACACACAGAAAGAGGGCAGGTTGCTGTTTAAAGATGCTATAAAGTCTTCTCATTTTTCTTTGAGAAGACCTTTTAAAAAAATATATTTGGACTGGACAACAGAACTAAATTTTATTGCTGATCAGCCCAAAGATTGAGGAAGTGGTAAATATTGTATAGTGGTTTTTAAGGTGAAAGTTTTCTCTCTTGACCTGTGGGACTAACCTGTCGTTCTCTTAACCTTTCTCCAAGGCAGTGGTTGAACAATGTCACAGGCAGCATAATAAGGATCCATCATTAAATCACTTAGAAAGGGATAATATTTCAGCTAAAAAAAAGAAGAGGTGAAGAAGTTAGTAAACACCCAAGGGGTTAATGGTTCTTTTTCTGCCTGCTTTTTAATTTTTTTCCTTTTTTTTTTGCTAATTAGGTCTTTAACAGGGAACTGCATTTGAGACATGACAGTATTTGTCTACAGCAGGCAAAAGGGTTATTTTCTGAGGTTTGTGGATCCAACCAGAATCTTGTGACTCCTTCTGACTTGAAGCTTGTTAGCTTGGTGCTCAGGTAACCCCAGGGCAAATATTGTCCCTAAATTAATAAACACTCATCAAACAGTGTGCTGACTCCTCACGCATAATACAGCCTGCTATTTGGAACACCCCTACAGAATGGAGAAGGTAGCTAAACATTGTTATGTTACAAAAATGAAGATAATTGCAAGTGCTACTTAACATATGAAAAAAAAACTTTCCCTAGGAAAGCTTGCCTCCAAGGGCAAGCTCAGTGAAATATAACTTCCTGTTAAAAGGACTAGGTCAGGTATAACAGAAGGTTATCATCCTTTAGTTCAATAAGTTTAGGTCTTCAAATACAGAGCTGCAGCATTTCATGTACATTCAGCAGAAAGTACACTAGGAAAAGATCAAAGCAATCAGTCGTTTGGTTTTTTTAAAGTACAAATTGAAATATTCTTAGGGAAGAAGTCTTAGGTTTAAATGCATGTCAAAACTGAGTTGATTTATTTTGAAATAAAACCACCTTAACTGCAAAAACTGCATTCCTTATTTTAGGAACGTGTGTGTATTCACTGAAGGCAAAACTGTTTATGCATGCAAAAGTGAGTAAAAAAAGGATAGTTCTTATTCTCTGACAAAAGACTGACTGAATGATTTGGTGAGGGAGAACAAGAACTCACAATTTGATATTCACTGACAGCATGTTTTCTTCCCAAGAGAAACTGTTCAGCCTGGGATGTTTGTCAAAATGTTTTCTTTCCACCAAATGCCACTCTAAGTTTCTCACAATATTGTCAAACCCAGAGAAAACTGCAGAAAAATCTTAATTTACACAATTTACCTGCAGACACTGCAGTTCGAAATCAGTAATATGAGGGAAAGGCAAAACCCTAATGTAATTATTTCTTTTTCTTAATCAGCATGCCCTGCCTGCAAAATATTTGCTATGGCATAGGCATTGGCAGGCATTGGCAGAGCATTAAGAAAATGCTGAGAAAATAAAAGGGTATACCTCCTTTATTGACAGCCTTCTTCCTTGTGAGCTGGTAATCAGCTCAGTGCACTTGGTGTAAGACCCTACCATCTCTCTTGAGTATTCCATGAAGTTTCTAGGAGCTCTGTTGTATTGACATAGTGTGATTCATGCTACTTTGCAGTGCAAAGTTACTTTTGGTGATGTGTGAAATGGATTTTCCCCTGTTACTCCTGACCAGGGGACCCTATCAGTAAGAGCCTGTCTGCTTCAGGGTTGTCCCTGTTGGAAGCTTTAGCATTGAAATCAGAATGGGCACAAGGTCTAACCTTTCAATCTGTCTCAGCAGGGAAATTGTAGTTGTGCAGTATAGAGAAGCTACAAAAGGTGTGTGGTGCCTGCTCACGGCAACCACAGAGGAATTCCACTTTGGTCTGTCTCACATATTGCCAAGCAGTCCCTCTTTGTGTGTGTAGAAATCTTATGGTGAATGCTTTGGAATAAATACTACTGATATTAGTTGTCACAGTGTAAAAATAATACTTGACAATTTACTTGAAATATACTGTTGTTTTGCCATACGTTCTTCTCCTTCCCAAAAATCACTTGATCTAATTTTTACCCCAAGATTATTTTATATAAAAATTTCATTAATCTGCAGAGAAATGTAGCAGACTTCACCTTCTGGTTTCAGTAGTGCTGCCATGATCATGATGATTATTTCTCCTTTGACATTAAATGACAACATTAGAATCAAAAAAAAAAAATAATAAATTAAGTGGGGGTCTGTTTTTATTTTTAGCATATATAGTGCACTTTATTCTGAAGTCTTCTGAAAGCCATGTTTCATGTGACCTTCCAGTGTGATAAACAGCTCCACTAACTGCTGAAAGTCCTGTCCTGAAAGTCATTCAACACAAGAACAGAGCATTCATCTTTATTCCGTCTCATTTCCATAATCTTTTTTAACACCTAATGCATAATAAAAAAAAAAAAAAATCAAACAATTTATCTAACATTCCCCCCCTCCTTTCTCTCCTGCTCTCATCTTGCTATTTTGCAGGAATGATTTATCCTCTAGATGAATGCCTTACCATTTAATTACTTTACAGAAAGCTTAACTGAGATGTGAATAATCCAATAAAAGGAGAGATCCATTCTACAGCTTCTTCTTCTGTTGTCAGCATCTGATTTGCTAACACTTGTCAGGCGCTTGCGGATGACTAGAGAAATAACTAGATGTTATTGATGCCAGAAGAAATTCAAGGAAACAATATTCCTAAGGTATAACATCTCTGTTTCTATAAATATCAATTCACTACAGCTCTTAAAGTGAAAGCTTAGTTGTTTTCTTATTAAATATATTAAAAGGTACCAAAGGAGACATTTCATGTTTACTTTGATATGAAATACTTCTGGGAAATAAGTACAGAGAAATACTGGGCAAGTCTGTCTTCTAGGATAGCTTGCTTTTAAATATCACAGTATTTTATTTATAATCATACTTATTTTTAAAATTTATCTAAAGATGTTAAACACAAGTTCACAAAGCAGTTTAATGGTACATTCAAGAAGGTATCACCTATTGTAATTAATAAAATTTAGAAGTCACAGAGAGAGAAAAAGAGTTATGTTTGAATATGAAATAAAACTTGATTATAAAGTTATAGTTTATGCTAAAAAGCAGAAAATTTCCACTTAGAATCACAGAATATCCTGAAATGGAAGCGACTGGTGAGGATCACTGAGTCCAACTCCTGATTCTATGCAAGGCAACCTACAAGCTAGACTTCACACCTAAGTCCACTGTACAAAAGCTTCTTGAACACAGGGAGTCTTGGAGCCATGACCACATCATGGGGGTAGGCCTTTTTTCAGCCCTTTATCCCCAAATTTGTATGATATGCTAAAGACTGTAACTGATACATTAAATAATTAATTTTCAGTAAGTTTAATAAAGTTTAATCTTCAGAAAAGCAGCCTAGTGGCTCGGTTGGAATTAACATTTAGTTTTATTTTTGCTTTAGTACCTGCATGCATATACTTGAAAATTCTTATCACTTGAATATTTATTGGTATTTCAAGTAAACCCTGAAAAATCAGATATAAAAACATAACCACTTTTTGTTGGACTTATCTCTTTGTGATATGGACCCCTCTGCATTTTCATTCTGCGTTGCTGAAATGCTGTTGCATACAAAGGAGGGAAATCGTTCTCAGAGTCCTAAATTTGGTTTTAGTAATACTTCATTTAAAGTTTTCTGGTTTAACCTACCTCTTTCGCATTTATGCAAAATTGATTTCTCCTTCAAATGCTGAGGTGGGAGTTCCATCCAGCTAATTAACCTGCACTTCTCTGGGACAGTGCTATCTGAATATGATGTCAAAGAAACATTCTAGTTTCCTCTACAAACGCCATAAACAACTAACATTACAGTAATAAATGTATATAAATCTATCTTTTTGTAACAGCACGAAAGACTGATGCATGCGGTCGGATCCCAAATTCTCTTAAAACAAATATGTTCTTGGCCCTGGAAGTTCTGGTCGTTACAGTTTCTTTCAGTTTTCTTCTCAAAGTTGTACTGGTTTAGTATCTTTAAACTGTTTTCTGAGCAGGCCTGCTACTGTGGTAGGCCTGCTCAAGTAGTGCTTCTTCAGAAGGGAGCCTGGCATTTAATTAATTAACACTGACAGAGCAATAGGAGAATTTTGATTACAACTCAATGCTATGTAAGCAGCAACAGATGCTTATTATAAACAGATGACTCATTATTATTTCAGATAGTTAGACAACCATATCTCTCAAACCAGGAAACTTCATGACTTTATATATATGGTAGCAATCCTTTTTCTCATTGAATTACTGGGAGAGGTCATTGCTGTGGTCATTTTTACAAAGTACTTGGAAAAACAGGCAGTGCAAATTATATGAATAATAAAACATCAAATCTTCAAATTATTGTAATTCACTTGGAGATAATTATTATAGTTATGGTTGGTTAATTTTTTATTTTAGTAACAACAATTTTAGTAACAACAATTTTAGTAATAGTAATTAAATTTTGTGTTGCTTAATTTTATTGAATTTATTCCTAAAATAGATGGACTTTAAACTCTGAGTTCATTGAAAGATCTTATGTTTCAATAGGAATCTTCTTATCCATCTGTCTGATTGTGGTTTTAAAAACCTAAAACAATTTCAATAGATAAGATGAAGAATGGTATATTAATGAAATAGTGAGCGGTTCAGAAATTACCTTTATTGTCTATTCATTAATGTATATACAGAAGTAATGCTTACTCTGAATCTGTCAGCAGCTAGGTTTGTTTGGGATGACAATAAAATTTTCCCCTGCATTTGGCTATACAACCCAGATATTAAAAGTATTTTTGGATGTCTTTTTAAAACTAAGTGTAGTACTTTCAAAAGAATGCTTTTATTTCTTATGTGCATTAAATAAATATTCTTTCTTATGCTGAATTTAAAAATTATGATAAAGAAATGCTCAAACAATATCAAGACTAATGTAAACAGTCAGTAACAAAATAAGTACCTATAAAAAAATAGCAAATGTTGCAAAGCACAAGTTGCAGAGATTGCTATAATTTCTTCATCTGGAATGTGCATATAATGAAATTTATTAACTGAACTACTAGAAGAAATTTTAAAAATAGTTTTTCTGAGCCTCCCCTATTTTAATGAGCTGAAACATAAAGTAGAAGCTTATACAGAATGTTCTGTGGTGATACAGATAGAAGTGAATTTGCATACCAGATTGAAAAAAAAAAAAATTAAAAACTCCTTTTGTGTGGCCTTTGAGCAGAAGGAGAATGCAGAGCCAGGCGTTGAAAGAATAAACCTTTTTAAAGATTCTTGTACAAGTCCAAGTCCGTTGGAAGTGATTGCAAGCTGGCTGACTGCTCTGCAAAGGTCAGTAAAAATTGCTTTCCACCAGAAAACCAAACAAACAAAGAAAACAAACCAGAAATAAAAGAAAAATAAACCCAAACTGCTTAAATTACTCTCCATTTCAAATCAATGTGCAGATCATGTCAAATGTCAATATCTGGTTAAAGATCAGAAACTGCAATAACCTTTGAAAACCGTCCATTTGCTCCACTTAAACTGTCTTCTTGACCATTACATTCTCACTGTTGTTTTTGCAAAGAAAGAAAATACACCTTCCTCTTGGATTTCTAAATCCTTGTCTGATCATATTTGAGGAACAATGAAACATGCAACACTAATGGACTTTCTATTTTCATTTCAGCTTCCCATCAAGGTATCCCTTTGAAGAGCTATTTCCTATTTTTAGCCTCGAACAAAACTGAAAGGATGACAAAGTGGAAATATGTTCAGAAAACTTGGTAAACTCACATCCCTTATATCTTCACCTATTAACTATCAATCCAGTATAGCCTCAAAGCAGGGGCTTTTAGACTGCATAGTGTATGTATTATTTCACCTGTTCAGATGAAAGAAGCATACAAAAAGATAGCACTTCTTGGATAAACCATAGGACAAAGTAGATTTCCTCAGGATGTCCAGAAAATGTGTAGAAAATTTGTATTCTTAGATCTTCTTTATCTAATAATCTTCATTGAATACAGCACAATAAATTAATTATTTTCTGTTACTTCTAATCACTTAAGTCTTCACCTACCGTGAAAGCTAAATAACAGAAAATTAGAGAATCAAGATTCTTATTCAAAATCCTTAATGAATCTGACAGTATTAAGTCGTTGGAAGGACTCTTCAATTTTACCATTGCTTTCTTGTCCTACAAGGTGTTCTTCATATCTGAAGGCTAAAAATGTGGATTGCTACAATGAAAACCAGGAAAGATTTAGCAAGTGGGATATTATCAAATGCTGATATTATTATTTTTCAAGTGAGTGTGGTGAACTGTCTCTGACCTAGGCAAGTCAGGGCAGAGGAGCTGAGACATAAATATTTTATCTACCAGATGCCAGCACTATTGGAGTATGTTAATTTCTCTGCTGGACTTTGCTTGCAAAGTCCTGTCTCACTTCTCTGGATGTTAGAACATTGAGACATTTATCCCAAATGATAAGATCTAAACTGTCAGAGGATTTAATTTTTTTTAAAGTGTGAAATCACAAATTATAAATGCTTGGGAGACTAAAAATAATTCAGGCAGAGAAGCATAGCAGAGAAATTAATTAGTTATGCCCAAAAGATGCATAATATCAGCACCTTTGGAGTGGATGGTGAATTGTGCATGTACTTTCTCTAAAAGTACTTGATGTGGTAAGGAATAAGACTTTTTTCTGCTGAGAGTAGTGTGAACAGGCTGGCTTGGCCTTTCCTTTCCAGAAAAGAGCAACCCTTGGAGAGGAGTAACTTACTGACATAGAGAGGTGTTCAAAGTTTTCACGTTCAGAAGTTTGGTTAACAGCTTTTGTAGGGAGCTCGTAGAGGCTTCAGACAGAAGGCTAGAATAATTTATAAAAGCTTTCCATAAGCTCTTGAGAAGATTTTCAATATTAGGAAAACACAGTAATCAAATAGCTTTCTTGGCAGAGCACCTTTAGAAATCACACTGCTGAAGAAGTCAGAGAGTTATTAACACGGCTTTAGAATTATCGCCCAAAGTCACCCTTAAGTCACCTTTTTCCTTCTCTTCCCTCTAAAACAGCAACATTTCTAAAGACAGAGACTGTAGACATCGTTCTGTTGTACCAGAGACATCTTGATTTCTCTCCTTTATGTGAATTACAGTAAGGATTTTTTTATTATCCCTGTGTAAGTGTTCAAACCCTCTCAAAACTCAAGACCACCTGGAATGGTACTTCTTCCTCTTTGGCATAAGAAAGGGAATTAATACTCCAGTTTAAAACTGTACTGCAAAAATCACTTCTGATACAAAACTAATTATATAATCTGTTTTCGATGTACAATTCTTCGCGTGTGGAAAGTGGCTGACAAGCATAATCTTCAAAAATCCTCAAAGCCATAATGTTGCAATAAAAGGTATAGTTTTCAAAAGAAATCAGCCTCTTATTGACAGTCCCAAATGCATTACAATAATAATCAGTTTGTTGTTAAAGCATTCAGTGATTTGCTTCTCCAGCTTTTGAATTATTTTTTATTGCTGTATCTTTAGTAGCAATTAAAAAAAAGTAACAGTGGAATATGAGATTTATAGGCCCAGTTCCTAATTGCTATAAAAATAGTTCAGAACTTTAATTCTAAAAAATGCTCTTAAAAAATTCTTTGTCACTTGAGCACAGACATTACCCAAGTCTATGAGGTTTCTCGTATTGCAATGTAACTGCCTTTCTTTCCAATCAACTAAAAGAGATGAAAAGCTCTGCAGTTGCTGGATGTTTATGATTATTGCAATAAATACAGTTATTGCTATGGTCTGAACATTTTTGGGTTGGGAGGCTTGGCTAGGAAAAGTAGTGTTTTATAGAGAGCCGAATTCGGAGTTTTGCAGACACTTGAGGCTTTAGAGCTAGAGACTGCAGATTTTGATTTGATTTCAAGTAATAGCACACAAAGGAGTGATGATCAAGATGAATCTGAAAGAGCATAAGAAGCCTACAGAGGCTTGGGGTAGGGAACTAAACAGAACAAATTACAAAATTTTCCATAGGTAAAGACAGGACACATGGGCATACAGGCCTGCCTTACAGTTTATTTCTTTCATGTTCTTTTTTTTTTTTTTTTTTTTTAATTGGTTTAGTTGGTTTATTTTTTTTTTCTTTTCAGGTTTGTTGTTGTTGTTGTTGTTGTTGTTGTTTTGGTCTGGTTTGGTTTTTCATGGTGATTTTTTTGTGGTTTTTTCCCCCTATTTCCGTGTCTTTTTGTTTCTGCTGGCCAGTTTTTAAAATTTTATTTTCACTTTCAGTTGCACAGAAACAGCTTCTCTAAAGTCATACTTTTCATTCTAATTTTCAAATGACATGAAAATAAGGGACAGCTCTATGGTTCCTGCATATTGCTTATTAGTCAGTCTACCTGCCCTTATGTAAAGGCATAATTTAAGAAGTGCCAGTTTGTTACTTGATCTTCCTGTGAGTCAGAGAGCTAAAATAGCTATAATTATCTAACTGCTTTGCAACCCTTTATTAATTTCCAGGATGTAGTCAGTTTGTTAATAAGAACTTTGGACTCTTAGAGGATTGAAGAAATCACTGCAAAAATTATGTCTCCACCAATCTCATCTGGCATGTCATTTGTCACTGAAGAACTTACCTACAGAGGAAAACAAAATTCGAGAGTCTTCCTGTATTCTCCTCTCTATACTTTTGAATAGCTACAATAAGACTATAAAGAACTTAATTCTAAGTGCTGGTTTTGACAAGGAGGTAAAATAAAAACCTTCAGTTTGCTAGCTAAATGATTTCATGACATCACCAGATGGTCAAAGGAAGTGATTGTCCTGCTCTGCTCTGCACTCGTGTGGCCTCAGCTTGAACACCACAACATAAAATAGGCAATAGGTTCTTAGTAAGTGTCCAAAGGAGGCCTAGAAGGATGGTGAAGGGTCTGGTGGGGAAGTCTTACTAGTGGCTGAGGTCATTTGGTCTGTTCTGTCCAGAGGAGGATTCAAGGAAACAGCATGAAGCTGAGTGAGGGGAAGTTTATGCTGGATATTAGAAAAAAGTTCTTCACCTAGAGAGTGGCTGAGCACTGGAACAGGCTCCCCAGGGAAGTGGTGACAGCACCACGCCTGACAGGATTCAGGAAGAGTATGGGCAACTCTCTCAGGCACAGGGTGTGATTATTCAATTTGTCCTGTGCAGGGACAGGAGTTGGACTTGATCCTAGTGGATCCCTTCCAACTCAGGATACTCTATGATTCTATCCTATGATACATAATTTTGTAGCTTCTTGTCATTATGAGACTAGTAGTTACATGGGTGATCTGAAAAGCAAGCTTCTGAGTCTAGCATGATGCTGTATCATTCACCATTGTGAATGTTGTAAGTAGCACTTGAGATTTCCATTGGATCCTGTAACAGGTTTTTACTGTTTATGAAGACATTAGGTACCTCCTCTATGAATATAATTCTTTGTTTTTCTTGAATTTTGAGAAACCAAGATTAAATGACAATATTTATTTTTTAAGTAATTTTTGAAGTAGTTGATCAAAATGTAGAAAATATTTCTCTATTTGAGACCCAAGAGTGTTTCTGTGTTCTGTCCTCATGCAGACTGATCAAACTCAAGTAATTTAATTTATTTTTGTTTTTTACCGTGGTTTCACTATGAAAAAAAATTACAAAGTAAGGTTTAGAATACTAGCAAAGTGATTAAAGTACTGCTGGACAAAACTATCCTCTAACACAAGATGATCCTGTATTTTTATTATAAACACATGGTATAGCAGTCCAGATTTCATACTGGGAGGAGTAGGTTTATCAAAAGAGGTTTGGTTGTTTGTCGTTAACAAAGCCAAATAAGACTATGTGAGGTCAATCCACAGCAGCATCAGTACCTGAAAGCTATGCTTCTCAGTGGTCATGGACAAAAAACTGTAAAATGAGGGGCGTCACTGTATTTCTAGAGCTAAATTCTAGTTTTCAGCAGTTTTTTAGCTCTCCATGAGCTGGGAGTTGGAGCAACACCCAAACAATATCTCTGTGTTTTTCTACCATTCTGTCACCTAACTGATGATTAACCTTCTTATATTCTGGTATCTTAAGCATCTTGCAACTCAACCTCATGAGTTCACAAGATTACAATACGTGCTTTCTGAAGAAGAACTTCAATCATTCTTTCTTCTCTCCTTCAGGAATTTGTACATGTCTGTCAAAATCTCCCTCAACTGCTTTTTCTTAGGACGAGAAGCCTTTGTCTGTTTAGTTTTATGGAAATTTTTCTACAACTCTAATAAATCTTTACACCATTTCATTTTACTGTATTTATATCCTTTTGACATCAAATAGTCAGATTCGCATGCAGAATTTAAAATGCAAGTGTAAGGGGAAATTGTACACTATTATAGTTATTTCGCTCTCTGGTCTTTTCCTCTAAGTTCTTGCCATTTATCTTTGGTTGCTATAATTAAATAAGTGATATTTTCAGAACTCTCTAGGTCCAGATATTTTTTGATTCATAGAGTGACAATAGACAGCTAAGAAGCAATTGTTACATATTTATGATTGGAATTGTTGGTTTTTGTTTTTTTTTTAAGGGAAGCTAATTAAAAAAAAAAAAAAAAAAAGATGGTGAAAAGAATGGAAGCATCTAGAGCTACATAACGGTTTTGGTTCACCTATCTTTGTTTCCCGGCTAATGCACCAATTTAAATGTGATGGGTTGAGTGCCCACTATAATTATTTACTCTTTTTCTGCTATGAGAAAGGATTAGGAGAAAAAGCAAAGCAGGCTCAAAATTCAAAGGATATAAAGAAAGCTTTATTAACAAAACTATAAGAGAGAAAAAAAAATAAGAAGAATCAGAATAAAACCTTCAAAACACTCTTCCTCTTCCCCAACAGCTTCTTTTCTTTCTCACTGACAACATGCAGAGACAAAACTTAGAGCTTAGGTCAGTTTACCACCTCTAAAAATAGTCTTTAAAAAGTTGTCTCTGAGAAAGAAATCTCTTTTGGTCTGCCATGGAAACTTCCCTACAAAAAAAACCAGTTCTCTCACGGCTTTTAATTCTCCCAAATAGCAGCCACCCGGGAATCTGCATTTGTGAAGTCCCTCCCATATCACACAGCCTTCCCATAGCTGCATTAGGGGCCATGTAAACCCATTGAGGTACCATTTTAAGGATGAGTGGTTCAAAAGCAAAGGTTTTCTTCATCTCTCTCTGAGATCATTTTATCTCTTGGAAAAGAGGTCTTCTCTTCCTGGGGGCAGATCTTCATTTCCATCTCTCTCTCTCTCTTCAAGCTTCTCATAAGATCACAGCTACTTCAATATTTGCTTAGTTCATCACAAATCCCTTTGCTCATATTTACAAGTTGAACAGATCTTCATCTCCCCAATACGTTTTCCACGACTTAAAGGGATATTCCAGTATATCACAGTACATCACCATGGCTTTACAAAAGAATTTCAGCCTAAAACCAAGGCATCTTCTCATTCTCCTTCCATCTAGGATGTGAATCCTCCTCCACTGACCTTGTTGTCTTCATATTGTCTCTCTACAGGTCCTCACTCTGTCCTTTTCTCTCACTCAGAGAGAGGATTCAATGTTTTGCAAGTTTCATCTGTGCAAGGAAAGAGTTAATACCTCACCCAGGGCCTGCAGAGAGTCGTGATGATTTTTTTCTGGGGGGCTCTAGCTGCTCTCAATTCCAGCTGTAGGGCTACTCTGCATACCTGCAGAACCACCCTTGGTCTCGGCCTCGTGGTCTCTGGCATGGCTGGAGCCATTCCCTCAGCAAGCTGTCCTGGTAGTGGCTGGGACTTCCCTGCTTCCTCTGCCTGGCAGCCGCTGGCACTGGGGGGAACAGCTTAGCAGCAGGATGTTAACAGCTGCTGGCAATCCGGCCAGGACGGGCCTTCTCTCCTCCCCTCCCGGGGCTGCAGCAGTGGCACGGCCTGGGCCAGGCTGTGCAAAGCCTGGGGGCCACGCGGCGGAGCGGGGCCCACCCCACCGGCACCTGGTCCGCTCTTCCCAGGCTGGAAGGAAAGAGGACTTTTCCCAGGGTTTCCTGATTTTTAACACGGGCATTCATAGAGGAAAGTACCAACTTTCCAGTGGCCTAACAAGGTGTCAATATTCGAAACTAGTCACTGATTGGTTTTGCCGCAGCTTTTCTTAGAAACATCACTTTCATGGGTGGCCTCTTTTCCTCACCAAATGTCAATCAATGCAAGACCAACACAAGCTAGAATGAAAGACTAAGAAATGGGAAAATATTGTAGTTAAACTGACCACATTTTCTTACTATTTTGTGGTAAAGTTTTAGCAAACAGGCAGCAATAAGAGTAAGGTAAACACGTTTAAAATTAGACCCCACAACTGAATAAAAATGCAGTGTCAACCTAGAGTGTCTACTTGGAGACATAGTCCATAATTAACTTTTTCCTTGAAGAGTAAGTAACAATTTTGAACATCTAAATATGACTTCAAACTAAGTTTCTACTTCTCACAGGAAAATTTCTCCAGCAATATTAACAAAGGCTCCACTGACAATCCCAAAATTTGCTGTATATATTATTTAGTAAACCATTTTATAGAGGTTTTTGTATTTAATTTAGCAGACTAGCAAATTTGGGGCTTGGGAATATATATTGTATATGCCTGAGATATGGTGAATTAAAGCACTTGAGATAGTCTTACAGCTTAGTGGAAAGAAAAGATTCTTGAGTTGTGTAAATTCCCTTATTTTCTTTATAGTTAAATATAGGAATTGCACCAATTTACATGATTTGATAACTTAATCTCATTAAATTAAATACATTTTTCACACCTCTCAGAAAGAAAATCTGGAGTGAAATGCAGTAAAAAATTTGTTGTAATTTCAATGTTTCCCAGGAGGGAGTGCTTAAAAGAAGAGAACCCTTTGGGAGGAAAAGGGTTACCCTTGTAATCTGGGGTTCAAACAGCAAGCCTAAAATGAGCACTTGTCTTAGTCTCAGCTATTTATGAGTTATCCAGTTATTTACATACATTTTACATTACTTTAGAGCTTCACTTCTTACCTCATTGCTTTACTGCTAATCTACATTCTCCTTTACTGTATATGTCAATCAAACCTATATTTTTCAAGAAATTCTAGCATATTTAACAAAAGTGGTTAATTCTGAGTCTTACCTAATACATGTCATAGAACAATTTTGGATTAAATGAATTAATATTAAATATTAAGCTTAAAAACTAAAATGTGCATCTTGTTTTAAAGCTGATGAAACTTTAAATTAGCATAGCGCAAGACTGTGTTGATGCTAGAGTTCACAGTTAGATTAAACACCAGCCAAAATAATTCTTCCATTGAACTTATTTTCTAATGTAATGATTTGTTTTAACTAATACTTTTGAGGTGGCCAGCCCTTGTAAGGAGCTACTCTTTAAAATATACACGTTTTCACTCTATTTCTTGTGGTTTTGCACTTGAACACAAGACATTGGGCAAGTATAAAAAAAAAACTTTTGTTTTTTTTTTCTGACCTAAAGGTAGTATTTGAGATCTGTTAACATTTTCTCTATGAAGACACGCAATACATTACAGAACTCCAATTCAAGAAAATATTACCTGCCAAAAATGCCTAGGTATGTCCTATGGACTGATGAGTATATTTGAAAATGTAGTAGATTCCTTTAAAAACTAGAATTTGTTTATAATAAATGCAACTATATTTGAAAGGATTAATAACATCAATTTCCTTGTTGGTTGTAGAAAACAAACAGTGTATGGAATGTTTTTACTAATTGCTTTGCATTCAGCAGAGTGCAAAGCCTCCTAATCAGGCCAAATTAGTAAATACTCTGTAAGCTAATCAAATTTTTTTTCTGTATAATAACAAGATAATTTGCACCATTTAAAGGCTGTTAGCACAGCATATAATTCTGCATGATATTATCATTCAAATTTATATACTCCAATGTCTTGTGTATCCTATTCTTAACACACCTCACATCCTACGGATTTTTTGATTTCTAAAAAGAATGTTTACTTTCTTTTCTTTTACATCAGCTTTAAGCAGATGTATTGATCTAACTGAAAGAATGCACAGCAAAAAAAGGAAATCAATGATCTTCATGGGATTTAAGTATTCTTTAGTCTGCCTGAAATTATTATGGATGTTCTAGCTTTATTAATGCTCCTCATGGTACAGACTTTTCCCTCAATATTTCCAAGCCATTTTATATAGAATAACTTGTGTGACAAATTTCTGCAGCTGCCCTATAAATGGAAAAGTGTCTGCTTTTCTATAAAGAGACTTTTATTCAGCCCTTTCACTGAGACTGCCTATGTTTGGATGTTATAAATAAATACAGAACCAGCTAAATAGAGAGTTCTACAGAATGAAGATACGATATTTCTTCAATCACATATTCAAGGTTTCTCCCTACCATTAAATTTTCTCCTCTGCAAGCAGGAGTTATTTAATTTATGTGTGGTCCATAGATCTAAGAATCTGCAGTTAGACGTATTTTCACTGTATTTGCCATTAACTCCAAGCAACTGTGCCTGGTATGTCTTAGTCTGGGTCTGGGTTTGCTCTGCTATTGCAAAATTTAGAAATCACTCATCTGCATGCACATCCCTTTTCTGCATCTCCCATGTACTTCTTACTGTCACAATCTCTGCCACTGACTCAAATACTCTTGATTTCTCAGGTAATTCTACAAAAAAATTGCCTTTTAAATATGTAGCTGTAGCTTAGTTCAGTATGTTTCCTTACTTTTTAAAATCATTGCTAAGAAATCTGATAAACATTTTCTTAGCAAAGAGACAGCCTGGATTGTCTTGCTATTCCTCAGCTATTTATATCCCTATTCATTGCTTCAAACCAAGGCTGAAGATCACCAGTTCCCACAAAAGAGAAATTCCCATGACCCTGTGAAGAACGTTATCAAGACTTAAATTTTTGATCTCTGGGAAGTTAATGGGAATTTCACTCTCCACGAGGCCCATAATTTTGTCCCCCAAAATCACAACAAACAGTTATATGTGGGACTGAAGCAGTTCTAGCAGATTTTACTGAATGCAGGCAGCTGGCTTTAAGCCAGGTTCCCTAAGGCCTTTGTTACATGAGCCTCTAATTAGGGAGGGTCTAGAAACTTTTAGCCAAAGCTGAGAAAAAGCTTATATTGGAATCAGCCCTAGAGCATGGAAGATGAAGACAGCCAACTGATACACCAGTTTGTGCAGAGGCATAAAGAAGGGAACCTCAGCTGAATTTCTACCTGTGTAAACTGTCCAGTGCAGAGGTTACATGCTACAGGGCAGTTGCCCATGCAAATGTTGGAGAAGCTGACCCTGTCAGGGGCAGAGGCTTAGGTGCAGCCAGATCTTCATATGGTTGAAGCATTCCTTCATGCCTTATGCCCCAGGGAGTGCCTGGAGCTGCAGATCTGTGAATATTTAGGGCTTTGGTCTTGCTGGGATCACAGATGGGATGACTTCTTTGAGTGAAATGTTTCAGTGGAGGGTTACACACTTTATAGGAAAGATAGATCAGCAGGATAAGGAGGGAGAAGGCGACTGGGGTGAATGGAACACTGCCTAAAGTTCAACAGAGAGTTGGCAGAATTTATGGATGAAAATTAAAGAGAAGGCAGGTAGGAGTGATATTGTAGAGTGTCTCTGCTGTAGGCCACCTTCTGAGGTAGAAAAATAAGACGAAGCCTATACAGACAGAAAACAGTCATATTCTCAGGATCTGATCCTCACTGGAGGCTTGAACTATACCTTTATGTCTACTACAAAGAAAAACTAGGAGGACATAATCAAATAAAGAGGAGTGCCATGAAAGGTATTCATGACAACTTCGTGACCCACCTGTAGAAGAACCAGCCATAACAGGTGCAGTGCTGGATATCATACTCAGAAACTGGGAGGGTCTCTTCGGGAAAGTGAAGGCCAAAGATAGTTTTGGCTGCAGGGACTGTGACATGGTGGGGTTCAGAACCAGGAGACAACAGAAGTAACAGTACAAAAAGTAGTATCACTACCCTGTACTGCAGCAGGGCAGAATTTGACCTCTTCAGAAATGTCCTTGAAAGAGTGCCCATTTCCAGGTCCAGAAGGAAGAGAAGGTGATAAGGAGCAGTCAGCATGGATTCACCAAGGAGGAATCTCGCTTGACCAACCTGACCCTCTGTCTTATGAGGAAAGCCTGGAGCAGGCAGGGCTTGGGGAAATCTTATCAATGTTTTTATACACCCAGAGAGGATACAAAGAGGATGGAGCCAGGCTCTACCCAGTCATGCCCCGTGACAGGACAAGAGCAATGGGTACAAACTGAAAGACAAGAAGTTCTGTAGAACAATTGAGGAACCCATTTTTACTGAGAGGATGACTGAGCACTGACACAGGTTGCCCAGAGACACGATGGAGTCTTCCTTCTTGTAGATCTTCCAAAGTCATCTGATCATGATCCTGTGTGAGCCATTCTAGATCCATCTGATTCAACACTCCTGCTCAGCTCAAGCAAGTTGGACTGGATGAGCTCCCAAATTGTCCTTTAACCTTAGCCTTTCTGAGTTTATGCAAACATGTGAATTTAAGAAATAGGTTCACATAATCAGAGTCATTTATATTGGAAAAGACCTCCAAGATAATTGAGTCCAATCTTTGACTGATAAGATGTAGATAAGATGATCCATAGATACAAAGAGAGAGATGATAGGCAGGAATATATTCTGTAATGGATTTTGATGAAATTACATGATTTTGTTTTAGGTCAAGGGCTCCATATGGAAGTAGGCAGGTGTTCACTGGTGATTTTTCTAAGTAGTACTTGTGTATATTATTGACTCCATGGATATTTTGTCCCTGCATAATAGCCTTCTATGTGGGATTGCTGGCTATTCCCATGCTCATACATGGGAATACAGGCTGACATGACAAAATGGATAGACGAGACATGTCCAAAAATCTTTGTAAGGCAAAGGAATTTTTTTAATTGCCTACATATGACAACTAATATTTTTCACCTTGCTATCTTGAAAATTAATAGCTTATGCTATTTTTACTTCACAAAATATTTAATAAATATTCATATATGTGAACACAGAGACACACATGCACTACAAAACTTTCTGTTGAGGTCTCCTCAGGCAATGAATGTTAGAGATATTTTGGAGAATAAGTATATGATGGCTTTCTGTTATAAGGTTTTGTAGCTCTGCTGCAGAGCTGGAGCTCCCCTACCACAGCAATGAGACACTGTGTATCAAGATTGGGTCTAGTTAGAATGGCTATTAGACTTCCTGCTTTTCAGACTGTGAATACAGGCATGTTTCATTGATAAGAATTTGTCGCATTGCTGGTTCTAAGGAACGGATTCAGTGGTTAATCAATCAAGTTGCCATAACTTAATCCCAGGCATAATGATTGTGTGCGATTGTCTCTCAAAGGTTTCAGCTGCTTATAACAAGGTTTTCCTCTCCTTGCATTCTAGAATAGAGCTGCTCATTCACTGTCTTTTTGTAAACAGAACCAGAAAAATAGAAATTATAGAGATTTTTTTAAAGAAGTGAACTGAATCTTGTAGCTCATGTGACACCTTGGATTTTTTTATCTATAGATTTATGTGATGAACTACTGTTAAACAGAAACAAGAGCCTTCTTCAGTTCACTCTTGGTTACCCAACATATTAAAATTCCTTTTGATTACACAAATTACATATTACACAAATATTACACAAATTCATAATATCTTGAAGACACAGGTCTTAGTTTAGAAATAACCATTTACTTTTATTGTTTTCTTCACACTTTATCAGCACAGAAAGCCACCTTCTATGTCATTACAAATCTCTTTTCTGAGGATACATTTAAACATTTTTACACATATCTAATATTTAGTTTTGCATAGACCATAATTTTCAAAGAAGATAAATGATTTTAAAAGTCCTATCTCTTCCATAAAATGTGTTTGACATCCATATTTAAAGGAATAATGTGTTTTAGAATGTCTGATTTTTGGTGTCCAAAATTTTGAGGCACTCTGGAGCATAGTTCACTTCTGAAAATAATCTGCGACAATTGAAATTCAAGGGGTTTATTGGTGATTTTTAAAATTTATTTAGTAGGACTTCATAGTTAAAATCATTTCTGTATTTTTCATCAAGAGCATTTTTTTTATTCTCTTAGAAGATTACATAAAATTCCTACAACAGTTGTAAGTTCTTTATTACTCTCTTGTGATCTTATTTATGGATTATGAAAGCAATTAACTAGTATTCTTTCTCCTTTGCCTCTTCCAATTTCTTCAATGTACAGTAAGGTAAATAATTAGCTTCTGACCTTCTTTAGGCAACTGCTTGTTTTTGAGACTAATAGAATCCATTTTGAGTCACGTACAGAAGCATTGTATTTGCTATGGCTTCTTCATACAT
Source organism: Phylloscopus whistleri (assembly GCA_017589585.1). Lineage (NCBI taxonomy): Eukaryota > Metazoa > Chordata > Aves > Passeriformes > Phylloscopidae > Phylloscopus > Phylloscopus whistleri. The sequence goes on along the minus strand of JADMLD010001058.1, from coordinate 195,374 downwards.
TTTGTATAGTCATATGGCAGAGCAGTCATATGGCATAATGCCTTTTTTGCCTCATAGTAAAGAGATGTTAAGGAGACACAAACAGGTAGTAGAGAAGAAAATCACTAGAAAACAGGAGCTCTAACAAATGAATGATTTGCTGCATAAATGAAGAAATGAATGAGAATAAATGAAAAGATAAATCCAGTTGAAGTAATTCAGCCAATGTCCTACAGGAAAACTACTGGCCAGTTTCTACCTATTTGCTGGAAGGCCTCAAGCATCATCTTATGAATATGGCATTTAGTTTTATTCTACAAAAAAAGCTGGGTACCAGGCTGTGGCCTTTTAAACGTGATCTGTTGGATGTTGGTAGTTTGCCTAAATTTTTTAGGAATTGGTAACTGGCTTATCCCTTTCTTCTCCAAGAAATGGAAGAAAAAGAAATCTAAGTCCATCTGCATTCCATTCCTAGGTCTGATAATTCAAAAGCCTGTGAAGCACAGACCACTCAGAGGAACTCTATTACACCTAAATATTCTAGGAAGATTCTGGGGTGTAACAAATGCAATTCTTATATAATAAAAAAAAATTATATTAGAGAGTGAAAGATGTTCTTTCTGATTCAAGTTTCCAAGAAGATGTGCTTGCATTGAGTTTCAGGTGCATTTTATGTGAGACAGTAATCAGCTTAAGTCTGACATTAATTTGGTTCTTTCAAGTCTTTTTTTCTTTGCCTACCTGTAGCTTATTCTCTTTCGATAGATAAGTAAAATCACTCTACAAAATTGTTAAATTCTTGCTATGGAATAATTGATATGTCTCTAGGATAGAATTGTTTACTGTTGGGTGTATTTTCATCACTTTCTCCATTGTTTTCTTTATATTCTTCATGACCGTTCTTTATTTCCTTGCTTTCATGTCTGCTCACTTCCCAGTGTCTCAATGTCTCCTTCCTAAAGCTGTGTCACTATTTGTGGTGTGTCTATATTTCCATCTCTTTTTCAGACCCTTTTTCTCTTTTGTTGCTTTCCAATTGCTTTTCTATTTCTTGTTCTAATAGTAGCCCTTTACTCTTTTATAGTGCTAAAGGCCTTTTCTGTGGTCCTTCTTTTTTCAGGACAGAGTGTGTAGCCATGGACAGATATGAATCTGTTTAGAGGCAATGTGCTGGCTTCCTCAGGTGGCAAGCTATAAATACTTACAAGTTCAATTTCTTCATTACCTAGCTATTATTTATCTCCTGTCAGTGTCATTATCATTATGATAAAATCCAGCAACAATCTTTGTTCAGAGATTCATGTGAATCATCTGCAGTTTTTGAGTCACATACAGAAAACAAATTTTAAATCAAATGCCATGTCTACTGCAGTGCCCTTCAAAAACCCTTCAAAAAAGGAGACCATATTTCAAGCTCAGCTTCCAGATGCCAGCAATTGGTAAAATAAAACAGGATAATTATAAACTGAAATTTCTGGTTTTGCATAGAGGAATATTTCTCCTAACTTCTGTGTCAGATTTGTTCACCTTGTTCATTTATTCCTGTCACTCAATGAATCACCATATCAGTGTTGCTTAAGAAAATCAGATCCTGTCACTACCCTGACATCTCTGCAGCTAAAAATGATGCAACATATTTAATTAATGAAGTGACTTTTTAGGGCACTCAATATTAATAGAATAACAAGTAAACCCACAGCTAGAGTTCAGAAGAAATTTCCAGATGCTAATGCATGTTCTAAGTTAGAAGTCTGTACTGCAAAACTGATTAAATGAAATCAACAAAAAGTTAATATTGGAATGCTGTATTTAAAAAATACATCCAAAATCAATTTTTCCTGGTACTGTAAAAATGGTTCAAGCATCTATGTATTCATTAAATGTATTAATATTGCAAGTATTTTGTAGGAGAGAAATTACTTTACTCTTGGAGATATTGTTGAGCCCTATACAACCTGCCTTGGGTTACGGAACTAAAAATGTATATTCTATTTCATCTGTTAAGAGCAGTTGGGGAGATGTTTTTCTTTATCTCTTGTAACTCTGGAAGGAGGGGGGGGCGGGTGCCTTCTGATAATGGCCCAGCTGTTAAAACCAGGTGGGGCAGTGTTTCTTATTTCTTTCACTGCCCGTCCTCCCTCCAGGGGGATATTTTCTGCTGATGGGCCATTAAGGCTCACTAAGGGCACAACATATTCTATCATCCCTATTGTGAGATGCTCCACCCAGTGGGGGGAGCCAACCATTCCTACCTGGATAAAAACTGAGACATAGGAACATAAGATATCTGGCTTGACTGGATTCCTGGAGGAAGACTGGACCCTTCTCACCATCACTGGACTCTTTTTCTACAGGATCATCTCTGCTCCAACAGAATCACATCTGCCACTCCAGGAGGATTTAGTTGGGACTGCTTCCAACACCCTGACCAACAGGCTGTCAGGTTGTAGCTCTGATTCTGTCAGGGTTTCTAGGATTGTTGTTTGTTTGCTTGTTTGTTTTACTACTACATTTGTTAATATTCCTAGTAAAGAACTGTTATTCCTATTCCCAAATCTTTGCCTGAAAGCCCTCAACTGCAAAATTATAATTTGGAAGGGGTGAGGGGTTTACATTCTCCATTCTAAGGGAAACTCCAGTTTTCCCTGGCAGATACCTGTCTTTCAAAACCAAGACACAACCATATACCGTTCAACAATATATACATGAGTGTAGTGATTTTATTTTAAACATCCAAATGTTCACTATTCTTCTTCTGAACTTGACAGAAAATTCCTTTTATAAATTAAAGCCTTGTAGGTTTTGGTTTGATAATTGTAACTAAGTAACCAAGTCTTCAGTTTCATTTACACTTTTACTTTCTTACCTAGCCAGAATTTTTTCAGATGTTGCTGTGGTTTTTCCTATCACATGCAGCATTTTGTTTTCACTGTTTCCTAGGAACTGTCTTTTAAGTACTGCAAAAACTGAATCATAGCAATCCAACTTTATTTTAATTAAAGAAACAACAGTCAATATGCAAACCTGATTGGCAGGTGAGTTAAGAGTAAAAAAAAAAAAAAGCTGCAATGAATTTCTATATAGTTATTGTTCTACCAGAGTAACAAATTACATATGTCAGATAAACAAGAGATTTTGTGTCTTTTTAATATTTTAATACCAGTGCTTAGATGTTACAATTATTGGTACTCTGGAAGTTGGAGTAAGAGCTTTGTTCTAGATATCTCCAGGTTATGCTTTCACAGAATCACAGAACAGGCCAGGTTCTAAGGCACCACAGTGCGTCATCTGGTCCAACCTCCCTGCTCAAGCAGGATCATCCTAGAGCACATGGTGCAGGACTGTGCCTGGATAGATTTCTTTTTCTTATTTCCCGTCTTCCAGTCCTGAGGAACCTCTCTGAATTGCATTACCTTTCAGGGATGATTAGGGCAACACTGCCATGGTGCTCACAAGCTCTCTTGGCATTTGGGAATGCATCTCATTAAGGCCCATGGACTTACGGATGTCAGGTTTGCCTAGCTGTTCCCTAGTCCAATCTTCCTTTGGCATGGGCAAAGGGAAATTTTTCGTTCCAACATTTTATTAACTTGTCTCCTCTGTCAGAGATTCCTGAGGGCTGATCCTGTCTGTTAATACCAGTGCAAAGAAGGCATTCAGTAACTTTGCCTTCTCTGCATCCTGGTTCACCTGGTTCACCCTCCATTTAGTAATGGTTCCATATTATCTTTTGTTTTCCTTTTGTTATTGATGCATTTGATGAAGTCTTTCTCATTGTCCTTGACATCCTTGGACAGATTTCATTCCAGATGGGCCTTGGCCTTCCTTGCTAAGTTTCACTTATTCTGAAACCTCTCTATATCCATTCAAAGTGGCCTGACCCTGCTTTCATCTCCTGTGTATCTCCTGCTTATGCTGCATAATGACAGGGCTTTATTTCATCCATGCAGGCCTCTCGCTTCCTTTGCCTGATTTCTTGCTCATCAGGATGCATTTCTTGAACCTGGTATTCTTCTCAAGCTAAGGACACTGTGTCATCCAAGTTCCTGTGGTGTGCAAGTAAGCTTGCACTGGATTTTGATGGGCCCGAGTCAGCAGTTGTGCCTAATAAGATCCATTTTTAAGAGTATTCCAGCCTCTAACTGTGTAGTACCACAGGAGGTGGGGTTTGCTATAATAAATCTCCATGTCTGTATGGGAATTGGCATAACTGACTAGTTTCTGCTTTTGTTTGTTAGAGAGCAGTGTAACACCATGGATGGCTGATTTGTGGTTCTCCAATTATCCTGACCTGGCTATATTCAGGAGAGAACAACACAAAAGCACAGGACCCACAAATTCAGAAAAAAAAGTTGTCAGTGGCATATGATAAATTAGGTCAGAAAGAAGGTCACCTATTTTGTGTGTATGGGCGAGGTGAATGAAATCTGTACAGGAATGTTTGTGGTAGCTTTTCTGTTTATCTGCATTTTTCTGAACCGTACTACTAGATATGAAAATCCTTCACCTCAGAGAAATAAGAATCAGAGCCACATTCGGGTATAGTGAGTCATTCATAAATGAGTTAAATTCATAAACATCTCACCTAATTAAAGCATAGTTCTTTTCTCCTCTCATATGCCTGAAATGCTATAATTTTCTTGCTATCTGAGAAACTGTACTTCAAGGACAGCAGTGGAAAGCCAAATGCCATGATGTGTTAAGTCGTTGCTCAGAATAAGGCCCTTCCTTGCCCTGGTTTTGTATGGAGGGTAGGAAGCTGAGCCTGACAGGATGAGAACTGTGGCATTAATGAACAGAAGACTGAAATTAAATGCTTATGTAAGTGACAGATAATGAAAGATCTGAAGGAATGCTGCATTTATCACTAACATTATATATCCAAATTAGAGCAGTTTTATGTTTCAATCATTTCTACATTAGAATTTATTTTTCAAGCTGGCAAGACTGAAAACACTTTTGACATTTTACAAGGAATAAACAACAAAAAATGGTTGTCCCTTTGGACAACTAGATTGTCTCTGGTTGTCCCAGGCCCCAAAAACCAAAGCCTATGCACCCAGCTGAAAACTCACTGAAGGCCACATTCTCCCTCGGTATAAAAGCAAAGTTTCTTCTTGTTTCATCCTCACAAGGGGACAATAATTCTATTGGCATCAAAGTTTTGTCCTAATCAACCCTGAATAAAGCTTTTTTCTCTAATTGATGTTGTGACAGAGAGCAACCTGACTTGTGCTCAGGGCTTGTTCCTTGACATTTGAAGTGTTTCACTAAAATTTTGTCCACATTGATCTGTGTGTTTTAATGCAGAAAATAAATACATTTAACTAAACTTGCAAGCAAAAGTGATACAGAAAACCTCTGGTGATAAATAAAGCAGAGTGTGGTTTGCCTGAGCTAGGGTTCTGAGGGAGCATCTCAGTGAGAGACTGAACAGGCTTATCAGTGTCAGCACACCAAGCTCTAGAAAGACATTGCTGTTGATCAGATGTATTAGGAGCCAAAACTAAACCTATAAACTTCTGCAGTAAAGAAATCTTCATCTTGTGGTTAAAGCAAAATGAGGGATTTGAGAACAAGCCTGTCTGCTGTATACAGGTTCCAAGCCAAGCTCCAATGCTGCAGTTCTCCAAGGAAAATTACTTCTTTTTCCTTCTCATTACCTCTGATTTTGAAATTCAGAAATGGACACATTAAATAGATAAATTATCTTTTTCTCCTCAGCTGACCTATAATGCTCACTGTAAAGTGTCTTTTCAGTGCACAGGTTAACCTCATAACCCATGCAATTTTTAAAAAAATTGGTTTTGCAGAGGAATAGAAACCCCCAATTTGCAAATTCAGCTTTGAAATTGGAGGACTGCTGCTGAGTGTAGTATTGTTTTTGACGCATTTTCAGTTAAATTAGAAGGTTTTGTGTACACATGATCTAATTGCTGTTCTCTTCTTGTTACTCTACTTCAGAGTAACACTGCGGGCAGCCAAGAAGGAAAATCTGTGCTTTGCTTCTCACCCACAGGATAAAAAAGTGGAGCTAGGAAAGTGTCATAAGAAAAAATATTGGTCCTTTGTGTAAAAGAGTGTAATTGTGTAATTCTTAATTTTCTTTTTCATTGAACAGATCTCAGTGACACTTTGCTAGAAAATTTGAGTTATCATTTAAGAATTTATTCCTTCCCTCTACACATGTGCTCACTGGAATACACGCACTCACTAGAATGATTCTGAGTTAGAGATTGCAGTTAGAGACAATGCAGATCATTGCTGACTGCCTTTCCTTCAATCCATATGTGTTTTCTCCTGAAGTAAGTTGAAGCAGACATGAATAGTAACAAGAATGGATCTGGTGAGGCTCTCTTAAATGGTCAGGATTTTTCTTCATATTGTAACTGAGAATCTCCTAGAAGAAGCAGATCTTTGATAAAGATCTTTATGTGTACAATGGAAAAGACTTCTTAAAAGCAGCAATGATATTAGCTTTTCTCTTCACTATCCATGCTGTGGGACTCTGGAAATAAAATAGGCCTTTGGGTAGCTTAGCTGTGTAGCCTTTTCCCCACTTTGTAGACAGAATTTGGTCAATTTATTCTATTACGACAGTGGCGCAGATCTTAAATATTAATGTCATACAAGAGAGACAAATTGTCATAAGTAATCTTGTTTTCAGAATGCATTTAGTTTAATTTTTAAACCCTGGAACTGCCTTCAGGAAAATGGATGTTCTGACAAATGACCTGCAGGAAAATTCATTGATTGATGACACCCAGTACATGTACCTATCTTCCCAAGCCTCATGCTGAAGAGCTTTGCTTGCTTCACAAACGTACCATTTCAGACTGATTGGATGCCCAAAGAGAGCACATATTGTTGTGCTTTCAGGTTTGACTTTGACTGATTGAAGAAGTCAGGAAGAAGCTATCAGATGCAGCAAGTATCAGCAAAGTATCCACAGCTTCCAGAAACCAAACTGCTGAGAAGTCAGATGATTTGGAGGATGGGGGCAGGGAGGCAGGATTCTTTAAGGACTGGGAAATTAACTGGTAGGGACTTCTAGCTGTGCTTTCCCATCTTGGAGAACCTGGTACATTACCTTTTATCTGGACGCAAGAAATAGTGATCTTTTTTCACATAGTAGCTACTGAAAAGGCTGTGGAATAACAATATATGAAAGCAAACAGACATAGTTAAACCTATTAGCCAGGGCTGATATTTCCACAGATGGAAAACAACTGCTTCTCAGTTGTTTGGCAAAAAGCCTACATTATTATTATTTTCATGGATTAGAAAACTGTCTACAGTTTTGCTGTTGTATCATTTTCTCTGAAATCACTCCAAATACATACCAATTTGTAATCTGAGGCTTTGAATGCAGTTAACATATCCAAACAAAACTTAGCTTTTTCCTGAATCTTATAGCTGCTGCTGAAATTTACAGGACTTTTTGGAGCTTAGTAGGGTGACTTCCACTATGGTCTACTCAAGTGATGTGAAAAAAGGATCAGATAAGTGGGTTTGTACCCACCACTACACCCTGAGAAACATTTTCTTAAATGTTATTTGTTATAACATGAAGAAGGATGGTTCTCTCTTGCATATAGGTAAAAGCTTTAAAAATAAGGGCCTTGTTACCCTTGTAAAATCATAGCTCAGTAGGGTACTTAGGCTAAGTAGGAGGGAACTATGGAAGAGTGACTCAGCTGGAATATGGGTAGAGAGACGTGAGAGGCATGGAGAGCTGCACTGCATGACTGCCACGTGTCCACATTGGGGTGTATGGTGGTTGGTTGACTTGGGCTTGTTGTGCCTTAAAACGGTGTGAACTGATAACCAGCTAACTGCTCAAAAAGGCCTGGTGCTTGCAATAAAGCTGCTCTCCTTTGCACCTGCCTGCGGACTCTGATTCTTTGTACAGTTTAACTTGGGCACTCCACTACTTGGAGGCATACAAACAAATACATATAGAATAGGGTGAAGATAGGTGCAGAAAAACTGGCATCTATCAGGGTGTAGAAATGTCCTTCCAATGTTCCCCTCGCTGCACTCCAGTGAAGTATAGGAACTGGACCATGTTTGCCAGCTGCTAGCCAGACGTTTGAGTAGACCCATTGGATGATCAGTGTCCAGAATAAGTAGGTCAGAAGAGTTGCCTAGGTGTAACTTGGACAGAATTTTTCCAGTGCACATATACAGATTTGATCTGATGTAGGGAAAAAATTCCTGCCTGTAGTTCATATGCCAGAGGAGCCTCCTTACTGCTATTCCAGAAATAATACTGCTGCAACAGCTGTTGAAATACTGCAGTCCTATTTTCACCTTCTGAATTGTCTCAGAAATCCAGAAAATTCAATAAATTTTGTTGCACAAATACTTTTTCATATGTTCATTGCAGGGACTTATTTCTGTAGTCATTGTACTGAGTCTAGCTGGGACTGAGTTAATTTTGTCCATGGCCATCCTCACAGTGCTGTGCTTTGCACTGGTAGCTAAAAGTGTATTGATAATGCACCAGCACTTTCACTACTGCTGAAAACTACTGGCACAGCATAAGTGCTGTCTCTCTAACATCTTACCCCAGTCAGTGGTCTGGGGTTGGGCAAGACTGTGGGAGAGGAAACAACCAGGACAGCTGACCTAAATTGACAAAGGGATGCCCCATAGCAGATGATGTTGGCTTGGATATAAAGGCTAAGAAGAGAAGAAAGAAGGAGCGGCGTTCATTATTTCCACCAATGGCATTCTGAAGCAACCACTACCCATGCTGAATCTCTGCTTCCCATGAAGTGGCTGGACATCTCATGACAGTAAGAAGTAGAGAATAATTTATTTTCCCTTTCCTTGTGCATGTGCAACCTTTTGTTTTTGCTTTAGTAAATTGCACTATCTCAGCTTACAACTTGTTTTCCATCTTGTTTTCTCTGTCCTGTCCAGCTGGGGAGGGAGTGATAAAGTGATAAAGTGGCTTGGTGGGCACCTGAAATCCAGCCAAGACCAACCCACCACAGTCCCCACAACCATTAGGATATTTGATCATAGTCTCTTACAGACATATGAGCTGCACATGGTATAGTTTGTCTTTATGCGCAACACAGTTCATCTTTAAATTCTTAGCATTAAGGTATTAAAATCTTACCACGCCCAAAAGCAAAAGGGAGTGACATTTATGTGGTCATATCCAAATCCTTTTGTACTATAGATAAGCTTCTGGTACTACATAACTGGGGCAGTTGAGTCCTTAGAAGGGTAGCTTACATCCCAAGGAGAGATCTACACTATGCAGTAAAGAAGAGAAAGTTGTACATGAAGCTCCCTCTCCAGATTTATTTAAGGCCATTTCAGTTCATGTTCCTTTCTTCTGGGCACTGCATCACCTAATTAAAGCCAAATAGAAAACAGCTCCATTCTTTAGCTATTTTATGGAACAGACCCAAGCATCCTATAATAAGAGGAATTATTTTCCCATATTTTCTTTAAAGCTTCTTTTTATTCTACAGTGCTTACAGCAAATGAGCTGCATAGTTAACAAGCTGGATCTCCGCTCATCTACAACAGCGTATTTCTGTTGATACCAAATTCCAAAAAGGAGGCACATCTGTAAATGACCTGTCTACAGTCCAGTAAGGAGTCAGTAAGGCAGGTTAAATCTGGTTTTAAATTAAGCTCTAACTAAACCTAAGCAAGGATTGCTTTAACAGATTATGCTACAAAGATTATCCTCTTACTTATATGTCTTTGATGTATAAATGTCAGGCTAGGACCACAGAGATGCCTGGCCTGATGCTGAGGTGATGGCTTTGGTTTAGGATCTTCTCTTAGTGACAAGACAGCTGTATTCTGAAGGAGCTGCTAGTTTAAGCAAAGCTTCAACACAAGCCTTGTAGTATATCTAAGCCATTTGTTTACAATTAATAGTAAAATTTATGATGGAGTTGGGGTTCAGATCAAACCTTTAGATTAAACAGTTTATAGAAATGCCTCTGGACAGAAACTGTATGCTCTATGTGTACCCTCTATAATGATAATGATTGAAGCATCTTGTGGTAGGAGAGTAAGTCAATAAATGTGAGTAAATTAATATAAGATATAGATAGGAAAGAATAGCAAAACTAAGCCTGAAATGTGCAAACATTGTTAGAGCTAAGTTTAAGTCAGAGTCAGGAGGGGCTGCTGGGTAAATCCTGAGATTATGTTTGTATTCTGCTTCATACAGATAAGTAATCTAGAATCCAGAATTTTAATTCTGCAAAGACGGTTGTGGGGATAAGACTTAGCTGCATCTGAAGCTAAACTATCAGACATTTCTCATTTTGAAAGAACTAGACTGTTGAGCAACTGCATTGTAGGCTTGGTTCCCAAGAGCTTCTAAGTGTGGAATAGAAGTGTTACAAAGCAGCCTACACTGCTTGTATCTGAAAGAGTAATACAGCTCACCCAATTGTTTTGGCAGAGCTGGAAACCTGCAAACCTGCAGCGTGACAGGCCAAGCAAGTTCCTCATTTACGCTTGAGATTTTATTTTCCATGTGAAACACCAGAAGTACTTTACCAGAAATGTCATCTCAGAGTTTTCTTGTGTTCTGCTGTGTTTCTGTGTATGGATGCTGGTCTCTCCAAGGTAGCTTAAATTTTTTCTTTAGTATGTTTTACTAAACATACTCTAGGAACTAGGTTATTCCATGTTAAAGACAATTTCTTCTTCTCCATTCCAGCAGGTTACTGCTACAATATTAAAATTGTAATCTTCATTGCAAAACAAAGCTCAAATCAAGCAAAGGCAGAGCTGTGCTTCACCCCTTATTCAAAGCTACAAGTCTGTATGAAGAACGTCACCTTTGCTTTTTCCTTTCACAAGACCTAAAAACAAATATAATTTTGTTTCATTTTCTGGATTAATTTTGTTTCTAGTTACTTAGGCCTGCCAATCTGTTGTTTCTGTATAGTATTTTGTCTTAGGGTGAAAAGTGTGGCATTATACAATGCCTCCCTGTGGAATTTTTATGCTTCTTCAACATAATATTGCAACGTGTTTTCTAAATTACCTTGAGGCGCTTGGTCTCAAAATAGTGGTATGTTTCTATCTGCCTTCCCTGGAACACAAATTTTTATCCTGCAGTACTGTCGTTTATAGAATGGCTAAACAAGTGAAAATTGTTTCTAATTTATTGGTTCTTGTAGCTTGCTAGCCTAGTGAAGTAATAAATTCAGATTTTTGAGTCAGCTGGAATGTCACACTAGTTACAGAAATATAAATTGCTCAGCACACAGATGAGTGTGTCATGAATAGAAGCATAGGATCTCCTATCAGTGCAGTGGGTTTTGTACATTTCTTTTCTAGCCAGGTGTATGATTTCTGCAGGCTGATGGCACTAACTCTCTGAATGTGCTTATAAGGACATTCAGGTGTGTCATTCATCCTAGTGAATATACAAACAACCAGAGCAAACAGAATATATACAAGAGAACAGTCACCTGTGAGGTTTCTTGCTAGCAACTAGTAGAAATGAAAAAGCTTTCCCTAGGAAAAGGAGTGTTAGATATCTCTTGTTGTTCTGTTGCCAGGCACAAAATCAAGATCCGCTTTACTTTCTCTGGGTTTTTTTTTTTAGCAGTTAGAAAAGGAGAAGATGCCTGCTTGCCTTGATCTCTTGTAAACAGTGGTGTGGTAAGATACTTAATGCACACTGCTAGATGATAAATCAGCCATCAAAGCATTCCTTTGTGTTGAATGAGCAATCTGGTCTTTTGTTTTCCAGTGTTTTTTCTTAATTGACTTCACTGTCTGATAAAGACGGAGAAAAATCATTAACTTATGAAAGGCAATAATAAATTTTAAAGAGAACTGTTAAAATAAATGCTTGTTGAGTGTTTCGCTTGGACTCTTTTCAGGAAAAAAAGGAATATTAAAAAAAGGTAGGAAACTGAGGATGTATGACTGGATATTTTTTAAGCTGTGAAATTCTCAGTTATTATTAAGAATGGATTGGGCTATCTAAGCTTCTTCTTTTTTTGCCCCTATAAAAATTTTCATCATCTGAGGAGAAAGGCTTTTTTATTCTGTCAATTTCCACAGCATATAAGGTGATATACATGACTACTGTGTATTTGGTACTTTAGAATGCCACCGTCTTTACTGAGTTTCATGTTTACAGAGTAAATTCTGCTCATATATAACTTTAAAATAAATACACATAGTGACAATGAATGAAGTAGTGACTTCTTTGTTTGTTTTTTTTTCTGTTTCACGTTACCTGTGATATGTGGTTTCATGGCTGAAAAGTAATAGTTTTGAATTCACCATGGCAATGGCAATAAACCTCTTTTCCATTTTATTGTCTTTTTACAGGGCTTGCTGCATGACATCGGTGGATTGGATGCTCCAGAAAGAAAACAAATTTTCCACCATGCCAGGGTCTATGTTACTTGATAAAATCTTATTGCAAAGTGGAAGTTTGAGAGTTGAAATCTGTTATGGGGAAGTTCCTTGGTTTATTTCAGAGGCAGTGTTCTTCTCTCCTGGAAACAGAGAGTAGGGAAGGTTTTGTGTTCTGAAAAGTTTTGGTGAACTGCAATTGCCTTTCTCTTACAGAAACTTGTTCCTCTTAGAGGTTTTTCTGTTCTTTCAGAGAGTAAGTACATTTGCTTAGAGAGAATAAAAAGTTTAAATAAAGAGTAATAAAGTTTTATAGCTTATTTAGCACTTCAGAATCCAAATATTGTCTCATCTGCTCCTGAAAGTGGCTTTTATATGCAGCAGTAATTTTGCTCCAGCTACATTTTCTGGCAAGGCTGATTTGGATGATTAAAAAGGGGACATTTTACTACATTTTTTACTGTAACATTCTGCCACTTCAGTGTTTCTAAAATAGCTTACATAATTTATTTTACAGTTGAGTTAGCATTGACTAGAAATATAAAGCAGTGACATCATGGCTTCCTGCCAGAAAAAAAAATTAGTAAGAGTAAATGCTGAAATGTTGTAAATGTAAAAGGCTTGCTGAAATAAATTCAACTACTGCCTGTGGTAAGGAACAAAGATGCAGTTGGGTTTGAGGCTTTTTGTTGTGTGCTTTTGTGGGGTTTGGAGGGGATTTCTTGGTTGCTTTTTTGTCTTTAAATTAATCTAGAATCTCTGTAGCCTTTACAACACTTGGTAAATTTCAAGTCCATTGTTGGAAGTGACAGCAGCTGAATGGCAGGGTAAAACAAGCTATTCCAGTAAGTTGACATAATTCACCTCTAAGAATTTAAAGCACAAAGAATGAAATATATTATCAAGGTTAGAACTCCACTTAAGGAATTGCATTAAATTAGCCCTTCTCGTGTTTCAGTGGTTTAAGTATTCTTAACTCAAGAATGAAATGCTAAGATAAGCCTTCTATTGTAAAAAGCCTAGAAAAAAATTAAGTACATATTTGACCTCTATATGTAGCAGTGACCACTTTATTTATAAAAACATAAGCCAGATTTTACTGTATCTAGTAAACTATAAGATTGTGAACTGCCTTGGTAAGGTAAGGAAAAATGGATGTGTAAATTGCCAAATTAAATACTCTTTCTCAGAACAGTTGAGAGGTTTAATGTGAATGCTATGTCTTTAACCACAGAAGAACTATAAGACTGTTGTTTTTATCAAATAGAGCTGTACGGATACAAATAATAAAGAAATAGCTGAAATGAAAGCAGAACAAACACCATGTTATACCTGCGAATCTCTTGACCAGTGCAGAAGCTATTAACAGTGAGCTGCTCTTACAAAGCCTTGTGTAGTGAATATAAATTGCCACCTAAGGGGAAAAAAAAGGAAAGAAATAGGAAAAAAAAGCTGCAGAGTTCAATGTTGACTTCAGACTGTATTAGCTCAGACTAAATATTGTGCATGTTCTAAGATATTGATATTGTTTCTTTCTTGAATCTTCAGCCTTAGGTTGGAAAGGGCTTTAAGGATCACCTAATTCCAGCCCCTCTTCATGCAGAGACACTTCTTAGCAGACCAGGATGCTCAGAGCCCCCGTCCAACCTGGCCTTGAACACTTCCAGGGATTGGGCATCCACAGCTTTTCTGGCAACCTGTTCTAGTGCCTCACCATGCCATGAGTACAGAACTTCTTAACACCTAATCTAAATCTTTCCTCTTTTCCTTTAAAATGTTCTCCTCAGTCTTACCAGTTTCCATTAAAAAATTTGCTCTTGCTCTTTTTCGTAAACTCCATTCAGGTACAGGACTGTGCTAAGGTCTCCCTTGAGCCTTCATACTCCAGCATAAAGAACCAGAAATGTCTCAGCCTGCCATCCCAGCAAAGGAGCTCAAACCTTTGGATTTCCTTTGTGGCCTCTTTCGGACTCACCCTAGTAGGTGCAAGCTTTTCTTGTGCTAAGACCCCAGAGTTGTGTGGAATACTCCAGAATAATCCATTAGGGCAGACTAGAGGAGGAGAATCATCTCCCTAGACCTACTGGGTCCACACCTTTTTGGATGGAGCCCGGGATATAAGTTTAGTGGACTACATCGTCTTTGGATTTCTTTTAACTATTTCTTTCTTAGAAAAGTACTATTTTCTTAGTAGTAGACTATCCAGTCCCAAATGATAATGGCACTTCTTTTTTTTTTTCTAGTTTTGAGTGATTAATTATCTAGTCTGAAGGAATTTATTTACTTTTTCCAGTTCTTAAAAATAATAATAAAAAAATTGCACTTTTTTCATATCAAGAGCAAAGTACAAGTGAGCCTTTATTCAGGCTGTCTAACTGTTGGAATAGAATATGTTTTTCTCATAAATTAGTATTTTACAACTTTAAGGAAAATGCTGTATATTTTTGTAAGCTAATTCAGTTAATTGTTCACCTAACTCAGTCAAGATTTTATTTGCATCTCAAAAATATGTGTGGCAAAATATCACTGCCAACATAGTACTTCAGAAGATAAGGTGATCATCTACTTAAACTTATCCATATAAACTCCAAGGAATATAAAAGGAAAATCTTGTTTGTTAAAGACAGATTGTTCTAACAGGGACTTAGGGATTATGAATTTTCCTTAATGCAGTTTTGCTGTATTGGCTTTCTGTTGCTGACATGCCAATTCTGTAATCAGTCATATGGATAGTATATTTTAATTAAATAAGCTTGGTGTTTCTAAAATTTACAGCACTATCTTAATAGACATAACTATTTGCAAGATCAGAGCTTAAATATCAGCAATTACTAGATGCTGATGATACTGTATCAAATTACAGAATTTTATTACAAGCTGGTACAAATGTTTATTACAGCCAAATATGCTTGGGTGTGGAAAAGACTTGTGAGGGCTATTTTTGTCCTCTTTCATGTGACAACTCAAAATTCTAGACCTTAGTCAAATTCAACAGAGAAATTAGACGAGTTTAATTAGAAGATAAGACACTTGAATTGACTTGCAATTCATTTGAGTCACTCAATTTAGCATTTTAAGAGCTAGTTTACTCTATGTCCACAGAGAAATCATGGCTCCTGGGGAAATGGTGGAATTAAATAATACCTGTATTCTCTTGTGTCTTTGTGGTGAACCTGAGTATGTTCCAGATCACTCTCTTTTTAGGTGATGCATGGGCCTGCAATATATTTATCAGGGTCCAAAAAGGAGCAGTAATCTTGCTCCAGAGCTGCAGAACCTGGGTGTGTTTTCCTTACTAAATTTTGATATTTAAATAAATTTTGTACATTCATTACTTAGAGATTCGAAAATTTATGATGTTTATCTGCTACAGAACAAAAAGAAGTAGTTAGTGACACTGCAGGCACCTCGCTTTTATAACTACATGGCTGTGTGCCGTGTTTGAGTAAAGCTGGTGGATGTACTCTGTGGAATGACTTTCTTTCCATGTAGAGTGACAGAGATCTTAAGGAGTTTTGCTCCCTTTACAGCTCTGAGTGAGTTCAGCTGCCAGTCTTGTGGGGACAGACATTGCCAAAAGGTTCCTTCACAGCTGTGCATTTGTAACACTTGATATCACCTGTTTTTTTCCTTCCAACTTGCATTTTTAAGTCACAAAATCACCTTAGATATATACATACATGTATGCATATACCACTTGCTATGCCACAGCACAGCACTGTAGCATAACTGAAGTACCCTGTCTGGGTAGGTTTATTGGCCTGATATATCCAGGAGCTCAAGCCTGGTGGTCTCATCGCACATTTTTTTTCTGTATGCTTTATAGCCATAGCTATAGTATTCACTTTCCATGTGAAAATTCTGAAGCAGGGAAGAGATTGTGGGTGTTATACATTCCCAAAGGTAAAATTTTATACATTTCATGTATTCTTTCTATAGCAAGTAGAATAGGAGGGGAAGCAAGGTTTCCAGAGGCATTAAATAATCTTCTCCAAGTGATTTTTTTATTTAAATGATGGCTTTCTAGAGACCTCTGGGTTGTACAAATTTGGTGAGTTGACCCTGTCCAAAAGCCAAATACCCACCAAAGCTATTCATCTCTTCAACTGCACAGGGGAGAGAAAATATAATGAAAGGCTCCAGGCTCCCTACAGACAGGATAGGGAATAGGGACTGCTATCATTCTATCAGATTGTCTCTGCTGCTCTTTCCTCCTCAGATGCAGGACTCCTCAATCCTGCCCCTGTTCCAGCATGGAGTCCTGTCCATGGGATGCAGGCTTACATTTTTTCCAAGATGTGCTCTTCCCTTGGACTGCAGTGCTTCATGAACTGCTTCATTGTGTGTCCCTCCCATGGGACGCAGTTCTTCAGAGGCAGGCTGTTCTAGCATGATTCCCCTGTGAGGTCACAAGTCCTGCCATTAAACCTGTGCCAGTGCAAGCTCCTCTCCACAGTTTCATGGATCCTGACAGAAGCCTGCTTCACCATAAATTGCCCGCAGGCTTAAAACCTCCTTCAGACGTCCACCTTCTCCAGCATGGGGTCCTCTGTGGGCTGCAGGTGGATCTCTGCTCCACTGTGCACCACCATAGGCTGTAAGAACACAGCTGCCTAGCCATGGTCTTCAACGTAGTCTGCAGGGGAACCTCTGGTCCAGCACCTGGAGCATCTCCTGCCCATTCTTCACTGCCCTTGCTGTTTGCCGGGCTCTTGCTTTCACATGTTCTCACTCTGTTCCTTGGCTTCAAATACTCCCATGCAATAACTGATTTTGTTCTTGAATATGTTACTCCAGAGGTGCTACCACTGTGGCCAATGGCCTCAGCCTTTGGCTCTGCCTTGGAGCTGACAGGAATTGGCTGTGTCAGACATGGGGGAAGTTCCTAGCAGC
Source organism: Phylloscopus whistleri (assembly GCA_017589585.1). NCBI lineage: Eukaryota > Metazoa > Chordata > Aves > Passeriformes > Phylloscopidae > Phylloscopus > Phylloscopus whistleri. Next base: position 178,136 of record JADMLD010001058.1, on the reverse strand, counting down.
TTCTTACAGAAGCCGCCACTGTAAGCCTGCCCCCCTGCTACCAAAACCTTGCCATGCAAACCCAGTGGAGTAAGGTTTTGTTATGCAGTGGGTTTGGGGGGGTTCGTGGTTGGCTGCAGCTTCCACGTCTGTATGGCTGGTGTGTGACAGCTGCCCCTCTCATGGTGAGCTAGCAGCAGCACAGAGCTGAGAATTACTGGGTTACTTGGGCAGAGCAGCAGCAGAGCAGTTGGACAGCACATGACTGCACGTGAGGGTCACACCATGGAACAGAGCTGTCTGACACCAGCTCACAGCCAGGCGAGGTTCCTATTGGGGTGAAGTGTTCCCAAAACGGCAGTTCCCTGAACTGCGCTGCGGTTCGGGCAGATTCATTATTTGGAAATGCAATGGCATCAATGTTCAGTACTAGCTCTCAACAACTGTAGATGGGAACTGAATTTCCTTGTTGTGTCATAGGACAGAATCTGGCACTTTCAGAGCTTTTGGAAACACTGATTAATACATGTGATACCTTGAAGGAGAAAATAGAAAACTCTGATTATCTTACTAACTATGAACATCTTACAGTCTTGTGGGGGGATTTTGGTTGGTTTCTTTGGTGGTTTTTTGGTGTTCAGCTATTTTTGTGATTTGGGTTTTTTGTAGTTTTTGGGGAGTCTTTGGTGGGTATTTTTTGTGGGTTTTGTTGTTGTTGTTTTTTTGTTTGTTTGTTTTGGCTTGTTTTTTTTTGTGAAACCAAGTTAAGATTTGAGGGCAGAATACCATTATTTCTAAACTTAAAAAGTGGGTATATATATACATATATATATATATATATATGAAATTAGTACAGGGATTGTTTAAAAGTCTTTTGTTTCAAGACCAAATGGAGATGGCTCATAATGAATCCCTTTAGGGCATTTCACATTTGCAGTGGATAGGGAATTGGGAAAAGCATTGTCATAGTTTTGTAGAGGCACCTTTAGATTAATAGTGTCTAATACATTATGATTGAGATTATACAAAGGCACATATTGAGTATTTTATATATCCTGATGATGAGATCAATTACTGTCATTAGCTACGACATCATACAACCCAGTTCTGCATCTTTTTTTCAATCCCTTGGGAGTTTAGCTTGTATTAACTTGTAAAAAAATGCATTCTTATTGTGTTTTTCTGCTACATATAAAGTTATTTTTACTTTTGCAAAATTTTCACAGTTCTTATTTCTTTTGGTTTTTTAAACTATTTTTATCATGAGAACGACTCTTCTTGCCTCACAGATGCTCAGTTCTAAGGATTACATCTCACAAGCATTCACTGTATATGAATTCTCAAGTAGATATGGCATTTACTCCCAGGAATAGTCCAATTAAGTCAAAGTACACTTTGGATCAAATCCAAGACCCATTAAATCAGTTGAAGTGTTTCCATTTACTTCAAAGGATGCTGGATCCAAGCCATCACATCTGCAGCTCTCCAAACTACCACTGCTTGTCTCAAATACACCTACTTAAATTCAATTAAGAGTAGAATAAAACCTCCCAAAGAAAATGTGATGACACTCTGTGCCACAGAAAATATTGAAATGCTATATTATAAAGTGTAATAAAAAAAATTCTAAATAACCAAATACAGTAACAAACATGATGACAGAAGCAGACAGATTTCTTGATTTCAATCAGTTCTTGACTGAAATCAAGAACTGATTGAAATTTGCCAGAACTGCTGTCACTCATATCTTATTCATTTGATTTGTTGATTCATCTGACTTTCATTTACATATATACTGAAATGTGTATGAATTATCTTAAAAGTTTCAAAAGAACTAATTTGAATTGATCATAAGAAAGGCTAATTACTTCTGCAGTCTTAAATTCAACATAATAGATATGACCTGAGTTGAATGATTCATACATTCTTGTTGTACATGCCCGGGAAATAATTTAATAAATTTTCTTTCCTGAGATTTTTTTTTAGTACTAAGTTCTCCCAGGTGAATGGAAAATAAATGTGGAAGTTCTTCTGTAGGTGCATAGTTCTTCAGAGCTTTCACAATAAGATTTCACCAATAAGATCAGTGTCAATATCTTTACGCTCCATTCATAGTAATCTATGACCTACTAAAGAGATTTCTGTCTGTTATCGCGATCTGTTAAAAAAATAATTAATCATTGTAGATTGCTAGATCACTTGCTGGTTATTGTGTCAGTAAGTCAGAAACATAGAACATTTAAAAAAAATCTCTGAAAAAAACAAGCAAAACAGCTTTAATTCTTCTGTCCCTACATACTTTAGGCTTCAGCCTCTACTACTTGATTACTTTACTCCCATTGGAGCCAGAGAGAACTGTTTTTCTGGATCGGTTTAATTCTGGAAATTAACTCTCAGAAGAGTGAGTCCATTATGGTTATAAGAGATATCTGAAGGGACCACATCCACGAGGTACAATAATATAATTGGCTGCAATAAAATCAATGGGGCCATGGAACTAAATTACTAGAATATATAGTCATGCATTTCAGGACAGATAAATAACTTCTCTGACATACATTTGAATCTGAGAACTTTATTTAATCTATTTATTTCAGAGACTAATGAATCTCTTTGACAAAGAACAGATATGATCCTATCAGCAGTTTCACAAAATCTTGTGTTACTGATTACAAGGACTCACACTGTAAGCTCCACAAATTGTTTACCCAAACATTTACCATTGGAGTCCTATAGTTCAAAAGGAATGGAAGAAAAGATATTTTGCTGTTTGTTTTCAAATTAGCACTGTGCAGTTCTTGATTAGGAGAACATGTCTGTACATGAAGTATCAGTGAGGACTGATGAACATATATTTGATTTTAATATTATTCCTGCAGTTACACTGCATATTTCCAGTAAATAACTTCTACTGTGACATTCAGCCTCTATTTCTGTTTTCCCAGGGATTGTTTATAACTTTTATAATATATGTCATTATTGGAACTATTTCCTGAAAAAAATTGTATAGATGGATCTTCATTTGCAAATTTCTCAATAAAGTTTCTTCTAGGTATTTGTTATTCCACATTCAAGTCACTGGTTCAGTTGGACTGGATGTGTAGCTTACAAAGAAATAGTAAAGTAATTATTAAATCAGGTTACTTTCAAGTACAATCTAGATGTCTTAGTAGCCCACTATAATTTGAACAGCATATCCTATAACATAATTGAGGACGCATACCCAAAAAACTGAAATGCAAGTCGCTTTTCAAGACAGACTATAATAATAATAATAATAATAATAATAAATGTTTAATAGCATATAGTATGACTTTATTTTGAAACTTATGGTAAAGGAGTTCCAAAAGCTACTTATAAATGTCAGAACAATAAAGGGAAGAGGTGAGGTCCATTCCTGGACTGTGTCCAGTTCTGATATACCTGTTGTCCACAAAGTCTAGGACTTCTTCTTAACATGACATTCAAATTATGTCATGTTAAAATGACATAACTTAACCTGACTTAACATAGCTCTTAGTTTAGTTATGTATAGTCAATGCCTCTAACAAAATAACACACCACCGATATAAGGAAATCATTCTTTAACATATAGTGTCTCTACTCTTAAACCCAAAGAAAAAAAAGTGCAACAATAACAGAAGAGGCATTTTTCTCTTTATAAACTTTAACAATAAAATGACACTCAGAATGTTAGGCTTATGGAAAATATCAGCCAGGATGCTTACAGCTGTACAACTTACAAATGGGTGAAACAGCCTTCTATCACAGCTTGTCTGGCAGTGTGTAATACGCCCTTACTCTTATCAGAGGTAATAATGGGAAAGTACTAAGATAGAAAAAATGAAGTGTTTTATAATAAGAGTATCCTTATTATTAGACATCCTGCAGTATCCTCATAAAACTCCCAAGCAACAAATCATGATATTTTATTTAATTATGTTAGGCATCCTATTCTACAGATGACAATGTAGTAGTAAAAACGAAAAGGATGCGCTCAGATTTTAATTGGTGGAAATGGTTAGTGCACTAAACAATATAAATATATACAGACCAAAAAGTGTATTCTGAATGAGAATGAAAGGCAACTGCTTTGACAACAAAAGTTCATATGTTAATAGCAAATGGAGAATATGTGTTTAAGAGACTTAATTCAACTGGTCCAAATAAAACTCAGTATTCATATTCTAGGTCAAAGATCAGAGCTTCCACCCATTTTTCTGTGCCTCTATAACAAATTCCATAGTGATCTTATTTCAAATGTTGGATTTAAAATTAGTTTTTGATGAACTTAAGAACAGATGTGCAAAGATCATGTCTCCAATTTTCCTTCTATCTCTTTACCCCAATTTAAACAAAGGCCAAATGTAACCATTACCTGTTGCAAATTGAGAATCAGGTTGGCAAAAAATAGTTAACTAAGTCAAAAGTACCTTTTCCCTCTCTGTGTGTCTTCATTCATCCTTCTTTTGTTTCTGCATGGTGGTTGCTATAATTATGGTATTAGCTCTTACAAGTATTCCTGTCCTTTTCTGCACAAGTGCAGAACTGACAATGGTTATAACCATTGTATGTGTATGACCAATGTATCACTGGTAACTATAGTATTTTTTCCCCTGGTCAGATTTTTGAAAAACCTGTTGCAAATTGAGAAGGCTAGACCAATATGAACAAGAAAACGTCATTATTACCCAAAGCTGATTTTTCACCCTGCCTTCTCAAGGTGAATTTACTGTTCCTAAGTGTCGGTTTGATGACACACAGTGTTGGAATCTTGTATTTGTTCAGAGCGCACAGGCGTCAGGTCTTGCTTTGAAATAATATATCATATCCTTGAAATTAAAAAGACCCATGAATCATTACCATTCATACTGACTCATTAGAGTTTATAATGTTATCTAGGTCATGAAAATGCAATTGTGAGGAAAGCTTTAAATGGTTTAAAGAGGCCCATCTCCTACTTCAAAACATTGTTGCTGCCAACCTTGAGGAGCACTAGGTGCCATTCTGCAGCAGCACTTCCAGTATTCATGGGGTGAGGTCATGTGAGAGAATCTATACCAGACGAGTGACAAAAGAACCCTCTCCCCTTTTCTACCCAATTTCTGTGTTGGGGTAGCTTAATTTCCAGTCTTAGGCAAAGGTATTTTTCACTAGCATAGCAAAAAGTCACCAAAAGAATGCTCTGCTGCCTCAGTGATGGTCAATCTCCCACATCATGAGACAGTCTAACAATGCTTCTTTTGTTTTGCTTATAAATATAAATGGTGCTGAAAATAGAAGAGACTTGTTCTTTCTCCATTCCAGCTGTGAGCTGTCATCTGAAAGGTTTTAGATTTTACTCCCAGTCACATAAATCTTTAAAAGCTTTTTTCTTTTTTTTTTGTATCCTGCTTTTTTCTTGCCTGTTTCTTTGCTTTGTTGGTGATCTTCATTTATCCACTGGTAAACAGAACCCGATTTTTAAAATATTACCTTGTAGGGATACAATAATTTTCAAATATTAGTGGCTTGTGGAAGTGTGGGTGCTTTTTCATGTTCCCAGTGGAAGGGTTTCCTGACGTTCACATGTTCTACACACATATTTTGTGTTCAGCCCATATTGCTACATATTTACCCTTGAGAATGGGTATAGCCAGAGAAACTCATGCAGAGGATTAATATGCAGGAACACAAGAACATGGAGATAGTAATATACATAGAAAAAGTATCAAGGGACATCTGCACACCTTCCTATGGAACACATGATCTGCAAAAAAAAATTTTAATTTCATCAGAATCCAATATATTCCTACCTATTATCTTTATTGTAACATCTACAGAAGCCTGCTTCTTAGACCTACATGTGCACATAAACTCAGAAAGGCTAAGATTAAAAGAGAATTTTGGAGCTTATCTTGTCCAACTTGCTTGAGCTGAGCAGGAGTGTTGAATCAGATGGATCTAGAATGGCTCACACAGGATCATGATCAGATGACTTTGAAAGATCTACAAAAAGGAAGACTCCATCGTGTCTCTGGGCAACCTGTGTCAGTGCTCAGTCATCCTCTCAGTAAAAATGGGTTCCTCAATTGCTCTACAGAACTTCTTGTCTTTCAATTTGTACCCATTGTTCTTGTCCTGTCACGGGGCACGACTGGCTAGAACCTGGCTCCATCCTCTTTGTATCCTCTCTGGGTGTATAAAAACATTGATAAGATTCCCCAAGCCCTGCCTGCTCCAGGCTTTCCTCATAAGACAGAGGGTCAGTTTGGTCAAGCGAGATTCCTCCTTGGTGAATCCATGCTGACTGCTCCTTATCACCTTCTCTCCCTTCATGGGCCTGGAGCATATCGTATGTTCACACAGGGTTTCTAACATTTCTGCCTAGATACCTGGTCTTTGAGCTTAGACATTATAATCCTTGAATGTTGACCAGATCTCCTGGACTTCTATTCCCTCCAGAATGTCACCCTGTTGCACTCTTCCAAGGACATTTTTAAGAGGTCAGAGTTTGCTCTGCTGCAGTTCAGGGGTGTGATCTTACTTTTTGTATTATTCCTTCTGTTGTCTCCTGGTTCTGAACCCCACTGTGTTACAGTCCCTGCAGCCAAGGCTGTCTTCAGCCTTCACATTCCCAAAGAGACCCTCCCTGGTTTCGGGTACGAGACCTAGCCATGCACCTGTTAGGGTTAGTTTCTTTACAGATGGGTGAGGAATTTGGCATTGATGTCCTCCATGAACCATCTGGATTGCTTACGTACTGGTCGTATTCTCTTTCTAGTACACATTAGAATAGTTGAAGGCCCTCAGTGCCTGTGGACCCGCGTCTGTGTGAGGCCTCATCCACTCATTCTTCCTAGTCATTTTGTGCAAATGGAAGAGGATTCAGAGCTAAAAAGCTATTGTAAGATGTCTTGCCAGATCAGATAGCTTGAAATTTATCGGACTTTGTGGGACGTCCAGCATGGCCTGGTTTTCATTCTTATCTAGTGAACTAATGAGATTTAGTGCAGTGACTGTTCATTTTAGAGATCTTTGTACTCATAGACTGATAGCTTTGTGAATCAAAAATAATCTTCCAAGACCCATATCACCTCAGTGGTGATGTTTGTCTCTGAATTCTGATAGAGTATTTGCTTGTAAGAATTAGATGTAAATATAACTTCCTTTGTAAAGAAGGAAGACTCATACATTTGCTAGTGCTGCATGGCTGCAAGTCCATTGTAGCTTCTGAATTTGTCAGTTATTCAACTTTTGATGTATTTATTTTGGTGGTGAAATGTCTGAATGGGCTTGTTCTGCTCTTCTATCACAGGAATATTTTTTGCTGGGGTCATGTCTTATTTGTCAGAATCAACACTGTATGATTCAGAACTCATTGTGATGATCAATCTGACTTAGAGAGTAAACACCATGTAACTAATTTCATTTTAATCTTTCTTTTGTAATTGTCCCAATAGTGGACTTATTTCACAACATGCAAAGCTTTGTGACCAAGCATTCTCTGGATCCTGAAAAGATATTCAGATGACACAGGGATGACGCACAGAAAGTAACATAAAGACCAGTTCTGCTGAGACATGCCTCATTTTTTAAATTTACAAAACCCAACAAAACTTGGACAAAAGATTTTGGTGTGTTTTGTTAGTGGTGGCTTTTTTTGGTGTTGTTGTTGTGGATTGGTTTGGTTTGGTTTTTTTGTTTGTTTGGGTTTTTTTTATTGCTACATCTAAAGCTTCCTAATCAGTGAGGTATTGGAAGCAAACAATACTAGGGAAAAAAAAAAAAGTATCTAGGAAAAGTATCTATTCAACACTAAAGTTCACTACAGCTCGGAATCTTTGTTTGAACCAAGTCTGTGGTGCTAGGTAGTGCAGCAAATTGCAAATAGAAAGAGATGAACCCAAAGATCCTAAGATTACCTATAAACTATCAATAACTGTGTTCTATCCTTGTTCTCTCTTGTCTGGTCAGATGGAGAATCATATAATGGCTCAATTTCATTCATATTGGAACAACTGAGGTCTTTAGTTACATTTACATTTAATACTTACAAGGACAAAACTGCTTAGTGAGTAGAAGAACAGCTCCCTTAAGGAATGCAGTAGTCTTGAAAAACATTGATAATTCACAACAATGTGTTATGAAATTATATTCAAGATAATTTTTTCTGTAGCTAGAGACTGAAGACATGATGAGCATTTCCTTGTTAATAACTCTATAACTAAGGAGTGAGATGGTACTGCATCTGTGGTCCCTGCTTCAAAATACCTAAATATAACTTAGCCATAATCTTGGGTACAGCATGGAAACCAAGAGACAGGTCACCTTTTACACAGGAATTATGCAGTGTTTAGTCCATTGTAATGTGGAGGGAAGCAGCCCAGCAAATCTGCTATATATTAAAGTTACAGTTGTAGCCTACAGGGAATGATTTACTGAGAGATATTGAAGAGTTTTTCTCTTTTATAACAGACTCTTTAAGAGAATAGTTCCTGCCTAACCTTATGTGTAATACAGTTATTGATATGGGGAATTGCATTGTAAATATCTTGACATTTCTCTAGTACCCAGGTCACCTTAGTAGCTGAAAGTTTCAGTGGCCCCTCAAGGCCCATTTCATTAGTTATGAGACATTAATCACAGAAATGCACAGGCAGCAACTGACTCCCAGCACTGAATTTAGTGGGAAGTACCACAGTCCTTAAATGTTGAGAATAATTTCAAATACAACCTTAAAGTTGTTGGTTTCTTTAAAAATCACTTTTTTCACTCTTTATGAAAATTAATCCTGAACATTTTAAAGGGGTATTTGACCATTCTCCACATTTTCTCACTTCAAATAAATGTTTGGCAATGTGAAGTCAGTAGTCCGGTCATGGCAGGCATCAATCAGAATATGTTGAGAAGACAAAGATGGTGATTTAGCATTTCTTTGCAAAATTGGAATTTGCTGTAGACTTGGAGAAATACCTAAGTTCTTCCCTACATCTGCAACATTGAAATCACTTTTTCTTGTGGGAAAGATGCACCCAAATGATGATATTAGTGGAAGAAGAACTTCACAGGAAAAAATAATGCTCTTTCTTTCAGCAGAGACTACTGCAAGAGGAGTATTTCTGGTTTATGTTTATTTCATTGCATGACAGACCATATTTAGGTATAGCCAAAGGTGTATCCACAGGTTTATTGGAGTGTTCCAAGAAATATTTTAGAAGGAAACCAACTCTTCCGATTTATTTTTAGGATTCAAAATAGTCTCTCACTATGGCTGCCTATTCTGGAATTTTTGCCCCATTTGTAATTAAGTCCTTTTTCTTCCATGGTGCCCTGATGATGTTATCTGCCAGTCAGCATTGTTGTGTTTAGGAAAGGAAAGTCCTGAATTGAAGGAACTACTCAATGCAAACACCAATGCTCTATTTCCTAAGTATTTAAAAGATGAGACTTAAAGTTTTAATACCAGCTGTATATTTGTTTGGGTTATTTGTTATATTTTCAGGAAAGACTGCTTCAAAATACCAGCTTCCTTAAGTTTTCTTAAGGACCATAAACTGAATGATTTGACTATTGCAGAAAAGACATATGAAATTCAGTGAAACTTAGTAGGAACATTAGTTTTCTTTGCTTAACCTCTCTTTCTCTCTTTAGGAACTTGAAGTACAATAGGACTGTAGTTCAATAAATGTAAATGTTGGAATTTTTTCTGCATAATTCTGTCATAATATTGAGAGACTATACTTTGAATTTTTTATTATTTAAGACAGTATTGATGTGCAACCTGCACAGTGGAAACAAATCCTAAATATCTCCTGTAACAAGAGTAGGTGGTTAGTTTCTTAATAAACAGATTAAAATGTTGCAATCTTATGACTGCTTGTGACTGCTGAACATGTTAATAATGCACACAGGACATAATAATTTCATATGCTGTACATCAATAACTCTTTCAGCAGGTGCAGACCAAAGGAAGAGGAGACCAAAACCAGACTAGAAGTATTTACTTTACTTTACTGACTATTTGGACTGGATTTGAGCCACCAAACCATACGTCATCATCTTCTCCCTCTTACTGACTTCATTGTTAAAATTAGTCCTTTTAGCTGCTGGACCTAAACTCATTATTACATAATTTTAGCCAAGACTTACAAGCAACTTTATGAAAGACGTGTTTGCTAGACTGGAATAAGGTTTCCAAAACTAGGTTAATTCATCCAGAAAGATTTTTTGAATATGGACTCTATTCATAGAAAAAACAACATTTGTCCTGGTTGGCTTGGATGAATTGTACAGTTTGTCTGTGTAGTGTGGAGGAGGGATTCTGCAGTATGTGCTGTTTACAAAAAGTTCTGTGTGCTGTCAGGGAGTGAAGGCACATGCTGAAGAATTGCTCTGCTATTGGTGTTCATCTCCATGCTGATTCTATGGTCTTTTTACCCTTGATTCACCACCTCCACGATCACTCCTCTGTGGAGGGGTTTTATGACATCTTCTTATCTCTTCTGTGTCCCAATCAACAATAAAGCAATTCAAAACATTTTCTTCAGTAAATGTAGCATACACTTTTAGTCAGAAGATTTAGTGAAAAAATCCGAAGAGATTTCATCTTCTCCTGAGAATTTTTCAGCTATAATTGCAGGACTGGTTGTATTTCAGCCCTTGGATTTTGCAAACAAGATGTGTGGACCACTCAAAGAAGGGTAAATATGATCAATGCTGAATTGTTAGTATGTGGTGAAAAGTTAAGCATGGGAATGAAGAATACATGTACCAGAACTACAGAAAATGTTCTTATCAGTCCAAAATGGCATAAACACTATTTCAAAAGAGAGGAAAGGACAAAGGTAATTTATGCTGGGAAACAATGTTGCAATGATGTAAGCTCACGATCATTAATAAAATAGTTGATAACATTATTCTAGAACTGGCTAAATTTTTTTGAGGACTACATTGTGTCTAAGCTGTGTGGTATAAGAAATACGTTTTCAAATAGCTGTATGCCTCTTGTGCCTCTGACCTCTGTGGTCATATCTTCCCCACAACAGGAACAAAATCAAGCACAGGTGAAGACTCATCATGTAAGTTTACAGGAAGATTTTGGATTCAGATGCAGTGCTAATACAATGAATCAAATTCTAAAAGCAAATAAATATTGGTCTTTCTTGAGACAGCTCTCTATATTTAAGTATGGAATAAGTAGTAATTAAACAAATTAAACTAACTATATTTAATTGGTTTTCTGTTTTCTGTGCCTTTAGGTTGTTCTCCATTCATGTTTTTATGATTCAATTTAAAACCAGCAGTTTAACAGACACTTTTTGCAAGTGTTAGAAAATTCAATATCTTGTAACTTTGCAGTTCTTTCAGGAATCTTCAAGTCTTAGTCTTCTCTCCCTTTCACACATAAATGTGCACACACCCTTGTGTAAGAAGGTTTTTTGAGACCACAATCTCTGACACTTGAGAGATTCCTTACAAGGGCTATAACAAAGTGCAGAACTAAAGGCAGTGAGATAAAGTCAGTGGAAATGTACAGAGAATGTGGCATAAAGTTTTGAGGCTCTTCTTCGTGAAAAACCATCTAAATTCCAGGATTAAAAGTTAGCTTTGATTTAGATAATACTGTGGTCAGAACAGACCAAGCTTGTAACAATGACAAGTACATATAAAACTAAGAAATCTGAAAAGCATAAATGTAAAATTCTTTTCATGAGTGGTCAATTGCAATATTTCATTTCCACAATCAAACCTTTTTTCTGTCCATTGTTTCTGGACACGTTTTAGCTATTATGTTAGCTAATGGATAACGGTAAAAGTCTCAAGTTCTGGAAGTGCTTATTCTTTTAAACTGTTTATTTGGGCATTGATACAAAAGTAAAATAAATATGGGAGAAATAAAAATTGCTTTAATGTTTCAAAGCAACAGATTAGAGGGTATTTTTTCTGTATTTCATGTGAAAACATACTTTTTACTAGAGTGATTTAAGACTGCTAATAGTATATGTATCTCATGAAACAATATGATTATTTGAAAGATTATCTCTACAAATTTTAGAGTTAGTAAATAGCTACCAAATCATTAGCTAACTTGATTAACAGCACATTTTTCTAAGAAGAATATTAACTGTCACTACCCACTGCATGGGTATATGTGTCCTAATGATAAACTCTGGGATCAATATCTGGAACAATTTGCATTTCAGATTATCCTTTCCAAAAGCAGCTTTATGGCCTATGGTTTTATTTCTCAGTTTTCTAAAAATTATTGTAATGCTGATCATGAAATAAAAAAGATGATGGTGCAGTGCAGAAAAAGAAGAATCTTGCTATTTTCTTAAAAGCATGTTGAATAATTCATGAACAGGCACGCTGTAACTGTAAAGCTAAAATGTTTTTTTGTTTTTTCTCCCATCCATTTATGATCTATTTCATGTGAGACATGAAAACTCATATCTTTTCAAAGGAAATATTTGCTAAAATATATAGTGCATGGTTATATGCAGATTTATCGTGCAAAATGTCACTTAAAAACTATCACGAGACTGAGTGGGACTGCAAAGATGGTTAGCTGTGAAAACAGGCAACTTTGTTACAAGTCAATATCAGCATTTACATGGATGCAGAGAAGGGCAGGGACAGGACAGAGCAGGTTTTGGCACTGAGGCTACTTTTGGATCAGTATGCATTAGCCCAGAAGGCAAGGGTTGTGGTCCACACTGAAGCATGTACCAGAGCTGATCCATCCTGCTACTCAAGACATTTTTCCCCTTAGGAACTGCAAGAGCTCCTGCAGCAGATAAAAGAATTACAGCAACTTCTCACCTGGAAATGGACAGGGTTGGGTTGGTCTTGTACATGGCATCTGCATGATGCTTGAGTGTCATGACAGGTAAGATAATTATAAAAGAACGGCCTCATAAAATCAGGCCTGCTCTGCTAAATTAGCCTGTCACTTCTAAGTAATTTGCAAGTTCTCATGTGAAAACAATCTTAATAGGAAAACTTGCTAGCATAACAACCAGTTCTTGAGTTGAAAAATAAGTGCATCTGTGTAAACAATAAGATCTGTTCCACGAGAACCCATAAAGGAAAAATAAACAACCTGAATCTTAGCATGTACACACAAATCACCTTCTGACCAGTAAGTCAAGTAGTAAGAAAACTACCAGCCATAGGTAATGCACACAAGGTCTATGAAAACTGTATAAAATAAGTTGTGAAAATAAAGAATTGGCTTTTCCTGCATGAAAACAATGGAATCTTGGCTAACTTATTACAATAGTCGCGGTGTAGTTGGCATTGTAGTAGGTGCTGGTGCTGGGCTCAGGCCTGTCTGGACTAGGATCCAGTTTTAGAAGTACTGAGTGAAGGTGGAGTCTCCAGCCAGTTTGGCTCTGCACAGCCTTTTCTCCAGCTGGTCATGCCAGCTTGTCAGAGGAAGTCAGCACGGCTCTCTCTGCAGACAAGGGTCCCCCCACTGTCACCCTGCAGCAGAGCAGAGGATTAAGGTGGCATTGAGTACTTGCCAACAAGCAGAACTCCAACTTAACTACAGATATTTTTAATAGTAAATAACTTAGCTAATAGTTATTTTCTGTTGCCACTATTTATTTGGTATCTCATAAAGACTTGATGTCCTACAATATCGTTCTGGAAAACCCGGGTACAAAAATGTGATAACAAACATTTATTTTCTACCTATTCAGAAAATTACTGTAGTGATGCTCCTCTATCAGAGCCATTCATGTGAGCAATGAACTTAATCACAAAATAGAAAAAGATGATTTAGTCATAGAAATTGAAAACTGTACTCTTCTTCATGAAAGAAAGGCAGACTAGGATTTGCATAGTTCGTAAGGAAACATTTTTCCCTTCCTAGAAAACAGCGTTGGATATGCATTGTAAAGTCAAATGAGAATGTTTTGTTGAAAATACATTATTTTCATGTTTTAATATTAATTATTCTCTTTGGGGCTTTGATGAATAAAATTACTATGTGTCAGAATATGTAATTTAAACAATTAAATTGTGGGGAAAACCAAAATGTTTACACATGTCAGTATCTCAGATAGGTGAACTGTTTTTAGTAAGTCAGAACCTATGCAGACACAGAGATTTGTGGAACAGAAAAACTTGTAAATCGTGCAAAAGTATAATCATAGGAAGAAAGTAGAAACGTTAAGTGCCTGAAAATGTCTAGCAGAAACTTGAAAAGAATGAGTCTACGAAGCCAGTAAATTCAAATCAACTATTATATATCACACACTGAGGAGTGCCCTCCTCAGACACTTCTGTCTACTGACACAAGGAAAGCTGTCTTCCTATCTCAAAAGACAACCCGATGATTTCTAGGGCATCTTGTTGGCCTCTGATTTGACATTTAGATCACATGTACCAGGAGCAGCTCACCTTAAGGCAGACTACAGCTGGGAACTCATAAATTCTGTGTAGGCTTTCTTTGTCTATTGATGGGTCGACTTAAATTTAACTCAAAGAGCATAATCTAGTCTTTGTGCAAAGGAGGTCTCAACATAAAATGGCTTTCTTCACATCACTAGGAATCCTAGATGAGATTGAAAAGTCATGCAATCATTTGATTGTAAGTTTCTTTGCCATAAATACATTTATTTGAATTTAATGATTTCAATATTGATTTCCTGAATCCAGGTTTGGGATATCACAGTTTTCAACATATATGTATTGGCTCATTGCCATTTCTTTTCCTGTGTTTGTGCCTCTGCCAATGAACTCTGTGTTGTCACTGACTACAACTGTATGTTTATTACTTATGCACCCACAGGGAAGAAATAAACATTTCATATTGCCAATATTTTTTTTCTAACTTGGTTGGCTATGTATAGTGCTCACTAGATTTAAATCTATCTTTTGCTGAGCAATCAAAGTACTAAAGGTTATTACTAAAGATTCTCTCAATTTTTTTGAGAAAGTAAGCAAAATCATTAAAGGGAGCCCTTAATGTGTGTGAGAATGTAAAGAAATACATCAGTGTTAAGATATTCTTTAGATAAAAAGATATTTTAAAGAAGTATTACAATGTTAATAATAATCGCATTATAATCAACTAGGAAAAATTCTAGGAACTACTGTAGTGTTAGGGAAGGCATAAAAGGCTTGAGGCAATGAAGAACCACCTAGATTCTCAACTTTATGATTTATAAAAAGGTAGTTTAATTATTGCCTTTGGACATATGATAATTCCAAATTAGGTGTAATGTTAAATATTGAAAATGTTTCTATGAATCCCAAGCCATCCTTAGCACTGAATCCCTGGTATTAATGGCAGGAATCCTTGCATGGAAAGTCAGCATTAGTGAGCATCAAGCCCCCCCCCAGAAGGTGAGACATAGGCTGCCCCACACAGGTCATGTCCATCCTTATGGGTCTTAGCAGCGGTCAGAGCTGGGCTCTGCAGCCTTCACAGTATTGTTAGGTAATGGCAAAGCAGGAGTTGGGCCTGAGATGGGGGTCTGAGGGATCCACCAAGAGATGGGTCTGAAGACCCATCAACATCCACCCAGAGAAAAAACAGTTTGAGTTTATAATGGTCATTCCTTGGGATGGGGTGGGTCCCCAAAGTGGGGCTAGTCAGTACTGTTTACGTCTGACACTGGGTTTGGAATGTGAATTGAATTTTTAAGTGCTTCCAGAGTGGATTTTGATTTTAGTGGAATAACACTTATTACTGCACACTTGCTATATTTATTCCATGGACAAATGCCCAGATGGCTTTGCTGCTTCAGACCTCTTATTTTTATGTGCCTTAATAATCTCTCTGGCCACAGATTTTTCAATGGGACATACAGAAAACAGCTGAGCTTGTTTCATTGGAAAACAGTTGTTTCAAGGGTGGGACAGTGAGAATTTTCAAAGTGAGCTGTGGGCAACATGATGCAGATCATCTAAGGAAAGGGAAAACCTGGATAGGGGAGGTTGGCATAATTTGCAGACTCTTACTTCTGTTTGGTCTTCTCTACCTTCCCTTCAGAAAGAATATGTTCCTTTTGCCAGCCCTCACAATAGAGGAAGCTCATTACATAGTGGAAGTAGAGAAAAATAAAGAAGAAAGGAAAGGGAAGGGAAGGGAAGGGAAGGGAAGGGAAGGGAAGGGAAGGGAAGGGAAGGGAAGGGAAGGGAAGGGAAGGGAAGGGAAGGGAAGGGAAGGGAAGGGAAGGGAAGGGAAGGGAAGGGAAGGGAAGGGAAGGGAAGGGAAGGGAAGGGAAGGGAAGGGAAGGGAAGGGAAGGGAAGGGAAGGGAAGGGAAGGGAAGGGAAGGGAAGGGAAGGGAAGGGAAGGGAAGGGAAGGGAAGGGAAGGGAAGGGAAGGGAAGGGAAGGGAAGGGAAGGGAAGGGAAGGGAAGGGAAGGGAAGGGAAGGGAAGGGAAGGGAAGGGAAGGGAAGGAAAGGGAAGGAAGGAAAGGGAAGGAAGGGAAGGAAGGGAAAGGAAGGAAAGGAAAGGAAAGGAAAGGAAAGGAAAGGAAAGGAAAGGAAAGGAAAGGAAAGGAAAGGAAAGGAAAGGAAACTTCAGTAGCCTATGCAGCTAAAATGCGTTCTCTTGAAAATGTAGAGTGAGAGTTTTTTCTTCCTCAAATATGACTTGAGTCAGTGAGTCTAAAAGCAAAGCAAGAGGACAACATCAGATTTAGTCCTTGAAGTACTAAAAGAGATGGTGCATGAGCATGAGGGTCTTTTTGTCAATATATTTCAAATTATTATTCTACAACAGAATTTTTTCTCCCTTGCCTTATCTCACAACCATTTTACAGTTCTAAATACAAAATGCATGATCCTGTACCAGATTATTCTGTGGGAATGATTTAAAAGGAAGTTTGTCCAGGAAAAAAGGTCAGTACAAGATGAAATCAATGTGGTTGTGCTCTGAAAGGTCAAGAGCTTACCAACATGGAGTAGTTCCAAGTTCATCACTAAACCATCCACCATTACATCACCCTTAAGCACCATATCTGCAGGTCTTTCAAACACCTCCAAGGGATGGTGACTTCAGATGTTCTATTTATTAATCTTCCAATAATTAAAGCTTTATTGATCTTCCAATAATTAAAGCAGAAATATAGTGTATGAAATATAGTGTATTTCATGGTGTATGAAATTCTACTGAAGAGACATGGAAAGCTCATAGGTCACAACCCTTTTTTTAATGGCAACAGGAAATATATTAGTGATTAGGTTCACCTGCAGAAAACTCTAAATACTGTGGTATTCTAGGTCCCGCCCTTGTTTCTTTGTCCATAGTGGAAGTTGTGAAGTGCAGTACAAAATAGCCTTGAAAGAAATTTGTTATGACAATTAAGTTTGGTTTCAGTTGTCTCCACTTATTCTGGCACAGGCAAGTTGCTGTGAGAGTAATGAAGGACTCTGACAGGGAGACATGCAAAAGCAGAGAATTTCCTTACTCCAAGAGTAACATGCAGAGTTATGGGAACAGTCGGTCAGATGCTTCACCGAATCTGACAAGTCTTGTGTTAGTGTATCAAAGACAAGCCATGAAACTCGCCACTATGTTGTGGGCTGATAACAAAATATTCCTGTTCTCAGAGGACTCTGGCTGAAACCCAGTGTCAAAATATAAATAAAGTATATATGGCATGAAACCTATACTTATTTTGTACAGTATGTTCTGGCTACAACTAAGGAATCTTTCAGTATGTGCCTTTTGATGAACAAACACTGGCATTGGACTCAAGACAGTAAGGTACACCTTTCTCCACTTTATTGTGTTCTTTTCCTCCATGCCTTCAACAGTTTATTCAAATTCGAAAGCAGTGAAGTTGAGAAGAGGCAGACCTTCTGATTTCTCTGTAGTGGTACCAAACCCACTGATATTTGTCCACTTTTCTGAAAGAAAAGAGAAAGTTTGGGAAACTCATGTCTTTACAGTGTAAAGGTTATCTCAGCATGAAAAGCCACTCTAAATCAGGGAATTCAAAACACACTTGGATCATTAGCTATCTTGCTGATCAAGAGCTTTTTATTAATCAATATGGCTTAGGCTGCATGCCCATAAAAATTACCATTCTTTGTCACCTTCCTCCCAGCCAAAAGTAACAAACAGCTAATAAACATCAATGCTGTATAATATATCTGATAAATAGCCAGTGAGCAAGCCTGAAGTGCTTTTATATGAAGTGCTTTGTGGATGTCAGCACACTGTTTAGCTTTGTTTAATCTATTGCTTTTAGCTGTAGTATGCTCTGGGACTTCTTTATTACAGCCTAATGTAATAATTTTGTCCATGAGGATTTCTTGAGCAAACATCTCGACAGCTAAATTCTCTGCCTGCTGGGATCTGCAGACATCACTTAGGTGCTGTAGGTGCCCATTTATGTCTGACTACTGCCTGCCTCTGCTGTTAGTGACAGCTGCTTCCCACCAGAGGTGGATACAATCCGGTTTCCAAAAAATATTGGTGATTCCTGGAACTTCTATTTTGAGTATATTGTTTTGCCTTCTTTGTCAATACACAACAACAGGTCAGTAGATATCCTGATGTTAATTTCTAATGCAGGTCTTAAAAAGTCAGTGGTGATAAGCTATATTTCACGACTGCGTTTCTGCTTTTTAACTGAATAAGCATCAAAGGCTGTCAGCATCATTCTGGTAGGATGTATTTTATTATTATTTTCCTGCTATTTTCCACTAAGATATTTTGCATGGGAATAATGGGAAGTAGGATTTCACCTGTATTTTGTTGTGAAATGTGACTCCAAGGTACTTTCATAACAGAGACTTCATCTAAAAATTAAACACTTGATAAGCATAATCTCCTATTTACTTGCATTTGGTAAGGCTGTTTCAGGGAAGTTAATAGATTTTTTTTTTCTGGCAACAATAAGCTGCTTCCTCTTCCAAGAGCTATTTTTAACAGTGTTGGGAATATCATCTCTTTTACTTGCCTGGCTTATTTTTGGCTGTGTGCATTTTTCAGTGCCTCTCTTCAGTTGAACCTAGGGAAAAATTTATTTAGTTATTAACTTTTTGGATCACTGATGATTTTCATGTGCATTAAAAATGATTCCTTCATGTTAAGCTGAGGAATTGCCATGCTGATATCTTTCAAGAAGATCTCCTCCTGGTTGAGGGTACCCACTCTTAACTGGTTGTAAATTGTGGGCGTATGATTTTTGTCACACACTGAATTCCAGTGACTTTTAATAACGTTCATCTTTAGCAATGTCTCTGATATCCATTGATGATTCACATCAAGGGAAGTGAATTAAACGCTTTCCTTAAGAGTTTATCAAATACTATAAAAAATTGTTTGAACTCAAGTGTTAATGGAGTTCGTATTTCTGATGCTTTTACCCACCTTATTTTTGGATATGGGTGTGGTAATTCATTTTTCCTAAATGGTTCAGTTCTCCCCCAACATGTATAGCTCCTTACCAAGTTGTTGTAAACCACCCCCTAAGTTGTCATTCACTGTAACCCCATTGTTACCTGACCCCTCCTACCCTCAGTATCCCATTGGTCCAAGCCTTGGGTCTGCTCCCTTGCTGGAAAAGCCTATTTAAGCTGAAGAGATTAGGGGGCAGGTCTCTTGTTGCTCTTGGGCTCCTGGTCTCTCTTGCTGCTCTTGCTTGCTCTTGCCCTCTCTCCTTCTTCCCCCTTTCTCTCCCTCCCCCTCTCTCCTGTGGGAGCCGTACCGCTCCCCCCTGGTGTGAGACCCCCAAATAAACCCTGTCTGATCAACACCCTCGAAAGCCGTGTCTTGTCTTTCCTGCCTGCGTGCTGCCATTAGCTGCTACATGTTGCCAAGAGAATCCTCCCTGAAAGCTCGGGTAAGGCTCCTGTACCTCACCTCCCTTCCAAGACCCAGAAAGACTTGTTGCCAGTTCTCCTGCAGAGCTAGCCGGGCAGAGGAGGAAAAGCAGGAGAAGGCAACTGATGCTGTCCCAAAGTGGGGCATAGAGCCGAAGAAAGAACAAGAAAAGCTTCTGAGGACTGCTGAAGGGACATTGAGGTGGTGGACTTTAAGAGGCGAATTTGAGAGGGACCATCGAGAAGACCTTTAATCTCTTTCTGGACTGTTACACAAAGCTCGACTGAATTATGAGTTTTGGGACTCTGTATGTGCCGTGTTTTGCCATCACAATGCCTCAGAGAGACACAGGCAGCGCAGCCTTTGCCGGTCAGATGCTGTTTCTGAGCTTGCAGTGTCTGGCTTCGCCCGAGTTCACTGTCCCAGAACTGCCTGTTGTAAGTTTTGCTACCTTCCCCTTGGCTTTGCCCTCTCCTCCCCTACTGCCTTCCCCTGCCCCTTCTCCCTAACTCCTTTCCTAGCCCTGAGCAGACCCTCGGGAATTCAGCCCTCCATCCCGTGCTACTGAGCCACGTGCTCGGGGCCGCACTGTCCAAGACGGCGCCAGCCGTTCTCCACCCCTTCTATCACGAACCTATCCCCTCCCCAGCTCCCGGCTCTCACATTCCCCCTTCCACTTCCCTCAGTGGGAGTGCGGCGCCGGCTGCCGGAGTCGGCCGGGCCGGGGACGCCTCCTCCACTTCCCGCCGTGCCACGGGGGTGGGGGGAGGGGAGCCGGTGAGCCGCGCGGCTGCCGGCCGCTGTGGGCGCTGTTGGGAGCGCCCCGCGCTGAGGCACGGGGCCGCTGTGCTGCAATAACTCTGGCCGCAGCTCCTGCTGCCGCGGCTCCGTGCTGGAGGGCACGCCACGGGGTGCAGGGCCACCGGCCATGGCGCGCCAGCAGAGCGAGGGGCTGCCACCTGCTCGCAGCACCCGCCCGGCCCGTGGTGAGGGCCCACGGTCCTTCCAGGGACAGAGCAAATCAGGCTGGACGCCCCGATGCCACGCTGCGCCTGCCCTCATCCCCGTGCACCCGGTCCAACATCCACCCCCACCGCACTCCCAGGTGCTTCTAACGACGTGCTCCCCTGTCTATTCATATGCAAATCCAGTCTCTCTAGCTTCTCCACCACACCCTGCCAAACTGGTTCCACCAGCTACTGTCTTGCAATCTAAATTTACGAAACCTCCCCCCCGCAACCCCAGGGGCGGGGATCAGGAAGCCTGCTCTGCCCCTGCTTCCACTGTATCCCTATGCCCTTCTCCATCCCAAAGTCTCTACCAGTTTGGCAGCCTGTTTACATTAATGTTAATGTGTGTTTACTTCATTAGGTTGTGAATCCTACCCCATGGCTCCCTCCCCTGTTATTCCAGAAGCAGGATAAGGGGTAGAACTTGCCGAATGGGCATGGACTGGCTTAAGCTGCTGCTGCCTCTCCACTACCTCATGTCTTTCTTTGTCATCCCTATCCCCTGTTCCTACTTTAAGGGTAGGTCATTGGCAGCAAACCGCACTGCGCAGAGTAACCCAGGATTATCTGCAGTATCTCTGGTTCCCCATGACCCCCCCAGTCCCCATTTCCTATCCACTAGTCCTGAACAGAAAGAGCTCGCTGCTCAGGACCCCTACCCCTCTATCCTTTATACCTTTTCATGCAATACCTTATCTTCTTTCCACTTCCCTCCCATCCCCATGGGACAGTTTTTACAACTGAGTGTTTTATGTTTCTCCTGGTTTAAGTGTGTGTTCATTTTGCAGATTCTCCCGTTTTCAGTTTTGGAAGTTGTGCCTGTTGAGTCACAAGGGTAGACCTGGCGGAGCAGTTTTCAAACTGTCTCTTCAGAGCGTAGAAGGCGCTGTTGGGTTTATGCTGTCCTTGGTTAGGCTTATACCAAGGGTGACCGACAATCCTATTAGGATAGTGCCTGGGAAAGTATAAAAGGTTTTGTTTTTTGTTTTGTTGTAGCCAATGTTCCCTAACAAGGTAGTAGCAGAAGCTACAAGTTTTGTTTTATTTTACAGTAAGGGCTAAAACCTAAACTGGGGGTGAAAGCCATAGCTGAGAAAAGCCAGTTGGGGGGCAAAAGAAGCTGGATTCAGATCCATGAATCACAGTCCCCAGCAGGGGACCATACCAGAGGGGCTTCATCCGCTTGGCCTGCTTAATGGCAGTGCACGTCTCACAGTCTCGGATAACTTGAGAAATGCTATCCATGGTTAGATCCAACCCTCGGTCTCGTGCCCACTTATAGGTGGCATCTCTGCCCTGATGACCTGAGGCATCATGGGCCCATCGAGCTAGGAACAACTCTCCTTTGTGCTGCCAATCTAAGTCTATCTTAGACACCTCTATCTTTGCAGCCTGATCTACTTGCTCATTGTTCTGGTGCTCCTCATTAGCCCGACTCTTGGGGACATGGGCATCTACATGACGGACTTTCACAGGCAGTTTCCCTACTCTGGTGGCGATGTCCTTCCACTCATCAGCAGCCCAGATTGGTTTTCCCCTACGCTGCCAGTTGGCCTTTTTCCACCTTTCCAGCCAGCCCCACAGAGCATTAGCTACCATCCATGAATCAGAGGTAGAGCTTTGGCCACTTCTCTCTTTCAACAATGTCCACGACCAATTGAACAGCTTTGACTTTGGCAAGCTGGCTTGACCTACCTTCTCCTTCAGTGGCTTGTACAACTTGTCTCGTGGGGTGTACTTCCTCTCCCCATCAAAGGGGCGCCTGTGTTGGATACCAGGGCCTCTAATTTGCACAGCCGAGATTTGGAGGAAGTCCTCCTTAATCTCTTCCCTGATTTTTTTATGATTCTCCTCTATTTTGTCTTCTAATTTCTGCAGTCGTGTTTCCCCAGCTGCAATTCCGGCGTGAGTTGGGCCATGTACAGCATCAGCATATGCTCGAAGCTTTTTCGCCATATTGAGCACAGTCTCATATGTCTCCTCTCGCTTCATTATTGCTAGAGCAGAAGCGTATTCAGGTGGCCCAAGTCACACAAGTTTCTCCACATTACAGGTGTACATGGTACCAGGTCTAGATTCCTAGTAGTTATATCATCTGAAAAAATGAGCTCTGCTACTGCCATCTCTCTCAGACATTGAATCCCCTGTTCTATGGTCCTCCACTGTGTCTGCTGCAAATAGAGGTCATCTGCACACAGATATCTTTGTGCTACACTGTCCAGAATCCATTCCCAGAGGCTGTGAGGACCAGCCTCCCTCATCATGCCCTGGTCAATAACAGGATCAAGTGACAGAGATCCCAAATGCCTCGCTTCAGTGCTATCCAGAACTGTAGCCTCCCCTGCAGCATCCCAGAGGCGGACTAACCAACTAATTATAGATTCATAGGGTTGTCACTTGTAATCTTTTCTTAGGCCTCGAAGGTCCTTTAGAGAAAAGGAATCAATATTGGCTCCAGAGCCTCCACCCCTCGATGTGGTTTCTGATTTTGGTGAAGGTCCTTCTCCTGGATTATCATCATCATCAACCTCCACCTTGCGATCGGTCTTTCTTGTACACTTTCCACCTCTTATATTAGCAGCAACAGCCCTTGGTTGAGGCCTACTGTCTGATTCAACTACTGGCCTGGAGCCTGGAATATTAGCTGCAGCCTGAGTGACTGGGATGGTAACTAGTTTGTCTCCCTGTTCCCTGTCTTCTATTTGCTGCCCTTCAGTATCTAGCAGAGTACAATAAACATATGCCAAGGCCCAGCTCACTGCAATAATCCTTTTCTCAGTACTACTATGGCACTTCTCTTTCAAGTACTTTGCCACCTCAGCTGGGTTCTGAATTTGTTCAGATGGGAAGTCCCAGACTATAGGATCAGAGAATTCCTTTAAAATTTGGCCCATGTCTTCCCATTTTCCACTCCACTCAAGATTTCCCCTATTTGGCTTTTCCCCTACATCAGAGGTCTCATTAGCCCCTTTGGAAATCTCAGCTTTCAATTTATATAAACTGCAGAGAGTATAGAGGAAACTTACTAAATTGAATGCCAGAAAGATGGTTTCTTTGACACTCAGGGGGAATTGAACATTCTCTAATAGAGACATAAACAATTCTGAGGAGAAGAGGGAAAACAGAGGCTGAAAAAACTCTGCCCCTGCTTCTCCCCTCACAAACTGAGCGCCCAACCACAACAATGAACCATCAAGCATATTTACAGCCCTCCTGTAAATCATCACGAACAAGCCTAGCCCAATGAATATTCTGATTAGTGTCCCACGGCTACATGAACTACATATTAGGAGCAATCCCAGAGCTATCTCTGGGTAAGGAAATAGCCCTAGGTACCACAAAGATAGTAGAACCTCAGAAAACCTTAGGGACCAGAAATATTGTAGGCTTTCACCTCGCGTGACATTATGAGTCCAGAAAAAACCATCCCAATACACCCACAAAACAATTAGAACCACCAATATTATTATTAAGGTTTTTTCCACTTTCTTTGGTTCAGTTTCCCGGCCAACACACAAAAAAGTGTGTTGGTTTAGGATAAATTAAGGGGAGAGTCTCTAAAAGGGAGTCCCCTCAAACAAACCTTCACCACCCCTCCCCCCACCCCAGCCCTGGGTTGGGAAGGAAATTCTTTGGAGGAGAAAAAGTGGAAAAAACTGGTTTTATTGACAAACGAAAAACTCTCCCCACCCCGAGTGAAAGGAAAAGCTCAGGTTACTCAGGAGGAGGGCGCAAAGCTTCTTTAGTGGGCTCCGGGTCTTCTCAGATGTCTTGGGTCAGATCAGGTCCAGAGCCGGTCCAAACCTTTGGGGGTGGGGGGCAGGGCGTGGAGAAAGAAGGGAAAAAAGAGGGGGAAAGAAAAAAAAACAGAAACAGCAGGCAGCAGAAGCAGCAGCAGCCAAGCAGCAGCAGCAGAAGCAGCCAAGCAGCAGCTCAGCCAGAGCGGCAAAAGCCCCGCAAGCCAAGCGGCCGCTGCTAGACATAACAAATGCAGTCCACGATATGGGATATAGGGCACTTTCAACCCAGAACAACTGTTAATTGTCATATTCAATCTCTGTACTTATTGAGTACTTTCATCTGCATTTTTTGTATTAACAGAAAAAGAGTGAGATGTGGTAATTCATTTTTCCTAAATAGTTCAGTTCTCCCCCAACATGTATAGTTCCTTACCAAGTTGTTGTAAACCACGCCCTAAGTTGTCATTCACTGTAACCCCATTGTTACCTGACCCTTCCTACCCTCAGTATCCCATTGGTCCAAGCCTTGGGTCTGCCCCCTTGCTGGAAAAGCCTATTTAAGCTGAAGAGATTAGGGGGCAGGTCTCTTGGTCTCTTGTTGCTCTTGCTTACTCTTGCTCTTGCCCTCTCTCCCTTCTTCCCCCTTTCTCTCCCTCCCCCTCTCTCCTGTGGGAGCCGTACCGCTCCCCCCTGGTGTGAGACCCCCAAATAAACGCTGTCTGATCAACACCCTCGAAAGCTGTGTGGTGTCTTTCCTGCCTGTCTGCTGCCATTAGCTGCTACATGCTGCCAAGAGAATCCTCCCTGAAAGCTCGGGTAAGGCTCCTGTACCTCACCTCCCTTCCAAGACCCAGAAAGACTTGTTGCCAGTTCTCCTGCAGATGCTAGCCAGGCAGGACGAGAAAAGCAGGAGAAAGCAACATATGGAAACATTATTTTGGTGCTGCTTAGCACTGAAGATAGACGTTCATTTTGCTAACATTATCTTAATGTGCAAAAGCAAAAAGCAAGCAAACAAAACTCCTCACCTCTTTAGCTATGGAATACCTCCCTCCATTTTCTGCTATTTAAGAATACAAACGTCAGACTTTCACCAGTACTGCAACATAGAAAATGCAATTTTGACTATTTTTTAGGAGAACGATAAATAACTTTCTTGCAGTATCATGCGCCCAGGTCTGAACTCCCTGGGGGTCTTTCTCAATGAAATCTTCAACTTAGTTTAACCGGCTTTTAGAAGATAATCTCACATCTGTTGTTTATGCCTTCCCAATAGTCCTATTGGTGTACACAGTCAAAATGGCAGCATGTTCTTTCAAAAGCTGAAACTCCTTCTATATCTTACTTCTTGAACTATGGCTGTAGTCATGTGTTTTGAACTTTGAGATGGATTTAATGTATCTTGTTGCCTTTATTTCTGCTTTTGAGCTCCTAATTTAGAGCCTAGTATATTTGACTCTTTCTAATATTCCAGTGAAGCACTGTATCTGATGAATTTAGTCCAAATAGCAAACCACCAATGAACAGTGATTTTTGTTGACTGCACATGTGCTCTGCTGTGACCTGCTTTGCTAATTGACCTTACTAATAATTAGCAGAACATCTAGCAAGGTATCAGACATTCCTCACAAAATTTCTGGCTGATAAATAGCACAAAAATGTCCTCTTTTTCATATATTAGTTTATTATGGGATTTCATACAAAAGGAACCACTTTGGCACTTTAAAAAGGTTTATTATCTTTCAGAATTTGAATTCAGGCAGATATTTTGCACTGCAATATTTAAATA
Source organism: Phylloscopus whistleri (assembly GCA_017589585.1). NCBI lineage: Eukaryota > Metazoa > Chordata > Aves > Passeriformes > Phylloscopidae > Phylloscopus > Phylloscopus whistleri. The sequence goes on along the minus strand of JADMLD010001058.1, from coordinate 151,840 downwards.
AAAAATACATAGCACTTGAAAGAATTATTTTGGAAAAAGTGTAGTAAGAAACTGTGTTACTAACAGGTTTTACAATTATGCACATGGAACTAGGTATTTTATAATCTTGTTAATAATCCTGTTAATAAAAAATTTAAAGCAACAAGTTCTATATGGTGTTAAAAAGGAGATGTAAGAACTATCAGTTCTTATTAGGTGAAGAACATAGTTAGAAACAGGTGTTTTTTCTGCATCACTTTTTAACAATAACTGGACATAAAAATTATTTGGTGATGTTAAGGTCGAAAGTTTCATCTTGAGCCAAACTCTTGTGAAATTTGGGTTACGTTCTAATTTCAGAATAAAATTTGGCTTGCAATAACTTCAATCACAAAACTATGAGAGCTGGCAGGGGAAGACAGTGTAGGCACATCCCATGTGCATCTAAATTCCTGAGTGCGGTGTCTGCTGGATAGTCTACCTTACATAATCCATGAGCAGCTGCATAGCAGATACATTTAAGGTAGATGATTCCTCATTAAGAGGGAAAGTAACGTGGTGCAGAAACATTAGTCATTTTTACCTTCCCTGAATCAATCTAGGACAACAAAACATTTTCGTGCTTCTATGATTATTGATCTACTAGCATTTACAAAGCCACTTTATGGGCAACTGATGCATTTAAAAATTATTTTAGAAAGCAAACTTCATGGAAAGGTATTGAATTGGAAGCTTGCAACACAATCAAGATAAAGAGAGAAGAGAATGACTGAGTGACTTTGAACTGCAAGAATTTAAAAAATCACCTGTGATTTCAAAAGAAGCAAAAGAAAAAAAAACTTGTCAAAATCTAAAATGATTGGAAAATTGTTTAAAAGTGTTATTTTATTTAAATATCGACATATATACAGAATTATTACATAGTACTAATTTTCATTAGCAGATTTTTGTTTAAAGATTTCTTTATATAGGTAGCTAAAATAAATACCATAGTTCTTATTGTACAGATAAAATCTCTCTTCCATTCTTAAGAGGTTTTAGTACAGCTTTAAAGTTTCACTGTGGATCTCCAGACAAGCCAATCTCAACTCATTTTCTGCTTTCTCTTGTTTATTTATTTTCATGACAAAAATTACATTTCATTTAACTGGATTTTTTTAAACTATTAAACCTGTTTGGACTCCACTGTCTTAATCAGTTGAACTGATTGAAATTATATGAGTACAATGCCAAGGCTATGATATTTTGATAATCCCATGGTAAAGAGAAGAAATGGCATTTTATAGGAAATGTAAGGCATGATTGGAATTATTGTTATATAGGCAATAAACATAGATAGGTAGGAACATGTCTGACTAGCAACTACAGAAATAGATAAAGGAAATAAATCTTGACAGAATCAGGAAACCTTTCCAGATACCTTACATTAAATTAGGGATCTCTGTAAATACAATATACCTCCTTATTTAAGTCAAGAATCTTAATCGGTATTAAAAAAAAAATTCAAATCCAGAAACCATGAGCATTTAAGCCTATGGTACAATGACATATGATCAATATGATCACTTAGTACTTTATTTTTGTATAAATTATTTTTGAATACATAATTTTAGGACAACAAATTACTGGGGCAGCTTATACTCTAAAAAAGGTTAAATATTTGCAAAAATCTCTGAAGCTCCACCAAGATAAAAGAAAAGAAAAAAAAAAAAAACCACGGTAAAATAAATCAAAATTATATTATCCAACTCAACAATAGGATTAAGGTAAAAAAATTAAGCTGCTCTGTACTAGTTATAGTCTGCAAACTACTTTTCACTATAGGTATTAGTCATAGCAGGAAAGTAGTGCCTACCAATACTGTTGTAAGACAAAGAGGGTTGGGATTTATTTCACCAACTGAAGATGTAGTTAATATTTTAGCAATTGCCTTGAAGTCTCTGTTGTATAGCTACTTACTGATCTACCTATTTATATATGTCACTGACTTTTTAGAAGCTTCCTCAGCTCTGCTTGTTCAGGTGATAGAGGACTGTTTGACTAAGGGTGGAAATCTTTAGGGAGGGTGTCCAGCAAAGATTCAGGGGGAGATCAGCCCAATTACATGCATTCTTGGATACCTGACTTCTTTTATGCAGAGTAGCAAAAGCAGAGACTTATGGACTATAGCACTGATTGCAGAGTTGTATGCCACACTGTAGTCATTACTTAATCTTTAAATTTTTGAATGCACTTTGCACAGTTCTGACCTTTATTCCAGGACCTTTACTCCAGGAGACTTGACAAGGAAAGGGTTTGGGTCAGGATTGCGAGGGTGATCAAATTTGTATGTGGGGAATAATTCAAACTTGGGTTTAACCTGACATTTCCTTATGAGGAAGAGATAGTATAGCAACTCTCTCAATCGTGTTAGGCTGTATTTTTAACAAAGGAACCACCTCTAACCACCTCTTTCTTTTGTAGTCATACTCACTGTGACCTATTGTTACTGCCAATGGAACATGAAAAGTAAAAATAAATAGAAAATTTCTATAACTTTTGATCTGGGTGATGAGTAATAACCACAGTTTTGGGGCTTTTTGTACTTGTCTATTTATTAAGTTCTTGGTAAACTGCTGTATTCCATATGCAAAACATACTAGGTCCACTTTCAAATTTCCTCAGCTTCTGGAACATTTTTAAGTTGCTTTCAGATAAACAAGCTCATGCGATAACTAATAAGCTGTAATTCCACTGACAATGCTGCTGGGAAAAGAAATTACAGACCAGAAAGGCACCAGTTTCTAGTGAGGAGCACACTTTGGTGAGTGTGTTTAAAATTATTTGGTGTTTAAGAAAGATTCTCTCTTCTAATTGCAACACCCAGTTTAGGCAGAAAGAAACCTTCTGAAACAGTGAAAGCCTTCAGCAAAGACTTTTCCAGCTGCAGTATGCAATCCCCATGAAACCAGCTTAAATAAATAGACAGATGCCCGGGTTTGACTGAAGAGGGAATGGTCTCACATGAAAAATGACTACTCAGGATGATGGAAGGTTATAAATAACACCCAGTTTATGCTCTGTGCCAGCTAAGTTTTTATGGCAAGATTTAACAGTTCAGTGTTGCATGTAGCGCCATGCAATCACACCTTGCCTGGAAAACTCCACAGAAGAGATGTCTTTTTGTAGGCAGGTAGGTATTGTAATTCGGTTTACAGTTGAAGAAACATGCTTTGGAAATCTAAGATCTCTGCAATTCAGTGCCTCTTAATTTATCCTGAATACATAGAGAAGAGAGAGTGGCTCATACTGAACTATACACAAGCAAAAGGAATTTGCATTGAAGGTAGCAATAGAAATTTTCAGCTGTAAGTATGATGTAACCTTTAGGAGACCTTTTCCTATTCTAGATGATTTGAAAGGCACTTAAAATCCATTATTTAAATAGTTTGGTGGTAGATGTGCATTTTATTCTTGAAAACTTGCCGTTTAGCTCAAATCTGCATAGATTGATCTCTTCACCTCCCCACTCTTCCCCCCTAAAAGCAGACTTATGAAGTGCTCTGATCCTGTCAGTTTAGTCTGCTACTATGAGCTGAAAATCAAAGCTTGTATTGTCGAAGCTTTGGCAGCTTCTATTGCTTTGCCTTTTCAGAATGTATTTAATTCCCCTTTTCATGCGTTGCAACAGACATGCCTCTCAGATGCTCTTCAACTACAGCTGGATGCACTTGTATTGACAAACTTATCAAATAAACTCAAAAGGAAAGAGATAAGTAGAAAGACATTTTCCTATGGAAAACAAAAAATGAAGGAAAAGGAAAAAAAAGATTTTTTTTTAATAGGCCAAACTGATTTGAAAATATTTCCTCAAGCAGACAGTTGCAGTCTGCAGGGAAGGTAATTGTGGTAAATTACTTGCAATTATTGAATAGCTTTCATCTATCATATACTTACGTTGTATGCAGGTTATGCAGGAACCAAGTAGATTTGAATGACTTTCTATTAATATATATCTTAAAATCTGCCTGTCTCATAGTGTGCTTATATTCTGTTGTTCTGCAAATGGGGTCATCCCAAATGCCTGCAAACACTTGATTGTGTTTGGTTTTGTTCACCATGCTTAGTTTTGTACCTCAGTTAATGCAAACTCGCTGCAGTTTGCACCAATGGAAGGATGCTGCTGTACAGCCCACCTCGCTCTGAAGACTGTCATTGGGAACATTTTTGACGTCTTTAAAATGTGAAAACCTTCTTTTTGCTGTGTGCCTCACACTGTTTATACAGTGCAGTCATCTCTGGCCATATGGCCAGGGCACTAGGGAAAAAAAGAATTGCAAGAAACAGAAAAGTCACTGAAGATATAGAGGGAGCAGAACAAAGACAACCTCTTACTAAATACTGGCCTGCAGTGTTTTTTCCAGACCAGAAAGAGTTTTTCCAGACTAGAAGAACAATAGACTATGGGGAGCAACAACAAGAAGTGGTGGAAATTAACATCTTAATTTACCTGAATGTGGCAGTTGGATGTCTCTCAACACCTTATCAGATAGTTTGGACACATGTTGGTGTCTAGAAGAAGGATATTGCAGCAACACTTGGAATATATTAAAATGGGAATCTTCCATGATGACTTCTGCATGCCAGACTCCTGAGATGTAGCATAAATTACTTCATTGCTATTTTTTAAACTGTAGCTGCTTGAAGCTTGCTAATTGAAAAAGGTCATAGCATAGAAGGCAAAGTACAGATTGTAGATTAACAATACACCAGCTGCTTCAACTGCTCTTGGTTATCATTATACCACAGTAACAATCACAAAAGTCAGAGAAAACTCAGCTTCAGACAGGAAGCTGAACGACAGTCATGTATTTTGGATAAGAAAAGAAACAGAACTCCTAGAAGCACGAACAAAGTGCTTATCTTCAGTAAATAAAACTAAATGGAATGCTAATTAGATGTTTGAGTAAAGGTCTGAGGATGTATCATTGTGTCTGTATTTATTTCTCATCAATGAAGGAAGATGTCTGAAGAATCAATAGAATCACAGAATGGTCTGGACCTTAAAGCTCATCTCATTGCAACTCCCCTTCCTCTAGATCAGACTCCCATATCACCTGGCCTTGAATACTTACTAAAACTTTAATTCTGTCACTAGAACTTTATGGTAGAACTCTTATTATTTCAGTTTATTGCAGAATTCTGAGCCTTGATCATCTGCCATCACTTATGAGGCTGCTTGTTATTAAAAAAAAATGCTGAATGTCAGATACATTTAAATGAAACATTCAGCATTAGTAGCGATATGCCTTAGCCCTGAACCTAGAGGTATTTTTCGGGCAAACACACAATTATGTTTGTTGCCAGGGAGACCACCATTTTCGTGTTTCAGTTGTTCAGTCAGGTAGCATAGCTAAGCACTAGATCTCCAGAGACGTGTCATCCAGGCTGCTGGTTAATTTCCGCTTGATACACTCAGCAAAATCTATTAAGCCACTTGTTTCTAAGCATGTCACCTACTCTATCGTGGTATTCTTGTAGCAAGCGTATCTGCAGCCTTGGTACGCCAGGCTACATAGTCCTTTCCTTGACCCTGGTAAACACAGCTATTCCTAACTCATATTTGAACGCCTGTAGACAGCTTCTTGATTACTCCCATCTTTGCAGTTCTATAATACTCAGCAAAAAAGTAATAATATACTGTCTGAAAATATCTGCTCATCACCTAAACACCTAATATTCTTGATGAAAACAGAATTTACCTTGCACATATGGGGCATGGTTCACATTTGTGGGAATGTGGGTAAGGACTATGCACCATAGCTCTTCCCCTCTGGCTAGCTCTATGACAACAAACCAGAAAGTACTCAGACTCTGTTCTGATGATCAGTAAACATCGGCTACATACTGAAAGATATCAGCTTTAATGTTTTTAATGGACTTTTCTGTTATGCCCGTTCTCTGCTGCTTTAAACTGCATCTCAACCCAGCAAATGTCTGAGCTAGAGTTACTGAGTGCAAAATGTTCCTATTTGCCCCTGCCATTTTTCAAATGTCACTGACATCCTTCAAGCCCTCACCAAGGTGTTAGTAAACTGTTAAATCCTATTTTGTGACAGTGATCCCCTGCCTAAAATCTAGTGCCATCCCACAGCTAATGAGCTGCTGAGAGCTGCATCTGAGTTTGAAATCCCAGTGGTGGTGCAACCCAGAGTGTCGTGCATGAACTTCATGCAGTCCAAACAAAAAAGATGTATTTCCAAATGAATGGTGAGTCCCTCAGTTCCCATGGTGTTCACTTGATCAAAATCTTAATTCTTCAAGTACTTTCAAAGATTCATGTATTCTATGGACTTAGTACACATTCAAAAGATGTAAAAATATTAAAATTGTAAAATTTATTTTGTAATGATTGTTAGCTTAAGTTACATGCCAGTAACGTTAGAGAGATGCCTGATTTGTGGAATATATGACCTGAGCTCCTGTGATTTAAAGACATGGCCATTTCCAAGGTCATCCTTCTTGCCCGTCTTGAAAATTATCACATTTGCCAACTTGCAGTTGACTGGGACCCCTCTAGATTCCCCAAAACTTTGAAAATGGACTGGAAGAACTCTCAGGATGACATCAGCCAGCTCTTTACCTTGGATTAATCTCATTAGGCCTCCCAAAGTTATAAGGATCCATCTGAAGCAGTAAATCATGCACAGGTTTGAGGGAAGACCAAAGCAGGATGTTTAAACTCCACAGCTGACTCCTGTCTCTGCCTGGTGCCTTGTTTAGCTTGGGGATAGGATTGGATTATGAGGTGCATGTGGAAGGGGATAGGTTTTGGCAGGGCTTCTTTATCTCAAGATTAACCTAAAAAAAAAAAAAGGTTAAAGGCATATTGCCCCCCATCCCTTTAAAATGAACCCTTATGAGATATGTATGCTGCCAAACTGTCCAAGTGAATCCCATCTTCAGGTTTTTGGAGTGTCCTAAATATGTGGTGTAGCTGGAGGAAGCAATCACTACTGGAAAGTGGTGGTAGGCTTGCTGGTAAATTGAGATCTCAGAAATGTTGCTTGCCAGTCTGATTATTTAAAAACTGGTTAGAGATGACTGCCCAGGGTCAGCACTCTTTAGTACTCAGATGAATTCAGCATCTCAGGCCTGTGTATAACAGAGCTAGCAAAAAGGGCATGGAGCTCCTCAGGGTGAACTGCATACAGCATGGAACTATTGCAGTTATTCACCAGGAAGTTCTGGGGACACAAACAGAGCTGAAATCCCACTTGTCTAAATTCTGAATGTATTAGATCAGCATAAGTAATACATTTCTAAGTGAAATTTACAGTCTTTCTTTAAGACAGGCAGGTAGATTATTTAAATCAGCATAATGTCTTTTTATTTCTTAGGTTCAAGAGGACATTTCAAACAACAACTGTGAAAGGTTACCTGTCCTTTTGAGCATTTTAAAGTAAATTAGTAGGTCAGTTTTGGAGAGGAAATATCTGTGGCAGATCACCACATGGTCTGTGCTACTTGTTTCACTGTGACCAGGGTGATGCCCGAGATTTGGAGGGTGGAGGGCACCCTGAGCTCCTCAAACCTTCAGGTAACTCAAGTCTTGTACAACATACATGCTGAATTCAGCTCAAAGCAGAGTCAGTGGCTTGCCCTTACCACCTCAATTCTTACAGCAATGGATGACAATGTGAAGTACTCTGGTATGTTCAACCTGTCATTGCCCTCTTCCTTAGGCATGTTATTGAAAAAATAATACAGGGTAGATGGATACAGATCTATCTGACCTGGTCAAACTATCCTATCAAGATTACAGGGATCCTTGCCGCTCTATGAGTACTTGAACAGATAGCTCTTTTTTCTAGCAATATGTCTTAATCCTGCAGGACCACTGGGAAATACAAAAGCAGAAATTGTAATTGGAGTGGGGCAGCAAGTAAGCAAGACACAATTTGGTTCTGCTCTCTGTGACCTTCCTTAGGGACAAAGGTGGGTCAGGAGTTCCAAATTATCTTTGTTTCAGAAATATGTTGGGTGTTTTTCCTGTGCAGGATCTGGGCTCAGTACGGCTTGTCTTCACAGTGTTTGTCAGTTGCCATTATTTCTCTTCAAAATCAAAATTAAAGTCATCAGTCAGTTAATAGAATTTCTAATGCCTTTTTTTCTCTCTGGATGCCTGAATTAATATCCCAGATTCTCAATACCTCCACTGCATAATGACGTTTCACATGCACAGAGGCAAAACCATTCAGCATACAAACATTATGATAATGAGTGCTCCAGCTGTAACACATCTCTCTTACAGATACAAGAGCACATTTGCTTGCTTGTTTACCTTTTGTAGCAGCATATGAAAACAGAAGTATTTCATGTCCTGCCTACGTCCCATCCTCCCAGTCATAATTTTCCTGTACATGTTTGATCTTCCTGTATTTTTTGGCTGCCATCCATGAAATCTATGTTGACTCTGATTTCCTTCCTTAGGTTATTTTTGTATGCGGGTTTTTTAGCAAGTGAAAAGTGCCCCAATGTTTTCAAAGACAACTGGAACTGAGGAAACCACAAAGTATTACAGACATAGGCCCCTTTATTTAGCAGGAATATTGATGTGTAGATACAGAAAAGAAAAACCCAAGTTGAAACCAATGAAACTATTTCGAAAAGGAACTTAGTGTTTTTCTCAAATCTGCATTTTCACAAGCCATTACTCTTACTCTTTCATGTCTCAAAAAGAATATCCTTTAACTCCATTGCTATGTGAAACAAAATAAATTTGAAATTTTAAATGTATCATGATGTAAGTTTATTGAGATTTAAAGTCTACTTACAAACCCTATCAGAAAAATCTCTCTGAACCTTCTTATGAATGGAGAGGAGAATTTAAACAAGTTTTGCATCTGCCCAGGCCTCTGACTGTAGACAGTAGTTTATTGAGGTAGCTAGCACCCCAAAACTCACTCTTGTTTGCAAATTCTTAATAATGGCCAATTAGGTCTATTACAAAATGAGTTATTTATTTAATAGATACCAATTTAACAGACATAAGGCTTTAAAAGATGACTTACTACACAGGATAAACAAAAGAAACAATACTAGTAGATAAACAATTCAGAGCACTATAATAAGATACTTATATTACAGCTAGTGAAGAAATAGTACAGATTAAGATTCTGTGTATCTTACCATCCAATTTCTGATGGGGAATACACCAAAAATACTGTGCTCTCAATTTCACAGAATCACAGAATCACTAGGTTGGGACCTTCAAGGTCATTGAGTCCAACCCATACCCTAACAACTCAACTAAACCATGGCATGCAGTCCCACATCCAGTCTTTTTTTAAACAGCTCCAGGGATGGTGACTCCTCTTTTCTGGGAGTTACCATGAAGATGCATCCAATGATTTGGGGAGGAATCCTATGCATTTCCAGGGGGTATGTAGGAGATTTCTGCCTCCATGAAGATTTGTGTAGCTTTTGTAGTGTAAAAGTAGTGGTTTTCAGTCAATGATTCCTAACTGGTCTCTCTCTTCATCCTATTTTCAAGGCAAAAATGTTTATTTCTCAGCTGGAGATCTTGCCCCCTTGGTGTCAGAGATAATTCCCCACTGGTCATTTGTCCAGTCTGAGTTATCTTAAACCAGCTGATGGACACAGCAAATAAGCTTTCAGTGGTAGCAGGGATGGGGGAGCATACTGCCACAATCTATGGTTGCTTCTTACTTTTTTCCTCATATGCTTAACATTGATTTACAAACAGCAAATCAGAAGTCAGAAAAACCCCTTTCACTGATTTTTGCTTGTATTAGATTCACTTTTTCTCTTCTGTGGCAGTACATACACATATTCATATGGTACTGGATATGTAAATAAGAGTCTTTCACAAGGACCCTAGGTATAAAAGATATTACAGAAGTAACAGAAGACTGCAACTCACTTTAAATTCAAAATTAGTCCTGTGTCTCTCAATTTAAAGTATGGTAAAATCTCCATGTGCTCAGAAAACAAAGTGCTGTGCAAATTTAACTTGTGGTTTTTTCAAGCATAATGATCATATTCTTTTAATGTATCTTAAAAACTTTATCCTGTCTTGCAAACACAGCAATGTTGTTCCTATTGCACTCTCACACAATGCTGAAATAAAACAGTAATTCAGAATTACTGGAAAACATTTTTCCAAGTGTGCTAAATCAAGAAAAATTGCTCAGCAGCTAAAATTAAAAAAAAAAAAAAAAAAAAAACAAACAAAAAAAAAACAAACAAAAAAAAAAAACAAAAAAAAAAAAAAAAAACAAAACAAAAAAATAAACAAACAAAAAAAAAAAAAAAAAACAACCAAAGCAAACAAACACAAAAAACCCCAAAAAACCAACCAAAACCAAACCAAACCAAAAAAAATACCAGAAAGTACTTTGGTACTTTCCTACTATACATGTAGAGAAAGCCTAAACTGATTTGGTGCAGTTACTACTCTTTTTCAGTGAGTGTTGATTCTGTGCTTCACACTATTGAAAGAGTGGAATATGTGGACACTGGCTCAAAGTTCTTACACTTTTGCAAATCACAGCAGAATGACACTTCCAAATTACAGACCTTTATAAGGAGAAATAAGGCATTTGGGATATTCTACCTATGAATTTTCTTTTGCAAGCCAAGGGTTGGCATTTGTCCCTTGCAAAACAGGCACAAATCTCCACTGCTCTGAGCTTGGATATCCCTGCACCAAACTGTGGGGTTTGGATTTGGGATTAATTAGCAAAGAGATGTCACTGAGGCCCTGCATCACTAATGAGTTAATTTTCTTGAGTTATTGAAAAAGAAGCTGCTTTTCTTGGTCTCCTCACTAGCATCTGATCTGAAACCTTCTCTGAGAGATCTTCACAAGAAGATCTATGCCCAGTGCAAGTGATGTAATAGATGACCCACATTTTTATGTAATATGTATACAATCTGAAGACCAGAACACAATGTTGGATACAGATATTAGGAGTAAAAGGTACCTATTATTTAATTTGCATCCCAAATGAAATACATGTTTACCCTTTGTGTTTCCATCAAATTATGAAATAAATCACTTCACAGATTTGCTTGAAACTGTGTTTCATAGCCAAGCTGTACAACACAGAAAACATTGCCTGATATTCCACTAAAGCATTCTCTTTTTTTGAGCTTTTCTTCTGTTTCCTGGTAATGATGAAAATAGGAAGCACAAATATGAAAGTTAACTCCTTTTAGAAGTTTGGGACCTGGAATGGCTTATTGCACTTAGAAAGATTTTACAACTAAGTACTCCTTGGAATCATAGAATTTTTTAACATATGAATGACCGCTACACCTTCTAATATTTACTTCTCTCCTAGGCAATTAAATCATGTTAGGAAGCTTTGTAATATTTCTCTAGGTTGTATCTAAAAATACTCATCCAACTGAGTTAAAACCACCACAATGGGAACGCATATCTCCCCTTGGCAGAAAAAGGTTTGGATTTTTGTTGATATATTTTGAGATGAAAATTACTTGTGAGAGAGCAAGATCAGAGAGGTCAAAGTAGATGTTAAATGGCTTGGTTATTTATTTTAGAGCTTACTGTGATCAAGTTAAAATTATCAATATACTACAGTGCAGATTAAAATTGTCTCATACAGAAGACATTTAGGGAAGGATGGGAACCAGAACCAGTGTTTTGGCTATGAATGTAGCATACCTGCTCTGTAGCTGAGGCCTGGTACTGTATCTCCTCAGCTGCATATCTACAATTGCAGACAGTTATTAGCATAAATCCTAGAATTCTAGAATAGTCTGGGTTGGAAGGAATCTTAAAGAACACTGGATCCCAACTTCCTTGCCATGGGCAGGGACACCTTCCACTAGACAAGGTTACTCAAAACCCTATCCAGCCTGTCCTTGAACACTTCCAGTGATGGGGCATCCACAGCTACTCCTGACAACCTGTTGCAGTGCCTCAGCACCCTCACAGTAATGAATTTCTTCCAATCTATAATCTATCCTTTTCCACTTTAAAGCCATTCCCTCTTGTCCTGTCACTACATGCTTTCAAAAGCTACCGAGAAATCCTGCTCTGTTGCTTACAATGGGTAAATGGACAGGGATGAGGTTTTCTCAGGGTTTCTCAGCTGTGTAGCATCTCTGTGAAATAGTGAGCCTGTGCTAGTCTTCCAAAGGAACTACAAATTTCTGTATTCTCCATGTGAATCTCTAATCTAAATGAACATCTGTACCATCTGTCATAATACAATTTGCAAACATCTACAAACCCACTGAACAGAAACCCACTGTCTTTCTGTAACAGAATTACAAGCCAAATTTGTACCTATTCATACAAAGAGTTATAAATGGTAAGAATTTGACATGGGATTTTATAAAGTGTCGTTTCAAATAATCTCGTCTGTTCCAGAACAAAAGTTGCTAAATTCAGTCAAAATTATGCTCTGAGTATGGTTTTCTTCACTTTATTTTAAGCTCTTGCAAGCAGGTTTTAAAATAAAAATATAACACTGTTTAGAAAAGATAGCATTAGTTAGAATGATATTTATCCCTTATTAAAGTAAAAATCATTGTAAGGTCAAAATAGCCTTTGAGGTTTTCACCAGTACCTGTCATTCAGATTGGTAGCTGCTTCTGCTTTTGGAACCACTACAGATCATCAAGAAATTTCAAGAAATGTTCAGCAAAACTGTAGGCTAATATTTTGCTACAGTCTGGAAGCCATAGAAACATTATGCAGACCAGCTTGTGAAATTGCTTCTCTGCAAAATGATCACCAAAAATATCTCACAGGTTGACAGAGAAACAATTGGTGCGTTTCCTTTCTTCATTCACAATTAAGTAATTGAAATTCTGATGGATTCCTGCATGTAAATAATCATGGCACTGATGTACAATTCACGGAATATTCAATGTGTGTATCAGTATCTCCAACTCAGTTAATCTGCAGAAAGAAAATTTTAAAATAAAATCCCTTCAGGGATTTGTTTACTTATTTATGGCTGTCACTGTCTTTTTCAGCACTCACATGATCCAGTGAAACTTGCCAAAGGTCATCCAGAAGAGCATATGTTATAAAGGAAGCGGGTGTCTCTTTATGCCACAGCCAATAGAGAAAATTACTGTTTGAGCTGAGCTACAAAATCAGTTCCCTGAAGTAATTTAGCATATATTTCTTTAGAAATCCTGATATATCCTTCTAGGTCAATTTGGTTTTTAGCACAAATTGAAGTTAAATGCTTTGTGGAGGCTAACACCTGGGTATATTTAAGAAGGCAATGCACTCATCTTTTTAGACATTATGTTAAATTGGTATTTTAGAATAGATGAAAGTAAATGGAAATATTCCAAAACATCCTGCCAAGTGTAGAAATTCATCATTTATTCACTGAGGACTGAAAGCTACAAATCCAGTAGTCACTTACAATTAACTGGTCCTTGACTACTGAGGTAATGGCAACCAAAATTCCCAAAGCTTGAGGTCTGGGTATCAGATCTCACAGACTCCCCTTAGACCTCCCAGGTGGACTTCACTTCCAAATGCTGAAACTAATCCAATTCTACTGGGAATGCTACCTGCTGTATGTTTGGAATTGAAACCACATTGGTCAGGAAAGGTTTTTAAATGAAAAAGAATGTGTTTTCTGTGTGGATCAACGAAGCTATGATTTTAACTTTGTCTGGCAAGGAAAGTATGCATGCACAATTTTTCTGAAAGGTGATTTCAAGGGGAAGAGATGAGGTGGTACCTCAGTGAGCTCAGTGGCAGGACTGAAACTTAAAAGGGCAAAGGAGCACTGGCACCTGCCTGTCCTTGACTCACCATCCTTAACTCCTGCTGGGAGGGCAGATAATTTCAGTGACACTGTCACTGATTATTTCAGGCCCTGACTTCCAGTTCAGTAATTTTAGGCTACAGAAAAGAGGTATAACTGCATTTTTAGAAATTAACAAAACTATGCACCTCTCCCTCCCACAAATTAGCTGTTTTTTGCATGTCCTATTATTACTTCCCTGGAAGCTACTAGCCAGCACCTAAAGACACTTTCTTTCAAAGCTTGTGTCATGTCTCTTTGTGCATTCATTTGAGACAAAGAAAGGGTTAATCAATGACCAGAAAACTTTCAGAGGGAATGCTATCCATTTGGATACAACAGCTCTGTAAAAGAGAACACATAAAACAGTGAGATGTTTAACTAAAAACTGTTTTAGAGACAGACAACCAGTTTTGGCATGGTTCTTGCAGGAGCCCAAGAAGAGGTTCTTTCACACAGGAGACATGTCTGTTCTCAGACTGAGTTTTAGTATTCCATTTCTCCTTCCACCTGGACAGGTCTTACCAACTCAGCTAGATGGTTTCAGGGCTTACTCTCAGGTACAAGTTAAATATGACTGGTGAGAAAAAGTTTCAAAAGAGTGGCTATTATAATATTTTTCAAAAAAAAAAAAACCCTGTTGTTGAAGATGTTCTAGGGATCCAATATCTGAAGGCATACTTTTTACTTGTCTCTGCCCCGAAAGCCATATTCAAAGTAATAGTCCTTGAATGTGCCAGCTCCTTTCTGAAGTCCTGTGGACTTCTTCAGGCATTTTGGTCAAGTCAGTTGCTTAGGTTTTGTCCCTTTTCTTGAATCTGTGAAATGGAAATAACTTCACTCACTTTAAAAAAAAAAAATAAAATTAAACACTGTTTAAGTGAACGGAGTTCAGTGCCAAGCATTACTTTTCTTTGTTAATGTCTGATACTAGTAGGTCATTCTCATAAAACAAACCTCTTGAAGATTTCTACTGCCCTTCCCTTCCCTGTACAAACACAAATGCCCTGGTCTTTTCTGCAATCACATTGTAAAAAACCTAAAATTTTTGTGAAAACTCTCTGCAAATTAATTCAAATGGCTCGTACAAAAGTTACATGACCTGTTACTCTATTGTCAGTATTAAATGCCATTAGTGTCAGTGCTATTCATGGGGGCATGACGCAATGTACAAAACCACTTCTATCCATGTTTTCCAACCTAATCCTACTATAGATATACTTCCGCAGTCTTTTTGTCTCTATGAGATCAGACTTTCACTGCCCCCCACCCAAAAAATTGGAAGCACTGTCTTCTTGTGCAGCTATGCAAATTGTTCTTATTTTTCACCTGATTAAATAGTTTGATTTTCTGAGATGCTACATTATTAATTATGATGAAGACATGACAAAAAGAATGAAAATATAGTCTGTTATCAAGAAGACATTAATACTGGAACTGAAACAGAATAAACCATCATTATTTCTTTACCTCAAGAGGATGTTCAACAACATTCCCACTATAAAGACTTTAAAGAAATCTTCCAGGTTTCAGCTACACCCTGGTGCACAATAGAAGAAGCTGCAATTGCTCAGCTAATTTGCCTTTCAAATAGTGTCTTTTCTAGTGAAATATGCTAGATATTTTATATAACAAAGGAATGACAGGTAGAGAAAATCCTACCACAACAACCATCTAACAAAAGATAAGTGAAGTACACCAATAAGAGCATGAGATAAAAATGGAGCAGAAATAAAATTCTTCAGACTGATGCTTCCATTTAACATATTCCTGCATGTTCTGTGACCTAGCTTTATGTATAGTTAGTAAATAACCCATGTGTTCTTGATTTCTTTTAACTTTATTTTCTATCTTTTCAAAAAATGTTGACTTTGTTAGTATGCTGAAAATAGTACCTGATCTAAGGGATGTGAGATTAATTTTTCATTAGGAGATGAGTACTGAGTATTTTCTTTTACTAACTTGATAAATTGCTGTGCATTCTGTGTCGTGTCAGAATTTATTTTTACTATAGAATACCTGTTATCTGAAAAATTATAATAAGATTTTTTGCTACCTCCTCTTTGTGTTTTTCAGTTGTTAATCAATTGTCGAAACAGTTCTAATCACGAAGTTCGATAGTAAGCAGAGGGTATAAAATCATCAGACAGACCATTTCTCCTCATTACATTCAAATCCAAAGACTGTAATTTCATCATATAAATATGTACTGCTCTTAGGAATGTATACGTGTGCATGGAGAGATTACATGAAGACCATCTGGAATCTGAAAATTCTGAGCACTATAATGGATTATTTTAATCCAACAATAAAATATAATAAATTGGTTTGTTATGGGGGGTTTTTCCCCCCAAATGGCACATAATGTATCAGCAAGTAAACATACAATTCTGTATTTGTATGTTAATGTCCCATTGATTCCCCCATCTATCGTGATTTTCATAGATGCACCTTCCCTCAAAACTGTGCCACTTCTTTTGGTTTTATTAGTGGTGAAGCAGAAAAACTTTCAATTTGATAAAAAGTCCTTGGGCTTATTGTAAGGTACAGAAGGATTTTAAGTGTGCTGGGATAGATCCTCAGCTGACAAAAGCTAGTTTACACTAGTCAGGTTGATTGGTCCCTGCTTTCATGTGCAGCTGGAATTGTGCTGGAAGGCCACATAAGCATGATTATTTGAAATGTCTTCTTTAAAAAGCTGCCTGATAGTGTTTGAGAGGGAGTACTGCAGTGGTGGTTCATACTGCATAGGAAAAGTCAGCCAAGAAATAATGGCTGGAGATTAGGACCATCTTCCAAAGTATAATATTTCACTGGGAAAAGTACCACTCTCTCATGAAACCAGGAAAGGTGCACAGAGGATATGCTTATGGGGGTTAGTCAATTAGTGTGACAAGCTTGTGCTACAGGATGCAATGGCTGTGTTAAGCATTTCTGGTCTTTCTCAGTGTGACCTTCAATGGGAAGTAGGGAAAAAATGAACTGTGTTAGGACAGTTCCAACAGCATTGAAAAGATCCTTTTGCTTTCCAGAGATACACAAGACACTGATTCCTCCTGTTACTTTAGGTGAGTTTGTGGTAAATACTAAGTATTGATTTGATCCCATCCATGTATTAGATTATAGTAGATATAAACAGAGTATGTTGGCATGTGATTTCTGGTATCAAATGCATGAGTATTTTTAAAGCCAATTCACCTGGAAAATCTAGTAGAGCTGAAAACTAATTCATCCTTCCCTTGTGAATGAATAAATTTTCTCCCCTTGGAAGTACTAAAATTATACAAACCTTAAGGCAGAGGAAAACTGTTACATCATGGTTCAGTTGGTGTCGCTGAGCTTCAAAATACTTGAAATTCTGGAAACAGGGGTTTGTTTGTTGGGGTTTTTTTGTCTCCTTTCATTTCCTTGAACTCAGGCCATCATGAAGAACCTACACCACAGTCTTATCTTTTAATTCCACAACTGGTTTGAAAAGACACAGTGTCACTTCATGAGGAATAGAAAGTTCATCATGCCAAAGGAAATAATGGGGTTTTTTCACAGGAAAAAAGCAGAAGCAGAGAGAGATCATCTGATCAGCCAAGAAAAAACTACCGAGCCTACATGAAGAGAATAGACGTAACTCCAAGCTTGAGAATGCTTATTTAGTATATAACTGCTTATATATAAACCCAAAAGAAGAATGAAAGCGTAATTATACCATGACTATAAGTAAAAAGAGTATCCATTGAGAGCCTACATCTTGAGGAACATTACAAGGCGAATTCCAGTAGCAAAGATGTGCAGGTTGGGCAGATTTTAATAATAACATAATGTATAAGTATTTAAAAATACTTATATAAACTATTTTGATAACCCTTGAAAAATTTGCTCACCATCCACGTTTATCTGTTCAACAACCTATCCTTGGTTAGCTATGCTCTGTGTTGCAAAGTTTTGGCTTATTCAGATGACTGTTCAGTAATCGTTCATGGGGAGATTAAGTGATGGGGTCCTATTGAATTTTCCAGAACATTTTGAATCTCTTCAATGCGTTGACCTCAAACTGAGCATCTGTTGTGACACTGAGACGTTTTTCGATTAAATCTGTATGTCGCTGGTTATTGGGCACCCAACATATCACAGACACTACTGTGGCAATACGTTTATTTACAGACTCCTGAAGTAGATCAATATTCCTGTGGAACATTTAGCTGAGAACACTGTATTTCCAGCTCCACTTTTTTTTTTCTCCTCATACTTTGGTGGAGATTTTTGCTTCAATCTAGAACAAGGGCAAAAGTAAGCTTGTTAGTAACTTTAACAAATGTGGCTTTTGGTCAAGTAGTTTTCTGTTTGTTTAAAACCATTAACTTGTTTGTAGAGTGGTAGAGTCACAGAAAACCACAAAATAAATACTGTTTAACATTATCAACTAAGACCTCAAAATACCAAAAGACAAACTGAAAAATTAGTAACTGACCACAGTCCACTAAAATGAAGCATTTAAACTTTTTCAGCACAAAGCTGTAGGGGATGTGTAAACTGGCTATACATAAATTGCCTTCAGTTAATCTATAAAAGATGCCATAGGATTTGACTAAAAAAAATCATGAAGAATTATTTATGTTACTCCTTGGAAAGAGAACTACAGTATGCTAAGAAATTGGGATTTTTACACAATATTTCATCACTTACATATAATGCTTTTCTGGAGGAAGTTAACTGTGCAGTGTCTATACAGTAAATTCCACAGTAGAGTGAGCATCCATGGTCAAGGAAAGCTGTACACTAACCCATCCCCTTCTTCCCCATCCTCCCATACCCAAGCAAGGCCAGTGAACTTGACAGTAGTTAAGTGTCAGTGAAACAACCAATTAAAAATTAAAAAGAACTACAACCAAGGAAAGCCAGCGCATTTAAATGAGAAAAATCACTCATTATATGACTAACATAATACTTTAATGAAAACAGAACACAGAAATTATGTCCAGGAGAAATCTGTCCATAAGGAGCAGTATGCTTCAGAGATAAAATTCATGAAGTCATAGAAGGAAAAACTCAGATAACGAAGAATTTAAATGTTATTGGCTTTTGATGCTGGAGTAACATATGCTTTCACAAGGGGTATAGAGAGCTAGCACAACATGGAATACATTTGCTACTACCTTCTGTAGCATGACAGACTTAGTGAAAAAAATCATAAACTAAATTGTTCACTAAGTGTAAACATTTTTCTAAGTCTGGAAGTCTTCAAGTCCTTCTAAAGCTTTCAATTAGTAACTATATTTCATGTTATGTTCTAGGCAGTGTCTGTTTCCAACAAAAAGTTAAACATTTGCAGCACTCAGAGGAGGATATTGGCTTTGACTTACTGACCAATGAAGGTTGGGAGAATTAAAAATGCTGAGATGCATTCAGGCTTTGTGCAACATTTTTTTCTATGTTAACATGCAAGTGGGGAAAAAAAGTGCCTTTTCCAAATTTTGCCTAAAAATATTCTGATCAACAGGACCATTGAAAAAAATATCTCTAGTAATAGAGAAGTGTTCAGGGCATGCCAGTAATTAGGATGTAAGAAAGGGGATGGTCTGGCACAACAAAAGTTTGCAGTCTTATATGCATGGTTCTGTGGACATGAAGACAGAGCAATATGATTTCTTTTTTCAGGTTGGTGTATTTAAATTAAAAGTTTTTGGTATGACGAAGTGTAAGGTTACAAGGATACCAAAAAGAATTCAGAATAAGGAGGGGAAATGCACAAAATAAAATATTTTTATGCAATGTTTTGACTGAAAAAGGCAGTGTAGTCCTTTGATGTATTAACAGTTACAGGAAATGGAAGTAGAAGAAGGCTTTTTACTTCTTTATATGATATTAAGATGTCAGGCTTGGAGTCCCACAGGTATTTTTGGATAAAAAGTTACATTTTGTTACTTTTATATAACAAAGGAATGACAGGTAGAGAAAATCCCACCACAACAACCATCTAACAAAAGATAAGTGAAGCACACCGATAAGAGCATGAGATAAAAATGGTGCGGAAATAAAATTCTTCAGATTGATGCTTTCATTTAACATATTCCTATGTTCTGTGACCTAGCTTCATGTATAGTTAGTAAATAACCCATGTGGGATCTTTAAGAAAGATACACTGAAAAACTGGAGAAAAATTGGAGGGGTCATTAAAAATTAGTCAAAGATTGAAGAAAAGGCTTTATATAGATTTAAAGACCCTAAAGTGCACAGGTTGCAGTTGAAAAAAAAGGTGTGGTGAGGCAACAAAATCTGGCCACCATTGTTTTTTACTGCCCCAGGATTGGTGAGCACTTTACGTGTAAAACAGCTGCTCTTTGTACAATTTGTTATTAATATTGTTGCTGTTATTTTGTTCTCTCATTGCTGTTTCTAGTAGATTGTTCCTTTAGAACTTCCTACTACAGGGAGTGGAAGTGAGTGCTGGTGGAAGCACTATATTGGGAATTACCATTCTTAAACCATGGTCTTACATTTCAGTCATGATGTTAAACATGAATTATCAGGTAACATCTACACGAAGTGGTGTGTTTTGTATCTGTCCAAGCCCAGGTGCCCTGTAGAAACAGTACAGTTGACATGGGCTGCATGAAAATCACAGTACAAGTTACTCTTCTAGGGTTGGCTAGAAGAATGTATGTATGTACATATATACACCATACATACCTTGGTTGTCTACCTATATACAGCCTGAAAAGGGAGTAACAGAAAAATATAACATCTATCAAGCAAATGTAGGTGAGTAATTTAATTATTAGAAATAGGCAGCATTAGAAGAAGTGCACATTTTAATGAATCAAAACAGGAGAGAGTGAATGGGAACCTGGGATATAACAAAGCATTTAGTGTGGTCTGGTGTTTCCCCCTTCCAAAATAACCTGCAGAGGTTGCTACAAATAGAACTGTACAACCATCAAATCTCAAATTGGAAGGAATCAGTAAGGATCATCAAGTCTAACACCCTGCTCTTTGTAGAACTGCCTCAAACTAAATCATGTGACTAAGAACATCATCCAGATGCTTCTTGAAGATATTTTGACAAGGTTGGTACCATGACCACTTCCCTGGGGAACTGGTTCCATGCACCAAAATCCCTCTTAGTGAACCTTTCCCTAAAATTAATTTTGAACTTTCCCTGATGCATTTTTATTCCATTTCCTCATGTTCTATTTGTTCTCTGTTTAGTCACTACAGAGAGGAGGTAAGTATTTCCCCTCCCTGTTCCCCTCTCCACCCCTTCCCCTTAGGAAGCTGTAAACTGCCATGGGGTCATCTCTTGTTTTCTCTTTGTCAAATTAAACAAAACAAACATTCTGGTTGTCCACTTCTGTAAATACTCCTCTGTTTTGAATTGCTCTAATTTCCTATCTTATAGAAACTTCCTTCTTTCCTTCCTTCCTTCCTGCCTGCCTGTCTGCCTTCCTGTCTTCTTTCCTGCTGTAGTGGTTTCACATTCACTAATTTTGACCCTTCCCAGCCAATCCACCATCTGTGTGATTGTCTGAGTGTTTACTCTGCTGTGAGATAAGATTAGGAGGAAAAAGGCAAGCAGGACTAAACTTCAAGGTACAAAGATAGATTTACTAACACACTGTCCTAGGATGACTTTATGATGCTTGTATCCTCAATTGTCTCTTCTGTTTGTGTTGTATATTAAGTTCTTTATCTTTAAAATGGTTCTGGGAGCGAAGGGGGAGAAAGAAGCAGCAGCAGTTTGTTTTGAGAAAACTGCCTGACTCCCACACGGCCTTCTCCGGCATTCGTCTGAGGCACGGACAGCGGTGGGGCAGGGATCTCCTGTGCTCTTAGTTAGTTTAGCTAGCTGAGGCAGAGAAGTTCCCTGGACTGTTTTTTCTTTTTTCTTGGGACTGTTTAAATCTGCTCTGGACTGAAAAACCCAGAGGAGCAACGAGGGCTGGCACCTGCGGCCTGCGGGGCCTGGCCCTGCGGAGGGAGTGGGGCTGGTGAGAGACTGAGTGAGCTGAGCTACACCCACAGCAAGGACTGGCTCTGTTTGCCATCTCTCTTCGGAGCGGTGAGAGGTTTTATTGGTTCATATTATTCATTCTTTGCTCTTGTGGGCATCTTGTTTGTTAAATAAATAGCTTTTTCCACTTTCCTCTGAGGAAGTTCTTTCCCAGACTGGCTAGGGGGAGGGGCCATTTGGGTTTGCTTTCCAGAGGAACCCCTTCGGAGGTTTCCTCCCAAATTTTCCCTAAACCAGGACACACACTAAAAGAAGAAAATGAGAATCAAAATGAAAAATTCAAAACACTCTTCCTTTCCTACAAAGTGTTCACTTTCCCACAAACAACATAAAGAGACAAAACCTGTGTTTTTTTCCATCAGTTTTACCATTTAAAAATAATCTTCCATCAGTTCTTTAGAAGAGGAGCCTCTCTTAGAACTTCCACGGAGATTCCCCGCTGACAACATAGAACAATTCTTTTGTGGTCTCATCTCTCACAAAGACAGCTGCCCAGGAACCTGCCTTTGTGGAGTCCCTCCCATTAGCAGTTTTCCCAACAGTGCATACGGGTCATGTCTGCTTATTTAGGGTACCTTTTAAGGATGCCTCTTCTAGTATAAAACAAAGATTCTCTTCTTCCATCTCCCAAATCATCTTCATCTCAAAAACTAGAGATCTCCTTTTTCCCTAGGAGGGAAGGGCTTCATATCACTTTTTCTTCCTCTGTTCAAAATTCTAATTAAATCTCAATTATATCAGTCCAGAGCCATGCATTCCCCCCAAACAGCATTCATACATTACAGGAAACAGTCCATTCCCCATGGTTTCACAAGAGAAGTCCAGCCAAACAAGGCCACTCCTTTGTCCCACTTAGGACTTAACTCTCTCTCTCGCTGACTTTCCATCTCATGCTGTGTCTTCTCTACGTTCACTCTGTCCTTTTCCTCTCTCTCCAGGAAGGGTTAGTGCTCTGGAAGCTTCACTTGTATAAGGAAAGAGTTAAATCTTGCCCAGGTCTACAGAGGGCATGACAGTTCCTCCCAGCTGTGATGGAAGGTGGTAGGGTCAGGCCTCACTGGGCTGGGCCAGAGTCTTTGGCTGCAGGGCCACCTGCCTGGCTGCAGAGCTGCCTTTGCTCTTAACTGGATGATCTCTCGAGCAGGCTGGGCTTTCTTCCCCCCTTCTTTTCTTCCTCTGCTCAGGAGTTACTGGAGGGGGAATGGGGGGAGGGCTGCACCCCGCAGCTTAGCAGCAGGGTGTTTTACAGCTGCTGAAACCCCGATCTGGGCCGGGAAGGGGGCATATTCTGCTCCCCTCCCCCAGCCCCGGAGTCACCGGTCCCAGCACCTTCCCAGGAAAAAGCCTTTCCCCAGCAGGGGCCGGCCAGGAAGGGCCGGGAAGGGCCGCCCACATCAGAGCGGAGCCAGCAGTGCCGAGCCCGGGGCTGCTAGGTGTTAACTGCAGCCTCCACTCCCCCTCGCTGGCAGCTGGGGGTGGGGGGAGCCCAAAGCACTGCCAGGGCCAGGCCCGGCTCTCCCCCAGCAAGGGGAAGTGGCAGGGGCCTAGCTGGCCTGAGAGTGGCCCAGAGCCGGTGTTACCTGCTGGCAAGTGGGAACGAAAAGGGACAGCTTGGACACAATCAGGATTTTACATGGGTATTTCCAAAGTCATATTCTCCTTCCTCAGTGGTCAAACAATATGTCAGTATCTAAAAATTGGCCTCTGATAGGTACCGGTCCCTTCCATAGGAAATCAACAGGTCCTGACAGGGCAGTATTCCTCTTCAACTAAAACCAGCTGTCTTAACCCACGACATCTGCCTTCCTTTCTTTCCAGAAAATGTTTTTTCTCAAAATGATGTTTCTCTAGATTTAGAAACCATTTGAAAGAAGAGAGAAATGCACTCAAGGAGCAGTGTCAGCTCCTAGCAGTGGGGTCCTGGCCACAGGAGCAGCCAAAGCAATCTCCCTGTCAGGTTACAGCCCTCATGTCAGAAGCTGAACCAAGTGAGCAGCAGCTTCTTATTCAGAAACACTTGTCAATTTACTCTATATAGCTGCTACAGGAGACCAGCCTGTGTCATTTAACCTTTCTTGCCTCCTGGCAAGTCTGACAGCTTTGCATGTTGTTGTTTCCTGCCATCTTTGACCTATAAATTGTTGCTTTTGTAACTTTACAAAAACTACGGAAAGCAGCAGTTTAGAGAAGATCCAGTATCAGGCTCCAACTGTGAAGGCATGTTTGCTTTGATGAGACTAGTTTAAAGCAATAATGTATTGTACAAATTGGCATGAAAAGGTTATTTTGGTTTTCTTTAAGTCACCTATTGAACAGATTTAGGCAAACCATTTCCGCCTCCTGTCTCAAACACATGTTGTTGTTCATTCCTGACAACTATACAGAAATATAATAGGAAAAAGTCACAATTAGGCTAATGTTAGCTGCAGAGATGGCTGGATACTTGAGAAATAACACCCCTTCTGCTGTTGTTAGGCACCTCTCCAAATCCCCACAAATGCCAAAAGGCCTGCATAGGAGCAAACTCCACTACAAACAATACTCAAAAGGTCAACCACATTGCAGTGTGAGTCAAAAATCAGCATGCCTTTTAGAACTAGTTCTCCAAAGTGGATCTCAGTAAATGGTTAGTAACATGCCATGAGGGAAGAAAGAACAGTGCCTCCCTTCAGAGGAGAAAAAAAGTAAACACTACCTATAATGCCCAATCTATTCACACTGCCCAGCTTGCTAAGGCCATCCTCCAACCTAGAAAAACTTCTTAGTAGTAATACTTTGCAAGAGGTAATTTGCCCAGTCTACTGTGGGAGGTTTTTGTCACTATTTTCCTCTTTTTTCTCTGTCTCTTTCTTTCTGTTTGGCTTTTTCTTGTTTTTATTTTTGCAAACAATTCTGCCAAAGAGAAATAAAAGAATCTAATGACATGTGAGCAAGTATATTTTCTAAATTATTGAGTTATCTTCCTCTTACTGCTTTCATTTCATTAGCGCTAAGTGTTTTGTCCTCCCCCTCTTTTGGCTGGTCTCACCATGCCATAGCAAAGCAAATTCAGAATGAGATTCCTGCTCCAGAGATCATCATCTGTTGGGCACAAGCAACTATTCTGAAATAAGAAATTCAGAAGGAGAGAAATTTAAGCACTGTCAGCAGTGATCAGAAATGACACTGCCAAAATCCATGTATTGGATGACAGTTGAGCGAAGAACTACATAATCAGATAAGTGAAAAGAATGAAAGAAATAAAAAAGATGAAAAAGTTATTTGAGTGTTATATTTAGGATGTGCCAGAACAGGAATCTTGTCTTAATATAAAATATTTTTTCTGTAAAGGATTTACACATGAAAAAACCCAACACCAACAGAGACTTCAAACAGCTAAATGACAGCAGAAATTTGGGACAGTGGAATCATTTGGCTAGAATAACAGTTGATGTGATTTTCTTTCATTTATACCATTAACAATTTAAAATGGAGAGTCATACATCTAGGAAAAAAAGGACCACATAAAGGGTTAAAAGATCTTCGGTATTTGTGTCTGGCCTCCCTTTTCTATTAAAAGAAACGGCACACCACAAAACCCACAAAAAAGTACATTTAATTTTCTCCAATGTAATTAAAATCCATTTTAAACAAATTTGCAGATGCAGAATATTAATCTGTATTTGAATGAGACATTTGTCTCTCCTCAGGATTCAATATAGTGTAGATCCTCCTGAAACACATTTATAGCTCCCAACAGTATTTGAAAGATAATTGCAGATTCCAATAATTTGATCTAGTTCAGAATTTTCTGGAATAAAAGCGGCATTCAATAAACATAAGGATTTGGTCATTACTACAGTATCTTTTGCCAATGAAAGAATCCTATGATATTTTTTGATCTGTAAAATAATAAATATATTGTTGTACTACATATTACTGCTCTAGTTCTTTACTTAAACATTTTGAATATGGCTGAAATAAGTCAGATTAAAAAATCCCAAACAAACAAACAAACAAAAATTCCCAAACACAAACACTAAACAAAACAACAACAACAACAAACCTGCACATTATGTATTTTCTATGTATGGTTTATTTAACTCAAAAGTTGGTCAAGAACCACTGGGAATATTTGCCTGCTATGTCTTCATTTGAAAGAAATTCATTTCTTCTCGTAACTAAAATTGTTAAAGGATATCAACTCCAACTGAAAATCTCTCTTTTCTGACACTGTCTTGTGATCTTTTCTTTATATAAATATTAAAATTTATTGCCCCTGTTCAAACCAGACTACAATTAAACTGCATGATAACCAAGATTATATTGAGAAGAATTCTTGCATGCACCAGGTATTCCCTGCAATGCTTCTGACCAACCAGCGTAATTCTGGTTAGTAATGGGTTTACATAGCTGCTAAAGCAAGAGTGTGAGAGATAAACATACAGAAGATACGGACTTTAAGGTGCCTTTCACGCCTGGGGAAGAAGGTGACATAACATATTTGTTTCAGATATGATGCTTTTTTCAGACAGATTTTATCACCAGGTTCTATTTAAACAACTATTCACTAAAATTCACCTGAATAGAAATATCACCTCTGGTTTTTTTCTCTCTCTTCATGTTGTTGGTAATGTCATTTCGCATTTGGTATTCTTAGCAGAGTTTCAACTTCCAGTTGCATAGAACAAAAAGAATTAAGCTGTACTATCCTAAACTTCAAATGTTGCACTTTATGCCTAAAGTGTATTCATTTTTAATTCCTTATAGCCTTGTTCTTTCACACAAATAAGATTTGATCAGGAGGTTAGGTACAAGCAATCAAAGTCAACCTGTCAGAACAACATTTGTGTCAACTGACTTGTCCAGCAGAAAGAGAAGATTCCTGACAGTTTCAAGACAGAAAATAAATTCATTTATTCTTTTATGCTGATACTTTCTCCAACTAGACAAATTTGTTTTGACAACCTCCACATTTCAGGAAGTATCACAATAACATTAGTGTTTTATGTTTTTGCAAAGCATTTAGCATGAGATAAAGAACCTAATGATCTGGCAAAATTAATAAGTAGCTGCATCTGCTGTTCATTTTTATGCTGGATTTGTATCAAATCTTTCACCTTGAATTATAGTCAAATGCATGTGGTATTTATTCACTATATTGAATAAATTCAACTTCTAGCAATAAATACTTTAACTTACTACTCCTATTCTGACTCTGGTTCTTTTTGTTTGGAAACTTCAAGAGCATCTGTCATCTCTGGTTTTCATGATTTTCATGATTTCAAGTCCATAGATATTAAACAGACATGATTATATAATCACCAAAGTTAAGGATGAGGGAACGATAAATATACTCAGAAAATTCTCAAAGGGTAATACCAATGATTATTCATCTGATCATAAACTGTTTGGGTTTTAAATTAGTGTGGAGTAAACAGCCCCAAGTAGCCTCTCAATTAAATCAAATGATCTGAAGATCTATGGCACAACTCTTTCCATTCTGTCTTTCACTCAACCTATCCCTGTAACATCCTAAGGGATGCTGAAGGCAGACCTACAACAGCCATGTTTTTTATTCAACCCTAAGGCTTGCATTCAAAGCCCAAAAGAATCTTTGTGACCATTGTAAACACTTTGTACATATGTTCACCAGCTTGGTTACTGGTGTTCCAGAAGTATTTGGGAGATCAGATGTCATGAAACAACAGAGGCAATTTTTGTGTCTTAATAGTTCACATGTTAAAAGACAATCAGAATAAGCCAATCTGATGATTGTCTCTGGACTGAAAGATAACTGTGTAAGTTGAGCAGCCCCCAAAAGAGATTTTCCTACTGATTTATTAACTGTAAAGTGAAATAAAAGACTCACAAAATGAATGAGGCTGAAACAGGGCTCTGGAGAGCCAACTCCTGTGTCTTGGTTTGGAAAGACAGGTATCTGCCAGGGAAACTGGAGTTTCCCTTAGAATGGAGAATGTGAACCCCTCACCCCCCGCCAAATTATAATTTTGCAATTAAGGGCTTTCAGGCAAAGATTTGGGAATAGGAATAACAGTTCTTTACTAGGAATATTAATAACACTGATGTAGTAGAAAAACAAAACCACCCAACCAGACCAGCAATCAAACAACAATTTTGGAAAACCCTGACAGAGAGCTACAACCTGATGCCCTGTTGGTCAGGGTGTTGGAAGCAGTCCAAAAGTGAGTCCTCCTGGAGTGGCAGATGTGGTTCTGTTGAAGTAGAGATGATCCTGTAGCAAAAGGGTCCAGGGGTGGTGAGAAGGGGTCTGGTGATGGTGAGATGGGGTCTGGTGATGGTGAGATGAGGTCTGGTCTTCCTCCCAGAAATCGGGTGAAGCTAGATGCTTTCATGTTCCTGTGTCTCAGTTTTATCCAGGTAGGAATGCCTGCCCCCCGCCCCCCCCCACCCCACACACACACTGCCGGGGGGGATGTGATGCATCTCACAATGGGATGATGGAATGGGGATGCACCACTCTGGGGAGGGTATAGTCTGGGGAGGTGTTAATGGCCCATTATCAGAAGGCATCTGGCGCTCTTCCCCCTTGAGTTACAAGAGATAAAGAAAAAACATCTCCCCAGCTGCTTTTAACAGATGAAATAGAATACACACACCTGGGTCCACAACCCAAGACATCCTGCTAAAGACCTAGAGCAGGCTACCTAGGACTGTGTCTAGTCAACTTCTGGGTGTCTTCGAGGATGCAGATTTGAACATCTCTCTGGCAAACTGTGCTAGTGCCTAGTAACCCTGACGATAAAAGAGTGTTCATATAGAACCTCCCATCTATCAGTTTGTGCCCACTCGGGATCTTGTCATTGGGCACCACTGGAAAGTGTTTGGCTACATCTTCTTCTCACCCTCCTTTCACGGATTTATATACAAACCCCTGCCCCAACCTCCTCTTCTCCAGGCTAAAGTCACAGCTTTATGGAATAGTCGTAGAAATTCTTGTCCTCTGCATTAGAGAAAGAAATTGGGTTGACATTTCTCTGCAGCCAAGTGAAGAATATCTAGCCTCCAGCCTACAATCTACACCCATAACAATCAACACAGTCTGCAGCTTGCTCATGTGTCACCTTATTCCACAGGCCTTTTTGCACATGCTTTGGGTCTAAGCAGATGCAATGAGGTCTTACGTTACATACTTGCCTGTATGACTTGGAAAGCACTTGCAGGAACACACAGAATGAAGGAGGCATCCATATAGGCAAGACAGTTTTGTATGAACAACAATCAAATAACTGTTACATGACAAGAAGGAACTACAACTCTTAAGTAACATATTGCAGCCATAACATTATAAAAGCTGATTCCTGTTGGATTGTTTAATTAATCTCTATTGTGGTAAATAACCAGCAAGGTATTGACTAACAGTCCTTTCAGCCATATATCTTCAGGAAAAGTGCCTTTTAAGAGAAAGATAAGAGTAACATACCTCAGTGCAGGTAGGTAGTATACCTTCTTAGGAAGCTTTGAGATAACAAGAGAATTGATTCTTAGACCCCAAGGCTAGAAACATCAGTATGGATTCATAGTGATGAACAATGCAAAATACTGAAATTAAACTTGATGGATTCATAGCACCTGCCAGTGCACAGCCTCAAAGCACTCAAACTGAAATGAGACAAAAATGCCTCACTTATTAAGTGGCTTTTGATTTGAGGAAGAATGGGAAAGAGAAAAAACTCCTACAACTAATCAGAGATCTGAAATGAGCCTTTTGTTAAGGCAACCAGCCAAACTGGGCTCTTTTTTTTTGCACTTGAAGACTGGAAACATATTACTAAAAAGCTGCTTCAGCGCTTTTAGCTTTATCAGGATCCTAGAAGCACAAAAAATAAAGGGACAGGTTCTAACAGGAATAAAACTAGTGGAGTCATTTCATTAAAAGAGTGTTTATAATCAAAAAGAGAGAAAGGAAATATAATTTAGGTGCCAGAAAGAACTTAATTTATGACTGCTAGACAAATTACTTCCTGTGCAGAAAATACTCCTGATGGATGAATGTACAATTATGTCTATCCATGTCACATTATTAGAAAGTGGAGAGAAAGGGCAAATTGTAAAAGTAACACTATTCAGGGCCAGCAGTTTTCTCAGAGGAATATTCTCCTGATGACTTCACATGGGCAGTTAGTTAGTTGTTAACTAATGTACTTTCACAACAGTTGTAGTAGTTGCATTTCCCATGGCAAGCATTTTTTCGACAAAATAGAGAAACATTTTTCTAGTAAGAGCAAATTTCAATCAAGAGTAACGTGGTTAATGATAAAATAACCTCACCACCAGTCAGAAAATTTTGAATACCTTCAGCTATACTCTGATAATCTTTAAGATCCTCTTCTAATGGATACTTGTGGCTCTATTACAAATACAGCTTTCAAAGGTTTAACATTCGTTTCCCCAGTGATAATTTATATGTTTTTATATATGTTCACATATACAATTTAGAGAAGGAAAAAGTAAAAAAAGGAAAATGACCCTCAGTTTTTAATAATCTATATTTACATCATTGTGATTCTTATTTAAATAAGTTGTTATATCCTTTGAATGCAATTCCCTGCAAAAAGTACAAGCATCTGCTTTTACTTTCAGAGATTTGTCAATTTCACAGAATTGTTATCCATAGAGCCAGTCTTCCTTTCTTGTGGTTGCTGCTGTTAGCTGTAAAGGCTGTCCAACATCTTCTTGATTACATTATTCTTGGGTTTCTTCACAAAAATAAACTTCTGCTGTAATAGCATGACATGAAAGTATGATGTGAACTTGCTTATAAGCTCCCCTAGTGACCTTAAGCATGGTTAATTTGGGATAGGGAAAGGTACAGCATAAAAACAGGGGTAAAACAGTAAAGCCCATAGCCTTTCTTCCTTAGGAAAAGGACAGCACATAAAAATATTCCTCATGGAAGAGTGTTCTATGAAGTCTAATGAAGAGCAAACTAGCAAATTATTTTCTTATTCATACATTTAAATCCCTGTTTTTCATATTTCTCCTCCCTTAATACAGTTGACTGGTTGAAGAGCATGAGCAGGGAGGTATAGATTATCTAATTAGTGAGGCTGTAGAAAGCAAGCATATTACATTGCTCATTGACTAAACAAACAAATTACAGATTTTTAAAACATCGGAATGTATTTCACCCTTTGAAGCTTAATAAAAATGGTGCAGTCAGTGCAAAATTTGATGTTACAGAAGTAATAATATCGCATTGGTGGGGTCTGAAGTCCATTCTTGTCTCATCATACTAAGTTAAAAAGAGCAGGAAGAGCAGTATTATAGCTTTAGGAGAAATAGCAACTTGTGGAACGAGAGGGAATGCAAGGCTGGGAAGTGGGTTAAAAATAGCAGCAACCTCACCTAGGCCTCCTTCACTATTACCTTCTACTTCAAAAGAAATCACTGTAAATCTTCCTCATGAGAGAGAATCTAAGGAAGAAGAGGTGGGAAAGTTGCCTGCTGTGTCAATAATGAGTTTGATCACATGGAGCTCTTTGAACTTCAGGTCTGAGAGCTCATGGGTGAAAATTAGAGAACAAGTCAACAAAGGAAATTTTGTTGTTAGTGTCTGCTACAGGCTGGCTGATCAGGAGGAGGAGGGAGATGAGGAATCCCTTTGTCAACTTCAGGAATCCTCCTGCTTGCAGGCCCTGAACCTGGCAGGGGACTTAAGCCAACTCTAATATCTGGTAAAGTGGCCCAACAAGCTGCAAGTAGTCCAGGAAATACCTCCATTGAGGATAGCTTTCTAGAATGGGTGATGGAGACTCCAAAGAAAGAACAGTCATTGCTGGATCTGTTGTCCACTAATGCAGAAAAACTTAGGTGAAAGGTCAAGACTGTAGTTGCAGTGATCATGCCCTGGTGAAATTTTGTCATTGCTAACAGCCAACATGGCTTCACTAGAGGGAAAATGTGCCTGACAGATTTGGTGGCCTTCTAAATTGGGGTTAGAGCATTTGTGGATGAGGGAAGTATGACTGATGTCATCAGCCTTGAGCTGTGCAGGGCATTTCACACAGTTCTTCACAACGTCCTTGACTCAACATGGATTTGACAGGTAGAGCACTCAGTGGATAAGGAATTGGCTGGTTGATCTGACTTAGTGGTGTGGCCAATAACTCTGTGTCCAGGTGGAGACAGAGCTAACTGGTGTCCGTCAGAGACCTGCATTGGGACCAGTATTATTTAGTATTCTCATTGACATGGACAGGGGGATCGAGGGCACCCTCAGCAAGTTTGCTGATGACACCAACCTGTATGGCGTAGTTGACATGCTGGGGAGAAGGGATGCTATCCAGAGGGACCTGGACAGACTGGAGCAGTGGGCCTCTGAAAATCATGAAGTTAAACCAGGTCAGTGCAAGGTCCTGCACCTGGGTTCAGGGCAATTTTAATCACAAATATAGGGCCGGCAGAGAATGAATTGAGAGCAGCTGTGACAAGAAGTATTTGAGATAGCTGGTGGATTCAAAAATTAATATGAGCTGGTGTAGTGGTGTGTTCAAGTTTTAAGTTTATTATGTTGGTTCGTTCTATGTACCCCTCGTTTAATTCCCGTTTGGTTTTACCCAAGTTGTCAATCTTCTGCTCTCTACCCCCGAGGACCTGTCTGTCTACTCAAAGCCTCTCCCTGAATCTGGAAAGTTCTAAGAGGGGCGTCAAGTGATAGGACAGGATCCGAGGAAGTTCATCCCTTCCAACTAGGATTGGCTCCTGGAGGAGTCCCTCATCCTGGTAACCACTCCCTGTTCCTTTCCCATTGGTTCCTTCCCTGTTACCTCCCCTGACTCCTCCTCTGGATAAAAGTAGCTGACCCAGGGCAGTCTGTGCTCTGCTGAGGCAGATCTCCCTGGAGTGAAGCTGTTCCCCTTGGACCCTCAATAAACTCCTGTGGCAACCCCTCAGTGGAGTCCTCCTTCTTTCCTCGCCATCGTCGCGACTAACATCAAGCGGCTAGGCTGAAAAGAGCCCACTGGATCGGCTCGGTTGGCCAGCCTACTGGGCCGTACCGGAAGCCTAAAACCATCACCAGGGCAAGCTGGGGATAGGCGAAGACTCTGACCACGAGGCAGAGAGCTGATACAACCAGGCGCGGTTTTAAGCTGGTAATGTGCATTTGCAGCTCAGAAGACAAACCACGTCCCGGGATGCATCTGAAGCAGCAGGGCCAGCAGGGCTCTGGTGAGAACCCTCCTGGATCAATGTGTCCAACTTTGGGGTCTCCAGCACAAAAGAGATATGCCCACATGCTCTAGTGTGTCCAGAGAAGGGCCAAGAATAAGATCAGTCACCATTTGACAACATGGTGGAAGAGTTGGGGTTGCTCAGCCCAGAGGAGAGAAGGCTCCAGGGAGACCTCAGAGCAGCTTTCCAGCACTCATAGGGGGACTATGGCAAAGATAAGGAAGGGGGTATTTATCAGAGCATGAAGTGACAGGACTAAGGGTAATATATTTTAATGGACAAAGAGTAGATTTAAATTAGCTATTAAGAGGAAAATTTTTTTTGCTGTGAGAGTGCTGAGGCACTGGAACTCTGCCCACAGAAGCTGTGGATGCCCTGTCCCTGAGAGTATTCAAGGCCGGGTTGGATGTGGCTCTGATCAGCCTGGTCTAGTGGAAGGTGTCCCTGACCATTACAGATGAACTACCTTGTTGTTAAGGCCCCTTCCTACCTAAGGATTCAATGATTCTAAGAGTCTAATTTCCTGCCAAAGTCAGAAGCAGATGCATAGTACAGGCTCTATTTCCAAACCCAAGCCATCCCTCTAGAAAAACAAGAAGACCAAGTTGCGTTCAAGTCCTTTATGTTTGCCAGTAAAGATAAAACACTTGTGCTTAAGCCTCAAAAAGAAGCAATAAGACCCAACAGGAATGTATTTCAGAGAAAAATTGCTAGTAGACTGACATCCATACTCTAGAGGAGTAATTTCTAGAGACTAGCTGTAGTTTTGTTCCATGGATTACAGATTTAACTGTTTTGAACCTGTTGAAGTCACATATATGCAGAGCAACTACTTTGACATTACTTTTTAAGCATTGTTTGTCTGCACAGGCAGACTTTGAGAATAAGGAGGCGCTCCCACAGAGCTCCCACTACCCACTCACATGGGCACATGTCAATAATATTCAACAATATATCAATAAGATTAATTAAATCTAGGAAATAGTAGGAGAAATTTTACACAACGTAATTGCTCTAAAATTTGTAGAGTAATGTTTGTTTGTAAAACAATTTATTTGTTTCATTTTGGTGGATTAAGTAGCAAAACACACATTTTTGAATAATCTTGTAGGCATGCTAATACCCAAGACAAAAAGGGCACAGGATGATGAAGAGATGTTGGCATCTGAAACAAAGCTAGGCTTTGACAGTGAGCTTTTATGTACAATGGCAATACGAATAATGCAGTGGAGTTAATTATCACTCAGCACAGCTGCAGATTTAAAGACCTACTCCTAATAACCTCTAGTTCCTACAGATTTTACAAACTTAACTGCATTTTCCAGATTTTCAAAGATATGTCTGATTAGGAGATGAGATCACAAGTTTAGCAGGCTATAAAAAGAGCACTATCAATCTCATTTTTTAAAAATTAGATCTTTTCTTTATTCTTTAAGCAAATGTCTTACCATCATGAGAGAAAGATAGTAGAAAGAATTCTAACTTTTCAAAGTTCAAACTTTTTTTAATGTTACTGTCATGATTCCATTCCCTAGGGATTTTCACACCACTTGACATGCTTACATAATCCTTCTAAGTCAAATTCAGTTTTCATTTATCTGCAGCGAATTCTTAAGAGTTAGTCCATGCCCCATTAAAAATCAATAGCAAAACTTTTATTTACTCATCTGGACTTAGGTTTCCAGTTTCCTTTACATACATTTGTTGGAGGCACATCAGATTTAAAATTCGGTCACCAGAAGCAACTTAGCAGTTGTAAAAATGAACAGGTGTCTGTGGTTATATGCAATGTGTACATTCAAGTGTTCATATGGTAATAGCACTTTAGTATTTATTTGAATAAATAATGAATTAAATGTCACCTTTTATAAGCCAACTTGAACAACACATAAAATAAATTATTTAAAATTTGAAAGAACCATTTACACAATGAACAATTAACATGCAGTAATCTGTGCATTTCTTATATGCCAAACATAATTATAATTTTCACTATTTAAACTTTTTTTTATTAAATCAGTTATCTTGAGGGGAAAAAAATCACTGATGTAAAATATCTGATAGCTATACTTGATATGTATTTGTAAAATGTTAAGAACTGCATTTCAAACAAAGTTCCACAAGAAGAGACTGAAAATATACAAGGTCATCCTCTGATTGCCACTAGGACATCTACTGATTGCAATACTTGTACTAGCTTCAAGCTAGATTAACATAAACCCAAAAAAATTACCTGCAAATTTAGTAACTTGATACTCTGTTTTAATCTTCTTTGCAAGTTTCGTCTCATATTTGTTAAGCTTGTAGAGATAATTAGAGAGAGACAGACACACATTGATAGATTGAAACCTAGAGACAAGACATTGGCCCTCTGGGGGCAGGCGTGGGGGGGGAAAGCAGTGCCTAAAACATTGCATAAAACTGAGCTCTTTCTAGTATACTCATCAGCAACAATCAGAAAGTGCCTTCTATTACCTGGTTACTCACCTACTGTTACTGTGGTTGCTTCTGTATGAAAACAGTTGCAGAGTGTTTGCTGCTTGCTTACGGTGATCCTATGACACAAACAAGCTGTAAACTGTGGTTCTTCAGTTTTAATTCCATCTGCATGTATTCCACATTTTCCACACCATACGATTCTTTTTTGTATGAGATCAAGCTTCTTCAGCACAGCAGAAGTGGGGTTGTTGAGAAAAAAAATCAGAAACATCTAAAACATAGCAATAGTTTTGGGCTTTACTGAAGGTAAGGATCAAGTTGTTAAACATCTTGGTGAAAAAATTTCTAACAGAATGGAGAGAGGATAAACAAATCCCATTGCAAAGCAGGAAAACAAAAGGAAATTTTTTACTTCCACTCAAGCTCCAGTCAGAACAAAAAAGTGAAAACAAACAAATTTTTATGTCCCTTGGGTTTGGTATGAAATTCTACCAACACACAAATGAGAAAAAGTAATTTCTCTGCACAATCCTGAATCTACCCATTATACTTTTTTTTTTTTCCTATCAAATATAGTAGTTTGGTTTCTGTTCTTTATTTATTCTATTGGTGGTTTTTTTGTTGTTGTTGTTGTTTTTGGTTTTTTTTTTTCCCCAGGCAATAGATAAAGTGATTTTAATGATGATAGTAGAAGGCATTTGTTGGGTTGGTTTTTTTCCTAGTTTTTAAATATTGGAGTCCTTATCTAAAAGCTTCTGAAATAGCTTTACATATTGTTAAAGTGATATTTTTCACCTGTCCATTGTCCTTTTTTTGCTACAGCACTGCTCAAACAGAAATATCCTCTCCCGATGCAAAAATACCTGTTAATTCCTAAAACACCTGGTCTCATTCAAGATTTATGACAGCTCAAAACATACAGGAATGTGCATATTTCCCAGGTAGCCACATCCAAAAGTGCTCATAATTATGGCCAGAATTTTACTTCTTTTTCTCAAACATATCATACCCAGCATCCAGAACATTCAGGAAAGGATCAGAAGCAACTAAATGATACCCACAGGAGTGTGTCAATGCCAGCAAGGGAAAACAGTGATAATCATGTTCAGAAAGGAGAAGGTAGGGGAAATCTATGGGGCAATATTCCTCTTTCAAATCAGTTCTTTCAATGTCAGCTTCCCTGGTCCAGGGAAGAAGATTGGTAACGCTGCTCTTCCTGTTGCCATTAAATCCATTAAAGCCAAGGATTTAGGAAAGATCTGGCAGCAGAGAGCGTTAAAATGGTATATAAATCAGAGTTAACAAATATCCTTCAAATGTGAAGTAAAATCAGATACTTAGGAAAAGGCACATATATCAGAAGGGAAAAAAAAGCTAAACAGATAAACAAACTATCTGTCTGGAATTTATCAAGTACAGCTTCCAAAATTATCTACCACTTTTGAAATCATGTTCAAGTACCAACCAATGCTGAACACCAAAACCAATAATCCATGCAGACATGATCATACCTGCATTAAATGCACACATAAAATAATCAGAAAGACAAAAGCTTATAGATCATCATTTTTCACTACATCATACACATAAACTTCCCACAAACCTCTCTTTATTTCTCCACAAAAATTTCCTTGGCAAAATAGCAATGTTGCATCTATATAATATGCATATTTAAGAACACGCAGAAGTATACCATCACTATCACAAAATTTCTATGTATTATGTTTTCTAAATGTTTTACTTGACAAAAATAAACTGTCCTTTACTTTGGCTGATTCACAAAACAACTGAAAACCAGTCTCCTTTTCATATTTCCTGCAAGTCCTAAACGGACTAGCATTCACAATCAGAAGAGGAGCACAATGTTAACAGCTTCTCTTAACGTAAGTCTGCAGCATTATTTGTAATATAGCATTGCCCTCAAGAGAGGAGAAACACCCCCCCAAACCAAAATACAAATCAGCTGCTTCCAGCACTTAGAAGAAGAAAGGGAATTTTGCTGTAATCAATATTCTCATCAGTTGCTATAGTAATGCCTGGCAAAAACACTGCGTGAGAAATCTCCCTGAGAATTTGAGAGATGGTCTCTACTCTCTGGCTTAATTGCTTCTTTGGTGATGCTTTTTGCCTCTTAGTTTGACTTGGTGTCAGTTTTATGGCAAGACAACGGTAACGACTGAGTGAAATTACTAATCCAGAAATCGTCCTGTACAGCAGCCCAGGATATCCAATTTGCGAAAGTGAGGTCATGCCAGAGTATAATTTTTCATGGGCTTCCTCTTATTAATGTTTTTTACCTTGCCCACTGTTTTGGCCCACAGATCCTTGTCTTCTCTCTAATATCAGCCCCAGGATTCATTAGGCTTAGTGTCAGGGCAGATCAGTTAATTTGTCTTGGCTCCTTTCTAAAGATACAGTTTCTGCCAGTTCAGGTCACTGATCCATCTGGTCATGAGGTCACACAATGTTAGCCATGGCACAAGCAGAAAGTTTGATCCTGAGGAAGAAGTGGGAAATGGAAACAGAGGAAAAATATCCTTTCTTAGCAACACATCCTGGAGTCTTCTTAAGTCACATAGCTACAGCTTTTGGGTGCCTCTCTGGATCCCAGAACATGAAATTTTATTCCATGTGTGCACAATGCCTTTAACATTTCAGGATCCTACCTGTCACATGTAATGAAAACAGGTCTTAATAATGCTGTGTGCCCACACAGAGCTTGAAAGACAGTGTCTTAGAGTTCTAGAGAACTTAAGGGTTGAAACTAAAAATACAGCACAGTCACTGCCAGCCTATTCTAAGGATTAAACATGAGACTGATGAAAGTAGAGAATAGGTACAATATTAGAAGGGTTCTGAGACATTAGCACCTGCTGTCTGCCTTCTTGCGTTACATAGTCTTAGCTACACTACACAGGGCTTTTGCTGTTTCCGTTCCAGATATTTGTGCACCAGAGGAGACTTGTGTAATGTACTGTCTAAAAGACAAAATAACATTTCGCTATGACTATTCCTGTATTAAGACAGTCTGGTTTAGAAAAGAGCTTTTATTTGAATGCAGACTAAGAAGAATGTTTTTTAAAAATTGTATAAATCATAATATAAATAAGTCTAATGAACCAAATTAAATTAGATTAATTGAAGATAGTGATGTATAAACAAACCCGTTATATATTGCATGTGAGAACCAGAACTGGATCCCAAAAACATTTCAATAAAAACTTGAAATAATCTTACAGTCTTTGGTTCCCTCCATACAGGAAGAAAAGTATCTAGCAAATTCACTATGAATGTTTGTAAAGTGACATGCAAGTCTCCAGATTATGAATTTGAAGTTTGGCAGTAGCATCAACCTACTGATTAAAAATAATTTAAAAGATTTTCAGCTGTTCCAGAACCAGTATAGGAAAGCTGGCCTGGCAATCACTAAGCTCTGCCTAAGCCACTAGAAGAGAAGAGAAGGAGGCAAAAGGAGAATTATACTCATATTTTAGACTTTTTTTTTTTTTAATTTACAGTTTAGAGTACCTTATTTACTGTGATTTGTTTGCCTTTTTCAGTATAGAATAAAGTTTCACCTTTTGCATAGTTCTGGGTTTACATTCATCTGCCCATGGTCTGAAAACAAAAAGGTCTGGTGATACTTTGAGGGTTTCAACTGCATGAATAGTTATTTGACAACTTCAGCAGTGGGAGCTGAGTACTGGTATGGTTGAAAAATCCTGTTGTCCAAGGTTAAATTTGAGTGGCAGCAGCAGAGTCAGAAAAGCTCAAAAAAACTACCTAGGAATGCAGTTAAAAATAGACTGCTTTAAATAGACTAGTCAGACTTTAAGCCATTCTATTAGCATCACATATATATGCAGGGTAGCTCTAGAGAAATTATCTGGATGGGGCAGGAGGTGCCAAGGCCAGGTTTAAGTAACAATTTAAACAGAAGATGACCTCTGATTTGAACAGCATCTTCTGACTTGAATTTCACATGTTATATGTATAAGTCCTCAATAACATAATTCTTCATCCAAATATAGACAGGAAAATTTCTCCTATTTCTCTCTCTTTCACACACACATGAATAAACCAAAACAATTCTGCAGAACATAATCTTGAAAAAGTATATACAATATTTGAGAATTCACACAAAATAAGTTCCTATGCAATGCCTGGGGAAGTGTCCATGACAAATTTTGAGGAAAAAGTGTTAATGTTTGTCATGAGTCAAATTTCCTAGATGCATCTGTATGAGAGTTACTGGGGCAAGAACCTCCCAAAGCTCCTCTGGAAATAAATACAAATGCAAAGCATTTGTCTACCAATTTTTCCGGCGTACCACTTTTGGTCTCTTCTACTGCACCCCTGATATGGCTCAATCCTTCACTTTGTACCACTTTCATCTAAACCCAAGTTATTGCAGAATTCTCAGAATACTAGTCTCCTGTAAGCTTGTAACTTAAATATATGTGTGTTTATATTTATTTATGTCATTTCTGGACATAACAACCTGAATCTTCACTTCTGGGATGTGAAGCGTGTAGTTATCCCCATGGAAAATACAGGAACAGCCTAGAATAGTCTTCTTAATTCATAGATGAACCCTTTCTGACTTTAAGGGTCACTGAATATCAAGTACCAATGAAAACGACAGCCAGATTGTCCCAATTGCACCTCTCACTCCATCTTATCCAGTCATCTGCCCAGATACCACATAACAATAGCTATAGCCTCAATTAACCACACAGCCAACAATAATTGTTGTTTGGTTTTCCAGATAGAAGGTTGCTGATTTTAAAGGCGCTATGTTGTGGAAAGCAGAAACTCACTGCAGCTGCTTAGTGGAAAAGTCTGAACTTTCTGATGCTGTGACTAATTTTCTCAGCCTGAAGGAATTCAGACCATTATTGGCTTCACCACCTTCTGGTTCAGTTTCCACGGAAGTTTCTCATCCTCTTCTCCATCACACCAGAATCTGGTTTCAGGAGTGTGAAAAGAGCAATCACCAGTAACTGTCAGTCCTGTGGGATTATCTCTGCCTCTGAGTCACCCTCCCTGCCCACAGCCTGTTGTCATGGAAACCACTGTTCTGTTGTGCTGTAGGAATTGTCTCACTGTTGACCTATCATTTGAATCTGCAATTTTCCCATCCCTGGGGAATACTGTTCACTCTCACCTCCAGGTCCTGGGCATTCAAACTCTGTATTATGACCCTGGAGTCATTCCTGCCTTTTACTTTGTTACTCTGCCATACCAAAGAGATGTCTCCAAAAAACGGATAACGTTTTAAACAGGCAGGGAACAGAAGTTCTGTGAACACTGACTGAAATTATGAGGCACCAGGCATACCGATAATGAGGAAGAAATATATACATATTATTAAAAAGAAAGCCTAATGGGCTCAGTCATGCCTTTGGAAATAGTAGACGTTATCTTTATTCATTTTTACTCCTAAGTAACCTGATAGAGTGCATTGTAAATCTACTAGACAGCTACATTAAGAAAATAATAAAATTAGGTATTAAAATTTTACAAGAAGTGATTCTTGTGAACCTGTTCTAAAGCAGCTGTTACTGTCACATAATAAAAGAGTACATGAAATAGTCCTCACATCCCACAGCCTTCTAATTTTCTGATCCAAGCAATGATAATCCTACTAAGTCCTAAGCAGTCCTTGAAAGGTCTCATGTGAAAATAAAAGCTATATTTGCAAAAGTTTAAGAGGAATGTTGATTAACAATTTACAAATGGGAAAATTACAGCCCTCTGTCCTGACCCAACTGTCAGGTTGCACCCATCTCAGGCTGCAGCAAAGGGCACCAGATGGGTGGCATTGCTTGACCTGGCTTGGACACACAGACCATTCAGATGGCCCTAAAACTCCCAGTATTCTCACTGTCCTTGAGTTTCTCTGTCTTGCTCCCCTAGAGTCTGTAATGTAATTACGTCATCTGCTCTTCCTTAAACCTGGGGTGGCACTTGTTAAATTGCCGGTAGCAATTTTCACATCTTAGGAATTTCTACTTCTGTGGTATCAAGGGGAATAATTTGCACTCTATGGAGGTTCAGTGTTTTTTCAGACTGTGTAGACTACTGTTATGCTTGAAATCTGAGCCAGATAACCACTGAGGTTTAGCTATGGAGTTAATGATGTTAAAATACAGCTGAATATTTTGGTAGCAAGTTGTAAAAGAGAATTAAGAATCTTTCAAGAGATCAGGAAATATCAAAATACTCCTATCCTAGATCAGTTTTATGAGATTAGCTGTTCTCAGAAAATGTTTGCCATTGCAAAAAAGCAACAGTTCCTGTTATTCATACTGGCATCAGAAAAGGAGATGGGAGGGCTATGACCAAAAATTCTTCGGTAATACAAAAAATCATAGCTACGTAAGCAATGACCCCATCAAAATCCAAAGGTGATTGTCAACAAAGCTTTAATTTCAATTTCTAACTTAGAACTTGTCTCTTTCCTCTATTTTCTCTAAATATTTGAATGTTTTTCAAATATTTGAAATATTCTGTTAAAATACAGCATTATTCTTTAAATTAAGCAATTTAATTCTTCATTCTTCCAACTGTTAACATAGCTGAATATAGATTAGCCATTTCTTTTAAAGCCCAGTAAAAGCACTGGCAGTTTAGCCTTGATGTTTACATTATTAAGGCAAAAAAAATAAAAGGGAGAAA
The DNA here is from genome assembly GCA_017589585.1 of Phylloscopus whistleri. NCBI lineage: Eukaryota > Metazoa > Chordata > Aves > Passeriformes > Phylloscopidae > Phylloscopus > Phylloscopus whistleri. Next base: position 109,732 of record JADMLD010001058.1, on the reverse strand, counting down.
AAAAGTCTCAAAAAGAGAGTAATAACTGTAGCACTTAAAATAAAGGATTTTACTTTAGCACAGGAAAGTGATAATTATTGGTGGTTTTAAACTTCCAATTTGAAAATAAATAAATAAATAAAATTTTACAACACTTAAAGTAATTTCTGCTACTGAAGGGAGGTCTTATAGCATTTTCTGGTACCAAAAAGGAGTCTACAAGAAAGCTGGTGCGGGACTTTTCACAAAGTCTCACAGAACTTCCTCACAGTGAGAGTGGTAAGGCATTGCAACAGGTGTCCAGAGAAGTTGTGGGTGCCCCAGCCCCAGACATGTTTAAGGGCAGGTTTGATGGGGCTCTGAGAAACCTCCTCAGAGGTGAAAGGTGCCCCTGCCTATGGCAGAAAAGTGAAACTAAATGGTTGTTAAGGTTCCTTCCAACCCAAAACATTTTATGATCCTATGATTAAAAAACAAGCAAGCAAACAAAAACCTAAAATACACAAACAAAACAAATGAACAAAAAAAAAATTACCCCCATCCAAAAAAAAGCCCCTAAAACAAAGCCCAAAAGAAAAATATACAAAATAAATAAAACTCAGCGACTATATGTTATACAGCAGGATTTTTTTTTTTTTTTTATAATAAGGAGCAGGAATTACTGTGATCCTCAAAACTCCCAATTTGATTTTACAATGAAGTACCAACCAGATAAAGCTGGTTGGATCTGATTTGTTTGATCATTTGCTATGGGGATCCACTTCTCACATATTGGAAACTTTTATATACAACTTTTGGCTCACTTATGAATCAATTGAAAAAAGCTCTAGCAAGTATTTTCTGTCTGAGACTCCATCATTTCTTACTTGACAATATTGCCATTCTAATCAATAGATTTACTTGATAAATTTATATAAGCAGTCAAATAAGTTTGGCATATAGTCTCTGGCTTATTTTTGATTGAGCAATTTTAATGTCCAAGTTGTTGAGTGGTTCCTGTGCTGAGGAAGACTGTTTATATATTTATAAGAGAAACAGGGTAAAATCAAAAATTGGGAATGACACATTTGGGATTACCATTTCTCAGAAGAAGACTAGAAATGAGACTTTAAAAGGGCTTCCATCTTTATGGATCAAATCTAGCCTTTCTGAAAAGGTTGTTGAAGTATTGAGATGTTTAATTCATATCCTTGGATGCTGCTTTACATTAGTTTATTTTTATGCGCAGCTCCAAAGGAGTGAAGATGTCAAGTTTCCTGAAAAATAATAGTTGGACTCATTAAGTAGGGTTAGCATTGCTTTGGAAATTTTTAAGCAGCTGAACAATTACAAGGTCACCTTTTTATTAATGAATTCTTTCACCAGAAAAGAAAGAAGAAAAGCGTTCAAAGACAGTCTGTTGACTCACCATCTCTTTTTAAAATGTTTAGAAGTGAATTGTTAGATGCTGTAAACTATCAGTGCCATATTAGTTTAGATGTGTATTGGATGAGTTACAGTCCTTTTAATTTCATTCAGACCACGTCCTGAAACTACCCTTCACATCTTCCTACAACTGAACTTATATTCGTCTAAAAGAACCTCTCATTATATACTGGAAAGTGTTTCTCGTGGATACTAACAAACATTAAAAATTACCAGATTGTTTTTAAATAATATAAGCATCACTTAAGGAAATATTCAAAAATCAAAGGTTAAAACACAGTGTTCATTTGCCATAAAACAAGCATTTAATAAAGGTAATGGTTTGCATTGTATTTAGAATTACAAATTATTGTACTTTTATAAATGCATTTAAATAGATTTTTTTCTGTAATAATACTTTTTATGGTGGTTAAAAAAACCCCCAACGTTGCATTGCAAACGTAACAGATATTTGGGTGGCAAGAAGTCATTAACCCATAACTCATTGGGGAGATGGAGTCTGGGGATGGGGGGAGTTGAGAGAAGGGGAGAAGGAGGTGAGAAACAGAAGTGAGGTGCTGTTCTCACAGAGGCAGGGTAATAAAACTTTTCTAAACATCTTATGAGTTACAAATTATGGGTATTTTTTTCTTAATTAACCATAACACAGGCGACATCTATATATAACCAAAGATAAACAATGGAATTAATCAATTTTCCTGATGGAAGACTGTTCTGTTATTTGCAAAGCAGTACATTTTATAGTATGTAGCCGCTGAAACTCTGGGGCAGATTATGAAACCCCAGGAGCTGATCATAGAGATGGAAGACAAAGAATTGAGAGATCTGGACAATATCAGTGGAGGAGGACAAAGCAAGGAAAGACTTTGCTGTCAATTCTGTCAGTGGAATTAGCAGTATAACATCCCTGGAAGTAAAAAGTGAGGAACACCCTATGAGAAGGAAAAAAGGGAATGGAGATCTGAAGGGAAGCATGCAGAATGCAGGACCTCATTCTGGCAAGAAGATCTCCTTAGTGACCTTGATGACAACTGCTGTAGCTGAAAACAAAAGGTAGAAATCTGGCTAAAACAGTTCAGCTGAAAGGTCAGATAAGAGCCCTTTAAATTACTTTTTTACATTTAAAATTACATTTACATTTTTCACATTTAAGGTTACCATTTTATTCAGATAGTTTTAGATTAACCATGAAGATTCAGTGAATAGGAACTGGAAAATGCAGATCCACTTGACAAAACAGACAAGTTAGTGTTCTACATCTAACCTGTGAAATGTTATTTACAGATGGATTTTTTATCACTTCCTCTGAAATATTTTTCTCAGGATTTTACTTGCTGCTCAGGTCTATTTTTTATCCTTAGTTCATGTTTTAGTTATACCTTCTTGTTATTTTTGCAAATATTCATAGATTTGCTTTCCCTCTGTCTTGCTTCTTTGCTCAATTATATACAAACCTTATAATTTATCCCAAACCGGGTTTTATGTGGTATATTTACTTGTAGGAGTGGAGATAGGAAAAGAAGAGCAACAAATTGTCAAAGAAGATAATTTGATCTCTTTTTATTTTCTTTAAACTAGATGATTCCTCATTCCTCAGAAACAAATGTAGTATGTGAAGAGAAATCTGGTTTTCAGAGCATCTAGATGTCTGTAGTAAAGGAACAGAAAACAGCATATCAGAAACTTACCACAACATCCAAGTAGACATGCACTGAGTTTAGAAACCTCTTTGCTCATTTTTGCCCTCAATTGCAGCAAGTATTTTGTGCAGCATTATAAATGGAACCACCATAATTCTATGTACACTGACATGCTGCGGGATTCCCCTATCAATGTAAATTATGAGGCTTCCTTGTACACTGACTGCTTTGAAAACACCACATTCAGCTTTGGAACTTTAATTTGATCAGTGGTAAGGTGGTGGTAACAAAATGCACTTCTCTTCCAGAATTACCACACTTGGGGGATCTAAACAGCAATCTTCATGTCTCTTTGTTGAAGGGATCGATAATCCAACTTACTTCAAGGATTTAGGTTTTTTTCAGACAGGTTTGATCCTGAGGTCTTGATCAAGTATCAAAACATAAAATTACTTTGTAAAAGAGTATTTTCATTTCAGAGCCAGAAAAAAACCGAGCCCAGATATAAATCCTGGTGCAAGACACCTGGCCATCATATATGGATCTGAAAAATGAGGAAGTGCTTGAAATTGTGGTATTATATAGCAAAGTCTTCTTCACAGCCAAAAGACTACACAGACTAATGGGCTTTCTGTTTCCCTCTTTAAATAGAACAAAACCACAACCCAGGTAATAATTAATGGATGTTGGAAAGCCTGGGTTGCTAGTGAAAGCAGTCTTTTGAGATGGCTATTTTCCACCTAGTAGTTCCCTGGTTTAAAGGCTCAGCAGATTAAGACACAGCTATGGCTATGATAGCCTGTTAGTCTGAGTATCAGAACTATCCCTTAAGCAGGATGGCTGTGAGTGGTTCAGAAAGAGAATTATCCTGGGATACATATTACCTGGGACAGCAATTCAACACTATTTTTGAAAGAACACCTCAGGCATTTGCAAAGGGTAGGATTCCTGCATAGCAAGCAAAAACTGTTCAGATAAACCCTTCACTGTTACTTCTGTAATCTACTTCATTTCCTGTTACTCCTGTTTCTAACACTGAGTTTTCCCTGCACATTATCACTTTTAGGGTATTCCTGGTGACAGTCACAAAACTGACATGGTACACTTAGAACTTTTTCAGTCTTAAGCCAAAATAAAGATATGCAGGATATATTGCTGAGGAGATGCAGCATATGTTAGTTGCATTAGCTGCTGTAAGTAAAATGAAAATTTTTTTGAGATAATTTAAATTAGGTTTCTTCCCACACGTAGGCTTCTGCAAGAGCAGCATATTTCTGTGTCTCTGATAATACAAAAACTTTTCAAGGAAGCATTAGAGACAGTTGTTAAATGTTGAGCAATAACAAAAGAGGACAATTATATTTTTTTTCATTTTTCTTTCTACTCTATTAACTTCCCTTTCTTGCATACATTAATTTCAGCCAAAAGCTTTAATATATTGTCAAACCAGATGCTACATGGAGCACTCAGTGCTCAAACCGGTTTTTCATTCCTCTTTGTTTTCTCCACATGCAAAATTTTGTTGTGAGCTAGGAATACTTTATTCATCCACTTCATTGGGCTTTCTAAAGCTAGACAGATGCGATGCTATAGGATAAAAGTTGTGCTTTAGAATTGATGTAAGGAAAGCTCCAAGTTATTTTTCTGTGTAACAAAGGCAGTTTATAAAGGTAAAGATCACACACCATTAGAATAAAAAAATAAGATCACGTACAATTTTAAAAGTCGTCTGAAAACCTAAGTTTTTCTTTTAATGTCTTATGCTATACTGAGATATATTCAAATTCAGCAAGCTCCTGCCATTTGGTTTCAAACTGGGTGCAACCTAATTGCATTAGTTAGAGTACTGAAATCTTAGGATACAACATAAATCTCTTCTTTGAAAAAATTCTTCCATCTCTCCAGCGTCCCTGCTCCATAATATTTTTGTGCACAGTACTTCACAGATGCTTTAAGCAGGACAGTTATGCCTTTGAATGCTGTGTTTCTTCGTCCTGGATATGAGGACCACAACACATAAAGCTAGTCCATTTACATAGCAAAAAGAGAGGAGTTGCTGTAACTTTTATGTAAGTTCTTGGCATTATTTAGTTAGTTTATATATACAGGACTTAATATAGCAGTAGGAAAAATACAGATAAAATTTGTATTTAAGCAAAACATGTTTCATAGGTGATGGCCCTATGCTTAAAATTATTTTAGATTCAGTTTATTTTTGACTCAGTAGAAGTAGACAGAAGTTGTGATTAAGTGAGAAGTCTGTGTTTTCCATGTAATTTTGCTTGGTGTCACAGCTTTAAAAGGTTGTCATCAGCTTGATTCTCTCAAGGTGAAGAGAATTATTCTCTCTGGTGTAGAAAATTTTCCCTCTGAGTGATGAAAGAAGTGCCTTTTATGAAGAAGGATAGGAACAACAAAAAATATCAAGTGGAAATCTAGCTTCTTGGTTACCTTTATTAAAAGGTAAGAGAGGCAAGCTGCCAGTAAATAAACCTTTACATCTCTGCTTCATGGGCCCCATCCCAAACTGAGGGTATAAAAATTACCTTTAAACCACAATTTCCTTCAAACAGCAGATCAGAACCCTTATTGAAACAGAACCGTTATCCTTGAAGAAATTTTATAGCTCTCTGTTTCACAGTATATTTCCTGATGATAACTCTCTCTGTACAGGTTTCTCTCCACAGCCTGAAAGAAACATATCTTCAATACTCTTGCCATATACAACTTGTTCTGACCTGAAGTGTTTCATTCTTGAAGGATTTTCAAGATGAGGGCTTTTTATTTGCAGATTAAATCCTTCCAAGCATATCAAATTGAATTTGCTACTCATTTGAATTATAAAAAGGTAATCCTAAACTTGTCTGATGTATGTAACCAAGTATTTGAGATTGTTGAGTCTTAGGTTCTTCTTCAAATGTTTTCTTGCACAATGACTTTCTGTGCCAGATTTCCTGGCTTCTCCTAACCTTGATTCTGCTGCCCCCATTTTCCTACCAAGATGGTTTGTAACTACTTATTTCAGGAGATCAACTTTTGACAATGAGGTGAAATATTTCTGAACAAAATCTCTATCCCTAACCCACAAAATTTTTGATCGATTAAGTTTTGGATGGTATAGACTATTTGAAGTAATTTTAAACTAAAGCAAAATGAATTGCCTTCTTCTTTTCTTTTCTTTTTTTTTTTCTTTTTCTTTTTTCCTTTTTTATTTTTTTTGAGGTGGGGGAATGTTTGTTTTTGGCAAGACTGGCTTATTTTGGTAAGACTGGCAGGTAGTATCAGATTTATCACTGCAATTTCTGCAGCAAAACAAAAAAATAGATGTTTCTGTTTTGAGGGGTTTTTTTGTGGTTTGTTTGTTTTGTTGTTGGAGGTTTTTGTTGTTTGTTTTTGTTTTTTTCTGGTGGTTGGTTTTTTGGTTTTTTTTTCAACAGAGACTTCAGCTGTTAATACCAACTGCGTATACTGGATATAAAGTGTGAAGTTTCCTACTGGAAAAAACATTTAAAACCATATTCACAGCTAGGCCTTCTTCCCGGGCCAGCCCCCATACCACAGAATCACAGAGTCACAAAAATCGGTAAGGCTGGAAGGGACCACAGTGGGCCATCTGGTCACCACAGTGGCTCTGGCATCTGGTCCAAGCTCCCTGCTCAAGCAGGGTCACCCCGGAGCCCATGGGACAGGATTGCATCTCAAAGGTACTTAAGTATCTCCAGGCAGGGAGACTCCACATCTCTGAGCAGCCTGTTACAGTGCTCAGTCATTCAGACAGCAAAGTTCTTCCTCATCTTCTGGAGAAATTTCCTGTGCGACATTTGCTTGTCCTCTTGCTTGGCACCACTGAGGGGATCCTAGTTCCATCCTCTTTACATGCTCCTTTTGGATGATCCCTACAGATATTGATAAGGTCCCCTCTCAGTTTTCTCTTCTCAAAGCTGACCCGGCCCAACTCTCTCAGCCTTTCCTCACAAAAAAGATGCTTCAGTCCCCTCATCATCTTTGTTGCCCTCCTCTGGACCTGCTCCAAGAGCTCTGTGCCTCTCGTCCTGAGGAGCCCAGAACTGGGCACAGCACTCCAGATGTGCCTCACCAGGGCTGGGTAGAGGGACAATCACCTCCCTCAAACTGCTGACAATGCTCTTCCCAGGATCCCACTGGCCTTCTTGGCCCCCAGGACACACTGCTGGCTCATGGACAGCTTGTTATCCACCAGGACCCCCAGGTCCTTCTCCACAGAGCTGCTTTCCAGCAGGTCACCCCCAGCATCTGCTGGTGCCTGGGGTTGTTCCTCTGGAGGTGCAGGACCCCGCACTGGCCTCTGTTGAATTTCAGAAGTTTCTTCTCTTCCCATCCCTCCAGCCTGCCAAGGTCCTTCTGAAGGGCTACGCATCCCTCTGGGGTATCAGCCACTGTTCCCACTGTTTGTGTCATCAGGGAACTTGCTGAGGAGGCATCTGTATCTTCATCCAAGTCTTTGATGAATACAATAAGCAACTCTGGGCCCAGTATGGAGCCCTGGGCAACACCACCAGTGACAGGCCTCCAATCAGACCCTCTGCCTTTGATGACACTCTGGGAAGTGTTATTCAGCCAGTTCTTATTACACCTCACTGTTCACTCACCCAATCCAAACTTTCCAAGATTTCCCATGAGGATGTTTGGTGAGACACTGTCAAAAGCCCTGCTGAAGGTAGACAATATCCACAGCTCTCATCTTGTCCATCCGTAGCTGTTTCATTGTAGCAGGCAATCAGATTGGTCAAGAATGATTTATGTTGGTGAATGCATGCTGACTACTTCTGATTACCTTCTTGCTATCCGTGTGGATATTGACATCCTCCAGAGTGAAGCACTCCATCCTTTCTGAGGATTTGGGGCAGGCTGACTAGCTGCTACTCCCCTGGGTCCTTTTAGTCCTTGTTGAAGATTGAAGTGATATTTGCTTAATTTCAGACTTTCAGGCACCTTTCTGGGTCACCACAATCTTTCAAAAATGATCATAAGTAGAATCTCAGCATCTCTGGAGGCATCCATTAGGGCCCAAGGATTTTTAGGTGTCCAATTTGCCTAGATGTTCTCTCAAGGTGAACCCAACACCCCAACAAAGGGAAAGTGTCCCTTCCAACATTCCTTTACCCTGGTCTCCTGAGTCAAGGATTCCTGAGGACTGATCCTGTCAGTGAAGACCAATCCAAAGTCGGTGTTCAGCAACTCTTCCTTCTCTGTGTCCTGTTAACAGGATCCCCTCTGCATTTAGTAGCAGGCACACATCAATACTATCATACTAACCAGTATAAAAATACAGAAACTTACATAATTAAAACTGACCTGCTTATGATAATTTGTCCAGATTAAAGCTAAGTAAGTGATAGGATTTTTCTGTTGAAGCCATATGAGCCACTGTAGACATACAAGCTCTTACTGCTTCCAGAAGTGAAGGCTACAATTGGCTTCGCACCGTGATTTTACTCCATAAACTTTCCATTCTTAAAAGTGATACAGGAATGTTTATGGAGTAAACAGTCTTTTATATCAGTTTTCTCAGATATAGTAGGAATGCTGGTTATTTTATGTTTTCCCAGAGGTGGGATTCTCTGGTCTCTCACCATCATTACTACTTCTTGTAGACATAAACTATTGTTTATGACATAAACTTGTAGACATAAACTATTGGCTCTGCAGGCCAAGGATGAAATGGAGAGTATGGTCCTTACCTCATAGGTGAGGTCTAAATCACAAATGTAGATACAGTTTTTCACTGAAGAATTAGCAAGGGAGTATATATTTAATGCATGTAATAGTGTAAATCTAAACATAGATGGGAGATAGGACTTTCCAAAATGTTTCTCACAAACTATCAGAAGACGGTTAAATAGCCCTGCCCCAAGTATTGTCACTTGAGCAGTGGATCTGTTTTATTTAAAATGCAATGGATTTAGATGAATGCTACTTTGATTAAATCACAAGTGCTTGCACAGGCCAAAAGCAAAAGCAAGTCTCCACCTGCACCCCTTCATTATGATTTTTATCATTTGGGATTATAGTTCATTTTCTCACAAAAATCTATTTTAAATTGCTTTAGACAGACTCATGAGCCCATGAGAATTGTTGTCATATAACGTTTTCAATTAATTATTATCTCTACTGGTCCTCTGCACGCTTTGCTGGGAGAGGATGGTGATTAGTCTTTGCCTGTCAGACCAACAACACACACAACATGAACACAAACTGCTTTCTGAAGATATTTGTGCAGCAAAAACGTTACAGTCATAGATAGGTAAACATGAAATAAGAAAACAGATGACAGGTCAGGCCAAGCCTTGACAGTCCCTGACTTTCAGAGACTCACTCATAGCAGCTTGTGTTTACTATTCCTTCAAGTCTGCTGCAGTGCTGCTACATTAGGAAATGAAATCTTAACCTTTGCAAGTGGAACAGTAATTTCCAGTCTTTCTAAGAAGCATCCATCCCTTTCAGCTCTGCAACTTGCAGTTCACATCATTCCTATTAAAGGTCAATGCAATAGTTTGTCAAGTTTGTAACTTGAATATGCAGTATAGAATATTTAAAACCCCACTGCTGACTATCAAACACAGGCAGTAGAAAGAAAACTCAAATATTTTTGAATGAAGAGTAGCAAATTAATTGAAAAAATAATATTGTGCTTCTAGACACTTGCTGAGCTGAAGAAGAAGCTAAATTACTACAGAAATAAGTTTAAAAGAATTATCTATGACATTTACAGGATAATTTTTTTTCCTAAGCACAAGAAATGGGAATATGTAAGCAATCATTCATAGATTTACAAGCTTATCCTCCAATGAACCTGCATCAAAATACATATGACCAGAATGGAAGAATATAAAGTCATGGATATTAGGAAACCACTGTCTAAATAAATCAAAAACACCCCAAGTAATTGTAGGATTTTTAAAATTCCATTAAGGTTACCATAAAGTCACACAACAGAATACGTTGGAAGGGATATCTGGAGGTCATATACTTCAAACACCTCATTCAGATGGGCTGTCACATTCTGGATATCTCCAAGGATGAAGAATCTCTGTGCCCCTCTTCAAGCATTTTGTCATCGTCAAGGAGAAAAGCTTACGTGTGTTTAATCAGGATTTTTCTTCTTGCAGATTTTGTCTGCTGCCTCTCCTTTTACCACCACAGACCTTAAGGGAGTGTATCATTCCATCTTCTCTATATTTGCCACATGTCTGAAGACTGCAATGGAATTTCCCCATTACACTTCTCTTATCTAGGCTGAGCAAACCCAGCTGTCAGCCTCTTCTCATACGACAGGTGCCTCCTCTAGGGGGCCATTGTGAGACTCACTTCAGTTTTTTCCAAGTCATGTTCCCCTGCACCACGGAGTTAAAAATCAGACACAACAGTCTGAATGTGACTTCCTATTCTGGGTTTGCAATTGACGCTTAGGTGCATTCTCTCTCATTTTGCAATAGGGTAAATGGAGCTTAGTCATAAAGGAGATTCTAAGTTAAAAAGTTCACATGTTCTGTATTTCCATGCATACTGGCTGTAAATTGCCAATGAATAGATGCTTATACTGTAAGAATCACTTTGGTTCACAAAAGTTTCTCTCAGTATTTGTGTGTGCCTAAATAAGATCTTAAATCCATCTGCTTGGTGTCATCTTTGTTTTTTTCAGAAGGAAATTTTTACAGGACCATGTTTTGCTTGTCATGTCATCAGTACAAATCATCACTAAAAACTGCTATCTTTTGGGACATTTTGAGTTGATTCCTCTGTAAGAAGCCTGTGCTTTTGCAATCCACTGTTTTGCTGTGGAGTGTTATAGATGTAAAAAATTAAACTCAGTACCAATTGTACATACCATCATGTATGTACGATTGGTACTGAGTTTAATTTTTTAATTTTTAAATTGTTTAATTTTTAATTTTTTACTTTTTGATTTTTAATTTTTTTTATATAGTTTAGTTACATCAAAAATTGTGTACCTTTCTTTCCCAGATAATCTGGAACCAAATAGAAATATGAAAGCAGAGAAAGTAATGAGTTGCTTGGGTTTTGACATATGGGTTCTTCTGTGTCAAGCACACAAATTAAAAAAAAGTTATTTTTTGAAGATCTTCCTTTAGATCCTTGGTTGTGTGTATCTCTAACCTGCAAGAGCTTCCAAAGTCCTGTACACGGCATTAGGATGGTGCAATTCTATTATAATAAAATAATTTCTAAATTAATTCTTTTTCTTTTTTGCACAGGTGCAGGTAGAATAGGGCCTTGAAAGAAAGGGATGGATGACAAGCATATTGTCCTACTGGGAGAGGAGAGAAAGAGATAGGGAATGTCTGGGAAAGAGAGAGACATTTATTCTTTTCCTTATTTTTTTTTTTTTCACCTCACTTTTTTTTTCTCCCCAAAGTAGCCAGAGTTATCAAGTTTGCCTGCCTTGGGTTTTCTTCCAATTCAATTCTAGAATCCTCCTGTCTGGACTTGAGTGCACCAGACCATTTAATCTTCCTAAAACAAGGACAAACATATTTTTGCAGAGGCTAATACTTTAATCCTTAGGAATATCTATATGAATAGTATATTGTGCAAAAATGGTTCTTTCCAGGTATGAAACTTCTGTGTCATTATATGTGAAGATCTCTGCACTGTAGTAAGGAACTTCTGTCAGAGCTCAGAAAGTGGCTTTTTACTTTGTGGGCCATGTAAAACATCTGTGACCCTTGCAGAATTATTTTAAACCTTTAATTTTTTTCCTCATTTATTTGAACACATATTTTAGAGAAATTTAGGACAGTACTTATATAGAGCAGTAATTAGGTATCTGTTTTTTCTTAGAATTACAGATTACACAGCAAAAATCAAAATAAGGAACACAACATCTGTGGTAAATAGAATTTAAAAGCAGTTTCTGCCTTTTAATTCTGTGGAGATTTCTCAAAAAAGATTTGTCATGCAGCAGTAATATTAGAGACCATTTTTAAACAGGGAAAGTAAAGCTTTTTACATCATGAAGAAGAATTAAAGAGTACATAAGGATAATTAACCACCTAGAAATACACATTAGTCTGTATTTGACTTTTGATAGTGTCTGCATAGGTAATTTTGGGAATAAATGAAGATAATATACCTTAGTATATTAGAAAGTTCTTTAGGCCTTGACCTTCATGGTTGGGCAACAGTCTTTACAATTTTTTTTTTTTAATCCATGAATTAATATTATCTAGAATATCAACTTCAATGACAAGGACCTCAAACAGTTTTACAGTTCAGCTAGATCAGATCAATTACTTTTCAATGAAGCCAGGACAGCATTTTCAAAAGCCTGACAGTTCTACTTCTGAAATAATCTCTGAACTTGGAAGTTCATATCTGAACTGAAATGTACACAACTCCTATTAATTTCAGGAGTATTTGAAAGTTTGTTTATTAAGCTTCCAAAGCTCAAATCTTCAGAGATACCCAAGTGCCAGTGTCTCACAGGTTTCAGTGGGAGATTGCTAGTCATTCAAATGTTTTTTAAGCAGAATGATACATACATCTTTGCTGAAAATTGGATAGAGACTGCTTTGAAAATGTACCTAGGTCCCAACAATAAAGTTCCATAAGCAGTGTGAAAAGAAATAGTAGAAAAAACAAACTATCCTTCTGAAAACAAGTAACTTAGACCAGCTGCCACATAGAGAAAGAGATAGTTTTTCTCTTTATTGTAATGCAATCTTCTGTCCTAGATGAGCTGTGTCAGGACATCTTCAGTTGCAGCTCTGCAGTGAATTTACTTACACCTTTTACAAAGAACAGAGCAAAGAAAAAGACTGAAATCATTTACATTAGCAACTGAACAGCTCAAAATCCCCTAGCTGAGGGAAGACTGGAGTTTTTAATCAGTTACTGGGTCTGTCTGGAGTGGAGTTGATTTTCTTCACATCACCTCCTATAGTGCTAGATCCTGCATATGTGATCCTGCATTCTGGGCAGCATTGTTAACCAACCCTTTTTCTAGGAGGCGTTGCTCAAGTGCCTTGGAGTGCCAAATCTTTCTCTGTTTCCCACTCTTTCTCTCTCCCCTACAGGCAAGTAGACTGAGGGCAGGCAAGAGACTGGTAGAGGACATAGACAGGACAGATGATCCCAAGTCATCAAAGGATATCTCAAAGTTACATGTAACATCATGCTCAGCACTTAAACTGAATGGATGTTTTCCAGTGTCACCCTTGTCCAGGGATTGGTTGAACACCAGGCAGCTGGTGGTGCGTGATTGCTCTTGCATCACCTGATTTTTTTTTTCTTATTTGTTTTCCTTTCTCTGTTCCACCTATTAAACTATCTTTATCTCAGTCACAAGTTTTCTTATTTCTGCCCTTCTGAACCTCTCCCCCTTTATGCTGTAGGAAGTGAGTGAGCAGCTGTGCTGGCCCAAGCTGCCTACTGAGTTTAACCCATAAACCAGATCATACAAAAAATGCAACCTTCCAAGGGGTATGTCAGCATAGCTGCCACAGCTCACATCTTTCAAAGAAAAGTAACTTTGGAAGATGGGGAACATCTGTATCTTCCTAGTTACGTAGTCATTGCATTGAAGCACTTGAATTCATATATGTTTTTCAACTTTTTTGTTCTTCTGTGGGCATCTCCAGCAGATTGGAAGAGAATTTTTTAAATTTCACAGCAGGTAATGCTCACATAAAGCGTAAGTTTGATTTTAGAAAGTCATAGTAAGTCGGTCTCTTTAGGAATAAACTAATGTCAATTTCATCTGAGGCATCTTTACCTCAGGTATAGACACTCATTTATTCCTTGAAGCCTCATGTTTTCTGGAAATGGGCAATTAAACAGAACTAGACAAGGTAGGCAAGACCCATCATCTAAAATTAAGCATCAATCTCTACTTACCTCATCTCAGTTTGATGGCTCTTAGGGAGGAGGATGTATGACCGAGAAAAATCTACAAACCCATCCATCTGGTTATTCAAGAGTGAGAATTTTATCAGATACTTGCTTCAGGGAGTCCTGAAGCACTATTTTTTTTAACCAAATGATGATGCTGAAATAATGGGTTAGCCTAAGGAGTTAATAATAGGAGTTACCTAATAATATTCCTATTATACAGCCTGTGTTCAACAAAACCTTTCCTTATCTTACGTGATTTGCTCTGATAGACCTTGAAATCTTACTTTTCCTTACTAGATCATAATTAAATAAATGTGCTAAAATGCCTGTGAACTTTCACTCCACAGCAGCATCAAAAGAAAACAATATGAGCACTTCTAAAAGCATATGATTTCATAAGCTATGCAAAGAAATATAAGAGTGCTATTTGGTTTCTGCAAAACAGTCCTCCTCTAAAGTGCAAAGGCTATCTACAGCCTCCCACTATTAGATATATTAGCTGTTTAAGTAAATGCTGTCACTTTTTTTCTTTCTTTCTTTTAATGCTTCCAATGACTCAAATTTTCAGTGCAGAACTGGCCATTAGAATTAATCTTTATTTCTGAAAGAACTCATTAATGCAGAAGGGGGGGAGATTTCATTCACAAAACTCACTGGGTTTGTTCCTGTATCATTACTGTTCTTTGCAACGCTGTTCTCTTCATTTAAGTGCATTAATAAAAGTAGAGCATATTTCTCCTAAATTACTTCAGTTACCTTGTGAAGTTACTACTGAGTTCCACCATCTATTGTTAGCATATATTTTTTTAATTCTGACCAGCAAAATAGAAATCAGTTCCTTGACATCTACTTTGATGTCAATATTTTTAAAAATGTCCTAGCACTGAGCTAAAAAAGTGGGGGTTTTTTTAAGCATCCACATTGTATGATCTCTTTCACAGGAATACTGTGTTTAGCCTAGTTATAAGCATAGGGATGAAACCTGACAGCATCCAGTTTTTCTCAGACTTGGCAATCAGGCCTGGGGGTTTTCTTAATTGCCAAGAGTCATGTCTATGTACCCTCCATAAACTTCCATAAACTGTACACATATTTTCATCTTAGAGCTAAGAATTTCTTCAGGTGTATCTAGTGTGGAAGCAAAATGTATTAAAATAGGAATGAACTTAAAAGAATTGGCTTCTAACTTCCCTTACAAGAATGTTATTGTGGAGTTACTTTAAAGTATGTGGAGCCAAATGCAGCATTTGGCTTGTGGAAGTGATAATAATTTTTTATACTCTTGTGCAAATTTTTCAAGAAATTAGATGACATTAGCACTTCATTCATGTGGGTAAACAATCCGCATAGGAGAAAGTTGCTTGAAAAATTAAATATGCCAAGGCTAAAGTTTTAGAACATATTTCTGGACTTTTTAATGATCTGCGAAAGAAAAACTAATAAAATATTTCAGCTGCTTGCCAGCTATACTGCACAAAGGATCTAGCACTATTGCCCACTTTGAAATTGAAAACAAAATTTAATTTCTAATACAAAGGAAAATATACACAACTTTAGGAAAAGGCAGATGCTGTTAGCTGATCCTAACATATCTAAATACCACATGCATTACAATTAGGAAAATTTACTTAAAAAACCACTATGGAGGACTGAGCTGAGATGCATTGCTGAACTAAAGTATTTTGCAGGGGTGACAAAAAAGATGCGATATTAAAATATTTTCATTCTGCTCACAGAGCTCATAGAATGTCACAGTCGCTGATACGTGGCAGTCGATATGGACACAGCACTTGAGGCTTCATTAGAATCATCAGAAGGCTTCAAGTATCTTCATCTTGTTATCCAAAAAGTCTCCCATATCTTTCTTCTGTATCCTCTAAGAGCAGCTCCACACAGCCCTGGCTCTGTCTCTCTTCTTCAGTTCTGTCTCGCTCCTTCCTGTCCCTAGCACGGCCGCCTAACCCTGTCTGTTCTATGTACAATATCTTACCTTCCCTGGCCCTTGCACAACCTCCTGGCCCTAGCTCTTCACAGCACGGCAAGCAGACTCCAACTCACTCTTTATCATGCCCATGGCTGTGAGGACAAGGCTGTTTCTACTCTAGGATAATTAACACAGGTGTAGCATATCAGAGGGGAGACTGCCTTCAGCAAAATCTCCTTTTGTCTCCCCACAATAGAACTCAGTGGGATATCTTCCACACTACAGAGCCCTGTCAATGTCCTGGATGTGACAGGTTGCAGGAACCCACTGGCCATCAGAAATAAGTATTGCTCTAAGTAGAGCTGCTCTGAGCTGCTCTGCTCTGTGCCCTGTCCATCCTGGGCTGGCCAGCAGCCCAGCCAGGCCATGGCAGCAACCCAACCAGCCTGCAGTTTTACTTGCCAGGCATCTCTGCAGCATGGACATGCAGGTCAGGGTGCCTGGGGACTGCCCCTTCCAGTTTCAGTCCCTGGCACTGCCTCGGCCAGAGGGATCATTTCCTCCTTCTTGCCTAACATTGGAACAGTGGAAACTAGCAGAAATGGAGCAAAGTTTCTGATATTTCTAGAGTTTGGAATCACCAAGGCACACATTCACATCAAAACCATAGAAGTGCCCAACTGTCACATGTTGCTGCTCCTTATGCTCTTGCAGACCAGAAGAAGGAGACAAACTGACTCCACAAACAAGAAAATTTTCTCGTGCCAGTAAGCCAGGTTTCAAACACACAAGTGGAAGATCAGAACAACCTGCTAAAAGAAATGCAAAACTATCCCAAATTCTGTATGTCTTGCCACAAGCACATCTCCTATTTCTGTTATGAATATAGTTCAGTCAGGTCAGCCTGCATCCTCAACATTTGTGCCAGAGAGATCTGTTCTCCAAGTAACAGATTCACAAGTGCCCCTTGCAGAAAACTCCTGATCCCAAACCCATAACTCCTTCTGAAGGAAAGTAGATCTCACAGAGAACTTGGCTTGTCCTTCATTGAAAGGCCTTGCTGTGAACCCAAGGATACAAACTGTGTGGTTAATCAGAACTCACCTGTTTCTCATCTAGACAACCAACTTTTCTGTTAGGACACTTTTTTGCATGTTACTGGAATTGGACTGTTTTCTAAGTATGAGTGTTCAATAAAACTGGCATACAGATATAAAGACGTGATTGAGTTCCAAGCCAAAATAAAGTCCCCAGAACTGCATTTTCTGAAGAAGTGAGTGGAGTTTCTTTTCTAAGGTAGGTTGCCATAAACCCCATAAACCCCACAAGCCTCACATACCCTGTGGTTCATGTCTAAAGTCAAATAGTTTAAGCTTCTAACTTGCTGGCATATTTATTAAATAAACCAAACCAGACGAGACCATGAAATGAAATGAAATGAAATGAAATGAAATGAAATGAAATGAAATAAAATAAATGATGAGACATTTCAACAAGCTCCCTTAAGCAAGGCATAGCCAGGGAACACTCTCCTGTCCCACTGACCCCAGCTTGAACTTTTCCACCTCTGTCTCCACAACCAGAACAGTTAAATTATTTCTTCAGGAGCAGTCAGACCAAGAAGAAGACCAGGAGTACAATCCTCTTAATTTGCACTCCCATTCCCAGAATCCAGGCTTCAGCTAATCCTGAAAGAAACATGTCTGCAAAACAGAAACAATCTATTTGGCTGTTAGTGATATCAACAGAGAGATTACCAAAGAGGGAGTTTTCACAGTTGAGCTTAATTAACCAAGACAGTTGTTTCTTTACTGTGTCTACAATTTTATTTCTCTTAGTCATGTTCTGCCTCATGTGAAACAGCAGTGTTCCTTTAAGTTTTTTTCTGTATTTTAGAACAGCCACATGCTGTAAGCCTGATGGATACTCCCAGCAGAAACTGGTGGGACTTCTCAAAAAAGCTTCTCAAAAAAGCTTCTCTTTTTTGTTTTTAATCATATACAAAACATTATAAGGTACTAACTAAAGCCGAAATACATGAACACTTCTCACACAAAGGCTTCTATTACAGAATTCATTTATCCCACTGTGTAAGTATTGTGTTTTATAAGCCTAACTACGACACATATTGCTACTACTACACATGTTGGGAAGGAGAAAATGTAAGAGGAACCTGAAAGGTTCTCCCTGTTTTACCACAGGGAGATTATACATTTACAGGTTTTTTTAACTTCTAGGTACTGTTTTTCTCAGGGTAAGGGAAGTGAGAAGCGCAAAATAGAAGTCAGTAAATTTTATTTAACTTCCTTTTTTTTTAGCCACATATTTTCCATCACATTTTATTCTCTTAAACTTTGTAGGTTCCATTTCTTCATTGAACACCTGCACATCCAAAAGATTGGCAAAACTCAACTTCACAAGGCTTTCAACTCTCTCTATCATGACATCCTTGTCGGCAAACTCAGGAAGTGGGGACTGGATGAGTGAACAATGAGGTGGATTTGGAACTGACTAGACACCAACGTTCCAGAGCATCTATCCATGGCACAGGATGTAGCTGGATGTCTCTCACTGGTGATGTCCCTAAAGGTTCCATACTGGGCCCAGTGCTCTTTTACTTATTCATCAGTAACTTGGATGAAAGGGCAGGTGTCTTCTCAGCAAAACTGGGAGAAGTGGCCAATAAGCCAAAGGCCTGTGCTGCTCTCAGAGGGACTTCAACAGGCTGGAGAGGTGGGAAGAGATGGGTGGATCTCACCAATATCTATACTAGCATCTGAAGAGAGGGTGCCAAAAGGATGGAGACAGGCACTTCTCAGTAGTGCCCAGGAACAGGACGAGAGGCAATGGGCACGAAACAGATGCACAGGAAATTCCACCTGAATATGAGGAAGAACTTCTTTACTGTGTGGGTGAGTGAGCACCAGATTATCCAGAGAAGTTGTATAACCTCCCTGGACATATTCAAGTACCACCTGGTTGCAATCTCATGCAGAGTACTCTAGGGTGACCCTGATTGAACAGGAGAGTTAGACCAGGTGGCCCAGAGTGGTCTCTTGTAACATTACCTGGTCTTTCATTCTGTGGAAATGGAGATTCAGTGGGCACCAAATATGAGATAAGAGACCACATTACACAAATCACTGTAATAAATGTTGTTCACTGAATGACAGTAGCAGGTGTGACCTACTGGGGACTGTACATCTCTTGTTCCCACAGTGTGTGAGCTTTCTCTTAATAATACACTTAGTATAACAGGCAAGAAGCAGGTAATTTAAGACAACTTTAAAACTGCTCCTAGTTCAGTCTGTTCACAGACACAGCTGCAAAGCCTTGTTAAGTATTAAGCTTTTTAGCAACAAAATGGAAACTGTCTTTTCCAGGTGGTGTAAATAAGTCAAATCCCAAAGCATGGAGTTTGTGTTCAAAAACACCAATACATCAAGGCAAGAGAGATTGTCTGTGTAAGAGGATCTCTGCATCACCCCACTGCGTCATATGGGGTTTTTTTCCTGAAAGATACAGTCTTCCTTCCTCATATAGACACATACCCTGTATAAATACTACGTCTTGGGGAGAAAAAATTAGGTCTTTATAATTCCCTTATATCTTTCCAGCCCATTGGTCAATTTAAGGAGAATTTAAAGAGTATTAAGAGACAGATTCAACTTATATACAGTACATGTGTCCAAGAAAAATTCTTACTGAACATCTAGAAAGTCTTGTGTAATGTTCTACTTCTGCAAAAGCAAAACTGGCTGACTGAGGTAGCTCAACGAAAACTGGTTATAAATGTTAATCTCAGGTTCATGACAGCTATACTGCAGTGGAAAACAAAGACACCCATGCCCTTTAAATTCTACTTTCACAATAATGATACACTGTATATAGAGGAAAGCCTCTTGGAGAAGAGATAAGGAAATAAACAGCATATATGTATGGACATTCATATTAAAAACTGTGATATTAGAAGATCAGATATAATCACAAAAGTAGAAGGTAAGTGTGCGTATACATCAGAGTCAAACAAGTGAATACAGTACCAAGTATTCAATACTGTGCCTTTTCAATCAACATAAAAGACTGAAAGGGTTTTATATCACAACCTCTCTCAGTTCAGCCTAGAAAGTACTGCTTAGACAAGAACTCTAGAAAAAGGAAAAGACAGATGTGTCAGCCAGTCTTTTGCCATGTGACTGAGTGATGAGTGTCGCTTGTAAGAGAGAAGCAGGAATATGTTTATTGATATAAAACAGTGATTTAGCAAAGTGCAACAGTAACTGCAACAGTGATTTAACATTTGATGGCAAGGTACACTTGAACACTGGCTGCATAGAGAACAGGGTCAGGCAAAACTCTCAGTGAGACCTTCCCATTGAGTCATGAGATTCAGAAAGAAACCCCTTGAATTCTAAATTCCTCTTTCAGTTTATGTAAGTTTAAATCCAGACTTAACCTAGATGTGGTTGATGGTTTATATCTATATCTTAGCTAAAATCTCTAGCAAGCTTTAGCATGCTATTAATTACTTACCAGGAATCTGTTGCAGGAAGGAATGTCTCAGCTACAAGGAGTAACCCTGAGAGGCACCTCTGCTCAAGGAGCATGCTCTGGATTCACTCCAACCACTCAATGTCCAGTCTGTGCTGGAGACCCCAGAGCTGGATGCAGGGCTCCAGGTGGGGTCTGACAAATCCATCTTAAGCCAGATGCAGCTATCACAACCACTCCTGATTGTTTATGCAGAGGTGAGGGAGAAGCATACCTCCCCTGTCTGTACATTCCCTCCCTTCCCCTCAGCAGTTTCAGGATGCTGTGGTGCAGGGACAAGAGAAAAGGACGAATCACGTTTCCTGTGATTCGGGTACTCCTGCTGGCAGCTGTTGATATACAGTATAATTTACAGCCACTCAGCATTTGTTTAGAAAAGAAAATGGTCAAAATGGACAGAAATAGGGCCAAATATCAGAACTTTTATGAGGATTAAATATAAATGTTCTATATGCAGTTTCTTCCTTTCATCTACTCCTTATTTAAGTATATTACTAAATGGCAAATGTAAGGGTCAAAACCTTGTGGTATTAACCTATGCAAACACTTCCCTGCAGTCTTCATTTCAAAGAGAGTACACTGATGGAACTGTCTTATCACTACTGTTTCCTGGTTGAAGACCAAGGGCAGGTAAATGGTACAGTATAAGTAGAAAATGCTGTGCCAAGACCAACAGCACCAGCTGGAAATCTCCCAAGGACTTTCGCAGAATTACTGATTTGCCAAAACCAAGGTTTCTCTTACAAGAGCAGTCATAGAACTAGAACATACATCTGTCCAAAATATAGAGCCACCCAACCTGCACAGAACATCTCCAGACAACCTCAGGGAAGTCTCACAGAACATACATTTCAGCTCTCATATAACAGATTCTCAGCAATTCTGCTGAGAAATGATCAATTTACGGAGGGAATACCACACAATGTCATTGCTTCATTGTATTCACCTACCACTGTGCTAGTACAGCTCGTTCAGACAGAGGAAGTTGTCTTTCAGTTTGATTTCAAGCAACCTCCTTACAACCAAGCGCTGATACAAGCACTTACCTACTATGGCATAACTTTCCTTTATGCATAAAGTAAGACTAAGAATGCTTTTTGTGATGATTCATGCTGGTAAAAGGAAAAAAAAAGATAGAAGTAAACCCCAAATCAGTAACAAAACAAGAATTCTACACATCCCCAAGCCAAACAAATTAACAAAAATTATTAAAAGACTGCCCATGATAGTCAGCTGAGATTTTTTGTAGCTGTCAGTCTTGGTCATATTTGAATTAGAAAATAACGTCTAAAACCTAGTAATTAGTTGTCAATTACAATTGTTATCCCTAAGCATATTTTAAATGTAAATCAAACTCCTGGCTGAGAGAAATTTCACTTTTCTAAGGTGTGAGTCTAAAGTCTAAAGAAAATAAATGTCAGACACTACAGCTATGACTAATTTAGATTTTTTTTAGTGAAATCTGGAGCTAAAATGCCTCTTATTAATACCTGTTAAGATTGTTTTATCACATTCACTTTCTGTGGACAAATGTATTTCTAAGTTGCAAAATAAGTCAGAATATTTTGCATCCACTGGATAGTGGATAGGTCAATGGCCTAGGATAGTCTTGATAAACATCAGTGACAAGTGGTGTCAATACTGGGACCAGTGCTATTTATTATCTTCATCAACGACATAGACAAAGGGATCAAGGGCACCCTCAGCAAATTTTCACACGACACCAAACTGAGTGGTGCAGTCACATCTGAAGGATGAGATGTCATCCAGAGGGACCTGGACAAGCTTGGGAAGTGAGCCCATGGGAACATCATGAGGTTTAACAAGGCCAAGTGCAATGTGCTGCATCTGGATCAGAGCAACCTCTGGTATCAGCACAGGCTGGGGATGAACAGATCAAAAACAGCCCTGGGGAGAAGGACCTGGGGTGCTGGTGGGTGAGAGGCTGGACATGACCCAGCCATGGGCACTCCCAGCCCAGAAAGCCAAACGTGTCCTGGGCTGCATCCAAAGCAGAGTGGGCAGCAGGGGAGGGAGGGGATTCTGCCCCTCTGCTCTGCTCTGGTGAGATCCCAGCTGGAACCTGCATCCAGCCCTGGGGTCCCAGCACAGGAAGGATATAGACAAGTTGAAGCAAGTCCAGAGGAAACAACAAAGATAGCTAAAGGAATGGAGCACCTCCTTTATGAGAAAATGCTGAGAGAATTGGGGTTGTTCAGCCTGGAAAAGAGAAGGTTTTGGATTGACTTAAGGGCAGCTTTCCTTCTGAAGGGAGCCTACAAAAAGACAAGAGAGCTTTTAAAAGCACTACATGCTTTTAAAAGAGCACGTAGTGGCAGAACAAGGAGGGATTGCTTCAAACTCTCAAAGCAAGCAGGTTTACAGTAGATATTAGGAAGAAATTCCTTATTGTGAGAATGAAGAACTACTGGAACAGGCTTCCCAGAGAAGCTGTGGATGCTCCATCCATGGAAGTGTTAAAGACCAGGCTGGATGGGACTGTGAAAAACCTGGTCTAGTGGAAGGTATCCCTGCCCATGGCAGGGATGTTGGAGCTAGATGATCTTCAAGGTCTCTTCCAATGCAAATAATTCTATGAGTTTATGAATAATTGTGTCATTTGGAAAGATGAGCAGTTGAACTAAGTACCAATAATTATACTTTTGTATTTCGAAAATTTAATGGTGTTATTTTACTTTAAGGTTGTTTGCGATAAAAATCAATAAATAGATAGCTAAATAAAATTAAACAATTGTTGTCTACTACATGCTAAAATTTAGTAATTTATGTATAATATTCTGTGGTTTTCCCCTCTATCTCTAAATAGCCTGCCTGTTGTTCTCCTGAGATATGCAAATTATTGTTTCTATCTGGTTTATTGCCATAAGGGATTGCTTGCAAATTTATTTTATTAAAGCAAGGATGATGAATAAAAATACAGCAGTTTACCAGAAATATTATCTGCAGAAGTGTGGGTCTGTAACTAACTCTTTTTTTAGCACCTAGGAAGCCACTGCTTTACAAAAAAAAAAAAAAAAAAAAAAAAAAAAAAGAAGAAGAAGAAGAAGAAGAAGAGACTTACTGGCAAATATTGCCAGCCTTTATGAAATTGTTTGAAGCACTCAACACAAACTCCTCCTGATTTCAGGTCGGATAACAGGTTATGGAAATATTATCTCAGTTGTTCCTCAGATGCTGAATTTCCTGCTTCATCAAAGATCTAATGGTTTCCACTCTGACTTAGTCAACAGCAGTCTAGATTGTGCCCACATCCTCAGCTGATCCAATTCAGTTGAGGGCACTTGTAAAAGAAAATCCTAGGAAGCAGGAGGAAGCTGTGACAACCGATGACTGCAAATAAAGACTGCACCTTGGAAAGTTCTGCACACTGCTGTGCACCCCAGTATCCTGCATCTGGGCTGTAGCAGCCAAGCCCAGGATCCATTCTGCAGGGGTTGCAGCCAGAATTAATGGCTTTTCAATTGCAGCATCCCTTCCTCATTTAGTCAGCTAATTTTAAAACCTGCTGATTAGACAGAATGGATAAATGAATGAAAGCAGAGCCTGGCAACTGACTTCTAAGAATTTACTCTTCAATAAGCTTGGATTCTTTTTTTTTTTTTTTTTATTTTTTTATTTTTTTTACTTTGTGACCAGAAACAATAGCAATAGCCACATTTTTGCCTTTTTTTTTTCTTTTTTCCAAAATAAGGTGTATTTCAAAATGCTTGTAAAAATATAGTATTGGAGTATATTGTACTTGAAGACTAGAACTCTGAAACATGAATTTTGTAGTCCATCTGCTCCTCCCAGATGTTTTTTCTAGAGCTTCACTCTGCTGAAAACCACACTTCAGCGCAGAAGAAAGGAAATCCTTCACAACATATTCACAGTCAGTTCCTGCACTTCAGAATAACCTTTTACCTGAGAAGTCTCTTGGAAAGTAATTTCCTACAGCAGAAATATTAATTCAAATCTCTGGCTTATCTGTTTGAGCATGAGGAAGTCTGATAGTCTGTTCTAATTTCATACAAAAAGAAGAAAAAAAAAGAAAAATAAAAAGGTAGGGATCAGCAGTGTGGAGTATTCAGGATCTTGCCTCAAAAGAGGGTGCAAAAACTCAAACTGACTCTGCATTACCCCAGACATGTCTATCCCTCTCAGCCCAGTCATTAGAAATTGAGGTCTTAGAGCATACTACTGTGATGGAACTGTAGCAACTGCACCTCTGGGATTTCCCAGAAATCCTGCAGAAGGATTTTTCAGATAATCAGAAAACTATTAACAAGTTCTTAGAGCATATCACCAGAGCTTTCTACCTCTCCTTCATCTTCATAGATACAGTGATCTTGCTGGAGAGCAGACTTACTAAATATTTCATAGAATAAAATAACATCTTTTGCAGCAGGCTGTCACCTCAGAAGATAAGGGAATTAACTCTGTTCTCACTTTGTATCAGTCTTTTTATTTTCTTCCCTACAGTAATAGTGGTATTAGTTGCACCTTTTCATCATACTTCCTTGTTCCCATCAGACTTTAGTGATGAATATTTCATGGTTTTGGTTTTTTTTCTAGGGGCAGAAGGGAATGCATTTCAAATGCAGATAGCAAACTAAGACACAGAAAGTTTATCAGCTCCATTTCACACAGGATGTGACTAATAACAATTCATTTCTTTCTACATGTGTTGTCTTCCTCAAGACTGACAGTACATTGTACATTGCATTTTTAATCAGTTATTACCATCACCTCCACAAATTAATACAGAAGTACATATTTCACTTTTCAAATGAGAGATTGTTTATTAATTATTTGAAAGATGTCCAATTTTTAGGTGCTTTGCCATAAGCATGTGATTCAGGGAACCTTTGTGGTTCAGAAGCTTTTGGATCTTCAGTAGTACTCTGAACGACTTACCACCATTCTCCCGTACACCACTTGCATGCACATCACTGTTTCTGATTATAAACATACAGGTCCCATTCCACAAAATAGTAGGACCTTTCTGTCTATCCTGAATAGAAATTTAAGTACAAATTCCTCATCTTTAACAATGTCTTTCCAGAGCAGCACTGCACATAATATTGATATGTGCTCAACATGATCACATTGCTGAAGTAGCATAATGCCTACTGGGCTTCTTGGGACACAATCTATCAGTTACAGCGTCTTAAGTCAAAGCCACCACACAACATCTATATCCACTATTCTGCAAGAAAGGTCTTCCTTGCACAGAAGTTTTCGTTTAACTTTCCTGAGTCAAACATTCACATATTAGTCTGCCCACCTAGAAAGAATCACTACGTTTTTTCACACTGACCTAGTTATGGAATCACAAAATCTAAGCTGATTGTCTGATGTCAGGAGTCTGAAGGAAATCAGAATCTCACAAGTCCTGCATCAGCATCTTCCACAACTGAATGGACAACTAGGTTTATGTAACCTGCTGAGGCTAGGAAATGCAGTTCACTCAAAAGTTCCATCTTCAATTCAATACACTGTTTTGCTGCCAAAGCAGCAAAGTTTAAAAGTTTACAAAGTAACAGAGTTTGAAAAAGTGGATTCGCAAAAACACTTTTATCCTGCTATTTTTTTATGAAATGGTGGGCTGGGCATTCACAACCAACCTGCAACTAGCAGTTAAAGTGCAGCCATGAATGTTCCAGTCTTGCTCCTGCTGCAAGAGCGGTGCATGGTACCTCTGTGCATGGCACCTCCTTGAAGTCTAACCCTTTAATCTTGGGGTAGGTGTGTGTTGTAATGCTGAAAATCTTGACAACTGTGATGGATGTCAATTTTGAAGTAATAAAAGTGTGAAGTGTGAAAAA
Organism: Phylloscopus whistleri; assembly: GCA_017589585.1. Classification (NCBI taxonomy): domain Eukaryota; kingdom Metazoa; phylum Chordata; class Aves; order Passeriformes; family Phylloscopidae; genus Phylloscopus; species Phylloscopus whistleri. The sequence goes on along the minus strand of JADMLD010001058.1, from coordinate 83,492 downwards.
ATATTTCTCAATGAAAAAATACCAATTCATGGCAAGCATAGAAACTGTGTGATAAATGCAAACAGAACTGACAGAAACTTCCAGCTTCTATTGCCACCCATTCTCCCTAGTTCTCCTTCATTGTTTTCAAGTATTCCATACTTGATTACTTATCTTTTAATAATTCTGTTTACTTCATTACAGCACAGCAATATTATCAAGTAGGTAAAATCAAAGGTAACCCCTATAATTTGGTATATGCATTTTTTCATGGCACCAGAGATTTCTAACTACATTTCATTGCCCATTGTTGAAAAAAACAAGTACTAATCATATTTTGAGATGCAAAAAACTCACACTTTTTCTGTGTACATACAATGATCATTAACACTAGAACTTCATATTGATGGAATTTGATAGTTAGCTCCATATTTTTGTTACAAATTACTATTTTAAACTAGAGACTTCACAGCAGTGTAAGAAAACACCATAAAGCAAACCAGCTGGACAATAAACAGTGTTAAATAGTCTAGTATATCTCAAGTGGAGCTGTGAGGAAAAACAGAAAAAGAAGACACTTTGAAAAATTTTCTATTTCCCAGTCCAGTTAAAAGAAGCTTAAAATGCCATTAAACACAGGCAAAAAAGGAACTGAAATAGCTCTGAGATGTAGCTTATTCCACTCATGTACTCCAGGAGGCAGCTACCAATCAGGCCCAGTAAGCTGAAGCATTTGTACCCCTATCAAGTTCAGCACAACTGCTCTCCCACTGAGATCTGGTTCCAGCCCACAACACACCCGGGCTTCTTAGGAAGAGGATTTTTCAGTTCCTCTGACAGATGAGTAAATTCAGAGTTTCTCCAGAAAGACATCCTGAGAGAAGATTGAGGCTCTGTTCCTTGCAATCTTTTCTTTATTAATTATAGGTGATGCCAACATGATTCTCTTATTTATACACATTTGTGTAAACTTACTATCTTTGTTTTTGGAGCAGCTGCTCCTAAGAAAAAGGTGTAAGGTAAAGGGAACAGGTGGGCTTGATTAGCACAGTTTCCTGTGAAACTCTTACACATTAAGAATTTTAAACCTTGAAAGCTTTTAAAATTTCACAGATTGTCTCTGAGCCTACCTAAACCACCAAAAATATAGGAAAAAACATTTTTGATAAAATGTTCGCCATGAGCTGAAAGACTACATCCCATTTTCCTCCCCCTCACAACTTACTATTAGATAATTAACTAAAAAAAAAAATAATTCAGACTTGTTCCATGTATAGAAGTTTGCTTTTTATGTGAGTTCAGAACTACCTGAGAGCCATCCATTGCTAATCAAAGTACAGTCATCAAGGTAACAGTTCCTGAAAGCCAAACTTGTTTGCTTTGTTTGTTTTATCAGCAGAAAACAGTCCTGCAGTTCTTGTGTTTGCAACTATGGATGCATCTGAATTACTTCATATTCTTCAGGTATTCTCCACTTCTCCAGCCTCCATGCATATGTAAAATTCATGTGTTCAGTATATGAAAGAGAATGTATGAAAAAATAATTTCCACTAAGTACAATTTTATGTGCAGATCTCCACGTTGAAACTCCAGCAGCAGAGCAGTGACCTAACAGGAAAAACCAGAAAAGTTCAAAGAAATATAAAGGGAAAATGAAAAGTCTCATCTCCCTGTCATGTTATCTTTGTTCTACAGCATTCAATCTCAATTTTACTATCAGATAAATAATAGCTCTGTTCCTTTTTCCTGGAATGTTAAAAATATTAAGAAGTCCAAGTTAATAACATTCAAAAATGCTTTCCCTTTTGAAACAAGATCATAGTGAGACTGTTGACGGAGGTGCTACATGGTGGTTAAGACACTCTGTGTGTCCCTGATAAGCAGGGATAGTAATCAGGAGAGAGATTGGTGCCTGCCTAATCTTAGCCTCTTCCAGACCAGTTTCTACAAGTTGCAATTTCCTTCTGTCAGCAAATAAATGGTCAGAAAGATTCAGAATTCACATCTCAATTAGAAAAATCTGTTTATTGTGTAAAATTAACTATGGTTAAGCAAAAACATCAGGAAAATAGGTATTTGCTGAAGAAACTAACTTCTTTCCAACAGAACCGCAAAATGTTAGTGCAAAAGCCCTAAAAGGCAGGTGAAAATCCATTTAAACTCGAAAACAAACCTAGAAAAACTTTTACTGGCAAACCAGCAGAAACAAATACCAACATTTATGCATTGTACAGAACAACAGATTTTGAACATGTGGTATATAAATGCCCATAAATGGTGCTTAAGGCTTGTCAAGTGTGGCTGCTAGGTTATTGTCCATGAAGGCACCTTAATGAGTATCAACAAGGTTTGCACATGTCCAGCACCTACTAATGCAAGTGTTGGTTTTATACCCCTTGTGAAGGCAGATTTACAAATTTAGGTCCTGTGAAAACAGGAAAGTGAGACAATATATTAACTATGACAGATGTAACAATTCCTACTGTTTTGTTAACATAAGAAAATCCATTCCCTGTTACCTCACTGAAACAAAGCAGTCCACAGGCTGCTCTGGGCACCCCTGAACTGTGAAAAACAGCAAGATTCAGGCATCTGCATCACCAGTCAATAATGAGAAACAGGACAAAGTGGAAGGGAAAACCCCATCACAAGTATAATGTAACACTAGTACTGAGAGTGCACATACATTTTGAGGTTTATGACTCTTGGTACAAATAACTGCAACCATTACTTAAAATTTTGAGCAAACAAATCTTGAATTCAGCCAGCCTGGAAGGGGTTGTTCAAAACATCTATCCACCCAACCTTTCTTTCTTGGCTTACATAGGCTATAATTAGCCAGATTCCAACTTAAGCAGTTGCGGAAAGAAATGGGATTGTCTAGTATCCTTTGAGGACAAAAATCTTGAGGCAGATTTCTTGTCCTTTCCCTTCAGCTGAATAATTTTTTAGCCTAAGCTGTGTCACTGACTTGATAGGTACAATAAACAAGGTAGTATTGAATATAAAGCCAGTGCTCTAATGTATTTTAGGATGCTCATTCTAAATGAATGAATGAATGACTGAATAAATAAATAAATAAATAAATAATGAATGTTGGGAAGTTAGTTAACAGTTCCAAAACACACAAATAATAAAATCCAGAAATCTGACAAGATGAACAAAATTTAGAAGTTATGCAAAGTGCTGTAGTAGTAGATTATATGCTAATTTTGTGGCCAGATCAAAACATTGGTTAACTCTGGAGCAGGAATAGAACAGTCTTGGCATGTTACATGGACCGTAAATTCTTTCACCTTCCCCTTTTTCCTCTCAGAAGAGGCTGGTAATTTAAATTTGTCTTAATTCCATAGCATGGCATCTAGATAGAAAATGGGAAGGAGAAATAAAGGTATACATATGTAGTGGGTGGACCCTGGCTGGATGTCAAGCACCCGCCAAAGCTGCTCTATTGCCTTCCTCTAGAGGTGGAAAGGGGAGAGAAAATAGAATCCATGAATTGAGATAAGGACAGAGAGAGATCACTGCCAAATACCATCATGGGCAAAACTGACTCAACTTGGGATATTAATTGAATTCATTACCAACAAAATCAGAGCAGGATAATGAGAATTGAAATAAAAACACCTTTCCCCAACCCCTACGTCCTTCCTGGGCTATATCTCCTCCAGCACTTTGGCACAGAGAAACTGGGAATAGCGGTTATGGTCAGTTCTTCACAGGTTGTTTCTCTGCTCAGGGAGAAGAGTCCCTGCTCTGGTGTGGGGTGCCTCCCATGGGAAAGTGTTGCCCATAAACTTTTCCAGTGTGAGTCCCTCCCATTAAAACAATTCTCCACAAGCTGCTCCAACATGGGTCACTGTTCTGCAGGGTGCAGTCCTTCAGGCACAGCCTGCTTCTGGGGGTCCCCCACAGGGTCACAAGTCCTGCCAGGAGATCTGTTCCACCCTGGGCTCCTCCGCCCACAGGTCTGCAGGCCCCTGCCAGGAGCCTGTTCCAGCAGGGGCCTCCCAAGGGGTCACAGCCTCCTCTCAGGCATCCACCTGCTCCAGCCTGGGGTTCCTCCACGGGCTGCAGGTGGATCTCTGCATCCCCACGGACCTCCATGGGCTGCAGGGGCACAGCTGCCTCACCATGGGCTACAGGGGAATTTAAGTTCTGGCACCTGAGGCATCTCCTGCCATCCCTCTGCACTAACCTGGGTGTCTGCAGGGCTCTTGTTCCTCTCACACATCCTCGCTTTACTCTCGTCTGTCCACAATTACACCTGTGCAATAACTTTTCTTTTCCTTAAATATGTTACCACAGAAGTACTACCACAATTTCTGATTGCCTTGGCCTTCTCCAGTGGCAGACCTATCCTGGAGCCAGCTGGCACTGGATGTGCCAGACATGGAGGCAGCTTCTGGCAACTTCTCACAGAATACACCCCTTTAGCCCCAGCTACAAAAACCTGGCCACACAAACCAAATGCAGGAAATACAGCTGAAAAGCTAGGTGTCCTGCCCTGCTACTTGCTGCTTCAAAGAGAAAATAAACAAAAGCAGGTAAATAAACAATATACCTCAAATATCAGTACCTAAAGTAAACACAGTGTGAAGACCAAAATTGACAAGCTTAAACTTTAGACAGATATCTAAGTCTCAGATTATTCTGGATGCTCAGTGAAGGACTCTGGAGAAAGAGTCTCTTGTCCATGCATGAATATATTAAAATATATTTTCAAAACATCAATATATTCATATCAAATTAGCACAAATTTGCAAAGATGTTTTCACCTTAGGCAAATTGCATTCATTATTGCTGGTGACTCAGGTGTCCTATAAATATAGACCTTATTTTGCTAGTAAGATGGATCTAGCACATAGATAGTGTGAGTAAATATTTGCATGTCTCTGCAGAGCATTTCTGCCCATTCCTCCTCAGTTAGATATCAATGTGAATGCTGGGTACTGCACATGGTTCAAGTATCCAACTGCATGAACGTCCTTGCCACAGACAGAAACAAAGAGGACTGGAGCATTTACTCAGGAAGAAAAAGTGCCACAGGGAAGATTTTTCATGGGAATCCTATCTTCACTCTAAAATTTGATCTGAGGCAGTAAAATTTATTCAGTTAGAGATTCTTCATTCTGGAGAGCCTTCCTCAACCATAATAACTTGCCTAGAGGAAGATCTGGGCCTCCATAATCATCTGCTGCACCAAACCTCTCCAGTGACAGATAACTTTTGACTTTCTGTTCCAGACAGATACACATTTCATACATGAAATGGGGAATAATGCCAAAACAGCAAAGTGGCCCATGCTAGAATACCCTTGAAGACAATGGTAAGCCTGTGAATGTATTGCCACAGGAGAGACTTTTCTGTATAAAAAGAACATCTATTTCTTTTTAGGATAAATTACAAGGTATGTCAAGACCATTTATAGAATACCATGGTCTAGTGATCTCAAATTTCCTCCACAGGTTAGTTCTGTTAGTCATTTTAACTCATTAAAAGCTAAGCAACCATGAAATTACTTCAGTGGATAAACTGTACAAGAGCTGTGGTTATTGCTCCATAAACAGCTTTCCAACAGATCCACTGCTCTTGAGCTAAGCAGTGTTCTCTCCAGGCCAATACCTTGTGTTTCAGTGTTTTTGAAAACAGGAGCTTTTTCATTGGCAGCTTGATCCTGCTTCATCATACTAACATCATGTTGCTCCTGGTGGGAATTTAAATAATTTTTTTAAGTTCTGATTGAGCTGCAAGAAACTTTCTTCTCCAACTGCAGCTATCTGGTATGCAACAAAACGTGTGGAAGGTGACAAATCCACATTTCTCAGGGTATGCAAAAAGCCTTTCCCAAAGACAAAAATTATCTGCTATGAATAGAAAATGGTGGTTAGATTTGTACTGTTGCTTCCAATTCTCTGCACTAAAGTGAAAAGTAGCTGTTCATGCCCATTTAGGAACACACTCATCCTGTCCAAATGTAGAAACTGGAGTCATCAGCTAAGATAAAACTAGTAATAAATAAATGGCTAAAAATATTTATGTAAAAGATGGTACAAAACTATAGAAACCTTCATTCAAAAGCAAGTTCTTGCAGAACTGCACACAAGAATACACAAAAAGTGTTCTTCAGCTTCACAGGTTTAATATTATCTGCCATTTGCAAAGGATAACTATTTTGTATTATGAAGACCTCCTAACAGCAAAATTTACAGGCTGAATTATTAGTGTGTTAATTTCAATTACCTTCTTCCACATGAGACTTTTGTGATACCAAGAAAAATGTTCCTTCTTAGAGGGTGGGTAGATAATTTGACAGGAATGACAAGATATAAAGAAACAACATTTTTTTTAGTCAGAAAGACATTTAAGTGAGCAGAGGTTAGAGAACAGTAATTAATTGCTTAATTGTTTTGAAAAGACAAGCACTAAAAAGTATGACCTTTCATTGACACTTTGCTGTAATGGTACATTAATTATTGCTGAATTGCAATGGGTCTCCTTTGGGAACACAGGACAGTCTCATTAATACTGGACAGGTTTACCATGGTCATGACTTTTATTGCAAATGCCTAATGCTAAATTAAAGGACTGTTTGGCTCTTGGTCTGATAGGTCCAGAAATCTTAATAGGGTTTTTCTCTGTGAAAAATTTCTTGCATTTAAAAATTAGTAATTCTCATGGTCCAAGGAGCAGGCAGAATTCAATTAAAGACACATACTGAAAAAGACAAAATGGAGAACTTAGATAGACTGGAAGAGGTTTTTTATCTGTCAGTTATTTTTCTTCTAAGTGTTCACAACAGCTTTTGCAAAGTTCAGTTCTTCAGTCCAGGAAAGTCAAGGAACAAGTCTTGAACTCTTGAATAAAAAAGATCCTGATGGAGATCACACTGCATTGATTCAACCTGAAGGCAATGGTGCTGAGAAGTAAAACATGACAATGTGAGATGGAAAAAGATGATGTGACAAAGAAAGTATGTCCATTCTTGTAGTTGATTCATTTGGGGCTTGTTTCTGGTTTTGTCCTTCAAGCTTTGCTTTGCTCTTTCTGCTCTAAATCAGCCACATCAGACTTGCCAGACTGTCAGAATTAAGAGGTTGCCGTGTCAAGGTTCTGGGAAAACAAACATATAATGAAGAACTTCCTTTAGGAAAACCTTCTCAAAAATAAGTAATCTGGGAAAATCTTGACATCAATGTAGAAACATTTTAATTGCTCTCAGTTTTTTAAGCTTGTGAAGGGTCCTGAGAGCATGACACGATTTTCCAGTGTCTTCTCCTGCCCTTTTGCATGTGTTCTCTGTAAACATGAGGCCTGCTGTTTCCATCCTAATGCAGGAATAAGGAAAATCTCTGCCTTAAGAGAATATTCATCCAGTTGGAAGAAGAGATTTTGGGGTGTACTGTTAAAGCACAGAGGACACAGTACTCACCTCTAAATATGGTATCAATTATTTGGTCTGGTGCTTCTAAATGTCACCCACAACAGGGCAAGCAGTCTACACAAGGGCTAAAGCAGTAAACATGGTAGTCCCAAGTCTGCAACTTCCTTCATGGCGTTTGGTCAGGGAATTGTTTAACAAACAGATGTTCAGCAGGATAAGTTTGTATGGGCTGCTCTAGAGAGCTAGCTAAAAGGAAGAAAAAAATCATAAGAGTAACCTTCATAACAGCACCTTCTGAACTCCTGAAACAATTGCACATTTTAAGATTGCATTTCTCATACCTTACAAATCTCTTCAGAGGACGTGTTCCACCTGTACTTTTATTTTGAAAAGTTTTCGGATGCTCTCCTTACAGCATGATCTTTTCCCCCAGACAGCAGTACCTCACTGCAAAGCCATATCAAAGTGGACAACGCTGCAGAGATCAGATTGTCCCCATAGAGACAGGTTCTTAATACCTGTTTTGAAAACCTCCTTTTGAAGCATACACAGTTTTTTCTCTTTGGTAAACACTTTCTTTTCTTCTCCAAGGCATAGCTCAGAAGCCAGGATAAGTAGCCCATCTCAACAATCTTCAAGTGTTAATGAATATTATATGAATGAATAATTAATGAACAATTACATGTCTTGACCCAGTAATGAAGAACATTTTGGGCTGAGATTGCAACTTATCATGACCTGAAGGAGAACAGCAGAGGGTAACTCATGATCTCTATGAGCAGCTAAGCCCTTGACTGAGCTTCTTTGTACTGCAGAGCAGCTGTGGCACAAGAGGAGATTGGCTGAGGTGCCTGGGACAGAGTAACAACGCTCTGCAGCAATCAGGCTGCCAGCCCATATTCTTGCAGACAGCTGACCTCTCTCTCTACTGCAAAATAGTCACCAATTCTCTATTTCTATAAGCAGAGAACCAATTCTTAAGTCACATCTTAGGGCTCTGATTTAGAAGTGATATAACCTGAATTCCACTTCAACTGTGAATCAACAAATATTTTCCTGAATGTGCCATCTTGTATGTAAATGGTCCACAGGTATAAGGGCAGATTATTTTTACTTCTCTCCAGAATGAAAGAAACTGGCCCTTATCCATGCCTGCTACCACACGTGGTCTAGTTTTCTTCTAGATAAATGCCTACTGAAAAGAAAAAAGGCATTTTTCAGTAGATGTCAGTTTAACACCCTGCCTTTCTTTTCTTTCTGGAGAAGAGAAATTTAGGTCCATAGGTTTTTACACAAATCCTTGCTGTGACTGAGAGATCACCAACAGTCATTCATATGTCAATAGACCAGAGCTGCTGTTAGCGCTGACATCAATAATTTCTTGGGTACAATCAACATAATGCATCAAGGTTATATAATTGATGTCCAAACCTTAATCCTTGGGGGTCCAAAAGTTCATCATTTAACCAGAAAGTCTGTCACACAAATACTTGCCTATCACTTCAGTTCAGTCTCAAGTAATCACTAGCTACTTCTGGCATTACTTCCTGTTAATTGATATTCTCTCGTTTTTTGTCTTCTACTTCCCTCATTTTCCTTAATTTTTTTCTTCAAAGTGGCTACTGCAAACCCAAGCAGAGCTGCCTCCACTGCCATAAGAAGCCTTCTTGTTTCTAGTGCAAAACATCAGGGAACTATGTAAATTTTTTATTATTATTTCCATTCCTGTGTTAAGAATGTAGCATAACAGTAACCTTCAGTGACAAGTAGAATTTCTTCTTGTAGGAGAAAATTTTGGAGAGGATGATCAAAAATACTCATTTAACTTTTATTTCAGTATTCTAAATATAGGAGTGCAACAGCTTTCAAGATGTCCTTAGCATATTTAAAAATAATTTCTGAGTCATAGACATAGCTATATAGATAGATATAGATACAGATAATATAGATAGATATAGATACAGATACAGATACAGATACAGATACAGATACAGATACAGATGATATAGATAGAGATAGAGATAGATATAAACAGATATAAATAGACATAAATAGACATAAATAGATATAAACAGATATAAATAGATATAAAAGACATTCTCAGCCTTTTAGCATGTTAAACTTAAATTGGGAGAGCAAACCTGACCCTAGCAGAAACATAGATGTAGTGGAACTACACAGCTAGAGAAATGGTGGCATGGAACTTCTCCCAAGTCCATTCAGAGTTTTAGCAGTATGAGTAATGAGGACTCTGAGCAGCAGTTATCCCCTGGCTTGTGCTTATTCTGCCTGTATCAATGATTTATTGGAGTCACCAACAAGGAACATATGCATGTTTTATCCATTTTCTTTCAGCTTTACAAGCCATATGTTATTCCCCAAATAATTAAATTGTTATAGTTAAACTAAGGCATCTAGGCATAGCACTAGCTATCTGTACACAGACATCTCAGCACTAGCTTTGAGGATGATTAGATCATGAAATCCTTCTCTCGGGGAGAACAGTTTGTGAGATTGGACCTTGCTTTGTGCTTTGGGAGATTCATTACTGGAAGTACTGACTGGATTTAGGCTAAGGATTAAACTAGGTTAAAAGAGGAGAGATATCATTCCCCAGATAACCATACCTGCAGCTACTGGTTCATGAAAAAGGTTTCACTAAAGTGAAAGCTTCTCCCTTTCAACTGTGTAGAAGCAGCCAATATTGTTACTGCTCTTATCACACAGAGCACCTTACCTTTGGTGAATATGGCTGCCCACAGATTTCTCTAGTGTTAACAACCAGACCAACCCTGGCTGACCAGGATGTTGCAGGTGGTCATGGCTGTGCAATGGCCAGCTGTCCTGCTTACTGATGCTCTCACTTTGACCTAATGGCACTGCTTCGAGCACGCATCAGGCCTTAGAGTGACCTGGGTGTTTATCCAGAGACACCCATGTGTTACCTCACCTTTAAACCACCTCACAGCTCTCACGCTAGTCTGCTTCTACTTCTCCACCAATAAATACTTCTTCACACGTTATAAATGCTCTGCAGTAGATGTCACTTTGAGATTGATGCTCTTTTTGCCAAGGCTAGGAGGCATATAGAAAAGCTTCAAGCATTTCCAGACATAATATGCCCTTCATTCTCTGCAATCACAAATGTTTCTATATAATTGTGTCACAAGCAAAATCTTTCTCCTACTGTTTGAGCTAAATTTATTGTTAATTTTTTTATTTATATATGCAGTTTTATTTTACTTATTATATATGGCAGTCAGTTTTATAAATAATCCCCCTTTCAATCAGTATCAAGATCTAAATTTCCTACTAAAGCAATTCAGAGCAAATTTTTGGTCTATCCCAGTAAATAACCAAGATGCAGCCCTTCTAACTCTAATGTTAGTCAAAATGCCAGGGCATGAGGAGGTTTCTGCAAAAGAGACTTCTGACTTTTTGCTTTTTTTCATCCCTAAATATACCCAGTAAATCCCCAGATATAAGAGTTGTTGCAGCAAGGCAAAACTGAGAAGGATCTCCTAAATAATACTAAGTCTATCAAGCTTGGATTTTGCATCACTTCTGCTGTAGAGCTATGTATATGTCCTTAAAAAGACTAAACAGGCATCAAAAAGTGGCTTTTGCTCAGTACCCAGAGAAAGCAGCCTGAGGTAGTCCTAAAATTTCACATTGTCCTGGAAACAGTGAACTAGAAATCTAAATCTTAATTCTTTAATTAACTGGTCATGCAAGGGACAGAGAAGAATTTAATTATTAAGGCTGGATACATGACTGCATCCAATTTATCATCTTAGGCATGAAGACTGAATTGACCCCAGCTGGTCAGACCATGGTGCTAATAACGTCAAGGTTGTGATTTTGATCACTGCATGGGCCATACACTTAAGAGTCAGAGTCAATGATCCGTGTGGGTCACTGCTAACTCAGAATATTCCATGATTCTATGACTCACTGGCACTGTGTAAGAGTGAGCTGGAGCTCAGGGCCGGCCCAAGTACTGAAGGAGACAAAGACTAATGGTGAGAAGAAAAATGAAACTGAGTCTCCTTCAAAACCTTTACTTTCTTCAAAGCCCCCTAAATCACGTATCAGGCTCAGTAGCTAGTATACTGTTTGTCTGATTGTTGTGGTAAAGCACTCCCTGCAGGAACTGTAGGATGGATGAATTCTGTCCCAGCACAGGAGTCATGCAAATCTGCCTGTAAGTCACTGGACACAGAAGTGCTTTAGAGGAGAAAAAAAGAGAGCCAACAAGCTGGTTTGAATTCTAAGCCCTCTCTTGGTGCATAGAGATAGCTGGCAGGCCTCCTGGCAAAGCCAGTGAGGACTGGTCAGCTCCTAGAGGCTGCCCAGGGCTTAAAATGGTGTAGATGGTCCATGCTGTCTTGTGAGCAAATACAGAACAATTTCTAAGCAACATCATGACAGCTGAGTTTTTTCAGCTGCCCCCAAATGTCAGCTAAAACCCCAGTATTATTCTTAGTACTTTACACTTCTGATTCCGGAAACAAAAACTTTTGTGATACTGTATTGGGTCTGACTGAGGTAAAGTTCACAGCCCTTGCAGCGCTGTGCTTTGCATTGGTAGCTGGCAGGGTGTTGATAACACACCAGTGCTTTGGCTACTGCCAAGCAGTTCTGTCCCTCTGACATTCCCCCACTTCAAAGGGTTGTGTCCTGGGTGCGGACACAACCAGGGCAGCTGACCCAAATTAGCCAAAGGGATATTCCACACCATATGATGTAAGCTCAGATATTTAAGCTAAGGGAGAGAGGAGGAAGCGGGGGGGCATTCCTGAGTTTTCAATATTTGCCTTCCAAAGGGACCATCACCCGTGCGGAAGCCCTGCTTCCCAGGAAGTGTCTGAACATCGCTGCTGATGGGAAGTAGAGTCTGACTTTTTTTCCTCTTTAGCTCATGTCCACGCAGATCACTGTGTATTGCTTTCTTTTTAGGGGTGGAATGTGTTAGTTTGGCACTGCCTGGTTTTTGGTAGTGGGGGAGCCACGGAGGTGGTTTCTGTGAGCAGCTGCTGGAAGCTTCCAGCACATCCACCAGAGCTAATGGCTGGTGGCTCTGAGGATGGACGTGCCGCTGGCTACAGTTGGGCCAATTAGAGATGTTGGTAACACTTCTGTGAGAACATATTTAAGAAGAATATTAAAACACAGTGGGGCACACAGTTTTTTCTTCTAGTCAGAGGATGAGGTGATACCATGAGAGGGAAACAACATGAAGACACCAAGGTCAGTGGAGAAGGAGGGGCAGGAGGTGCTCCAGGCTCCAGAGCTGAGATTCCTCTGCAGGCCATGGTGCAGACCATGGTGCAGCAGCTGTGCCCCCCTGCAGCCCTTGGGGATCCATAGGAGATAGGGAGATCCACCCACAGCCCATGGGGATCCACAGGGGCTGTAGAGATCCACCCACAGCCCATGGGGGACGTGCCCATGCCAGAGCAGGTGGATGCCTGGAGGAGGCTGTGATCCAGTGGGAAACCCAGTGGAGAGAGGGGCCCTGCTCCCAGGCTGGAGCAGCCTGTCCTTGGAGGACTGCACCCTGTGGAAGATTGATCCACTCTGCAGCAATTTTGGGAGGACTGCTGCTTGTGAGATTTGGACCCAGGCTGGAGAAGTTCACGGAGGACTGCTCCCGTGGGAAGGGACCCCATGGTCTCACGGGGGAAGGACTCCTCTCCCTCAGCAGTGGAAGAAAACCTTGGGTGATGAACAAACCCCCATGCCCTGTCTCCCTGTTGCTGGGGAGGAGGGAGGGGCTGGGGTGGTGGAGAAGGTGTTTTTAAGGACTTTTTTTATTTTTCATTATCTTCCTCTGATTCTGTTAGGTATAAACTCACTCTGCAATTTTTAGTTAAGTCTATTTTGCCCTTGTAGTGTTTTCTCCGATTCCTTTTCTCAACTCATGAAGGCTTCGTTAATTTTTTTTTTTCTCTCTTCTGCCCAGTTGTAGCAGGGGAGGGTGAGCAAATGACTCTCATGGGTGCCTGGCATTTGGCCAGTGTCAAACCATGACAGCTACAAATGTAATCTCTACTGTAACCTTTGGAAACTTTAAGTCATCAAACTCACCAAACTATTTGTCTTGCCTCTCTGCTAGTTAGCATGCCGGAAACATGGTTCAATTCCCATCAAAGCCAATGGGAAGACTTCGCAGTTGGTTCTCATGGTATTTAGCAATAGTTCTATAATTCCAGGATTGGATTCATAGCATTTCATTCTTAAGAGCAGTAGCTTGCTAACAGAAGAAATAACAGTCCTTCTTGTGAAAGCTACTGCCCATTAAAAGTTACTGAAAGTAGCCTTGAAAATGAGCTAAACCATACATGCCAGCTCTTTTGGCCAAATTAAGAAGTGCTGGGTCGTCCTTTTCCTTAAGACACCTTTCTCTTACACATGAGAGAATCAGAAAATTTTTCCAGGCATAGATATATAGGAAAAGAGCCCTTAAAACATTGGGCTTGGGGAAACCAGTTAAACAATACCAGAAAATGTAGCAATTGGTTGCAAAATAGGGGTGGAATCCCTCTGACATATGGAAGTGTACTTACATCGCAGACAGGCATTTTGCAGGCTAAGTGAATTTCCCTCAGAGAGAAGGGTTAGCTGCTATATTTAAAAAGTATAATACTGAAGACAAAAATGCATTTACATGTAGCTGCACTTCAGGAACCACTAAGGACATACACAAGAAGGGCAAAACAGTAGGTGTGTGTGCCAAGGTCTTTTAAAAAGGAAAAAAAATAATTGAGAAATCATGTACAGTGAGTTTTAAAAATTGAGTTTGCCTAAGTTCATCACATAACCAGCTAATATCACTGTGTGCCACAAACTGAGATCTAATGTTGCAGAATCCTGTTTACTCAGGGCCTGGATCTAATGAATTCTCACTGCCTCCATGTGCTCATGGCTTGCTAATCATCCTCTCCCTAGGCAAAAAAAAGCCATCCTTTTCTGGATAAATCCAACAAATCCCCCGTGGGATGTTTTTTACCACTATTTTAACAAAGTCTCTTTAATGTGACAGATGCAACCTGAAGCTTCTTTCATGTTGGTGTTTTAGTTTCCTCTTCCACAATCTAATAGCTGGAGATTTTGATGAAATAAGCTGAGAGGCACAAACTGAATCTTTGAACCTACAGTGATGAACAGTTTCAAAGCTTTCACAAAGCACGCACCTGGGGTATGAGATTAAGATCTTCTTTTGTAGTTCATTCCTACTTCCATACATCAATTCCTCCTAATCATGCAGTGTGTACATGAAACGTGACTTGCTGAGTCCTGTTAAAGCAGATACATAACAGAAGAACATAAAGAATCTCCTAAAGGCCAGACATAATTTAGTCCAAAGTCTAGAGTGAAAACCCATGTAGCACATGGCAGGTCCACTGGGGAACTAAATTAGCAAATCATCAAGCATTCTTTTAAATTTATCACAAGTGGGAGAAAAGGTTTTATTCTTTCACACAAACATTTGGAAGAATATTCAAACCAAGGTTCTTTATTGAAAGAGCAGAGATGCAGCAGGCCCTCTCCTATTCAAGCATGAACAGTACAGCTGTAAAAACAGACCTCCATAAATCATTCCTGTTGCTTGACAAAAATGTATTCCTGACCTGGTAATTGATGCAAAAACCCAATAGATTTCTTTCGGTGAGAAGGAAAGAAGTGAGAGTTTCCCAATGGAAAGGAAAATTGGGTGCAAAGCACAGTTTGCACCAAAATAGTTGGCTAACTTCGGCTGCCAGAAGATTTAATGGAAAATGAAAAATATATGCTGTAAGAACATATCAAATTCTAACTTTTTTAAAGCAGATCTGAAGTCTTCAAAGCATCAGTGTTTACTAAATTCCTGTATGACCGGAAAAACCACTGGACATAGTTTGTGAAAGTTAAAAATATTTTATTAATGAAATAGCAAAGTAAAAATTGTTCTTCCGAATAGGTGAAGAGAAACAAAGAATAAATATTTCCAGGAAGACTGAGTATTTTTTATAGATTAAAGAACACATTCAGACAAATTCCAAAATAAGGATGACCAGTTCCCAGAATCATGGAATCATGAGATAACAGCTTAAAGACTGAAATTCTAGAGGTGATAAACTTGGAGATGAACAATAGGAACTGTATTCTATAGACTTTTAGTGCAATAACTTAGGCTTTCTATTGTACACATGTAATATAATGTTGTCATTGCTGCCTACAGGTCAGAAAACTTGTACTTAGTTTACAACTCCTCAGGACTGAGGACGGCCAGTCTTCCTCCAGCAAGTTTGCTGTTTTATTTTACTTTCTTCATACAGTACAGCCATGACATTTTGCAAGTAGAAGTAACAAATCCTTATTTTCAATAAACTATGAAAATTCTGGTGCTAGCATATGAGACTGCATAAAGGAATAAAGACCTGGTACAAAAGGAGGAGGCTTCAGAAGTGGAAACACAGAAAGTGGTGTAGAGTTCACAGGCATGGAATGAGAAGACATAGGGCAGGGCCTTGGCATGCATACCTCTTGGATATAGGCACACCATAAAAGCATAAATTCAGACACAGTTGTTGCAGACCAATGGAAAAAATAACAAAGCTGAAAATGCATGTCTGTAGGGAAAGGGTCAGTCCCTTCTTCCAGGTAACAAGTGACAGAATGAGAGGAAATGGCATCAAGATATACCAGGGAAGGTTTAAATTGGATATAGGAAGAATTTATTTACAGAAAGGGTGATCATGTCAGAATGGGCTGCCCAGGGAGGTGGTAGAGTCACCATCCCTGGAGGTGTTCAGGAAATGACTGGACATGGCACTAGATGCCATGGTCTAGTAGACAGGGTGGTAGGGTGGGTAATCAGACAAAGGTTGGACATCATGATCTTGGAGGTCTTTTCCAACTTAAATGATTCTGTGATTTTGTGAAAAAATATCTCAATTGAAAACTAGAGAAAAAAATCATATAAACATCATATTACTAATGGTGAAAGACTTAGATACACAGCATTCCACCACCAGGATGAAATTACTAACCTTAGTTCCAGGAGAAAGAGAAGAAATCACTACAAAAAATTGTACAAAATTAAGAATTTGAGCTTAATTTATTTTTATTCTCCCCCCATCCAATTATTAGACTCTCAACTGCATTAAAAATAGACTCTTACCCATACAGAAGGTGTACTATCTCTTTGCCTACAGACATAATCTTAAGACCAGCAATAGTTTAATAGATGCAAGTTTTTCATTTATTCAGGAATGTCGTTACCACATGCAATATAAAAGTCAGGCCAAGGTGATGATTTTATATAGAGACATACACCATGCTGGAGGCCTTATTGCAGAGAGAAACATCTGAAGGCTGCAGCAATAAAATATGACGCAATGAGATCTTGGAAGGAGGAGACAGCCCTGTAAATTCAAAACATATACATATGCAGGACAGCAAAACTGCTTGAGCCCCTTGCTTACATTTTCCTGTGACAGTATCAGATATCCTGGCTTTTAGGCAATGTGGTCTCCAGCAAGAAAAGACAACACCAAAGGCTCTGAATTTGGCAGGAGTCAGTGTTGGATTGGGTAGCCTCACTCAGCAGCATTAGTCTTCACCTTTCAAAGTCTTCAAGCCTTTTCTTACTCTCTTCCTTCTCAGTTAAGAAACCTCTCAGCACACCTTCCACCTTCCTAAATCTCCCATTCCCACAGCAGTGGTAAAGCTGTGTACACTGAATTGACAATAGTTTTGTGTGCCTGACTTTTCTCTTTGTAACACAATACTTCCCTGATCGAAAAAGAAATCTACAATGATGTTTAGGAAACAAAACTGTGTTTATATATTTCCTGAATTCTATTTTAATAGTAACATAACTTCTAAGTCTGAAACATCAAGATTAACTTGCAGGTTGCCATGACAACACATTCCCCAGACAGATTCAGTTAAATATAGGGGAGAACTGAGGAGAAAAAAGAACAATCTGCAGATAATTCCTTTAATTCCAAACCAAAACAACCTATTCCAGGATTATTCTGTCTGCATAGTCCTGAATTTAGTAGCAGTTAAACCACTCAGTTGAATTGCATCAGCTTCCACTTCTATTGTTTATTAGATCCCTTTGTTTTAATAGCACCTTTATTTGCAAGCCCAAGCACAGCACCACAGTATAATTCTGCCTGTTCTTTGGACTTTCTGTATCCTATTTTCCCATCTGGCATATTCTATATTTGCTATAATACACTATCATTATTTAAACATCTGTGGGAAACAGGTTCTAGGTTATACCCTGTAAAAAACATTTCACCTTTGTTTGAATTGAATAATAACATCTAGGGTGAATATGCCCTGCAAATGTGCCCTGCCAACAGCTTAATGGGTTTTTCAAGCAATCATTGTGGACTATACAGAGTGTATGTAATAGGTACCAAAGTGAGATGGGGAGAAGAAGCAGAGGCTGTGTGTTCTGTGTTCCATTTAAATTACGTTAGATAACTGATATTTAAATAGACTAAGTTTTATTGTAAAGAGTCCTCAGCAGCTTGCTGAGGAAGTCTAGCAGATTCACACAAAATACACTGCTACAGCAAATGATGGCACGCATTTTATCTAAAGATTTAGAGTTCACCACCTTCCTTACAGTATATGCACAAGACAAACACTTCACCTTTTCTCTTTGCTGAGTAAGCTGCAGTGTTTGAACTGTTACTCTCCAGAGCAATTATCCTTTTCATGACACAATCAGGCCACAAATTAATTATATCTTATTATTGTGGTCTTTTCCCTCCTATATCCCCTTTCTGCTTTTCCAGAACACAAGATTCTCAAAATACCAGGCAAAACCACAGAAGCAGAAGGAAAGCAAATGAACAAGTTTGGAAGAAGATATGGACTACAATGAAGTGATGATATTCTGTTGCCCTACCAGGCCATATATATCCCCAAAACATGGGGGTGGCTTTTTGCTCTCCTCTTCACAAATTCTAATCGTAAACAGGGGCAATCAAAAAAGTATCCAGGAAAGTATGCAGGAAGGTATCCAGGAACCTGTTATAATCCATCACTCCACTACATCATCTTTTTCATTTCTATACAGAATTGAAAGCTGCCAAAGACTGGCAGATTCATTTCTAGAAGACCTTTTGTCCAATATCTGTGCAACCTGGAACTGGCATTAACCAACAAGATTGCTCTTCTGGGTTTCAGTGTGTTTGGATAGCACATGATATAATTTTTTTCCCTAGAAGGCCGGTGCAATGCTGGAATGCACTGGACGTGCACTTCCATTGCATGCTTATTGCCATCTCTATATTTTGTCCTTAACTTGCCTAAATGTTGAGATACTACTAATATTTGTATGAAGCCCAAAATTACTTTTATGTGTAGATACATCAGTTTGCTGAAGTAGTGTTCTAAATCCATATAGTTTGTGTTTAATGTAAATCAGGATTTACTAGCAAAGTCTGAGCCACATATTCAAGCTACAGAATCCAATTTAACAATGTAGACATGTCATCCTTTATAAACTTGTCAAATGATAGCAAGTTCACTATCCTGTCTGATAGGCTCTTTAAATGTTTGATTATTCTGCTAGAGATTTGCTTCTTATTTTAATATTTAAATTGTTAAATTTCAGCTTCTAGCCACAGAATCCCATTATTCCTTTGTCTTACAAGCTCCCTAATATCCCTTTTCTGCATTAGTTAGTACAAGTCACCTCTCAGTTTCCTCTGACAAGAATTAACTGAGCTTCTCAGGCCTGTTTTCCTGTCTTAGACCTGTAGTAGTTCACTTAAAACTTCAAACTGTAATACTTCTCTTTAGTCATCTTAATTTTGGATTTGCATCTGTGGTCTCCAGAGTATTCTTCAGCCTCAGATGTACGTCAAAGACAGGGCTGGGGCACCTCTCCTGTGAAAAAAGGCTGCAAGAGCAGAGGTTGCTCAGCCTGGAGACAAAAGGCTTTGAGAGGATCTTATAGCAGTGTTCAAGTGCCTGAGGAGCCCACAAGAAAGCTGGAAAGGGACTTGACTTCTTACAAAAACAGGATGAGCAGCAAGTAGGAGATCTCTCTTATGGAAAAATCCAAGGGAAGCTCATCTTCTTGATGAGTCTCTTCTTTGTAGTATGTTTGTCAGCACCTCTGAACTATCAGCAACTGACTACTTTGAACAAAGTCCCCACCTAGGACAGCTGTATTCCCTAATGGCAGAAGATTGCTCCTCAGGAGACATACATTACATTTCCTCTGTAAAGCCGGGAACTAAAGATGTGCTTTCATATGTATAACCTAATCCTGAGCCTAAATGCACTGCACATTTTTCAAATGCTCAGTTCATGTGCCCTCCTCTAAGGAGTCTCCTATGCACATTTGTATTCAACTTTTCAATTTTTCCTTGCAAATTACTGGGGGTTTGATTTTAACAATTCCATTTGCCTTTGAACATAAGCCATTTCTAACAACCTTACATGTTCTGTAAACTGGTGGCCTTTTCAGTTTCAACTACACCACAACGAAAGGATAGCAACAATACTTTTTTGAGAAATGTGTTTCTCCTCAGCCAAGTTCTGCATTTACTGAAGTCCTAAACCAAGCTTAGCTATATAATTAAATTACCAATAAGAAGGAAAATAAATCTAAGTAAGCAAGACTGCATGAGTGAACACAGCTCACAGCTGACAGAGATTTCACATAAGGAAGGAGCAAGCTACATGTATTTCAATCAGCTGGAATTTATAGAGGTGTTTGCTTTTTGTTCATGAAGATTTGAGACCATGGGATTTCACTCAAGGTTGCTGAACTTCCACCCCACCACAAAATACTGTTGTTTTATCCACTAGCTAATCTAAATCTCCTTTTCTCATTTTAACAAGAAGGGAGTTTTAACACAGATAAGAAATTTGGCAGGTATGCACCAGCCCTGACATGCTTTAAAAATACTTCCTGCACTTTATCAGCACATGATGTTTTCAGGTACTGCTTCAACAAAGATACAGAGGAATGCACAACATTGTGTTCATAAATGGTAGAAAGAGGCAGCCACAAAATTGCGAACAAGACATCCTTTGGAATTTTTTTAACTACTGAAGTTTAGCAAAATTGAAGGAAGAAGTTGGTCTTCCAAGTCTGAAAACACAGTTTAAAGAAGCTGGGAAAAATGCTTCGACTACACCCTTTAAAATCCAGTTTTCAAAAAGAAAAAGGTATGGTCAGGACATTACACATAAATTATTTAAAATTAATAAGTCCCAGAAACAGAAAGCTGTTCTGGAACACAGAAGTTCAAAAACATAACGAATAATGATGAAGAGTTGAACACACACTCACACTACAAAATTCAAACACCATCTTCTCAAAAATCTGTGTACTAGCTGTATTTATGCTGTAAACTACATGTGAAATATGTAGTCTGTCAAAGGCACAGCCATCTTAAATCAAGTTCTATCACTTTCATTTCACTCTTTGGTGTCAGTAATTCCACAGCAAGATTTATGTGCCAGAAATCTTGTTTTTGTAGGATTTCATTATTATTTGCAAAGAAATGGAAGAAGCTTTTTGAAATTGTTTTAAGACACTCCTGAACATGGTCCCCCCATTAGCCTTTATTAAACAATCCAAGTTCTTAGATTTAGTTAAAGAGCATTGGCATAGAAGAGAACTTTGCTCTCATTTGTATCAGTGTCTCCAGTAGGCAGTCTAATCCAGGTGGTATAAATACAAGTTAAATACTAGACAGAACAAAGTGAGCAGAGCACAAAATTTACAGGGTGGGGAGAAAAGGGGTGAGGATGTGGGGAATCATGGTATCAGTTCTTTCTATTGACTGTGGGACTAATGGCATTTGGAAGTCACTACAAAGGATGATGAACTGATGTGATAGTGGGGCATAAAAGCAGCCTGTGATTATTTGAAACAGCTACATGCTGCCTTGTTTTTCTTTCCAGAGTGTTAATGGGGGGGAGTACAACAGACGGGTGTGCATTAGCCTATCTTATTTTACCATTGCAGGTCTGGGGTGCTGGTGTATGGGAGGAAAAGTAACTCAGTGGTTTGGTAATTTCCAGAGAGGTTCAGTTGAACAGCTATACCCCATGAGTCACTGCACACAAAAAAAACCACCTTGCAGTCCAATAAATAACAGGTAATGCTGTACACAAAGTACAATTCCATACACAGCATACATACCATGACACAAAATGCAGTGCAACACACACTGTGTGCAGTATAATACAAACTCATACCATGCAGTACAATGCAAAATGTGCAGTACATACATAGAAACAGTATCATGCCATACAATACAAACACAGAGAAATCCAAATACAGTACAAAACACTACTCAATCCATGAGAATATGACACACACAAGACTAAGAAACTAAGTCAAGAAATAACATACAACACATAATCCAATACAATATACAATCCATTTAATGCATTTTAAAAAATTAAAATATTTATATAGAAATAGTGAAGACATATTGCATGATTTCCATGGAATTAGTTCTATGCAGTCCTGAAAGATGGAATATTAAATGTCCATATAGCAATCAGAAAACACAAAAACATTATAATATTGTATAATAATATTATACATGTGTTATGTTATATTATGCTATATTTAAATAATAATAATAATAATAATAATAATAATAATAATAATAGTATAATGTGTCCTACACAAGAGATGAAAAGACGGTAAAATGTGAGAAAAAAAAGGAAAATGCAAAAGAAATGTTCTGAATGTCAAGTCTGAACCTCTCCTGCCACAACTTTGAACCATTTTCACACTGTGTTACTGGGAAGACCCAGGAAAGTACAGATATGTTAGTTTAACCTCAGTGCCTGGAAAAATTATAAAGACTGTACTGTGTGCTTCTGACAGAGGAAATGCAATCATCAGGCACAGTCAGCACGAGTTCACAAAGGAAAAGCCCTGTCTCACTAATCTGGGATAAGGGCCATCTGCCTTGTGGATGGACAGGGGTGGACATGGCATTTCTAGATTTTTGTAATTCCTTTGATTTTTTTCTTTACAGCATCTTTCTGGATAAGTTGCTGTCTTGGGTTATGGAACCAAAAATGTGTATTCTATTTCATCTGTTGAAAACAGCTGGGGAGATGTTCTTCTTTATCTCTTGTAACTCTGGGGGGAGGGGGGCAGATGCCTTCTGATAATGGCCCAGCTGTTAAAACCAGGTGGGGCAGTGTTTGTTATCTCTTTCACCACCCGTCCTCCCTCCAGGGGGATATTTTCTGCTGATGGGCCATTAAGGCTCACCAATGACAGGACACATTCCATCATCCCATTGGGAGATGCTCCACCCAGTGGGGGGAGCCAACCATTCCTACCTGGATAAAAACTGACACATAGGAACACAACATCTGGAACATCTGGTTCCACTGGATTCCCGGAGGAAGACCACGCCCTTCTCAACATCACTGGACCCTTTTTTCTACAGCATTATTTCTACTCCAACAGAACTACATCTGCTACTCCAGGAGGATTTACTATGGACTGTTTCCAACACCCTGACCAACAGGGTGTCAGGCTGTATCTCTGACTCTGTCAGGTTTTCTAGGATCTTTGTTTGTTTGTTTGCTTGTTTGGATTTTTTTACTACTATGTTTGTATTGTTAATATTCCTAGTAAAGAACTGTTATTCCTATTCCCAAATCTTTGCCTGAAAGCTCTTAATTGCAAAATTATAATAATTTGGAGGGGGTGAGGGGTTTACATTCTCCATTCCAAGGGAAACTCCAGCTTTCCCTGGCAGATACCTGTCTTTCCAAACCAGGACAGTTGCCCATCTGTGAGATGATCAGGTGCACATTGTGTTAGGTGAAGAACCGACCTGTGACATTTGGGAGCACTTCCTTACCAAGAGGGTAAGGTCAAACACTGGAACAGACATCCTAGTGAGGTGGTTGATACCCCATGTCATAGAGTACCTTAAGAAGAGTCATTTGGACAATACCCTTCTAAAGGGCCTTTAACTTTTGATCAACCCCATACTCGATTGAACTGCACACATTCTATTGAACTGTATGTTTTTTACAGTGTTTGGTATTGTATTTTGTGCAACAGTTTCTTTGGTATTGTAATGTATGCTGTCTCAATTTGTCTTCTTTTTTGTATTGTGCTACATGTAGGATGTGTTGTATGGTATTGTTTATATTGTTTATTTACTTGTACAGTGCTGACTGCACTGGATGTGACTTATGGATGCATTGTGATGTGATGTGTTGTATTGGGATTTTTTTCGCACTGCATTCTGTTTTGCTTGTTGTATTGAATGTACTGTATTTTTAGGTGCTATATATATTGTGCTTTTTATTTTGTATTTCACATATAGTTTTGCATTGTAGATACTTTTGCATTGTTTACAGTAATACTGTGTCATACAGCATTTGTTGTATGGTTTCTTTCACTCTAATTTATGCATTTTATTTATTACATGGCTGTACTGTCATTGGTTTGGGATTGTACTGTAGTATTGTTCAATGTTTGCATTGTAGTGCACCCCCCATCACAGCTCTGGCACCATGCAACACCACACATAGCATGGTCACACACACAGCACCTCTTGGAAGCCATCACTGCTAAGCACAGGCAACCAGCTGGCTGGCCCTGCTGCTGTTCCAGATCCATGCAATGGCACATTGCTGGTGTCCATCATCATCTGCCCCTGTCACCTCCAATAAAAACCTTTCCATGGGGTGTGTCTGTGTATGGAAAGTGTTCCAGTTATGTTAGTTGTATTGTGTTTTGGTATGTCTTGTATTTGGTATTATAAAGCCTGACATTTCCTGTATGATACAGTATCATAAAATCATAGGATGGTTTGAGTTGGAAGGGACCTTAAAGATCATGTATTTCCAAACACCCTGCTGTGGACAGGGACAACTTTCACTAGGCCAGGCTTATCAAAGCCCTGTCTAACCTGGCCTTGAACACTCCAAGGGATGGGGCATCCACAGCTCCTCTGGACAACTTCTGCCAGTGCCTCTCCAACCTCACAGTGAAGAATTTCTTGCTAATATCTCCTGTAAACTGACTCTCATTTTAAAGCCATTCCACCTCATCTTATTACTTCATACCCTTGAAGGAAGTCCCTCTCTGTCTTTCTTGTAGGCTTCCTTCAGGTACTGGAAGGCTGCACTTTGATCACACACAAAATCCTTCTCCTTTCCAGGCTGAGAAATCCCAGTTCTCTTAACCTTTCCTCACAGGAGAAGTTCTCCATCCTGCTCATCAAAGTAGTGGTTTTCCCCTGGCCTCGCTCCAACAGTTCCATGTCCTCCCTGTGCTGGGACCCCAGAGCTGGATGCAGGGTTCCAGTTGGGATCTCACCAGAGCAGAGCAGAGGGGCAGAATCCCCTCCCTCCCCTGCTGCCCACGCTACTCTGGATGCAGCCCAGGACACATTTGTCTTTCTGGGCTGGGAGTGCCCATGGCTGGGTCATGTCCAGCCTCTCACCCACCAGCACCCCAGGTCCTTCTCACAGGGCTGTTTTTGATCTGTTCATCCCCAGCCTGTGCTGGTGGCAGGGGTTACCCTGACCCAGATGCAGCACTTGAACTTAGTCTTGTTAAATATAGCATTGTTTGGTATTTATTGCCCACTACAGACCACATACATAATCTGTATTATTTTTGTTGTTGATATTATATGAATTGCATTGTGTTCTATATATTTTAATGCATTGCGTTCTATGTTTTTTATTGTCTTTTGTATTGTGTTACACTTTGGGGTGTATTGAACATCTTACTGTGCATTCTGTGTGTGGGGAGGTCTGGTATTTGTTACACCGTGCAGTATCATATATATTGTACTGTGTGCTGTGTTTCATGGTATGTAACAGTATCCATTCTATTGTATAACATATCACTTTATCCATTCTATGGTGTTTATTCACTCTTTTGGGGCTGTTATGTACTGTATTGTTCATAGTCCTTTTTTCTTTTGATATATATAGTTATTGTAATTTAGGATTGTACTCCATGTATTGTATTTTAGATATCGTGCATGTTGTATTCTATAGTTTGTATTGCTTGATTTGTATTACCTGTATTGTATGCTTGTAGGTATGGTATGTGTAGCATCATAGAATCACAGAGAGAAGGACGTGAACGGGTCAGAAACAAGGTCCAAGCATGAAGATCAAGGACAGTGTTTCACTTTCAGGCAAATTTCTTATAACTAGTTATATCTTTAACTGAGTCCTATTTCAAAATGAAGGCCACTAGAAGTATTTCATTGGCTGTATAATTTAACTTTCAATCAAAGAGAGCTTTTCACTTTTCATTCCAAGTTAATAGCAGCAGTTTTTAACCTCCACTAGACAGCTGGCCAGCACTTCCAGTGGACATCTAAAGCAAAGCACAAGACTTATTCCTGCAACTTACTCAAAATTATAAGGAGACCGAGGGAGCATGGCCTCAGGAAGGTACCCCAACACTGTCAGTACTTATTACCCAGGCTGTCCTAGGTTTCCATTGCTTGTTCAGTTAAGCTACCTTACCAGTAATTTTTTGCAAAAAATGAATAATGATGGACCCCTCTGCAGACTGATTCCTAGAATACCAGCAAAGCACATGTTGACACTAAATGTATCAAAACAAATAAATGTCTGAATCGTAGCCCAGCAAAATGCTGTGAAGGAAGATCAGAAATCAGTTGTTTCTTTTTATCTGTTTTTTTGGTATAACTAGTGATGAACTGAATTTTGCTTTAATATCAGCCGTCTGTGTCACATATACTCTAACCTGATTAAATAAAACTGCCTTGGGTCCTGATCTGACTATTTCATCTCCAGAGTTATTTATGCAACTGAAGTAAATTTCATCTTTTATTCAGTTAAGGTTAATAAAAGATACACAACAACATAAAAGTTTTAATGTTTTGCAAATTAAAAAATATAACCTCGATATGCTATAACACTAATATTTAATATTTTACTGTTTGTTATTGTTCTATTCCATTGAATGGCAGCATTTAAAGTGTCGCTAGCTATTTTAATTTTCTTATGTAAAACAAAATGCTCCAGAGGATTGAAAATATTAAGAATGATTTTATCTCAGAAGTTTTTTTTACAAAAGTCTTCTATTCATCTTCTCCAAGACACCCTCTTCTGCAAAACAAAGCCACACAGACTCGTCACTCTGGAGTGGTCAGTACAATGAGCAATTCTGGCACCAGACATAACTTATCTTACATTCTCTGCAAACATCATTAGTATCTGCAGGTTTCAGCAGCACAAGAAATATGTTGTGGTGTTTGTCAGAATATTAGGAATAAGTAGACAACTCAGTAAGTAGAAAATTGCCAAGTTTTACCATACTGAATTCTGATACGTAAATCCAGAGCTGATGTGCCTATCGTAATACAGAGGTTTGACTCTGTTAAATTGAGCTGTTGAAACTACTATTTTTTTTAAGTAGATGTGTAATTTACAGAGCTGCAAAAACTTCTCTACAGAATTCAAGTAATCTGGCAATTTTGATTGTGATATTTATATATCTGACACCACCCCAACACTTTGCTGTCTATTCAATGGTTTTGAGAGTTGTCACATGCTGGCCAATCTCGAGTAGAAGTGAACACATAAGAACACTAGGAGCTGTAGTGTGTGACACTTCAGTCCTTCAGAGCTTTAGGGCTCATGACATCTCCAATAAGATTCAAAAGCAGGTTTGGGGAAGACTTCTAGCTAGGTTCCTACTGCATACCCTACCAAATAATTTAAAATTTGGTCTGTTAGCAAAGTTCATCTTGTAGATATACTACAACTGACTGAGTTTACTCAGCCAGACAAGTTTTGAACTGTGAGTTTTAGATGCTAAAACCAAACAGAACAAAATTGCTGACAGCTAACACAAGCACAAGCTTTCCATACACATGAACAGGTGACAGCTGATTTTGTACCTGGTATCAGAAATGCAAATTCAAGAACTTTAATGTAATTTAAATGGGTGCACTTGAACAATCAGAAAATTGTGTTTTACATTGAATTTAAATATATCTCTTCTCAGCTAGGGCTGAGAGTTTGTGGTTAGACAGCAAAGCATGAGAACATGCAAGAGCTGCACCAGGAGGGATTTGTCTACAGTACCTTTGCCTGAGAATCACATGTGGCTAAAAAGAAGTGAGCAATCAGCACCGCCTAGTTGCCCTCAAAATATAGAATTTTCCTAACCAGATAATAGCTGTTGAACTTCTGAACCTCTCTCTCATTGATCCACAGGCAAAGAGTCAAGCACCAATTTTGCTGGTTTATGTCTTGGTTTAGATACTTCCCTCACCAAAGAAGATTTGACAGCAAATGCTAGCTTAGCCATTTACAAGAGCAAGTCTGGACCTACTTCTCTGCTACACTGAAAGCAGTAGAGATGCAATGCTAAGATAAAATAGCTCTTAGAAGAAAATTAA
Source organism: Phylloscopus whistleri (assembly GCA_017589585.1). Lineage (NCBI taxonomy): Eukaryota > Metazoa > Chordata > Aves > Passeriformes > Phylloscopidae > Phylloscopus > Phylloscopus whistleri. Next base: position 55,706 of record JADMLD010001058.1, on the reverse strand, counting down.
TGAAAGCACCTGGCACACCAACTCTTCCCACCAATTTGAAAGTTCTTTGGCCCAGCCATTCATCTGTGTCCTCCTGAAAGAAACAGGAATGAAGAGGTACTACAGCAACACAGTGCAGTGCCTTGTGGCATTTAACCAGGGAGCCTAGCAGGACTCTGCTGCTCACTCATTTCAGAGAGGTCACAGGAGAAGTTTACATTTCCTCATTCTTTTGTGCCAGACACCTGCAGAGCACCAGAGAAGACACTTTCACCCTTTAGTTTTGTGCCCAGCTGCCTGCATAGCACATGGGTCCACATAGGCTGTATGTTGGTACCACATCCAGTTATAGTCCCATATTGGTATCAATGTCTCTCAGTTTTTAATTGTAAACTCAGATTAGCAGAAGTCCTCTATCTTGATTCTTATCATTAGATTGGGATGACTGAAGAAATACATTCCATGATACTAAAAGATAGCTTTGTGAGTGAAAGCCTGTTAGAATCAGAATTAAACTTTATTAATAAGATCCAAGGTAACAGGGTAGCTGTGTTGTGCAACAAACAAGGGACAATTTCCCCTTCTCTCAACTCTAAGAGAGAAAACCAGCTGACAAACTTCTATGCTGTGTGCTGAAACAGGAAATGCTATGTTCCTACGTAAGCATATAGGGATAACAGACCTCAAACTCTCCTGATTAAAGCTTGTGTAAGGTGCCTATTCTGCCCAGCCTCCCTGCTCTGCACTTATTGCTAATTTCTGAATCACCAAAATCCTTTTGGAGAAGGGACAAACTGAGTGATCTGCTACTACATTGTGTAAGGGCACACTGCCTACCTCTGGGGATAGAAAAGGCATATCTTGCAGGAGGGAGAAGGCAGAAATGTTCATAACTGCTCCTCATTACAAGCAAAAAAGCAATTCTCATATTATACAAGGAATTGGCAAGTGGTTGAGGATAGACCCAAGGAATTAAATGACTGCACTTCCATGGGGAACATCCCAAGGCCTCCTTACCCAAAGGAAGAAGATCTTAATAAAGAATGTGTACTTGGATTATTCTTGTACTCCAGAGAGAGAACCCAAAAATATTTACTTGAGTTCCAACTTTTTGGAACTCTCAAGAAAGACAATAGCATTAGCTATTAACCAACATGAAAGCACAATAAAGAAAACAGAGCTGCAGAATTGTGACAATCATACAAATGACTTAAGAATAGGAAAGAAGAATAGGCTACAAGCTAACTGAGAGAAACAGCACTAATGAAGTTTTACTCATGAGGTCTGGCTTTCTCTTGAGACTTTATTTCAGCCCCAAACCCCAATACAACAGCAAGACCAGTATCAGTAACAAAATGTTATATATTTAAGACACTTAGATTCCCTTAACAATATCAAAGTGCCCTGCACTTCCACAGCCTGACTTCAAACCTCAAGTTTACAGCAGGTTTCAATTCCTATGAAACTGCAAGCAGAAATGCAGTGCCCAGACTTCTTCCAGCTGAGCTTCCAGCTGAACCTGGTACCCAGTTGAGAGTCAGGGTGTCTCTACACCCAGAGGGGAGTGATGTTTCTATCCAAGGTGTGAACAAGGGAGAGGGATGTAGATGAAATGCTGATGGCCAGGAGGAACTGTCTCCAGGCATTCATGACCATTAGGCACTGAGAGCAGCTTGTCAGCACTGGGAGCAAACATCCCTGGAACTGCAGGGTGTGAGCCATTGCCTCTGGTAGTAGGTTCTTGCCACTCCTCTTCACTGTGGGGCAAGTTTATCCTGGAAACCAAAGCAAGTTTACCTGCCTTCTGTCTGGTTCCTTCTCATAATCAGAGGAAGTGTAACACTGCTCAGTTCACACCAAGATGTCACAATTGTGCAGCAAAAATGGATGCAAAGATACCCATGAGAGCATGCGGGTTTTTTGCCCCTCATGTTGCTCCTAGCACAGGCTCTCTTGACTTGCCACCTGAGATTTTGCTTTGTTACCACGGGCTGGAGCCAGGTCACAGCACAGATTCCACTGCTCCTGATGGTAAGGGACAAAGAGAGGTAGGAGAACTTTCTCAGACACATACTATTATTCCTTTCTAAATATAGGGCCCAGCCATTTCCCCAGGGAAATGAAAGGCAAATGAAAACAACAGTCAAAGCTCATGAAACAAGCTTTGCCATACAGCTCATGTTTTCATGCACTCCTACTCATGTGTGCTTTGGGAGGCAATACTAAGCAGAGGAGTAGAACCAAAGACAAGGGCTGAACTGTACCTAATGGACTAAGGCTAGTAGATATCTCGTGAAAAGGTTTAGCATGTTCACCTCTACTTTCAGAGGCATTCTGTCAGAGAAGGATTCACATCATATTTATAAATAAGCCCAGATTCTGCTTTCCATTTGTCCTGAACAGCACAGATGACCCCCAAGACAAAATTTTCATTCTGTTTAACTATTACTTGGGAGCCAAATTCTGAAATCTTAACTCAGAGTCATCCTATCTCTAAGATCTACTTTTAGGCATTGAGCTACACCTACAGTTTAGAGCAGCCAACTTCCTGCACTAGAGTATTTATATTCCTCTGCAGACCCCCTGGGCCAGCTAAAATCACCACCTGTAGAGCCAGCTGACACTTGCATAGCACAGAAAGAAAGCATACACTCCATACTGCAACAGGAACATGAGCATCCACAGCCAATGAGTGAGTTTTGTTCACTGCATTTTGGGCTGGAAGTAAGAACTGAAGTGAAAATATTTTGAAAATTTCACAGAAGGAAGTGATAATTAAGATATTAATTCCTTAAAAGGGTCTCACCTGCCTCCAAGAAATTACTTTTTGCTGTCTTAAAGAACTGTATCTTGAAGTACATGGAGCAGCTAGCTGGATGTGGTTGCTGTGCTGAGTTTTCATTTGGACGGGGGGAAAATAAAAACAAAGTAAAGGAAGCAAAGCAATGTCAAACTCTGCTTCCAAGTGTCTCTGAATGGGACATGGTATGAGGGAAAACTAATTAACAAGCTACAGAAAAGAAGAATAACATCACTGAATGTATACTCTGGAGAAGACACCAGCACTTCATGCAGTCTCCAAGTGATTGTATGCAACAGCAGCAGCTGGAAACCAGGGGCTGGAAAACGGTTCGTGTTAAAACAGCAGGCAGCCTCAGAGGATAGCTAGCTGTCCTTACAATGAGAAGAGAAAAAGAGAAAGAGAGAAGGGGAGAGAGAGAGAAAAAGAGAAAAAGAGAGAAAGAGGGAGAGGGAGAGGGAAAGAGAGAAAGAAGATAGAGAGGAGAGAAAGAGGAGAGAGAGAGAAGGTGAGAAAGAGGAGAGTGAGAAAGAGAGAAAAAGAGGAGAGAAAGAGGGAGAGAGAGAGAAAGAGAGAGAAAGGGAGAAAGAGAGGGAGAGAGAGAGAAAGAGAGAAAGAGAGAAAGAGAGAAAGAGAGAAAGAGACCGAGTGAAAGAGAGAAAAGAAAAGAAGAAAAGGAAAAGAAAAAAAGAAAAGAAAAGAAAAGAAAAGAAAAGAAAAGAAAAGAAAAGAAAAGAAAAGAAAAGAAAAGAAAAGAAAAGAAAAGAAAAGAAAAGAAAAGAAAAGAAAAGAAAAGAAAAGAAAAGAAAAGAAAAGAAAAGAAAAGAAAAGAAAAGAAAAAGAAAAAAATTTTCTTCAATGGAGACAGAAAAAAGGTGAAAGTTCAGAAGAGACTGTGCTACATGATCCAGGGTTGAAGAGGTAAGTTAGAGCTCCAAAGACTGACTAGGTTCCCTCTGCAACTCTGGTTTAGATTAGGAGAATTTTGCTGCAGAGGATTTTGCTGCGCTCTGAAGGTGACAGAGGCTCCTGAATGGGAACTAGTCTTTCATAAAGTAAAACTATTTGCTAACCAACAGAAGTTGCCCCGTCCAGACAGGAGACATCATTTCCTGAATTGCTGTCTCAAAGAATAAATCTGGCACAAGAAATTTCCACTCCTTTTCTCTAGAGACTTGTCCATAACTTCACTGAACTGTACCTAGAATCCTTTTTCACAGAAACCAGCTGGAAGTGGTTGTGATTAGCTGAGGAACAGTGCTCAGAAGCCTGAGCTTAGGCAAAGAATGAAGCAAACTGGTGTCAAAATTGTAGGCTCTGACAAGGGCACGGTGTTTGGCTAAACATATTAAAAGCAATCTGGACAGAGTATAATTTAAATAATTAATGTAATGAGTAACTCCTTTCTTTCTAAAAACATCCAAATACTTGTATCACAAAACTTTAAACTGACTTTACAACTGAGGCTGGCACTACACAAATGGTGCCCTAAGATGTAGAAAGGGAGGACTGATAATATTATGCTGCTGCAATCTATGATTCTGTTTTAACAATGTCCATTAAAACAAAACAAATCAGAACCCTCAGGCAGAACAGAGTGTGGAGCTTGTGTTAAACAAACATATAAACATGCCATGTGAGGCTACACATGCTCTGGCAAACAGCACAGGCCAAGGAGATGCCCAACATTTGTGAAGCAGTGCAGCTGTAAAGGATGACGGCACTATGTAACAGAGCATGCAACACCACCACGTGGACAAAGGGATGGCAACAACACCCACTGTGAGGTCAGAGGAACTTTTCCAGTAGCCTGCAAGCAAATCAAATCATGAAGGTCCAGCTGACTGCAGGAAAATGTGCAAATGTGGTGCCAGAAATACTGCTAATAGCACTAAGAAGCAGCTACGGAAATAACAGTGAAAGCTAGAGCCAAGCTTCATGAAACTGAGGATATGAGTTAAAAAAACCATAAACCCAAGTATATTGCAATCTGTTCTAGTACACCCTGGACACACACTGGTAGTTGGAAAGCTGTTCATATGATTTTTCAAACCATGCATGTTTGCATTCATTATTGCTCTTTGCTTGAAAAGGAGTAGGCAAGGAGCTGACCTTTTTGGAAGGTGCCACAGGAAGCAGGTGGCACCAGGCTTGTGTTGTGAGGGGGTGAGGGCAGATGGGGTGTGCTGTGTTAAAATGATTCATCCAGATGAAACCTGTATCGTTACAAAAACCTCTCTGGCTCCAGGTGATTACTGAAAAGCATACGGTTCTCCTCAGCAATGCCTGAGGAGGGCAAAGGGAACACAAAAGAAATAAAGGGTGCTATTCCTAATTAAGGAAAGAGGAAGAGGATATGTTCATAGGGGTGGATCTAGATTTCCCAGGAGATTCAAACAATCTCTGCAGACCAACCCAGTTCTCACAAAAACATTTATGTTGCATCTCTGATGATCCACACAAACAGCAGAGGTTACCTTTAGGGCAATAAACTCAGATGGGCTGCCAAGGTATTCTTGCATTTAGGAACTAGGAAGAGGAATATGCAGCTCCTCTTTCACCTGGCAGAGAAGGCCTGCAGACAAGACAGATTTCTATCCTAGCTGAAATACATCCAAGAGAACCAGAGCGTAAAACCTAAAATCTCATAGGCCATTTTGCTTTCAGCATTGATCATTCAAAGAGTTTCCATGTCCACTGCTTTAAAAAAATCATTAATAAAGCCATAAATGAGATACAACTACCTGACTGAAATGTTCCCTTTTGAACAATTTCCTAATAATTATATAGGAATAACATTTTCTTCTTTGCCTAATAATTTTCTAGAGACACTTTATGTATTAATGTATCACAATTGTTCCTTCATTTGTTGTTGTCCAACATTTTAATTTACAGACAATAGTCAATCTCCCTTTTCCCTCTTCCCCATATTAGCAAGTTCCCATTTTCCACTAGAAACATTTTTAAAGTAGCAGCCATAAGAAATTCAAAACAACTGATACCTTTTAAACTTAAAATTTCCAGCTAATACAGTATTCTCTGGAGTGCTTCAATTCTGTGGTTTTGAATGCCTTTTACATAGCAGAGATTAGTTACTGGACAGTGACTCACCAGGACACTTGGCTGCAGCATGTTGGATTTTGTAATGGGAAGGGAGATGAAGACATAATGTGAACTCCTTTGCTTTCTGCTTTTGCTTTATGCAATGACCCTCATTCTGCAACATTTCACACATGGTGTTGTCTTTAAATGGGAGAACTATACCTTGTGCTGAATGAAGAGATATCATCATAGTCAATCATCAAACCTTTGTGGGATGAGCTTAAAGATTAATGATTTTCTCTAAAACAAGCTGTTCCAGGAAGATAAATTTTATACCTGAAGAGCTAATGGCTCTATGCTCATAGCATACACCCAGAAACACACACGAAATGTTTACCCTCTTGGCTCATACAGAGAATTCTCTGTGAGAGGGTTAACCCTAGGGAAGGCAGAAGGATGCTCCCAATCCCTGTGCCACACAGATGCCTCAAAGGATCACCCTCAATACCGGCCAGTTTTTGGCACTGGTGAGACAGGAGCCTCCTTGCTTCCTGTCTTTCCAGTTCTCACTGCTGTCATTTACACCCAAGCCAAGGTTGCACAGAGAAGTGAGGTGTGTTTAGCCATTGCATTGGGATATGTTCTTAATTCTGCATTTTTGCACCCAATTCTTGTGGGCCTCCAAAGGTGCCAAGTGTGGGGAAAGCACAGGTAGTAATCGATAACTGCTCTGCACCAAAATAAACTTGTTCATTTCAGTCCCATTTAGCAAGAGCACAGAATTACACTGCTACAAGCTTTCTCCCTTCCAGTGACCCTCTGACTTGCTAGGGACAAAGAGAATTTATTCCTTAGATTTTCTATTTAAGGTTCCTATATATACAGTAAACAGAAAGAGCTACCAAGATTTTTTTCATTTTCCATTGTATTTATCTAAGAAATAAAAAATTGCAACACCACCATTTTTCCAGAGAAGAAATTAACTGCTCAGAGTTACTTCTTTTAATAGAAGGTAAGCAGAACCTCATCTTTAATTCAGTGAGGAAATCTGATTAAGAAAGACATGCAAGGACTATCTCCCACTCTACCAATATCCATTTAATGTACACACATGTGCATATTTGTATTATTCAGGGCTTTCTGGGGTTTACAAGTGATTTTTCATTGGTCTGAAGGCAAATTTTTCCTTCTGTGTATAACATTCACCAGCAGAGCTGTTATGACCAAGATCACGGGTTAAAATCTGTGGCCTGTGCAAATATGCAAACAGTTTACAATCCACTTACATGTGAAGATTCCCAATGAAGCATTTCCCTGTAAGAGCCAAATATCTGAACAACACCAGAGACCTACACTTAAGTCTGTTTCCCTCTTGTTGTAAGGGATGTTAGGTAACATGAGGAAAATAGGAAGAAGCACTCATGAGTCTCTACTAACACAGGACCCTTTGAGGACCATTCGTTACTTGCTCTAAGGACCACAGAAGCTCTGAACTAGGAAGCCAGTCTTGATCTATGTTACAACTAGTCAAGAATTTCCCAATAAAATTGAGGTGTTAGGAGCTTTTTTAAACAACAACAACAAATTGGTTTTAGGTTTTTTATTATTTTGTAGTGCCCAGCAGAAGAGTTTCACAGGAGATATAAACCAGACACATCAATCCATATGTGTCTGTCCAAATTACTTATTTTTTGCTAGGATACATGATTCTTGCAAAGCTGCTGTAACATGGAAGTAGGGCTTTACTGCTGCTTGTCATCCACTTGCAGACACAGGGTGGCAAATGAGTCCTGGCAGGCAAACCAAGACACAGGATGCATGAACAGAACCAAAGGATACACTTATTATAAAGTACAAACTTGATCCAAAATGCCTGTTAGCATCAAGCCAAGATAAAGCCTAAAATTCCCTTCAGTCTTGGCACAGAGTTGAAAGCTGATGAGTAGTCCCACAATTTAAAGCACTTTCATTCCTGTTCCAATGTCCCTGGCTCAGGGCAGATGGCAGAGCCAGAAGTCACAGTGAGCTGAGGATTGTCAAAAAAAAATGGAAAGACAAAATTTCTACTTGAATCATCTCAGAGAAGTGGAAGTGCCTGAAGCTTCAGACCTTACCAAGGTTACTGTGGGACCAGACATCATTAAATGTACTAAATTACTGTCTTTACGATGCAAGCTGCTGACAAAACAAAGAAATTCATTAATCCCTTGTAAGACAATATCTGGGTAAACATCTCTTGAAGAGGCATGAGCTCAAATGTTTTTATTTCAAACTACAACATGCCCAGGGATAAATTCCACATGTGACAGGGCCATTATCTTCAACTTTCAGCATCAATGTTTAACCTGCTCTGCAGGTACAGCAAAAGACATAAAGCAGTGCTGACACAAAAGCCCTCAAAACCAGTGAGCTTTTATTTATTTAACAGGTTTACACCCTGAGAGAGCTTAGGTCTACATTCAATAATTAACTGGATCTTAAAGACATATATATCTTCAATGAATAGGTGTGAGTTCAAGATCTATTGTTAATTATTATGAATTACAGACATGTCCCTCTCTTTGGTTTACTTTAGAAAAGAAATCTGGCTGTTGAGAAAACATAGCACCCAGTGCCCAGCAGCTTAGAAAAATGACTGCAAATATTTTGAGGCTGCTTCCAGAGCACACACATTACTACAGAAGGTATCAGTGCAGTATAGTGCTTGGGAAGAAAGAGCTAAAGCCATCTTCATGAAAAAAACCTCATAGTACAGTTTATGGTTGGGCAGCTAGGCACACTTTGCATATGGCGTAGGGCATGATACCATGCATCCACAGAGGGCTTTCTCAAGGATCAAGACCAAAATCAAGTTCAAAATTTCTTGAACTTCCAGATCTACAAGGTAGTCCTTCATTTATTATTTTCTTACATTTTTTACTTGAACTTACATAAAGCTTCAGACGTTAGCAAGTACATTAAATAAGTATTAGGTGTTAACTGAGCAAATTATGTACTTCAAATTAGCTAGAAGCGTGATACAATGATCTTACTCTTATAATGTCAGTGTTCATGCTACTTTGCACTCTCTTCTTTAATGGTTCATATAAGATCCAGTTCCTCCCATTAGGAACCTTATACTGAAACTTTTTGATGCAGCACCCACCACCCCCCTCCACAAAAAAAAAAACCCAATGTTGACAAATTAAATAAAATGAAATATGAATGTTATTACTTTGCCACAAACCAAGTCATTTGAAATGGGCCAAATCTGGGCTTCAGCAAGGCAAATTGGTTTGCTTTACAGGAGTTAATTTCTAAGGGGCATCTGTAGTGGTGTGTTTGATTTTCTATGTTAAATGTTTGTTCAGACTGTTCATTTGGTTCATTCCATGTACCCCCATTTAACCCCCATTTGGTTCTTACCATAGTTGTTTACCCAGTTTCAGTTATATGCCAATCTTCTACTCTCTACCCCCAAGGACCTGTCCATCTTATCGAGGCCTCGCCCTGGGTCTAGAAAGTTCCAGGGAAGGCGTCCTGTGGTAGGCCAGGATCCGAGGAAGTCCCTCCTTCCCCCCAGGGATTGGCTCCTGGAGGAGTCCCTCATCCCCATGGCCACTCCCTGGTCTTCCCTGGTTGGTCCCTTCCCTGATTCCTCTCTCCGCTCCTCCCCCCGGTAAAAGCAGCTGACACAGGGAAGTCTTCACCCTGCTGAGGCAGACTCCGTGGAGTGAGGCTGCTCCTCTGAGACCTCAATAAACTTCAGTGGCAACTCCTCAGCAGAGTCCTCCTTTTTCTCCTCACCATCATCACGTCTTCCAACACTCGAGCTGGGCTGTAAGGGACCCACCAGGTCGGCTCAGTTGGTCAGCCTACTAAGGTGTACTGATTGCCTGTAGCCAGTGCCAGGGCTAGCTGGGGAAGGCCAGGACAGCTAGAGCCATCAAACTGATCCACCACCTACTTTAATGCCAAAGGGAGGGGCAGACTGGCTGGTCTGAAAGACAAGATATTTCTGTCTCCTGAGAGCAGTAGCCTCATTATGCAGAGCTCCTCCTCTGCTTGTCCATCCTAGCACACCTGTGATGGGTGGCTGCAGAGGTGCAATCCAGTCTCTGGTGGGCTTCCAGCTTGGTCTGCACCCCAAGGAAGTTGTGAGGTGGCTCAGAGCAGGGCGCACTGTCCAGCTGCACTCTCTAGGACTGTGGAGTATCTTGTATCCCTCTCAGGTGTGGCAGGGGCCTTTTCCCCCATGATTCTTTGCAGACATTGTATGGTCTCATTAGGTTTCCCGGGCCTGTTGCCCCCATTGGCTGTGGGGGCCTGGTGTCCGGTTTCTGTCTTCCCTGTGGTCAGTTTGCCCCCTGCCCTGCCCCCTGTGCCGCCCACGTGCCTGAGACACTATATAGCTGAGAAAAACCACATGATCTCTCTCTTTGTGCTCACCCTCTCCCCAGTCTGGGGTGGGGGAAATAAAATGGATTCTCAAGCATAAGACAGAGACTTGTCTCGTCTGTTTCCCTGCCGGCGGCTGAGCCTCCCTGGACACGATGGTCACTGTTGCACCACACTCTGCAACATAGGACATATGCACTTCTACTAGAAAATACATATTAAAACCCAAAACCAAACATAATTGGTTTCATTGTAGGAATTCCTCAGTGCTGGCAAATGTTATCACAGACTGAAGTGAAAAAAAGATTCAAAGTTTTTAAACTATTCACACTATCATAAGTGAAAATAAGCATCTCCAAGTACTAGCTATTTGAAGCCTAAGACTGACTGGAGATGGCAGGTTTGCTTAATTACAGAGTTCTTTGCATACTGTGCTTGTGGTCTTTTTCTCATTGATTTTGGTGGGTATTCTTCCATTAAATGTAGTGGGTTGCAAGAGCAGGTAACTGAAGAGAAAACTGTTTGAGACATGAACTGCTGGTTTAGCAAAGCAGTAAATAACTCTTGTAGTGTGAAAAAGTTACTGTTTCCTTTAAGTGTATTTGACTGTTGTTTGGATTTCTGCACAGGCTTGTACTTTTAAAATATTCACTTCTCTTAGCGCAGAGAATTTTACTGAAAAGTAAATTTCAATAGTCAAATGAGAGACTTTGGAAAAAAATTGTATTCCAAAACCGACAGTTCTGCAGATTTCTAACAGCATGTTCCTGATTAATGAAGTAGGAAATGACAAATGACTAGCCATGACTGTGCTGGATATACTTTTGCCTTTGACCTTGAGAAGAACATTTCCAGCTGTAGCAGTGAAGTAGGAACCTCTTACATGTGGCACGTAAGTAACACTCGCCACAGAGAAGGGGCTGTCTTTTCTACTGAAGCTAATGTGACTCATCTATGAATGAAATTATTTTTCCATACCAACAATGGCTAAATGGATCTTGCAGATCTATTTTAAAAACAGACTCCCCCAAGATGTGATTGTAAATAATAAATGCCCCCAACACTAAGTTCATAATGTCAGTTTTAAGCACAAACAGAGATGACTTGGATAGAAATAGACTCCAAGTAATACACCCCAGATCTCCCTCCTTCTCTTGTGCCTGTAGCATCTTCCTTTCACCGCCTTGGAAAGTCTGGCTAAAAAGGAGTAGGAGAAATTTTACCTGTGTGGCATCTATACCCCAAAGACAGAAAACATGTGGGAGAGAGGAACTGAACTCCCCATCTTGGTAGTTGGGGCTTTGAAATTTGAAGGTTTTTGTCATGTTTTGAAAGTTGCAGCTGGGGTGGCTGATGGAAACTGGCAGCATAAGCAGGTTCACAAAAGAATCCGTCATGGCTCTGTAAAACCATAAAGAGGTGTCACAGGAAACAGACAGGGATGTAACTTTTCAGATCCCTAACTGAACAACAGTGGATAGCTGGGGAAGACAAAGGCAAGGAAGCATGGAAAGAGGTAAGATGTTTCAAGAAGTCACAGACAGTGCCCTGTCTTATCTTCTCCTGCCATCTTGTAGAGGAATACAGTGAAAGGTGCAAATGGTAGCTCCAGTGAGAGTGGCAGTGGTCCTTCCTGAAGGGGATCATGTAGATATCCCACAACTGTGCCTTCAGGGATGGCACAGACAAAGGCAAAGGGGTAAACACTCCTCTCACCAGAAAGAAGCCAGAACTTTTGTCTTCAGTGCTATTCCTTTAGCAAGTTTTTCAGTGGCAGATGTTCCAGGATGTAATGAAAGAGGTTCACTGCTTGCGTCTCCATCCGCTTGTGTCACTACCTTACATGCAGTAAAAGGAAACCCAGGGAGGGCACTCTGCAGCTGCAAAACCAAATGTGTTGCACAAGAGGGAAGGTTGGTAACAGAAAAATTCATTTTGCCTGGTCTATTGGCATGCCTTGAAGTGACTCAGGGCATCTGCAGCGAAGTCTTGGTAAGTGTATTTGGTGGATAAGAGGAACTCATATAGTTTTTGAATAATTTTTTCAAAAAGCTGCCAGGAAAATTTTAGACATATTCTTGGATTTTTCATCCCTTTTGGCTTTGCTACAAACCACATTAAGAATACACCCAGTCTTCCCCTTAGGTGCCATAGACAGATGTCTAAACCCTTTAACTATTACTGGCCTGAGGAAGTTTACAGCTACAGTACACCTGTCGATACCGAAACCCAGATCAAATTTCCTGGCACTCAACAAGTACCGACACAAAGTCCTGGACAGCACAATTGCAGACCAGTTAATTAGATTGGCTTTCATCCATTGTTTCATGAGATGATTTTGACTGGCAGTAGATTCTATAAAAGTTGTTAAAATCTGTCTAAAAGTTCTTTTTCTGTGGTGAACGCTCAGTGCCCATACACTGCCTATTGATACAAATGGCACAAGAACAGCAGTATTAGAGAGGGTTCAAATATAACAGCTCAATCCACCTTCAAACACACCTGAGTTTGATGACACTGGGATACATAAATTTGATTCATTGATGCCCAGCAATAATGGCCGCTTTCTAGTTTTTTTACCTTGCCACCCTGGGTAATTAGTCGCACTCAGGACGTTATTCAAACTGATTCTCTTTAATTCAATTAATTGTATTAAAAGATGAGAGAAGAAAATGCTCATCTCCCTTGCCTTGATATGCTTGGGCACATGAGTGGAAGGTGGCAGGGATGTTATCTGACAAAGAAAAATAAAGAAATTAAAATTCTAAAGTAATTTTTCTGGTATCACAGCCATGACTTTCCCTATTAAATGCGATGGTGTACTTCACAGAGAAGGAGAGTTTTCCAACATCCCTAGGCCTGCACTTTTTATTTGGATCTAAGAGAAACTGAACTGGCAAGCAGACCACAGTCTGATTTCATTGCTCAGAAATTTTGGGTGCTTATCCATCTACATGTCTTTGCTTCCAGGCCTATACACAGATACTTGAGGCATGTCACAATCACAGATGTCTCTTTTGCCTTGACACTGGCAACTTTCAATGAAGGGTACTCATTTAAAACACAGGAACAAGATTTGGTTTTGACAAGACGCCAGGAAGTCCAATTAGAGCCTTTATGTCTACAGATTTTCACTGTTTCTTTTGTTGTTTCTATATTTATCCCCTTTTAAAACTAATTATTTTCTTGTCTTTTATTGTTACTTTTCTAAAGTCTCCTGCAGTCCCCAAAACCATAAGCTGTAAATTAGCAGGTTGATCTCAGTGGCTATTTCTAAAGAAACCAAGGTATGCAAAGAAATTGAGATGACAGAGAGAGCTTCTCTTTGTGCTCTTAGGTTAATGGAGATTTACATAAGATTCCTTACAGAAGAAAACTTCAAGTTTTAGCCAGTTGGCGACCTCTTGTAGGAAGATATTACATTTTCTTACCATTCAGTATCTGTGATGATAACATCTTACCAAAAGAAATCTTATGTTGCAATGGTGCTCAGAAGTGCTAAATCATGTGCTATGCACAACAGAGCATAAAGAAGATACTGTCTGTCAAAGGGTGTTTGTACTGCTTCCTAATACTTCTAATTCTCTTGGCTGTTGACTTGGTATCTCCAAAAATACATGGTCACCATAATACAACACAGTGATTTCTGAACATTGACCTTGGTCACCTTTGTTTTGAAGGAAAGCTCAACTGTACTTTGGCAACTGAGCAAGTTCAGCTCAGAGGAGTGAAATTTCTGCTTCCTCTCTGTCATACAAAATTCTCTACAGAAGCTACTATTAACTGCAACAAGTCCAGCAATGAGCAGTACTACTGCAGTCACTACTTCATATTTTCTTTCACCAGTAAACAATGAGCAAGGTTCAATCTTCATTTAGCAATTTCAACTTAATTTTTTCACACTACTTCTCCTAATGTTTTGTCTCTTAATGAATACCAAACATTTGGAGGAGTTGTAAAACATACTTGAATAAGTCAGGATTTAATTTGGTCACTTTCTAAAAAATAAGATTATTTTCCCAGTTCAGGAAAAAGTTAAAAATGTTAGATATTTATATTTAAATAATGTAAGTTAGACATTTAATGTAAGTTACCATTTAATGGTAATAGCTATAGACACTTTTTGGGATATTAAAGAATTCTCTTTCTTTCATGATGCTACTAAATTGTTGCCCCTCTTATGCAAAAATGAAGTTTGCACAGCCAACAATTCAAATTAAAATGCACCATTTTTAAACCCATAGATGATGTAGGGTTAGCTTTCTTTTTGATGGTGAGGACATCGCACAGAAGAGCACAGATAAGCTGCATAAAGCATTACTGACTAGAAATACAGGAATTTTCCCCCAAAATTTAAAACTATTTTTAATTCCTGAAAAAGACTGTCTATTCTGAAAAGAGAATTTTTCATATTTCCACAGAACACCAACAGCTTGTGAAGCAGTAATTTGAGCTCCTCGTTTCACCAGTTTGTCTCCCCCTTCAGCTGCTAGGTCTCTCCAAGACCTAGGAAAGCCAGTCAGACTTTGTAGTACAGATTAATCTGCAAAGTCTGCCAAAAATGAGACCCACTCACATCTGGTAATTTTTTGTTGTGAAGCAGCGAATAATCACTGCTTTAGACAGGAATATTCTGTGGTAGCCATGTTACAATGTTGCCAATTTAATGATGAGGCCGTAGATCCAAAGATGTTAAAAAGGAAAGGCCAGGTGTTTATTGGTATAAAAACAGCTACAGGAACAGGAGGCTGGGCTAGTCCCAGCCTCTCACGGCAAGTCAGAGAAACCAAAACGTGCACAGGCCACCCCTCTGGACAGTTCAATTCCTGAGAGCGAAGCGCCTCCCTGAGGGTGGTCAGTCCCTTTTAAAGTCTCAGTCCCCTCAGGGATTGGTCCATTTTGGATCCTTTTCTTGATTGGTGGATTCTTCCGGCTCTCATTGGCTCTTAACGGCGTGCGTTCTACACCAATCATTTCTTCCCGCCTTGTTCTGATTGGATGGTCGTGTTCTCCAATGCAGGCACTGGGTGGTGGTCTCAGTTTTTGAGTTATTTGGGGAAGGGTAGAAGATCCCCTTTTTTCTCGTGTTGTCCCTTTAACTGAACCCGGGGAGGCAGCCGTGCAAAACTTACAAACATTGGTAACTAAACACTGCAACAATATCTAACAATTACTTTAAAAACATCACAACAGCAAGTGCCCATAACAACCTAGAACTAGTTAGAAAATAAACACAGTTACAAACAGAAATCCAAACACACAGCCAGCACACAGACACAATCATTAAAAAAAGTTTCAACTTCCTTTTTGTGTCTATAACAACTCCCCCCTCTAAAACTTTGATCGGGCTGTAGGCCGCATCAACTATTAAAACTTTGTAACTCTTCTTCATAACTCTCTATATTTTTCTGATTAATTGATACTTTTCATACATTTCCTTTGCAGTTTCTGGTTCACTCTCCTCTTGTAGCACATCCATTCTTCTGCATTAGGGCATTCCCCTACCAGTTTTTGCTTAAAACTCCCGACATTTTTAAAGAGCCAATATACCTTCCCATCTTCTTCACAAGTATATAACCAAGACAAGTTGATACAATTTGGATTTGGGTTCATATGGGCCCTAAAGACGGATGTCCAGAGATCCCCTACATAAATTGGATAGTGACACTTGTCACAGCTTCCTGCCTCTCCTGTGGTGACCATCACCAACAGGAGGACTACCCACGGGAGTCCGGTACCAAATGTCCCTTTGCTCATGTGCTTCCGTGGGGACCAGCATGGATCTTGGCCCGGGCTTGCCTCCCACAATACTTCTGCAGGCTGCTGCTCTTCCATTGTAGGGTTCTCCTTGTTGTATCAACTTGTGCTTCCGATATCCTTTTGGAGCCGGATTACTACAATGTAGGGGAATGCTCTAATCACAGGAGATTAACCTGGAACAAGAAACAGCAAAGGTTACAATCACTAATACACAACTTTTAAAACTCTTTAACTGTCAATATGTAATATGTTTTAACAAAGAATTTGTGAACTTGATGTCCAGACTTAGCTTGTGGGTTTTTCTGTTGATCTTTTCTTCAGCATTAACTTTGTATCAGTGGATTCCACTACTGCCCATTCATCTGGAGGGGAAACTGGTCCTTTCACTCGGGAGGCATGTGTCCATCCTTTCTCTTGTGTTCTTACTGCTGTTTCTGAGATCAACAGGACTTGGAAGGGACCTTCCCACTTTGGGACTAGCGGTTGCTCTCTCCAAGTTCTTATCAGTACCCAATCTCCAGGCTGAAACTTATGAATCACAAAGTCAATAGGTGTTGATTGAGCAATACTTCCAAAAGTTAATTTGTAGCTTTCTTCAACTAGTGCTACTGTTGCTGCTACTGCCTGCAAACATGTAGGCCACCCTCTCACCACTGGATCTAACAATTTAGAGATATATGCAATGGGGTTTTTTACACTACACCATTCTTGCACCAACACACCATAAGCTATGCCCTCCTCAACATTCACAAAAAATTCGAATAACTGTTTCAAATCAGGTAAGCTTAGTACTGGAGCTGTCATAAGCTTCTTTTTTAGAATCTCGAAATTCTCTTCATCTTCCTTTGTCCAATTTATAGGTTCATCCTGCACTAATTTTTCATAGAGGAATTTAACCAATTTTGTATGTCCATCTATCCACATTTTGCAGTAGCCAATTAATTCTAATAATTTCCTTACATCCCTTTTGGTCTTTGGTGCTGTTAATGCCAATATTCCCTGTATGTGATTTGAATCCAATTTCTTGTAGCCTCTTCTAATTAAGTGTCCCAAGTATTTTACTTCAGATTCTACAAATTGTAATTTATTCTTAGAGACTTTCAACCCTTTTTCTCCTAGGAAATTTAGTAATTTTACGGTTGTCCCTCGGACTTCTTCTTCTTGTTCGCCCGATATTCAGCATATCTTTCCCTAAAACTTCTCTTTACTTGCACTTGTTTAATCACTGACACACTGAAGGGATTACTCTCTGCCCCTGTTACTTTACATGTCCTGTCACTTAACTTACACCCACTAAGTAATTTCAAGATGCTGGACCTGTCTGCTCCAGTGTCAACCAAAAACTCAAATTCTTCGCTCTGGGGCCAAATTCTAAGTTTACCAAGAGCCCATTGTGTTGTTTTATTATCTCCCCCAGAGCATAGAGCCCCTGACACCCCTAATCCTCTCCTTTGTCCCCTCAGAGGACCCTTTCAAGGGTGTCTTGTTCTTTAGCAATTGCATCATCTATTTGCTTCTTTCTGCAAAATCGCTGAGTGTGCCCTTTTTCTCGACAGTAATAACATACTAAGTCAGCCCTCGGTGTCCTCTTTCCCTTATCTGGTTCTGTTTTCTCCTCAACACTTTCTTTTGGTCTATCTTCCTTTTGTTCACCTCCTCCAGCCCCTACACTTTCTCTTGCTATTGCCACCATGATCTTTGCTTTTGTCCTTGTCTTTTCTTCCTCCCTCCTTAAATACACTTTCTGCGCTTCTCTCAATAACTCATTAAGAGTTTTCTCATTCCATTTTTCTATTTTCTCTAATTTCCTCCTTATATCACTCCAAGCTTTTGTTACAAATTGCACCTTAATTAATGTTTGGCCCTCTGGACTATCATTCTGAAACTCTCTTAATCTAAGATGCCTATTCAATGCCACACAGAGCCACTTTTCTTTAGTTCCATACCAAGGCCAGTAAACCGGTACTTCCTCTATACACTCATTTGGCCACTTCTCAACACAATATTTTATCATTTTAATCTTCCTGTTGCTTATAAGTTATTATAAAAAGGAATATAGGCCTATGTAGTTAAATTATAGGAAAAAGAAGACGGCTGCCTTAAAGAAAATGGAGGCCTATGTCATTAAATGATGGGAAAAAAGATGGCTGCCTTTAAAGAAAATGGAGGCCTATATAATTAAATGATGGGAAAGAAAAAGATGGCTGCCTTAAAAAAAATGGAGGCCTTATATAATTAAATTATAATAATTAAACAACTATATATATATGATTAAATTATATCAATTAAATAATGAATGAAAAAAAAATGTAATTGAAAGAACTGCTAAAATAATAGACTTAAATGAATTGCGGCCCCACCCCTAAGTGCCACCCACTGGCACCACCCTCTCTAAGACACTCCACTGCCAAGATGGCAACCGTTCACTTTAAACTCAGCTGTCCTCTAGTTCAGACCTCTCCAATAGGTCCCTTTGGGTCCCTGGATCTCTCCTCCTGACGAGCGGTCTGGGGACTCTTGGCTAGTCCTCACCTCAGCACCTCACTCATCAGGCTCACCACGATTACAATATATTCTGGGCCTCAACTTAAATTTACTGTGCCTCTACCCGAACGGAACAACAACTGACAGGCAACACAACTTTTAAACAACTTAAAACTGGCCCTTGTTTCACCAACACAAAAAGCCAAGAACTAAAACTAAAGAACTCAAAATGGTGCCTTCACCTCACAGTCTCACTACAAAATGGCACCTCTGCCTCAGTTTCACCACAAAAAGGCACCTCTGCCTCACAATCCAAACAGAAAACTTCCCTAACCCGGCAGGTTCTAAAATGCCCACCTCACTCCTAGTGAGCGAGGGGTCCTCTCACTGCCGGCGGCCCCTCTAACTCAGCCAGTCGCCGGACTATGAGGAATCTGTCCTACCCCTCCTAGCAAGTAATTCTCGCACTCTGAACCACTCTGTTAGGAGGCTGTAAGACTCCCCCTCCCTACAAACCCCCCTGATGGGTTTCTAACTCGGGAAGGTCCTAGTTTTTCCCCCTTATGTTGGGCACCTTCCCCCCGCCTGCCAGAAGGGAGGCAATCTCCTTTCCAGTGGTTACCCTGACCTTGTAATCTCTGGAGGGGACTATTTTTCCTAATCCTAAGGGTCCTAGTTCCCCACTTGAACCACCTCCCTTGTGGCCAAGTGCTAGGAACCTTTCCCCTCCAGGTATCCCTGGTTCCCTCCCTGGTGGGTCCCACTCGTGCGTAGGTGTACCACCCGGGGAGATCCTACTCCAGGGCACCCCTAGGAGCCTCCTTTCACTGGAGGAATGGGAGCCTACACGAGTAAGGGTGGCTCTGGGTACAATTACACGGTTTGCGTGTCACTCCAACCTTCGCTGCAGTTCCCCACATGCCCGAGGAACTGAGGCTAGTCTTGCAGATCAGTCACACTTCACACAGTCTCCACCTGCCCGGAGACTCACACCCTCACTAACACACACACACTCACTGGCACTCCTCTTTCACACTTTCGCTTGAATTCTCATCATCCAGTGCCGAAACCCCACCTGCAGAACTGACCTGTTCCTGCGGGCCTCGCTCCCTCTCAGAGGGTCTTCCAATCTGAGTTGCTGGGTTCCTGTTAGCCCTTCGGGAAACTCCCAGCTGTCCCGTCCACGGTCCAGAAGAATCCGGTGTCCTCAGGTGGAGAAAAATCTTCCAGGCGCGCCATCCCGAGGTCCGTCTTCCTCTGGATCGCTTCAGGGTGTGGAATCCTGGATGAGCACCCAAAGTTGTTACAATGTTGCCAATTTAATGACGAGGCCGTAGATCCAAAGGTGTTGAAAAGGAAAGGCCAAGTGTTTATTGGTATAAAAACAGCTACAGGAACAGGAGGCTGGGCTAGTCCCAGCCTCTCACGGCAAGTCAGAGAAACCAAAACGTGCACGGGCCACCCCTAAGGACAGTTCAATTCCTGACAGCGAAGTGCCTCCCTGAGGGTGGTCAGTCCCTTTTAAAGTCTCAGTCCCCTCAGGGATTGGTCCATTTTGGATCCTTTTCTTGATTGGTGGATTCTTCCGGCTCTCATTGGCTCTTAACGGCGTGCGTTCTACACCAATCATTTCTTCCCGCCTTGTTCTGATTGGATGGTCATGTTCTCCAATGCAGGCACTGGGTGGTGGTCTCAGTTTTTGAGTTATTTGGGGAAGGGTAGAAGATTCCCCTTTTTTCTCGTGTTGTCCCTTTAACTGAACCCGGGGAGGCAGCCGTGCAAAACTTACAAACATTGGTAACTAAACACTGCAACAATATCTAACAATTACTTTAAAAACATCACAACAGCAAGTGCCCATAACAACCTAGAACTAGTTAGAAAATAAACACAGTTACAAACAGAAATCCAAACACACAGCCAGCACACAGACACAATCATTAAAAAAAGTTTCAACTTCCTTTTTGTGTCTATAACAGCCATGCTGGGAGAACAACCCAGCATGGGTATTTCTCTTTTCACTGTTACCACATCCCAGACCACTTGTCAAGTCCGGGCTCCAGACAGCGTTGGACCCGGGGTGCAGTGGTGAGCTGGGACAGGAGGAATCCTGAGTGACCCTCTCAGGAAGGCTGGACCATCAGTGAAGACAGGAGACCAGATCTGCATGGAAGTTTCATCCAGAGATTTATTCCAGATCCAGCAGGACTTCAGAACACTGTGACTTCCAGGGCAGAACAGACACCATGTGGCTGTCTCCAGGTTTTTACCGGGAGAAGGGAAAGGGCAGTGAATCTACCCATCTGAGAGGGAGGGAGTGTGACCCTAAAGGACAAATCACCTTTGGGCAAGGGTGGACCGTTTCTGTTCTGGCCAATCCCTTCGACGGCCTCCCTGGAATAATTTTAGGGGTGGCAAGGAGACCCCTTATATTAAAATCAACCCCTTAGGATTGCCTGAGTAACCCTTCCCTGGGGAGGGAAAAACCCCTAAAGGGAACCCACCTTGGAAACCTTAAAGACACAATGCAACAATGTTGGTTTCTTTAATGTAAATTTATGCCAGTGAATTGACTGAAACTGTCAAAATATTTTATAAGGGCCACCACTTGAATCAGATAGTCACCGTGTCACTGATGAGATTATAGATTTAAAATAGGTAATTGATTATTACAGATTCCCATGACTGTCCAGTCCCAAACAAGCCTACAACTAGCACTAAGAAATGTTTTACCTAAGTATATTAAAAATTAGTCTTAACCAGCTCTTCACTTTTTCACTTTCCCATAGTATTTTGCAGAAGATATGGATATAAATTAATTCAGGCATTGCAGCCAGACTAAATACTGAGTGGTATCAGCACACATACAAAAAAACATTCAAGCGTCTATAAATTACCAAGTCAGTATTTATACTAGTTCACGGGGCATCAGAGAACTTCTCTCATTTGCAGACATTATTTCTGGCATGAAAACTACCAGAATGTAGGCCAGAAGCACATTCTCTGGAAAGATCTTAACATGAGAGAAATCTACAGATTACAGTACCAGAAAAATAGTATTAAAGTAGCTTTCCCCTTTACTTAAAGTATTTCCAGATAAATAAGAAGGCCAGGGAAAGGTCTAGTACTCTTTATTTATATGATAGCAACTGGATTGCCAATCAAGAACCAGATACTCAACTGTGGTGAAGATGCACGATGTACTGATGTATTTTACAAAATGTGTTTCTCTATCCTTCCCAGATGGTACACTCAATTCTTTAATGAAGTGTTGTGGGTAGAACAGACACATGCCTGCTTTTATAATGTCAAACTGGGCTTCCTGTTTTAGCTTTTTCTTACTTTTCTGGAGAATCTTTTCATCCGTAGTGAAGTTGTGTGTATTTTGCTTCACTGTGTCAAGAGAAAATTACTGAGACCAAACAAGTTCGTATTAATGAGCCATGGAAGGCAAATACAACAGCATCAGTTATTTCATGAAAAAGAATAATTTTGCTTTCTCATGCCTGCAGGCAGAGAGATGTGAAGTAGTAATCCCTGGAGTACATGAATTTTTTATTTCTGAAATTTAAAAGTATCTTCAAGGATTATTATATCATAAGGAAGTACATAATTATACAGATAATGACCCACATATCCATATTTCAATATGTGGGGTAATTCAGCCCCAATGTACCTGGGATTTACTGACTTTCCAGTTCAGAAAAGAAAAGGCTGCAGTGTTATTTATTTTTTCATCATTCTTTTTACATTTCTGCCTTCTGTACCCATAGACACCATCCTCCTCCTTGAAGTTCTCCCTCATCAACTTCAAAGCTGGAAATAAAAATATAAGAAAATTGCTGTCACTAATAACAAGAACATACCAAAGATGATAAAATAGGGCCCTAAATCAATGAGAAACATGAGAGTGCAGCAGAAAGAGCAAGCACTGTGCATTGGTATGAAGCTTTAACAAAAGGAAAGAGAAGTTCCCAGCATAGTGACCTGCTCCAGACAGAAGGCAAGCTTGCTTGTGCTCTGAATGTCTCTCATGTCCGCCACAATCAGATGTTTGTTTTGTAAAATCCTGCTAAATTTTAGTTCTTCAAATAGGTGAGACTAGGGAGACACAGCTACAGATTATAGCCCAGACCTAGTCCCAGGCATAATGGTGCAGGCTGTTTTTTGGTCATGACAGCTAAAATAATAAATCTCTCTCTCACTGAGAGGGTTTGAGATTTTCATAGACAAAGGTTATTTTCTAGGAAAAAATGTGTAGAGTCATTTCCCAGTTTTGCTTCTCTTTTAAAGGGGATACTTTACCTAAAAAACAACCTACAGCCATAAATTGGAAATTGGCATGGCCCCATGAGCAACACTCAGTCCATCAGATGAAGTTCTGGCACCAGAAGAAAATCACTGTTTGGATGAATGGTTCACTCATGTTGTACATAGTAGTATATTGACAGTGGTGGCTTACAAGCAGCAAAAGAGTTTACCAGGAATGGAATGCTACATCCACAAAAGCAAATAATTTCATCTCCTTGTAACACATGTTGGATCAGATGCAAGTGCACTCTACACTACATCAGTGAGGGTTTGCTGTGTATTAAAGGTTGTGCAGGTTTCAACCCTACAGAGGTTAAAATGGGCATTATTAAGGTGACACAGACATTAGTTAGATGGTTGGCACAAAAAATGTGTTTAGGAGGGACCCTCTGAAGGCACTCATGAAAACTGTGAAACTTCTACCAGAAGACAGTCTATCAAATTAGACCACTGGTTTGTTTGCAATATAATTAGCAGATACTTATCAATAAGAGGATAAGCCAGCCAAATTCTAATCCTGGACAGAAAAAAAGGATATAGTCTAAAGCATTCTTCAGGAGTTTATGAGCTATTCACTGCTATTCACTGGAAGGCCTTTTTTTTCTAATGATGTTTTAATTTGGAAAAATTCACCATCTGAATGGTCTACATGCAAGATCAAGGGTTTGCCTTTGCTAAAGTCAACAGAATAGCTGTTAAGTGAAGTCTAAAATATCAAAAACCCATTTCTGATTATTCTGAACTAGAAAATTTAAGCTTTAGTGTTCAAAGTAATTTGAAGTAACCTACTCAAAAGCAAACAGAAGGTTCCATCTCTAAGGAGATAAAACCAATCTTGATAAAACCCCTGTTTGTCATAACCCATGGATAGCATCTTATATACTGAGGAAATATACATTAAGTATTTGCAGGTCTCTTAAAGATATCTTAGGGCTGCTACCTTTAGCTCTCAATCTGCCTTTCAGAAATCCTTGCTCCATCTCAAAATTCATGTTTTCCTGTGGCTCACACCTAAGTGCATTAGTATCAGGTCATTACCACTCCTCATCAGCAGTTTAACTATGGAGCTGTGGAAAAAGAAAAGAAAATATTGAACTCTTGTTACATCAGGAATAGAATATCAAATCACAAAAGTTTACTCCAGAACCCCTAGTCACAAGTGTACAGACATATTCAAAGTAATGGAGCTGCATTGATGTCACTTTGGAGGATGATTCATCTCCCCACATACTTCTGCAAGTTACATAAAGTGACTATTGCCCAAAATTACTTCAGAGCAAGTCCATTCACATCAACAAAACAAAGCACAGAGTAGTGATAAAGCATGTCTCTCTAAACAAGGAACCCAAGCCTTTCAGCCTTGTTGGCTGAGCCTTGACTATAAAAGTTACCAAAGGACACACAAAGCAGGTGGCTATATTCAAAGTAAGTGATTAGGTAGGACAGTACAAAATTAATAACAGCCCTTATCTTTTCACTTACATAGCAAATCACAGAGATAAGGTTTTTTAGACAGAGCAATATTTGTTGACATCTGAAACAAATAATCATGTAGGTCAGCTTGGAGACAGCCAGAATGTCATTTTAATTTGTACCAAGACACAAAATAAACAAAGTGCACCGGATCGGGTGACAAGAAGACACACATGCTAAAAAGATACAGACAGGGGTGATGGATCCTGGGTGAAGGGAACAAAATGGAACAAGGAAAGAAATGGGCTTAGACAACTACAGCAAAAGCAGTTGCACATTTTAACTTCACTGTGACAATCTGGTCATAAGCCAAGGACAGCCACTCTCACACTCTAAACAGCCAGAACAGCTATGACTATGTACTGAAGAGGTTATTTTTCTCATTCTGTCAAGACTCAGCACAGCTCAGCTATCCATATTTGCCATGTAGCTGGAAATGCCATGAACAAGTTCTGAACAGCACATTAACAAGGGACAACAAAATTAAAGAGCACTACTGTTATTACTGGAGAGAGAATTTTGAACTCTTAAGTTTAGATAGCTTGCAAGATCTGGCATGATTAAGCAATAGTTGATGCATAATGCAGTACCATAATTCTGGCACCCATTAATCAAAGGCCTTAGAGCCTTAACTCATAATGCCTTAAAATCAATAAGGCAAGAGAAAAAAATAAAATTAAAAAAAAAAATAGAGAGAGACTGGAAGAATTCTTAGCGAAGTTGAATCAGCTTTGATTTACAACTTGATTTTTTTGTTTGGGTTTGGTCTGTAACACCTGGGCATTTGTTTTGAAGAGACAAAGCCAAAGACAATGAAGTGAAGGACAATAAAGACCAGCTCAGGACCAGGTGCAAGGATGTCAGGAGGTCACCAGCCTTACACAGCACCCAGCCACAGCCATCACTTTACCATTTTGCGTCTCCTTGCTTTTCTTATGAAGCTGAACTGAAGGGAGGTGATTGGAATTAGTCAGGAAAGAACATTCCTGCCTAACCAGAGCCCAGAGCAGCAAAGGCAGTTTTGGAAGCAGAATCAATTGTCACTCCACTCACTCTACTTGGAATATTTCTTTTCCACTTACCTCCAGGCTCACTGCTGTAGTGCAGCCACTGTGCTGTTATGATGCTGTGCCTCACTGATCTTGGATAAGGCAGCTAGTGAGGCCAGACTGCAAATTTCATATTCAGATAATTGGGAAATCTTACTCCTGAACCCAGACCTCTTTAAACTTTTTCCTGCAGTGCATACCTGTCTGTTGTTTAAGCTAAAGATAAACCTATTGAGCAAATGCTGATATGCAGAAAGTAGTATTTTACACTTGAAAGGACACTAGGAAGGATAAATTAGAAGGTCACCAGAAGGATAAATGGGGGAGGTCGGACCAATGCATATGAATTACAGGTAAACCTGTAGGGAATTACAAGGAAATTTCATATGCAAGGTTTTGGTGATGGCAGAAATTATCATTTACACGGAAATGTATTAATTTCCTGTTTCTAAGTCACATAACCATCTCCTGCCCCCAAGAAACCTGGAGGTACTTGGTTTACAAGGACTGAGTGCTAATGCACTTAAGAATCCTTAACTACCGAAATCCCCGCACTTGACAGGCAGGAAAATCTCAGCTGAAACATCCCTCCATTACAGCATGTACAGAAAAAAATACATTTGCAACAAAATACATGTGCATAACCTTTTTTTTTTTTCTTTTTCTGTCAATTAAAAAATTGAGGAAAGTACAGCAAATCAAACCAAGCATAATCTGGAAGATATTAAATGGGGTTTTGTAATGCAGTCAGGGATTTTTTTTTTTTTTAGAAAAACTCCATTGTTTTGATTTAAAGACTAAACTGGAAGATTAATTTTACTTAACAATTTGGCATAAAAATCAGCAAAAACCAGATGAATTCTTGAAATTTTTTGATATTGTCACATCCGTCTCTTGTCAGTGCAGTCACAGATGAGATGTGTTTTAATTATACATGCAATACCAAAACACACAATTTCACGTTCTTGCTTTCACCCACACAGTGACCTTCACAGCTGCTGAAGTCCCTTAGCAGTTGCCTATGGCCAAAAAAGTTTATCTACAGCCTTTTAAAGAAAAAGTTTTTTAGTGCCACCACTCCTACCCTGAATTTGGAGTTAAGGCTGTGACTTTTGAGAAATTGCACAAGCATCCTGTAGTGACTTTATAACTCCATTAGGAAAAGGTTTGTCTGTGGAATGGGTTAATATATTCATTTCTTTGTCAGGCACAGCGATCAAAATACTTCATCAGAAGTGGTTCAGCAAACTCTAAAAACTCCAGACACTGTTTCAGGACACTTCTCTCATGGAAGATAACCTACCTACCACCCTTGGCATAATGACAAAATAAAAGTATTTAGTGAACCATAGGATACTATCAAATTACATCAGCAGTGTCTACTTGAGGATTCAGTTGCAGCATAAGCTCTGTCAGTAAAAGCTAGCTGTCACACAAGAAGTAACATCAGTGCAGCTAGAGCATGTCCTCTCTTGGTCAAGGAAAAACAAACCAGAGCAGACTGGACAAATTGACAGGTTTAAATAATGGGCAGGAAAAGGCTTTTAGAGAAGGTATGACATTTATTTTTGAGTAGATGGGTAAAGAGCACAGTATCTGAATCTAAAGAAACTAAATTATCCTCCACAGTTACTCAACTTCATTTGAGTTATATCCAATGTTTAGTTACGGACAGCAAGTCCTGTAGAAATAACGCATAGAGACTCGTGCACAAACTCAGAAAATTACATTGCTGTCTGAACTATTTCTTGATTATGTATATATTCTCCATTTCAAATTTAATTATATTCCATTTTTTTTCTAGCAGTACTTTCACTGTTCAGCAGCAGTGGTTGGAAAATACGAACCAGATATGGCTCACAGAAAGTAGTTCCATCTCTTTATAAAACATGGATTGTGGGGGTGGAGATATTTAAGAATTTGCTTTTCTATTTATTTTGCATCCAAACTTCAAGGGGCATAGCAGAGCATCTGGTAACAAAAATTGAATTCAAGAACTGAATGCTGAAAATTGGCAAAGTGTTCTCTTTGAGAATATGAAAGCTGTGGAAAAATTAATTTATAATTGCATTTGAATGCACATAAATTTTGTTGATTAAATTCAAGAATAGGATTTGATAGTTAGAAGACAAAACCCTGAAGTTTAACCTCAAATGCAAAATAACGTTACAATCTGTACACAGTATACAACAATAGAGCAATAACAGTTTTGATGTCTGCAGTCACTCTTATTTATGTAAAAATATGTAAGCACGATGAATCAGCAGCATTTAACTGCACAGAGTTCAGGTCTGCAGAGCATTCCTTTGACAAACAGAAAATAGTCACTTTTGAGATGCAAAAGTTCAACAGCAACATAAAATTCTATAGCACTCCAGACAAAGACAAGCATATTTTTAGAAAATTTCTGAACCAGTGAAGAACCAATATAACCTTTAACACCATGTTTGAACTTAGTGCAATTTATTTTGAGACATAAAAATAAAATAAAAAATAATGTGTTTTAAGGTTCTAAATATAGAAGGCTTAGTCCAGATGGAATATCAGCAAGAACAAAGCAATAGGTTGCATAAGCCTTCAAGAACAAAAGAAAAGAAAACAAAAGAAAAGAAAACAAAAATAAAATTAATCCTGGCACTTTGCTATTGACTTCCGGTAAATTGGTTTTTTTTTTACACTTTGATCAAGAAGCAAATAAGTACACACAGAGATTTACACCAAAGTAGCTATGTTTGCCAAAATTCACAGTTTTTCTCATGTCAGCCCCTGATATCTCCCTTGCTCTTTTGCTATTTTAGTGATGGAGCACATCAGCTTGGTTTTGGTATTTGTCTAAAATTATCAAAACTTATTCCTATGAAAACAATTCTGTAATTCTGTTTGCCTGGAGATAAGGTAGGTTTTTCTAAGAACTAAATTAAAGAGAAAAAGTCCAGCTTTTTTGTCACTCTGGATGATTACAGGTAGACCATGCAGACCCAAAAAAAGCAGCAGCAGCACATTCAAGTGAGCCCTTCCAGTTGCTGGATTTCTAACTTGACAAAGAAGCTGTTGTCCTTTATGTATTTAAATCTACTGGGTTGAAACCATAACTATAGAGACACTCAGCTGTGGTATTTGATGGTGAAGAAGTGAAACTGCGCCTGATAGCGTCAGCTCTCTGCCTCGGGGCTAGAACCTTCGCCTATCCCCGGCTAACCTTGGCGACGGTTCCAGGCGGCAGGTACGGCTCAGTAGGCTGGCCAACTGAGCCGATCCTGTGGGCTCTTTGCAGCTCAGCCGCTTGATGATGGTCACAACTACGGCAAGGAAAGAAGGAGGACTCTGATGAGGGGTTCCACAGGAGTTTATTGAGGGTTCAGGGAGAACAGCCTCACTCCAGGAAGATATGCCTCAGCAGAGCGCAGTCTGCCCTGTGTCGGCTGGTTTTATGCAGAGGAGGAGTCAGGGGAGGTAACAGGGAAAGAACCAATAGGGAACGAACAGGGAGTGGTTACCAGGATGAGGGACTCCTCCAGGAGCCAACCCCAGTTGGAGGGGACAAACCTCCTCGGATCCTGGCCTATCACTCGACGCCCCTCTCAGAACTTTCCAGATTCTGGGAGAGGCCCTGAGCAGACAGACAGGTCCTCGGGGGCAGGAAACAGAAGACTGACAACTTGGGTTAAACCAAAAGGGAATTAAACAAGGGGTACATAGAACAAACCAACATCATGAACGTTAAACTTAAACACACCACTACATCTCCCCCTTTTCTTTTTAATAAAAGGCGGTGGATTGTGCTGGAGGTGAGAAATATTCTGAGTCCATGCAACTGTCCTCAGGCCAAGCTTGCTGCATAGACCACATGGAGTAGTCGTCTTCCTCAGGAGCGGTTGGCACAATTACATGGTTCACCTCCGGGGAGGTAGTGATGCTTGCAATCAGTCTGTAAGTCATACGTCAGATAATTCCGAAAGCAATCAAAACAATAATAATAACAATCAAAATTATCAGTCCGGTTCTGATGAGTGACCCGGCCCACCCAGAGAGTCCCCAGTTCTTAAACAGTCCACTCAACCAGTCCTCTGTTTCTTTTTTGATTTCTCCGACCATGTCTCTCATTTTTTTGATGGTCTTGTGGACGTCCTCAGCCATAGATGACAAATTGAAGCAGCACAGCCTCTCAAACTCCTCGCATTGGTGTCCGTGCAGGAGGAGGAGGTAATCGATTGCTGCCGGATTCTGTAGGGTCGCCTGCCTCGTTATTTCCTCGTCCGATAGGAGGTCTGCTAGGGCTTTGGAAGTCAAATTTGCCTGCTTTGCCACCCAGCATTCCAATCAGACTAATTCACCTAGACTTTTGGCCACTGAGATCCAGGGCAGAAAAACCGTGACGGCAGTTGCCTTTGCCCTGAACCAGTGGATGATCTCCGAATTGCAATCTGGGTCGAGACTTGTAAGGTCTCTCTTTCGGACAGCCAATTCAGTGGAACTATTTTTCTTCTGCAAATCCATAATTTGAGTTCTGTTTGGGGTGAAGAGGCCCAACCGACCTAGCGTGCAAGGGCCTCCGATCAGATGAGAGGGGATGCCTGGCCATGCCCGGTTGCCACAAATTAAAAAGATTCCCTTGGGAAGGGACAGGGGTTTGTAATTAACGGTGGAGGCCATTTTTACGTGAGCAATCCACTCACACCATTTTCCAGCCGTGTAGACCTCCTTAATCTGTAAAACGGAAGAAAACAACTTGTTTTGGGTTTTTGGGGGAGTGAAAACAAACTGAAGGCAATATTTGGCTGCAGATGAGCCAAGGAGTTCCAGCTCCTGAGGCTCATCTGCAGACTGGGACAGGTTAGAGATCCAATCTCTCCACAGGACAAGGGGGTTTAGGACTGGCACATTTACTTTGCGCTCAGCGCGTTCCTCTAAAAACGAACAGTAGATTCGACCTGGGGCATTGTCATTGATGTCTTTCATGATTTTTAATAGGGTAGATGGGAATTCATCATGCTTAAGTGGGATCCCCACGAGGCAAGTCGACATCGGGTCGGTGGCAGATGCTGACGACAGGCAGATGTGGTCTTGGCCCATCGATTTTGCCAGGGTGGTCCACACGTTTGCCTTCGGCTGAGGAACGATCCAGCAAAGGGTCGGAGCCAGGAGGCTGGTTAACAAGAGCCACTGGAGGGAGTTGGCAGTCGCAAGGGCTCCCATCTGGGCAGGTCTCGGAGTCACTGTAACAAAACTTAAAACAACAACATAAATAATTTAAAACCTTGGAGGTAGGGGTAGGAAGGACTCTTCCCAAGATGCCTCTCCACGTCTTTTCCTCCTCCAGGACGCGACCGACACCTGCGACACTTGGCCTTTCTGGCCAGAGACTTTTGGGACATAGGGCTTCACAAATTTGGATGGGAGCCATCGCACACCTGTGGGGGTGGACACACATGAATATCCTCGCCCCCAGGCAATCAGTTCATGTGGCCCCTCTGTCCCTCCAGTCTCTGGATCTTTGATCAGAACCGGCGGCTTGGCCTTCAGGGCTAGTTGGTTGCTCCCACCGAAGTGGCGGACGATTGGCGGGTTCATTGTCTCAAAGGAACAATTTAAAAAATTAATGGTGAACAGAGCCTTGGACAAGCAGATTGTGGCTGGTTCTGTCTTTAAGACCTGTTGCTGCTGCTCCAGGACCCTTTTGATTTCCCGGTGGGTCCTTTCCACCATGGCTTGACCTGTCGGGGAGTGGGGGATGCCTGTCTTGTGATCCACTCCCCATTGCTGTAGGAAGCTGCTGAACTCCTTGGAGCGGTAAGCGGGCCCGTTATCGGTCTTCAGGGCCTTCGGGATGCCCAGGAAAGAGAAAGCCTGGACAAGATGCTTTATAGCATCCCAGGATTTCTCCCCCGCGTGGGCGGAGGCGTAGACGGTGCCGGAAAAGGTGTCTACCGAGACGTGCACGTACTTCAGTTTGCCGAACTGAGGCACGTGTGTCACGTCTGTCTGCCACGCCTCACAGCTATTCAGCCCTCTGGGGTTCACTCCTGCACTCAGAGTGGGGAATGCATGCTTCTGGCAGCTGGGATATGTAGCCATGATCGCCTTGGCCTGTTCCCGAGTGATATGAAATCGGCGAACAAGGCCTGGCGCATTCTGATGGAACAGCTGATGACTGAGCTTTGCCTGCTCAAAAATATTCGGCAAGGGGGCCATCTCTGCAGGGGCAGCAAGAGCATCAGCCCTTCTGTTTCCTTCAGCGATGAACCCCGGTAAGTCCGTGTGTGACTTCGTGTGCATTACAAAAAAAGGTTGCTCTCGGTGGGAGACTAATTTTACTAATTTCGAGAGCAACTTACAGAGGGCTGTCTTGGAAACCTCTTGCAGCGCGGAGTGCTCTGCTCTGGATACCATGCCCGCAACGTACGCGGAGTCCGTAACTAGATTGAACGGTTCGGAAAACCTTTCGAAAGCTCGGACTACTGCGGCCAACTCAGCAACTTGAGGTGATCCTTCTACTTCAGCGATGTCTGCCTCCCACTGCTGAGTTTGAGGATCTCTCCAAGTCATGACTGACTTGTGAGATCTTCCGGACGCGTCTGTGAAAACTGTCAGAGCTTTCAGAGATTTCCTGCTCTGCATACTCTTCAAAGCCAATTTGAATTGGGCATCCTGATTAAAAATTTTGTGGGCAGGCCGATGAATTGAAATTTGTCCTGTGTAGGAATCCAGAGCGAACTGCAATGCTTCGTTTTCTTGAAGCAGCTGTTCCAACATTGCCTTAGTAATTTGGCCCATTTTTAACCGAATTGGTAAATGAATGCATTCGAAGTCACAGCCGGCTAGCTCCCTAATTCGGGTCCTAGCCTTCCGGATTAACTCAGCCACCAGCTCTTGTGGCTTTTTCATTCTTTTGGACCTTTGGTGGCTAAGAAAGACCCACTCTATGATCAAGAGAGGATCTCTCCCGCCTCGGTCCTTCTTTGAGGTGGTGTTAGTGTCCCATTGGAATATGACCCCATGTAGGTGTGGCAGGTTTCCTAAGATGATAAAGTTAAAAGGCAGGTCAGGATCACATCTATTTGCCTGCCTGGTAGACATGTTGACCTGGACCTTTTCCAGGGCTTTCTCCACCTCCGGGGTGAGCCCTTGGAGAACTGAGCTCCTCTCCCCCTTTTTAACAAATCAAAAAGAGATGCTAGGTCCTCAGTGGTCAGGCCTAGCCAGGGCCTCACCCAGGTCAACGCCCCACACAGCTGATGGACATCCGCGAGGGTCCTGATTTTTGTCTTAATTGCCAATTTTTGCGGCACAATGGTCCGCTTTCCGATTTCGAGACCCAGATACCGCCAAGGCGGCATCCTTTGAATCTTTTGTTCTTGCAGCTCGAACCCTGCAGCAACCAATGCATCGACTGTCAGGCCAAGCACATGGGCGAGCAGGTCATCGTTGGGAGCACAGACAAGGACATCATCCATATAGTGATGAATGACGGCCTTGTCCGCGGCTGCACGGACAGGGGACAGCAAGGAAGAGATGTACCCTTGGCATATGACAGGGCTATTTTTCATTCCTTGGGGAAGGACTTTCCAATGGTACCTTTTCCTTGGGGCCTCTCGGCTGATGGTTGGAACCGAGAATGCGAAGCGTGGGGCATCGTCTGGATGTAGGGGAATTTGGAAAAAACAGTCTTTAATGTCAATTACTGCCAATTGCCAATCTCGGGGGAGCATTGTTGGGGACGGCATCCCAGGCTGGAGAGATCCCATATCCTCAATTACATTATTGATTTGTCTGAGGTCGTGGAGGAGCCGCCACTGAGTCTTGTCAGCCTTAAGGATGACAAAGACCGGAGAGTTCGACGGTGATGTGGTCCCTTCAATGTGTCCTTTTTTCAGCTGCTCTTCCACGAGCTCATTGAGCGCCTTAATTTTTTGTTTAGATAGCGGCCACTGTTCCACCCAAACTGGTACATCTGTTTTCCAATTCAGTTTTTGGATGGGGCGCTCTTCAGTGACCGCCACCCAAAAATCCTGCGAGGGGTCTGGAATGTTTATGGTGACCCCCCACTGGGCCATTAGGTCTCTCCCCAGCAAGGGTTCCGCATAATCTAAAACAAATGGGCGGAGATTTGCTAATTGCCCATTTGGCCCCTGAATTTGTACAACGCTCTGGGATCTTTTTGCCAATTGTAAACCCCCTATACCCTGGACATGTCCAGCCACGTTTTGCAAGGCCCAATGTGACGGCCAATCCTTCGTGGGGATGATCGTCACATCCGCCCCCGTGTCTAGGAGACCTTTGATACCTAATGTCTCCTCACCCACCCGAACTTCGCACTTTACCTTTGGCTTGTCACTGTTAATTGTTTTGACAGGGCAGGCTGTCGGGAATTCTCCTGGCGGGTTTCCAATGGGGATTATTTGTGCGATGATTTGCCCCTTAGGCAAAAAGTTTGGCGGGTGGGTGCAGTGCAGCCAGAGAACGAAGCGCCCAGGATCAGACTTGACGATCCCTGGAGCAACTTCGACCTCGTGTGGGGTGTACTTACAGTCTCCGACAACGATGTATTCGTCTCCAATCCTTGCCCAAGAGCCCTGTTCAGTGGGGTTAACTGAGACAAGGTGCCAATCATCGTCACTCAGGTGGAGCGGCTCCGTCAATTTCAACCTGAAGGGCTCATACCGTGAGGTTGTAGTTAAAATCGGTCCTGCGATGTCTCTGTCGCAGGGTGTCGTGTCCGGTGGTGAGTCCTGGGAAGGGACTCCTGTCGCGTCTGGGTTAGTAAGACAAATATCATTGTTAATCTCATTGTCAATTTTCCCACTCCCCCCTCTGATTTGCTTCACCCGATTAATGTCTTCGCGCTGGGTGGAGTGGCGCTCACCCATCAGTTTTTTTGGTTTTTATTTCCCCCTTCTTTCTTGTCCTGATTCCCATCCTTCTCTGTTACATATTTCTGAAAGTCTTTTTTGAATGGGCACTGCATGTACCAGTGTCCCGGTTTGTTGCACAACCGACAGGTTCTGTTCGCGTCGGCTTTAAATGAGCGTCGCCGTGGTGTGGGAGTGTGTCAGGTTGGAGCTTCCACGGTGTCAGCAGCTGCAGCGCAGATGTTGGGACGCAGTGCCAGCCTTGCGCGGTGATCTGCTGGCAGACCCATCAATGGCACTTTCTTTTCACATATTCGCAGCATGTCTTTTAGTGTGGGTTGAGGCTCTAGGGGCAAACTCAAAATGGCAGCACGACATTGTTCATTCGCATTCAGACATGCCATTTCCCCTAGCAAGTCCTCTCTCATATATTCCTTTTTTACTTGTTGTTCGATCGCTCTTGAGAGCTTTTCCACGAATTGTGTGAAAGACTCATTGGGCCCTTGTCTGATCCTCGCATATGGAGGCACCGGTCCATCCGGCTGTCGGCTAAGGAACGCTCGTTCTGCAGCATTTTTTATGATTTCTAAGATTGGGATGGGAATTTCAGCAGCTTGAGTAGGAGCTAGAAGCCATTGGCCCTCACCACAGAGGTGATCTAGGGTGATTGGGTTACCATTCACATCAACTGCAGTATTAGGATCTGCTAACAGGCTCGGAAGGGCGTCCTTCAGCAAGTCTTTCCATGCTGCCTCCCAGAGTATATACTCTGTGGAGTTCATCAAGCATGTAAAGAGCTGCTTGAGGTCGAATGGGACAGCCACTGTTCCGGTAAGATTGGCACGCAACAAACCACGAAAGAACGGACTGTCTCGTCCGTACTCTTTGTGGGCTTTGCCTAGATCCTTAATGATCCCTTGCGAGAAGGGCTGCCGGTTGGTGTGGGTGATGCTTCCACCCCTTGACCTGCGAAAGGTGACAGGTGCAGGGGATGGAATGAGGGCCTGGGCTGATTCATCAGGTTCCGGCTCCTCCTCATCGGTATCCGAATCGTGGGAACCAGAAGGTGGAGCGTGGGAACCGGAAGTTGGGGGTGGCTTCTGCTTTGGAGGGGGTGTGGTCTGACAGGCAGATGACATCACCTGAGGGGTATGTCTTTGGGTGGGGCAAGTAGGAGGAGTTTTCGGAGAGGGTGGAGAAATTACGTCTTGGGAAGTGGGAGGGGTTAGGGACAGGAAGGGGTTGGTAGGGTGACAAAAGGGATTGTGGGGAGAAGAAAGGGTTGAGCATGAGGACGACCATGCCATGCGGTCGCCGCCATGATAGGGAGAAGGAGAGGGGAAGCCATTTTGTGACGATCTCGGTTCTGCAAGGCTAAAACGAACTCGGGGTTTGTTAACAGGGTAAAATGGTGGGGAAGGTTCCCGAGCAGCCTGGCCAGGGCTACCACAGGAATCCCAAGCAGTCTGGCTGAGACTGCTTGAGCGGGGGGACTTGGGCACCTGCGGGGAGCCAGGGTTGGCAGACAAATTTTTTGTCGCCGCTCCCTTTAGTATGCCCGTTTTTGGGGTAGAGGGTTTAGGACTAGGGTGAGGGGAAACTGGGGAAGGTTGAGCAGCGTCTAGCCCTTTCTCCACTCCTTTTTGTTCTAAAACAGCAGATTGAATCTGCAATGGCCAATATGCTAATTTCATGGCAGTTTTGTCTCCTGATCGAACCAAATGTGTAAATTTAGCATTGACAGCGTTCCAAAATGGAACACTGTGCACAAGGTCAGGAGACACATCAGGGAAGTGGAGGAAGAGGAGATGGACAAACCTTTTTAACTTTCCTTTAGAAAACTTTGTTTTAGAAACTGTTAAAACACTTAAAATGGAATAAAAAACTCCCTCTTGTGCTGTGGAGAGTCTTGCACCCATTGTGACTCGATGTTAATTTCCACAGCAGCCACCCGACAACTGAAAGAAAGGAAAATTAGAAATAAAATGTGAAGCCGCAAACACCTAAAACCAAGGGATTCACTTGGGGTGTGATGGAAACTAAGGAGGACCGATAACAAAGCCGATCCGGGTCGGGGGTTACCGGTCAGTTAAACAAAAGGAGAACAATAGAAAACAGAAAGAAATTAAAAAGCGCACTCGGAAGACTCTCTGAGAGAGGGCAAAAGGCGTCTCTCACGGGGTTGCGCAACCTGGTCTGGCTCAGAGAGGGAGTCTATTGATAGAGTGTGTGAAAGGCTTAAAGCCTGAGAAGGGAAGGAAATACTTACTCTCTTCAAGTGCGAACGCTGCTAAGAAGGTCAGTTGCGGGAGGAGTCCTCGCCGGAGGAAGACTTCTCGGGTGCAGGGAAGCTGCCTTCCTCTCCTGCTGGGAGTGCACTCTCTGTGAGAGCTGCTACAATCAGCAGGTGCGTGCTGTGCCAAAAGTCCTCTGCAGACTACGATGAAATAAATCCAACGAGTCTGACGACTTGTCCTGCGGGGTCCGGTGCTTCGCTCAGGCCGTCCGCAGTGGCTACCACGCTGTCGCTGTCACGGCTGTGGCTGCGCCCCACGTTGGGCACCAAGCTGAAACTGCGCCTGATAGCATCAGCTCTCTGCCTCGGGGCATGAGCCTTCGCCTATCCCCGGCTAACCTTGGCGACGGTTCCAGGCGGCAGGTACGGCTCAGTAGGCTGGCCAACTGAGCCGATCCTGTGGGCTCTTTGCAGCTCAGCCGCTTGATGATGGTCACAACTACGGCAAGGAAAGAAGGAGGACTCTGATGAGGGGTTCCACAGGAGTTTATTGAGGGTTCAGGGAGAACAGCCTCACTCCAGGAAGATATGCCTCAGCAGAGCGCAGTCTGCCCTGTGTCGGCTGGTTTTATGCAGAGGAGGAGTCAGGGGAGGTAACAGGGAAAGAACCAATAGGGAACGAACAGGGAGTGGTTACCAGGATGAGGGACTCCTCCAGGAGCCAATCCCAGTTGGAGGGGACAAACCTCCTCGGATCCTGGCCTATCACTTGACGCCCCTCTCAGAACTTTCCAGATTCTGGGAGAGGCCCTGAGCAGACAGACAGGTCCTCGGGGGCAGGAAACAGAAGACTGACAACTTGGGTTAAACCAAAAGGGAATTAAACAAGGGGTACATAGAACAAACCAACATCATGAACGTTAAACTTAAACACACCACTACAAAGAAGGAAATGCACAGAAGCCTCAGGCACTGCTTCTGCTTCCTCCATCACAGCAACTCCAGGCAGCAAAGATCAGCACTTTGGGGAAGCTCTGGGGAGATGGCTGATACTGTCCAGGGCTGATGCTTATTTAGAAAAACTATAGACAACTACCACATGAGGCAAGAGTGAAGCCACCCCAATATATTTCTTTAGGCTGTGTCCAGTGAATTAAGAAAACACTTAATCCAGAAAACACTTCATCCTGGTGCCTGCCTCCAAGGATCCCTGTGGGTCCTTCATGACACCAACTTGCCGCAGAATCACTCCAAAGACACAAAAGAGCAGCAAGTGGATTTGCTATGAGAGCCCAGACCCAGTTCTCAGGAGGAAGTGTTAAAAAAAACAAAAAACAAACACGTCAAATAAAATTTTCAGTGGCTATTTGCCTGTGAAGCACTTGTTTATTCAAAGACATAGGGAAATAATCATAGAAGAATGAGAAAACTGAAAATCTGAGTAGGACAAGAGGGAATTCTTTAGAACACCATGGTGCTTGCCAAAAGGCCAGTGGCAGGGAGGTGTTGAGTGCTGTAGCCCCTAACAATCTTAACATTTCATTCTGGAATGAAAAGATCACATTAGGATTTGGATTCGACATAAGAATTTAAACCTTAAGTAACTACTGTTGGAACCTGATAATCTCCTCTTCACCAATATTTCATTTCTGTATGATTTTGAATAGTAGAAGCAAAAGTCTGCAATGTAGTGTAAAAAACAAAATAATTAAAAGACACTTAACACTGTGTCTTAACACTGCATGGTTAATCCATTTCTCTTTCCAGTACTATATATAATTTCAAGCAGTACAACAAAAGACACTAAGTAATGAAATAAGTTATAATAGACTGTTAGGTAGCACAGGAACTAGAACATAAACTAACTGGAGCAACAAAGTAGGGCATGAAATTCTAAAACACATTTACCTGCCCTCTGACTGAACAGACATAAAATCTGCTTGTGATGTTTAACATTGCTATTACCAGAGAGGGGTCAAACATTTGAATGTCGCCCTCTTTATTTTTCTACAATAAATTAACAAAGATCTGTGGAAAATAAAATAGGAAAAGAAAAAAAATTTTTTTCAATCTGTTCTTGGGATTTGTCTTCCCCTTTTAATTATTCTCTTACTTCTTGTAGAACTTAGCTGTGTCCTCAAACAACAGAAAATGCAATCAGCATGAAACACTGCCAATAGAGACTTGATCTTCCCTGCAGCCTCATTTACCTTCACTGATGCCATGATTCCCATTTGGTAAACTACTGAGGAACATGCCTAACCTACCTCTGTGAGTATCTCTGTTTTGACATACTGACATACTTTGGGATATGACATCTGTGTTAGTGTATTATCTAAGCAGAACTGAGAAGTCTTTCTCCAAAACAAGATCCAAGAGCCAAAATCATGAAAATTAGATGAAATTTCCATAATAGCAGACCTTTTAAGTCAGAAATAAACAAAGTGCAGTGGAAGAAACATTTCATTCAGTTGTTTCTGATATTGCTGCCAGGAAAAACATGTCTGAATATTTTACAATGAAAGATTGCTTGCAAAATCCAGTGACTCTTTGTGAAAAATAGCACATGAAGCAAAACTTGTGTGATGCTAGACATGAAGTGAACAGAAGGACGCTATCCTATCTCTCACAATTTCAGCATTTTAAGGAACTCATTGGTAGTTTAGAGAAAGTTTTTAAAGTTCTGCTCAGAATTTTGTTTGCCTTATGTACTTTTAATATTACTGTTCACCCACCTTTACTGAGATATATTTTCATTACTTTAAAGCAGGCACTATTAACAGTTCAGCAGATCCTTAGGACTTACATCAACAACCATTGGGAGAGAAAAATGACAAGAACAGGAGACATATGGGTTAGGAGAAGAAAATTTTTCCAAATTATTATTTCTCCATCTTCCCACCATCTGCTTCTTCCACAGCTTCACTTACCTACATTTTATACAGCAATGATTCTTATGCACATGATTACTCTCTACCTAGTAAAGCCTTTCTTTTTTTTTTCTTTTTTCTTTTTTCCTTTTTCTATTTTTTATTTTTGTCTCAATTTCTTCCTTCATTGAAACTAATTAAAAGGAAGGATATGAGAAAGAAGCAGAAGCACACACATCCAGCTAAAGACACTTTTCAGAAAATTAAGGGTAGTATGCTGGCTGCACCTTATTTAAATAGTTTCAGTGGTAAAAAACTTCAAAATCACAGAGTCTGCTTCAGAATGAAGGGATAAGGAGGTATTAAAATGTATTAACTATCTTTGTTGTGCTATTTGTGGACACATATAAATATTTTTAAAGTAGGGCTTTGCCACAGACTGCAGGATAATTGAAAAAGTGAGATTTTGCCACAATGAAACTTCTGCTGAACACAAGGCAGTGTATTTCAGAGAACAAGTCTTTAAAAAGGGGAAAAGTAATAGCATAAAGTTAGATTCCTCTCATGTCCTGGTTTTCTCCTGCGATATTCTGAGCATTCTCCACTTTAGGAGTACAGTGAACAGTAAATATATCTAAAAATAAAAATACATAAATTAAAAATAGAACTATTAGAGCAGTTTTTGGTTTCAAACAGCAAAATCTTTCAATGTGGCAAGAAAAAGGATCTGTAATCCTTCAAGTACTTGACAATGTAAAATTCCATTATCAAAATGATACGTTGTTTAAAAATTAAACCGTATTTTGCTTTTTTTATAGACTGCAAGAAAATAAGCCCCTTGTTTGAGTTCAGCTGATACATTACAAAACAAATTAATGAATCCTCTTCATTCATATCTTAAAGCTTCTCCTTTTTTTCACTGTTACTATGCAGAACCTGAATCCCACATCATGTGTATAGCCGGCATAGCCCTCTGTGACATCTATCCCAGCAGGGAGCACAAAGGTTCTGGCAAAGTCAAGGAGATATGCCACCTTGCAGCATGCTCTGCTAGATGTCATTGTCTGCCTGGCACTAGAGCAGCACTCTGGTATCTCTTCATTGCGAGACTCAAAATACCCTCCTCACACAGGTATCACATGCACAAAGTGTCTGGGTATACCTGTTGTGTAACACCACACGTAAGCCTCCTCTGTATTAAAAAAGACCTTGTAAAAAATGCTGGCACAGTGGGTTTTACGGAAGCTTCAGAGTCAGTGCAGACTTCTGTAGCTCATACCACATCCTTGAAAGTCCCACAAAATGCCTGCCTCTGTTTTTAAACCTGGCCACTGTTGTCCTCTCCAGAGAAAATGAGCAGCTTCTGACCTGCTTGAAGTCACTGGAACAGGGGTAGCAGAACT
Source organism: Phylloscopus whistleri (assembly GCA_017589585.1). Lineage (NCBI taxonomy): Eukaryota > Metazoa > Chordata > Aves > Passeriformes > Phylloscopidae > Phylloscopus > Phylloscopus whistleri. The sequence goes on along the minus strand of JADMLD010001058.1, from coordinate 15,073 downwards.
GAAAGCAAGTAACCCAGCATGTCAATGTTTTCTCCTTTGCTCAGAAACACCTGGAGCAATAACACCAGCTGGACAAATACAAGAGCTTTACTAAAATGTCATTGTGGAAAGCCAGCCCGCACAGAGATAAATACTGAGATCAAGCATCTCAGAGGAAAGAATGTCAAGTTAGGAGATGAAAGGAAAGAGAAGTTGGAAAGGAAGCATAACCACTGATACTTGCTGCTGTAAAACTCAAAATCAAGAGTTTTTATCCTCATTTAAACTTGATAGAAAATAAACACCCCCAGAATATAATTCTGTGTGGGTACCATATGGGGGACAACAACTGCTATTTTAACCTGTCCAGCAACAAAGGTGAGAACTTCTAAATCTGCTTCCATGAAAAAGTTTGATGTCAAGAACAGAAAGTATTTTGCACAAGAGGAGGAAAACAGCTGGGGAAAAATCCAGAGGAACAGTATCTGCTTCATGGAAATAACCTTTGACTTCATTAACAAAAATGAAGTGTAGGAAAAACAGTGTGGCAAAGCCACAGAACTTATTTCCAATGTTGATTTTGAATTTTTTTTATGTTTTCTTACCAGAGAAAAATTCCTTATCATACTGATACAAATTTGACACAGTGATGGACAGCTACAGAGGCAAGAGTCAAGAGAAGTATGGTGATTAGAAAAAGTGACTTGAGCCTCTATTCTCTAAGGTTCTGCTAGTGACTTCTCAGGTGATACTGGGTTGATAAATCGTTTAGCCTCTTAGTGTTTCATGTTCTTTATCAATGAACTGAAGAGACACTTCCTGAAAAGTACAAGAGCTCAGCATTACTATCATCAATTTTCAGCCTTAACAGCTTTGAAAGCCACAGATGCTGGACAATAAGTTCAAGCATAACTCAGAAGAGTAGAATTTCAATATGCTGTGCAGGACACTTAGATATTTGTCAGAAGGGCTTTAATGTTAAGACACTGATAAAGATACACAGCGTACTCCCATGATATAGCCAAAGGCTGCTTCGGTCATTTTCAAAGCCAGGATAAAATAAATTACAATATTTTTAAATCAAAACAATAGCAATGCTGCACTTTACCTTGCTTTCTTAAGCAACATAAGAAGTAGAATGGTACATTTCCTCCTGAGAATTGTGAGGGTTTAGTCACAGATCAATATTTAAAATTCATTAATCTCGTTTTCACAACTAATTTAAATATTAGATATATTCAAATCCACAGTTAGCAGATGTAGCAGCACAAATGGTAGGTATTTACTTTTTTTTTAATTAAACAATTTACCTGCTGGCCATGAAGCTAATGTCCCTGTGTTTCTAACTCCAGTATCATACTCAATTAGAGAATTTAAAGAAAACTTAAGGGCTTTGGATAAGGCTTTGCACTCGTGGAAAACAAATGAATGGACTCACTCTAAGTACAATCAGACTTGTGTTAGATAAAACTGCAGCAGAGCAAAAAGCAAAAAGATTGCAGTCAGTTTCAATTAAATCAAAAGTGATTGATTAAAGGCTAAAACAATTGATTAGAAAAACAGTGCAGTAGACTTGGAAGGAAAGTAGCCCCTGTACCAGCATAATCTTCAGCCCCTGAATTTCCACACACATGAAAATTGCTTCCTGATTATAAATTAAGCTTTTCATCTATAGGGCTAAATGAACATTAGAGCCAGATTTGCTTTGTGTGGTTCTAAGATTTTTTCACCGAAGTATCCCAAAATTTGCTTTTATATGCAACTTAGAATAAAGGAAATGTGTGGTGGGGGGAAAAACCTTGAAGGATACAGAAAAAATTGAAAGGTCTACAGAGAGAAAAGTATTGATCTTGCTCCCAGTGCAGCCATGGAAAAACTTCACCTTTTCCCTCCTTAAAATTGGATGAAGCACAAGGACTGACTGAGCTTAAAAGAGTGTTCCTATTTGAAGTATTTTCACAGTAGATGGCACCAGCTTTATCATCCAAACCACCCCTCAGCTCTGGCTAGGGACTTCTGAATGCCAGTGACTGAAGCAATTCACCACATCAGAGGATTAATAACATTAAAAATATCATGTTTTCACCCTGAGATGGCAAGGCATACCATGCCTTGAGCAACCATTTTTCCTATAGGAGGAAAGGATGCACTTCACCCAAATCTTGCCTGTTGCCAATCCCAGACATTCAGGTTGCCTTCTGACAGGGACTAAATCTGTCCTGATAAAATGGGAAGGCACTCAAAAGAATTGTTTTCAAGGATAATGCAGACCTTGGAAAAATCACATCTAAGACATTCTGGACCTTGTTTAAAACTATCTTCTTCTTCCTCTTCCTCTTCCTCTTCTTCTTCTCCTTTGTCTTTTGTTGTTAATGTAGTCAATAACCCCTAAATACATCCTTAAATTTGAAGGTTGTCAGGCCCTGGGCACATGTTTGCTGCTAAGTGCTTGCTAATCCACTTTGCTTTGCATCCCTCAATAGCAACTAACACATCTCAGGCTGAGATTTACATGCACTCTTTATTTCTACAGCCGCTTTTAGCAAATTCTTCGTGGTTTTTTAAAACCAGCCATATCACACCAGAGAAACTGTAAATAATGGCTATTCACCCCCAAACAGTAGGAAAATACTTCCTATGTGTCTTGGTTTGGAAAGACAGGTGTCTGCCAGGGAAAGCCAGACCCTCCCTTGGAATGGAGAATGTAAACCCCCTCCCTCTGAATTATTATAATTTTGAAATTAAGGGGCTTTCAGGAAAACATATGTGAATAGGAATAACAGTTTTTTATTAGGAATATTAAAAATAAAAATGTAGTAGTACAAAAAAACAAACAAAACAAAAAAGAAAACATTGACAGAGTCAGAATACAACCTGACACCATGTTGATCAGGGTGTTGGTAGCAGTCCAATTAAGTCTTCCTGGAGTGACAGATGTAGTTGGAACAGAGATGGTCCTGTAGAAGGGTGTAGTTTTCCTCTGAAAGTCCAGTGGTGGTAGGATGGGTCTGGTCTTCCACTGGGAATCCAGTGGAATCAGGCTGCCTTGGTGTTTCCGACTCTCAGTTTTTATCCAGATAAGAAGGTTGGTTCCTCCCACTGGGTGGAGCATCTCACACTGGGATGATGTAACATTTTCAGTCATGTGGTGAGCCTTAATGGCCCATTACCAGAAGATATCCCTCTGGAGGGAGGATGGGTCATGGAAGAGATAAAGAACACTGCCCCACCTGGTTTTAACAGCTGGCCCGTTAACAGAAGACACCCACCCCCTCTCCCCTGGAGTTATGAGGAATGGCTCATAGAAGAGAAAAAGAAAACATCTCCCCAACAAGTTTCAACAGATGGCAATAGAATACACACTTTTGGTTACATCTTGCATTGCAACCCAAGACATTATCCACCCCTTATTCTATTACCATCTGCATCATACCCAAATCAATAAACTCTCTCTCTATATATATATATACATACACAATGAAACCTTACACACAATTCTCTCTTAAGACTAGGTTTCCCTCTGGTACACAACTGGTTTCTCCATCTTTCTGCATTACCCACCAAGTGTAACCAGGTCCTTGAGCAAAAACAATCCCAAGGATGAGTTTGCCTTTGCCTGAGGTGGGGTTAATCCAAACAGTCTTTCCTAAAATACCTCTCATGTGCACCACAGGGACTTTGTCTCCATCTACTGTGTGCAAAGGGGTAGACTGGGCAGGACCAGCTCGATTGATGGAGCCTCAGGTGTTGACCATCCAGGTGGCCTTTGTTAAGTTCACTTCCCAGTTCTTAAAGGTCCCTCTGCCAAGTGCCTTCAGAGTGGTCTTAAGTAGTCCATTGCATCGTTCAACTTTCCCGGCAGCTGGTGCATGATAAGGGATGTGATAGATCCATTCAATGCCGTGTTCTTTAGCCCAGGTGTTTATAAGGCTGTTCTTGAAATGGGTCCCGTTGTCTGACTTGATTCTTTCAGGGGTGCCGTGTCTCCACAGGACTTGTCTTTCAAGGCCCAGGATGGTGTTCCGGGCAGCGGCATGAGGCACAGGGTAGGTCTCCAGCCACCCAGTGGTGGCTTCCACCATGGTCAGCACGTGGCGCTTGCCTTGGTGAGTTTGGGGCAGAGTGATGTAATCAATCTGCCAGGCCTCCCCATACTTACATTTGGACCACCGTCCACCTTACCAGAGGGGCTTCACCCGCTTGGCCTGCTTGATGGCAGCACACGTTTCACAGTCGTGGATAACTTGAGAAATACTGTCCATGGTTAGATCCACCCCTCGGTCCCGTGCCCACTTATAAGTGGCATCTCTGCCCTGATGACCTGAGGCATCATGGCCCACCAAGCTAGGAACAACTCTCCCTTGTGCTGCCAATCCAAGTCTATCTTGGACACCTCTACCCTCGCGGATTGATCTACCTGTTCGTTGTTCCGGTGCTCCTCATTAGTCTGACTCTTGGGAACATGGGCATCCACATGACGGACTTTCACAGGCAGTTTCCCTACTCTGGTGGCGATGTCCTTCCACTCATCAGCAGCCCAGATTGGTTTTCTCCTATGCTGCCAGTTGGCCTTTTTCCACCTTTCCAGCCAGCCCCACAGAGCATTAGCTACCATCCATGAATCGGTGTAGAGGTAGAGCTTTGGCCACTTCTCTCTTTCAGCAATATCCAGGGCCAACTGAACAGCTTAAGTTAATGTTGCCTATACTAAGCATAGGTACTTATTTTCTGTAAAGAAAAGAATGGATGACATGACTCTTGCTTTAGAAAGATCTGACTATACTAAGTCAGGAGTTTGAAAACTTACATATATACTGCTACACCCAACTTTTCACTGAAAAGTCATTACAACATCACTAGTTAAACACTTGTACTTTTAGTTTAGTGTTGTAGATTCTCTAAGCAGTGTTTAAATAACAATCCTGAAAAATAAAAAATATTGTAAGTAAAAATAGCCAAAGGGGTACTTTTTCCTCTGCACCCATACTTGAATATTTCTAGCTCTAAACTAACTTCCTTAAAATGCAGATTACATTTTAGTAGGTTTTGAAAAATTCCACCTAATAAGTAGTGTCTAATGCTTATGCTGCACTTCATCAGTTGAATTCTCTTCTGACACAAATGCTGAACAGATCCAAAAAATCACTAGACAAATCACTTCCTATTTCATTTTGGTTTTTAGTGTAGGTTTAGGGTTATATTCATTGTTCCATTATACACAATATATTTATATTCTGCTTTATATTTCTCTTAGTGTTTACTCTTCCTCTTCCTATAATAACTCTGTTTATTTACAAAAACATTTTTTAAAAGTATAATGATTTTTTTTAAATTCTATTTTCTAATGCTTCAGAAGAGCATGAAAGAAATGAGAAGGTATCTGTGCCACCAGCTCTGTTTCACAACAATACACAAAGCAATCTGGAAAACTCCAGTGTACATCAAATATGTTTCATACAATTAAGCATTTGAGTTTTCCCAAAAGGAAGGGAAATGGTCAGCTTACAACATAGTTTTCACTCTTATATTTTCTTTCTGAAACCAAATGAGATACTGGGTGGCAGAGGTCTTTCTTGAAGGACAGGCTTTTGCCATAGTTGTATTTATAAAGGTATCCATTCATAAGGAAGCATCCTTACACAGGTTTCCTATACACCTACCCAAACAATGATGGTGCTGAATGCTTCACACGCCTTAGATTTATTATATTGGCTCAGACAGCTAGGAAACAGCAGAATCAACCCCAAACATTTTTCTGACATCACTCTTTGAACAATACAGGAGACATGGAGAATATATGAACTCAGAAAAGAGTAAGAAGAGGACCTTTACATTTTTGACCAGTGGCATTAATTATTTTCCTTGAAATATTGAGACTGCTGGTGATGAAGAAAATGTAAAGGAAGACCATGAAGCAGAGCTGTGGACAGAGGCAAAGGAAATAAGAGATTTTTCACTTCCAGGGCTTCTTAGCATTAGGAAGTATAATATAACATGGATCATAACAAATTTCAGTCAGAAAGTTCATTTTGGTGTGGGTAAAATACCTTTCTTCTTTAAAAGAACAAGTAAGAGCAGCAGTGGGCATTGAGATAAAGCAGAGAATAAGAGCTTGCCTTGCCAGCATTATCCCTACTACTATGTCTACTTGGGCTACTGCACAGGATACAGAGCAGCAGTAGAGACAGACTTCAAACACCCTTGGAATCCTGATTGAACTCTCTAGCCTCATCGCCATTTAAATCCATCAGTAATTAGAGAAGTATACAAAACATTCTGAGATTCCTAGCCTAAAGAAACCCAAAACTCCCCAGAAGTTGGACTTGATGATTGTTGTGATTCCAGTTCAGGGTATCCTGTGATTCTTTAAAATGGACTTGCAGCTGAGATAGCAAACTGAGTGAGGAAAGAACAGAGACAGCCCCAGGACTCTGAACATTTCTTCATTGATCACTCAGGCACAATCTCTGAACAGGGGCAGTGAAACGAAGTAAAAAGCCAGAACCAGGTTTATGTGTGTTTTTCCCTGCTGGCAGTTATTCTGAGAGGTTTACAGTGGACAGCAAGAAACTGTAGCAAGTGTGTATACTACAGAAAAACCAAGAGATCCCACAGCAGGTGGCAGATTTCTTGTGGGGCCACACCTCATCGTTTTCCTTGTTACCCTCTAATCTGTCTGCCACATGGGTAACACAGAGCACTCTCAGTCTTTTAAGCCCCAGGTTAGACCTGTTCTACTTCAACATCATTGTCCTAAGAACCAAAGGATGTACAACAACATAAACCTAAAGGAAGAAAATTTTTATCAACACAAAGAATTTGGCATCTTAAATATGAATAAAGCTTATTCTCACTTTATTCTCAGATCTGCAACAGTCTACCAATGAATATTTATTATGCTATCATTTTGCTGTGTGACAACAGCTAGCAACACACCTCTTTTGAGAGCTGCTGTATATTGCTTTGAGGCAAGAAGTTCTGCTTGAAGGCGTTTCAAGGCTTTGTCTAAAAAAGAATTAAAAAGCAGTTCTGCTACTAAAATTTCACAAGAACTAAGAGCAAAAAATTCATATTTTTAATAAATAAACAAATAAATGATTCCAAGAAAGAGGAGAGATGAAAATTACCATGCTTTTTATCTACTGCCTTACATTTGCACAGCAGCCTACTGGGACCCACTTTGCAAGACATGACTTACTTTCTCTCCATCTTGTCTCATTTTCTTCTGATGTGAATTTTTTCTCTGCCTGGGGAGTGTTCAGCACTCTGCAAAAGGCTCTGTAACATCTGCTGTGGTTCTTTAGAATTACATTTCCTTGTGCTGATATTTTAGGTCTAATTCTTTAGGTTTGGACTGAAAGCTGGAGGTCAGTTCTTGCCATTTTTAATTATTTCCTTTCATGAAAGATAAAGGAAGACATGTCCCTCTGATTTTATCATTACAGACGAATTTTTCCTCCTTTCTTTGTTCTTAATATTTTGTACATTCTTAAATGAGCCTGAATCGTTTGTTCTGGCAGACTTGCACAAACACACACACATACCCCCACACAGACACCTCACAGATACCTCTCTTTTTGAATCTTAGCTTCAGACATTTTAAGCTACACTTCACAGACTTTGCTTTTAATATTTAATTTGCCTGGAAATCATTAATGTACTAAACCAAGAATTTTTACTGGTTAAAGTAATGTGTTTTAAGTTTCTGCTGTAAAAGAGTCTAGACAAAAATCCTGGATGATAAAGCACACAGAAGAAGGTCTCTGTTTTGTTTTAAATTACCATTGTACATGTTTCTCATGCTTCATCAAGTATGTTTTTTTATTCATTATGAAACATCCCCTGAAAAGTACACATTTAGAATTATTTAGCTATGATTATACAATACATCTTAATTCACTGGAAAGTGCTCAGCTGGGAAATATTATTCCATAATGCATGCAATAGAGACCCTTTGAACAGCATGGACTATGATTGAACAGTCGTGGTAATTCTGCTTGGAGATGAGGTCAGATGATCCAGCCATGCTGAAATTGCCAAAAACACCTTTGTACCACCAAGCACCTGCCTGAGAGCTGCTGTGGGTGGTATGTCCACAGACAGTTTACAGGGACTGAAGACAACAGGGGAAGAATAGCTGGAGATAGAAAGGGGACGAAGGATTTGGGAATGCTACAGCACGTATAAGCACCAACACAAACCCAGGGATATTGAGATGGGCATATGAAGGCAAGGCAGGATGCTACACACAAGCACTTGAACATATGGTCCAAGAGAAATGACAATCTGTGTTTACGTCTTTGATGTGATCAGATAATAATTAGGGTGAGTTTCAGCTCAGAATTCAAGCCCTTGATATTATTTATATTTAGTACAAATATACATGGTCCATAGTTACATACTTCATGTACATTTCTGTTCTCAAATGCTGTATTAGTGCCCACGCAACTGAAAGGCCAGAACTCAAACAACACACTCCTGTTATAAAAGAGCAGTCCATTTTCAGGTGTTTTGATGAGTTTAGAAAGGCTATAGAGGAAGAGCTGCACAAGCTATTCAGATGGCATCACAGAAGAACTCCTTAACACTAAGGTGTGCCCAGGCCTCAAAGGTTACCATCACCAAGGCATTTAACCATCCCACAAAGAAGAAGCAGGGGCTGCAGACAGATGTGATTTGATGAGTGAACAACTCGTTTTGACCAGGGCTAACCACTGAATGAGCAGTGCAAGCACTGTGCAAACATGCTGGGATTTACTCACCACGAGGTAAGAGCTGCAGTGTGCAAACTGTAACATTCATAAAAGATGGAAAGAAAAAGGATATGGAAAGGAACATTGTTGGGCAGATTAAATTGAATTATCCAGAGGCAAATTATAAAGCTGGCTGCCTATGATGCCTATAATTACTACCTGACATCCCTGAAGTGTATATTCACAGCCAACAGTACATTTGCTGTTTAAGTTGTTGAAAAGCATTTGAGGGAGAGAAGAAATGTCCAAGTTGCCCAAAAGCTCACCTTCATGAACTCAATGTAACCATCCAGAGCTTGAGGGAAATTGCTGACTATTCTCCCAGTGTTACTGATTAGTGATCCAAGGGCAAGTGTCACAGTGCATGGATTTCATGGAGATAGCAAAGACATATATAAGGGCAAGAGAAGAAAGGCATTAGTATATATGGTACACATAGGACCATTAATTTTAGGTGATCTTTCAAAAAACCCCAGTTGTTTTTACAGTAATTATCTCACAGTTCTTCCCTTTTCGGTGGAAGCAGGCATTTGAAAACTTTATTGCAGCCTGATTAGTTTCTCTTGGATTAGTTAAACACTTCCTTGCACACTTAACTTTCCACAGTTAGCTTGTCAGGTGATACTAATTTTTTTTAAAAAAATCATTTACAAATAACCAAGGTTAAAATATTTTGTATTTCAAAAATTGCAAAGAAAGAGAATGTGGAAACAGTGTTGGATCTTCTACTAATTTTATGCAAATGCAAAATTAATTTAATCACTGAGGAATTACAAAGGAACCCAGTCAAGGTTAAGAGGAAATACAAAACTCAGTTTAACAGTTCATGTCTAACTGGTGTGTTGTTAATCCTATACAGTAACTATGGGTTTTCAATAGATGTGACTTTCCTTGGAATTTTTAAGTTCAGTTTAAATACCTTTTAAAACAATGCTTTTCTTTGCAAAGTGTTATCATTTAGGAATGGTACTCCTCAATTTAGTTCTCCCACTGAGATTTTCCAAACCATACTTCTACTCTCTCCCTCCCCCTTCCCCCTCTTCAATTCCCACCCCGACACAGGTGGCCAGAGAGGAGAATTGGAGGCACAAAAGCTGAAGATCATGAGTTGAGATAAAAAGAACAATTTACTGGAAACAGCAATGAGATAAGACAATGAATAGTAACAGCAAAAATATTAATAACAAATGTATACAAAAGGAGAGAATTACTCACACACAAAAATGCTCACCACAGATTCTAGGACAACGAACAGGAAATGGAACCAGGACATGTCTGTAAGACAGATGTTTTTCAATTTCCTTAGCGTAAGACAAGGAGAAGAGCTATAGACTTTATTAAACTGGACTTACTGTCACCTTTCCCATTGCCTAAGGAGCACCAGAGAGTTCATGAAGAAGTAACATGGAAGGCAGGAAGAATTATAAATTGCCTTATGTGTAATATACTGAGAACTTGACTAGGCCTTTGCAGAATCCATTCAATACCTTTGGGAAAAAAAAAGAAAAAAAAATGAAGCTTTGGAGAGAACTATTTTCCTGGTATCTTCTATTTTATATCTATTCTGTAATTTGGAAGGCAACCTGAACAAGAAGTTAAAAAAAACTTCATGAGGACTTCAAAAAATTTACCATAAAATGTGGTCAATGTTAACCTTGTATCTTGTATCACACAATGTTGTATCTTGCATCACACAATCTTGTATAAAAGATTGATTTCTGAAAATACAATTTACTCAGTAAAAAAGACAAAATACAGGTAAGCATTGAGTATTCTCATTGCTAAATATTACTGACGTAAAGCTACGACATGTCTTACGTAAAATCCGTGTGAAAAACAGAGCTGCAAAAAGCTCCCTTGTCTTCAAAACTGAATTTACAGTCATCTTTAAAGGTACTCAGGCTTAACAACCATATGTGTTGTTTTGCACCTTCTACTGCATTTTATCTTTGTGTCTTTTATGCACTATTTTATGCCCACAGTGAATACTCTCACTTACTTTAGTACTGGTTTCCAAAAATGTGGCTGGTTCTCACCAGTGACCCAGTTTGGGCCTTCTCTTTTCCCACCCAAGCACTTGCAAAGCTTGCTAAGCAGCAGTTCTCCTGTGCTGCTGTGATGGCAGTCGCCCAGACTGGAGGGACACTTACATGGGGTGCTGGCTGGCTTCTGCACAGAGACAGGATAATTCCTCAATCATGCCACCTGGCCATACTAGACCCCCGTTTTAATCTTCAGACTGACTGAGATTACTAATGTGATCTAGAGACACTATAAATAGCCTAAGTAAGAGCCACGTGGTGTACTGCTATTAAACTTTTGAAGACAGAACTGACCTTTTACTCCCACAGCATTTAACTCTTAATTAGCTTTGCACCTATTTTTAAAACGTATCTTTACTCTCCTGAAGGTATCTGGCAAAGGTTTTGAGACTTCAGACTATTTTTTGAAGGACATATAATCATTGCAAAGAGATCATGCTTTGTAGTGACACCTTTTCTACTTAATGCATCAGAAGTGTAAAATGAAGCTCATGTTTTATTTTTGTGCTTGGTCATTTGATGTGAGGTCTAATGACATAGCAAACAACTAATTAAATTCTTTATAATTGCTAAGCTGTAAAGGAAACCATAACACAAAAAAACCCAAAACCAAACCAAAACAAAAACAAACAAACAAACAAAAAAACCACAAAAAACTATACAGGACATTAAGTATTAATTCATTTACTGTTATCTACAAAGGGTCTGCTTAAAGATCCTAAATTCTTCTGAGACTGCTACACACTGCTGCATCCTTTCCTTTCACCCCATGTTGATCATTGCCTGTTGTGCTCAGCTGCTGTCCTCCGTCCTGTGATAAAATGTCCCAGCTCCTTGTCCTTTTCCTATGGTTGTGAGAATTGTAGCTTCTTTCTGACAGTCATCCTTGAACAAACTGCCAGCCTACCTGTTAGAGAGAGCAGAAAGTGAGCTGACTGAGCACTGACCAGATCCTCCTGAGTTGCACGAGTATTTGTAGTTTGGGCCTGTCCTGGGTTATGGAATCAAAATGTGTATTCTATTTTCATCTGCTGAAAGCAGTTGGGGAATTGTTCTTTATTTCTTGTACTTTGGAAGGAGGGACGGGGGGGGGGGGCGGGTGCCTTTTGGGTAATGGGCCATCAACAGACTATACCCCGGACTATACCCGCTCCCCCCAGAGCCAGAAGCCCCATTGCATGCATGGTCCTATTGTGGGATGCCCTGCCCGGTGGGGGGAGTCTACAATTGCTGCCGGGAAAACTGAGCCGGCCGGGGACAGACTTCACTTGCTTCACCCGATTCCTGGGAGGAAGACGGCACCCCATCTCATCTTCGCCAGACCCCATCTCATCATCGCGGACCCCATCTCACCATCACCTCACCCCTGGACCCCTCCTCATCACCCCTGGACTCCTCCTCCTCACTCCTAGACCCTTTTTGGCTACAGGATCGTCCCTGCTCCAACAGAGCCACGTCTACCCCCCAGGAGGACTCACTTCTGGACTGCTTCCAACACCCTGACTAACAGGTGCCAGGTGGCAGCTCTGATTCTATCAGGGCTTTCCCAAATTGTTGTTGTTTGTTTGCTGGTTTGGTGGGGTAGTTTTGTTTCCTACCACATTTGTATTATTGATATTCCTAGTAAAGAACTGTTATTCCTATTCCCAAATCTTTGCCTGAGAGCCCTTAATTGAAAATTTATAATTTGGCAGGGGTGGGGGTTTGCATTCTCTATTCTAAGGGAAACCCAGTTTCCCTGGCAGACACCTGTCTTGTCAAACCAAGACAGGGCCAAGAGAAAAATGTTGATGAAAAACAAGGCAATCAGAAACAATTCAGAATTTTCAGTAACTCAGCTAATTTTAATTATTTTTTTTTTGCTTCATTTTGGGATTCAGTAAGAGACTGTGCATTATTGAAAAATTAAAGGTTTCTTTCTATTGCTCTTTCTGTAAAATATGGAAATTTTTTTCTTATGAAGACATCAGGACAAGGGAGAAACTAATTGAAGATTCAGGAACATAAACTGAAACTATTGGAGAGCACTATGGCAAAACTACAGTCCCTGCACTTCTGCGCCCACATTATGGGCAGGTACATGGCATTAAACATAGTTCAGATAAGAAAAAAATAAGCTTATTAGATATTCATTAAGGTCATCTTCATAGACAATCTATGACATGGACTAATACTCCTAGAGGCACTCTCAAATTGCTTCCAGCACAGAAGAAGCCTCTGCCACTCTTGGGTGAGCACAAATTAGGACAATGTTTCTGCCTCAAGGACTTGGCAATATGAAGACTGATCCTCTTTTTGGAGCTGTGGATATTATGTCTGAGCTCCTGCCAAGCTTCTGTACAGCTCCTACAGAAAGATCCTTTCTTACATAAAGTAGAGCTAAAGTTAACATTGGAATTTGTTTAACACACTGTCCAATTCGTTGTAATGTCAGGCAAGAATCAGACGAATCAGAAGTTGAGAAACGAGGTTAAGTCACAGAGAATCCAAGTGATGAAAGAGAAAGATAGTAACAAGAGCTGCTCTTCGAAATAATTCAATTTATTTTCTTATATAATTTTCTTTGGGGTTTTCTGCCTTAGTTATATATTCAGGATAAGTAGGCTTTTAGAGATAGGAAAAGAGTTCATGTTGAAATAAACTTTTTTTAGAGCTCTATATTGTACTGTTATCCTGGTTTCAGTGCTTTGTGTGCAACAGGGTTTCCAAAGAGTGTTTCAAATAACTTTATATTCATGGATAATACATAGATAAATAAATAATTACTTTTATCGCTAGGCTTAAGCTGCCAAATATCCCAACGTGTATCCTCTGTCCCTCAGCTCCATCTGCTAACCTGCGTCTGCTCACACCAGTTTAGAACACTACAAATCCAAATTTCAGCCTGGCAATAGAGAATTTAAAATACTGCACCCTTCTAATACTGTCTGCTACTTTATATTTATTCAAGGTATTTTCAAACAATATGTGATCAGCCTCATGTATTTTCTCAAAGACAGCATAAAACAGGCATGGAGGAAGCAGAAATGCTCTGTGTATCCTCTGGCTAATCTGACTAAAATATAAATGCACAACATGCATGATCTATATGAAATTGGTGATGCTTGGTGATATGTTTCTTCCACAAACATGGGTCTTAGTGTCAGGGAAACCATTTAGTCTTCAACCACTTTTACATCCAAGTTGTGATCTCCAAAATCTGTCTATTCATAGCAATCTCTACTCCATACTTACTGGAATGTAACCAATTCTCTACTCCCACTTTCATCAGTTTGTCTTCTGATAGAAACAATGTGGCACTTTTTCTGTAGCTTACAGATAAGGAAGCTGGCTCTGGCAAGGACTCTCTGAGGCTACTCCTTGAAATGCAAACATTCAGGTTATAGCAATCACCATTTCCTTAGAACTGAGCTTCCAAGGTCCATTTAATTCATCAGAGGCCGCTGAAAGAGATGATTCTTCCCAGGTTTAAAGTCTAAATCATCTGGTTTTGTCCATAGACAATCTACGTTCTCATAACTTAAGCTCTGAAACTAAGAGCAGACCATGTTTTGCTGAAGGTTGTATTTCAGCTTTATGTTTTAATATCAAACTATTTCTTATATGCTATTATCAGTAACACAACAGCTGACTCTAAATCCTAGTATTTTCTGGTTTACCCTGACTGGTGCTCTGTAAGGCTTTTCCCATGGTGGGTTCTTCATATCTCCTGAGCAGAGATCCATCCCTCATCTTATATCAGTCCCTCTGATCTGAGAACTGAGTTACAGGATGACTTTTTAAGACTACTCAGTTAGCTCACAGTGAAAAGCTCAAATGTTTTTATTATGCTTTAAGACAAAATAGGCCTTTGAAGAAAAGGCTCTGCATTCAGCCACATTTCAGTATGATGGCATCATGCTCTTGGTTGCTCAGAGAAGGCTGCAACATACTAGGACAAATTGGGTTCTTACACAACCATAATTTCATCAGCAAAAATTATTTATCTTTTTGTGTCGGGCCTTTTGTTATGACAGTCCACTACATTTTTTTTTTCTCCATGTTATTTTTTCCCTTAATTTTTTCTTGGTTTTCCCATTCTTTTTATATTAAATATTATTTATATTAAGACATATCTTAAAAATTCTATTACACCCTTCCCGCTACTCAGTAATCTAACTAGGATGAGATTTGAGAATTTTTTAATTCCTGCATGTCATAATTATCACAAAGAAACAGAGAAGAGATTGGCTATATCTTGAGTTACTGTGGCTGCAGCTACAGCTTATCTATAAAAAATGAAATTGTTGTTCATTTTAT